>CM075207.1:30137823-30779718 GCA_037577465.1 Liposcelis bostrychophila | reverse complement strand
GAAAATACAATACATAACACGGAATACTGTGTTGTGCAGCTAATGTAACGTAACATAATAGAGCATGTTATTGTTATGCAGACATATAGTCATTACATGACGGACGGTGTTATGTAATGTGTTGGGAAGTACATAGTATAACGAACAATACTGCGTTGTGCAGGTAATATAATATTGGACCAGTTGGACCAGTTATGTCAGTTTTTTAGGTTTACATAAATAATCCAATTGTATCATTTTTAGGATTCAGGATGTTAAACCGACTATATCATTTTAAGGTTTTCGAATTTTGAACCAAATGTGTCTTTTTAAAGATATATGATTTTAAACCGTTTGTATCAAATTTAGGTTTTAATATTATGTATTGATTGTGTCGTTTTATAGTTCGTAGAATTTTGAACCAATTATGTCATTTAGTCGCGATGGCGACCCGTGGCGCCATCGCGCCGCCACGGCATGAACTGAGAAGTGAACGTGGAACTTATAAGCATCAAAAATTTCTATTTCCTCAGGCAGCCGGCATGGCGTAATGGTAACGCCGCTGCTTTCGGTGCACGAGGTACGTGCATCGAGTCACATTGAAAGACAAAAAAATCTGAAAGTTCGGTTATGATCATATGCTTCTCTCTCGATTATTACTCTAATTTCTAAGAAATCGCTCACAACATCTAAAAGCCTTTCCAATAATTGATGGCATAAGGTGAAGTGTGCGGACATCTTCAAACCACGTTTGTAAATAAAAATGGCCGGTGTGATCGGCTGCCGTGCTGCCGACAATCCTTTGTTTCCTTTGGGTTTGTTTCCTTTGCAAAAGGGGGAGTCCACCGGCCTATTGCACCAGGGGGGTGCCCATTTCGATTTTAAAAATCGTCTAACCTCGCGCATGACGTAAAACGCGTCATCCTCGTCATCGTCTTTACTTTTCAGATGCGCTGATTGGTTGAAAGTAAAGATGATGACGAAAATTACGTAAATTACGTAGTAGTCACGTGGTCTAATCGACGCGTTGTCACACTATCCTTTTATGCTATTGCAACGTTTATTCCTTTGGATTATGCTCTTGAACATTAAAAGAAAACAATTTATTTTTAATGAGTTGAGACGCATTTAGAATAACTAAAAATGTTGGATTTGTGAGTTTTCGATAAATATTTACTTAGACTTAAGGGAAATTGTACGAACTTGAATGTAGTTTTCGCTTTTAGATCGACAGTATCTACCGGCTGTAACCTAAAAACATTATCTGCTATAGAGCTCGCAAAATTTCTTTGGCTGGAGCCAGAGGGTGATGAATCTTGTACGAGACATTTCGAGCTTTGGAGCGAAAAAGATTGGTTAAGTGTCACACAAGAATTGGTGGAGACAATACTCAACAGATCACTTCCGAAAGGCATAGCAATTTATTTGATTGAAGTAATAAAAACAATAGGTAAACGTTTGTATAAATGGGCTCATTATGCAACAGGTGCTTTAGGATTTGATTATGAAGGATATGTCATACCACAGCCAGGATACCCTGATTTTTTATCCTGGACACATTACGGGACGATAGATGAACCTAAAATGTTTGATTATTATGCTAATGATGATATGTACGAGTTTGAGAAGCGACATAGATTTGGTTTAAATGAATTTGGATGTGCCGTATCTAATATAGATTACATGAAGAGTTATGCACATTGCCTGAGAGGTACTATGAAAGAGTGCTTTCAAAATAATTTTCAGTTTAAACATCACAGGCATTATACGTTACTGGCATGTTCATTGTTGTATGTTGGGAAAGCTGGACCTCTCACAGGACAAATTAAAGACCGATACAACCCCATGAATAAATCAAAAGAGGAGCTCATGTTTTCTCTTTGTGCAAAGGACGGCTACAACTTTGCAATAAAATATTACTGGGAAAAAATGAGTCGTAAACAACGAAAAGAAAATTTAATCCCAGCAGCAAATGATGCCATCAAAAAGAATCCTACGAATAATGGCGATAAAAGCAAGGAAGATGAGTTTGATTTTGAAAAGTATGTTTTCATTTTATCGTTTTTGTTTAGTAAAATGTCCGAAGAACAAAAAAATACATTTTTGGTTGATTATGAATACGGTTCGAAATTGTTGACCACATTAGCTTCGTCTTGGCCCTGGCAGGAGTATTTCGTACCATTATTTCAAGAAATAAAAAATTCTTTGCCAACGAAACAGTCGATTGAAATATTAATTGCATTGGCTGATTTAATGGTGAAAGAAGTTCCTTTGGGGTACGATATAAATCAAAGTTTGTATTATGGATATTTTCAAATGGTATTGAAAAATCTTCAAGAAAAAAACTTTTCAAAAAATCCATCACCAAATTTGGTGAAAAAATTAGAAAAATTGCTCAGTCGGTTGTATGATCTCATGTTAATACCATTTTTAAAAGAAATTTTAAATGATCCGAATTTAAAGGAGCATCGAGAAGATTTTTTAAATGCCGGAAAGAAAAATTTTTTGGCCTTGTTGGAAGACAAGAATAATTTTGGAAAATTAGAAAATTTTGAAAAGGAGGTTTTACGCACCAAGGAAGAAAGAAAACAATTTAAACTGAATTTGAACATTTGGAACGAACTCATTCTGAAGGATAAATATGCAGAAGTTGATAAAATTTTATCCTGGCAGGCGAATTCACCAAAAGAACTCAAAGAATTAAAAAGTCAAATTAATTCAATCGGAATCTGGGAGGAATTAATGAAGAAAAACGATTTTGAAGCAGCCGAGAAATTTTTACTTTGGAGGTATCCATCAGCTGACGGCAGGAGCGAACTTATAAACCAATTCAAAACCGACGAATTTTGTCGTGATAAATTTTTCGAAATATGGAGTTCCATCGACGTGAAAAATGCCAAAGATAAATGTACCAAATTTTTCATGTTGATGTTTCAAACGGAGAAAAACGTGAATAAATTCGTGAAAGAAAAGATTTATAATGACGAATTGCTCGAGAAATTTTGCGATGAAATTTGTTCGACGAAAAAATTAGCCAACGTGTCCATGATAAAAGATGTGTTTCAGTTTTGTCGGGCGACCCAGAAAGATTATAATAATTTAAAATTAAAAATGGCGGGTGATGTAAATCGGTGGATCAAAAAATATGCGGATGAAAAAGATTTTTTTGAATTAGCCGATTCGTTGTTGAAATGGGTTTTCCCGGATGACGGGAAAAGAAAAGCTGCGATTAGAAATTTTTTAAGCACGCCAGAAGGGATAGCATTAAGTGTTAAAATGTTTGAGAAGCACTATGGAACAAGTAGCGCTTTTAGAACCTTTACTAAATCCTGGATTATACCAGCAGGTCCGTCCATTGCAAAAAAAATTAAGGAAGCTGTGAAATGTGAATTTGAAGATGAAATAAAAAAAGATTATTTGTCATGCATGGAAGATGCGCTTGATGACCTTATTAAAGGTAAAGAGTTATGCGAATATACTCTTGGTTACATTGAAGAAGCTAAAGAGGAGAGAAGGTGGGAAAAGAAAAATCGCCGTCGAGGAATGGGAGGTTCTGGGGGATTCGGAGGATTCGGTGGAATTTTTGGTTTGTTTGGAGGAAATCAGAATTCTTCCAGCAATGACAGTTCGGATCCAGGATCAGACATCGACGAAGATGAAAGCTGCGAGGAAAATATCCCTGATTCATCCGAAGAGGAAAGCGATGAGGAAAGTGATTTTGAAACATGTGAAGAAGTAAGCGATTAATTTTTTCAAGTTCGAAGAAGTATGTTTTCATTTTTTCTTAATTATGTTGAGTTTAGTTTTTTTCTAAACTTTTATACTAATGTATAAGTCATTTTTTAATTTTTTTTTGTACGTAATATGACGAGGAATCTTTGCTTTTGATATTTGACTCCATTGAGTATTTTTTAAATGTTCTGTTCTTGTATTTTTTCCATTTTTACTGCATTTTGTCGCGGATAGTGCGGGTATTTTTTTATTTGACAAACAAAAATCAGAACCTAATTCGAAATATTTGATGAAATAATGTTGTGTTCATAAGTGAAATAATGTTTTGTTCGTGTAACTTCTTTTTCGTTCATTTTTATTAAGTATAATATCTTAAATTAATAAATTTCCAAATTTTTTACCTGAAAAATTTTTTATAGTTCATACTTAATATTTGGTTCTACCTGCCTACAGGGGTGTAAGGATATTCGATTGGGCGACAAAAGACATAATTGGTAGTTGATGACTTGGCGATTGGCATGATGCTTTTAGAATTTGTCGAAGAAAATTTTAAGCTACGAGAAATTTTACCTAGATGAATAGAGTTGCCAACTCTATAGTATATTACTATACAAGGAATGCAAACGACTTGCCCGTCTCGACCTTTTTAAAGCCCTCGCCTTCGGCTCGGGCTTCAAAATCGGTCTCGACGGGCAATTCTGTCGTTTGCAACCCTTGCACCAGTAATATACTATTTCGAAACAAAGAGCAGCGGAAAAGGCGTTTTTTAAAAACTCCGTAGGGAGGAAAAACGACTTTTCCGCCCTGCGTTATAAAAAATTAAAAAAAAAAAAAATATTTAAAAATTTTTGAAAAAAAAAAATTTTTTTTTTGCAGGAAGGATTTATTAGAAAGAAAAAATACTTCTTACGTTCGGATTTCTCAAAACTGTATTTTTTGGTTTAGAAAATTTAGAAAAGAAAGAATAGAAATCGACTTCATAATATTCTTTACAAAACATTTTACACTAACAATTTTAAGTGCTTATCAGGGTGTCTATTAGGATTAAACTGTATAATTTATAAAATTTCTTCACTTTAATTTTTGTCCAAGTCTTCTATTTCAATTTAAAAAAATTTTTTTTCTTTAATTAAAAAAAATTAAAACTGACTGGCCTAGATTTCAGAGCCTTTCAAAAACTCTAATCAAAAGTAATTTTAATGAATTACTAATTTTAAGCCTGTTTATTATTACATTTATTTTTTTATTTTTTTTTTCTTTCAACAAATATTAATTGTTACGAAATTTTTGACGTAGGACTACGTCTTAGGGCTCGGTCTTGGGGAAATCTGTCTGTCTGTCGGTCTGTTCGCGGCTAAAAAATTTTTTAAAGATTATGCGATTAATAAAAGATTACGCGGCTATTAAATCATTTAAACGGAGCAAAAAAAGTTTTTGGCCGTACGCAGCTAAAAATGTTTTTAAAGATGGCTCAATAGGCATTTGCCTAAACTTTTTTTTAATACTAAATCATTTCTATTTTAGCATTTTTATAATTATTATTACCTAAATAAGAACAAGTAAAATTATAATTTCTAACCTCCAATTGCATATGTTCGAAGAAAAGAAAACGGTTTTCATAAAATATTTTGTAATGACAAGAATTAAATAATTTTTACAACGGTTTGTGAAAAAAAAGAACTCGTACAATACGTAACGGAATTAAATAAAACCTACTCAAGAGCATGGAATTTTATAAAAAGCAATAATTAAAAATATAATCTCTAAACTTTTTAAAATAAAAAATAATGCCTACTTCGACGCGGCGAACTTTATTATCTCTAAAGTCGTCTGCTTGTATTTATAATTCCTAAAATAAACCGATGTTTTTGATAATCTCTACAACGGTTTGCCAAAAAAAAAAACACCTACAATGCCTAACGGAATTAAATAAAATCTACTCGAGAGCATGGAATTTTATAAAAATCGATACTTAAAAAAATAATCTCTAAACTTTTCAAAATAGAAAATATTACCTACTCCGACGCGGCGGCTTTATAATCTCTAAAGTCGGCTGCTTGTATTTATAATTTCTAAAATAATATCGCTGTTTTTAAAACCTCAAATGTCGTTTGTTTTAATTTATAATCTTATATATTAAAACGCTAAGAAAAATAAGCGATGTCCAACACGTACGGAGCCCCTATCCAACCGATTTCGATGAAATTTTGAGGAAAGATAGGTATATAAGTGTAGATTTGCAGGCTTTTTTCGATTTTTTGATATCTTTTTCCGTTTTCCGGTGAGAACGGAAAAACGAATTTTCCCATGTTAAATTCCCTATACCTGATTTTTCGAACCTATGCCCAACACGTACGGAGCCCCTACCCGACCGATTTTGATGAAATTAAAAGGGTCGATAGGTATGTGGGAGTAGATTTGCAGGCTCTTTTCGATTTTTCGATATCTTTTTCCGTTTTCCGGTGAGAGCGGAAAAACTAATTTTCCCATGTTAAATTCCCTATACCTGATTTTTCGAACCTTTGTCCAACAGGTACGGAGCCCCTACTTGACCGATTTTGATAAAATTTTCAGGATCGATAGGTATGTGGGTGTAGGTTTGCAGGATCTTTTCAGTTTTTTGATATCCTTTTTCCGTTTTCCGGTAGGAGCGGAAAAACTAATTTTTCCATTTTAAATTCCCTATTCCGCGACAGTTGTAACATTTTACCCGTCTGTCTGACGGGGCAGCTCTTCATTTCGACGGACCAGCCCTACTTTTTTTTTTTTACTTAAATTTACTTCTGTCGTTGATAATAAAAATATTATCTGTTATACGAACCGAATGATGGGAAATATAATTTTTTGATTGTTATCAAATTTATTTTTCGGACTTCGAGTTCCCCCTTTCAGCTATCCGGCATTTACTGATGCCACAAATTTTTGGCATCTTTTTGCGTTATCGGTGAGAGCGAAAAAAACTCCCATTTTAAATTCCCTATACCTGATGCTTCAAACCTTTTTCCAATACGTGCAAGAGCCCCTATCCAACCGGTTTTGATGAATTTTAGAATTTTTCAAGAACAATGGAGGGCGAAGCTCCTCATTTTAAAAACAAAACTTTATTTCGCGACAGTTGTAACATTTTACCCGTCTGTTTGACGGGGGAGCACTAGTCTATAGTTATTTTCCGTTTTTAATTTTTTTGCTGATTTTTATAACAGTGCGTCTAAGAACTTGTGTTGAATAAATTCTTAGCCTTGAGGAATTTGTAGGTTTGAGAAAAGAAATTTTTAGCTGTAAGTAATTTTTCAAAGAAACTTTTCGCATTGTTGAATTTTCAAAAGAAATATTTTCCTCTGCAAAATTTCTTAAAGAAATATTTATTTTTGAAAAATTTTTTAAAGCAGTTTTTGGCTCTGAAGGAGTGATTTCATGCACATAGGCAATCGGTGGAAGACGCGTTTCATTTTTTTATCGATAAAAAATTGGGGTGTACCAAAATCATGCCCTTTAACATTTTTAAAACAAATTTGGGAAATTTTCTGAAAAATTTTTCCACGGGTCCATATTAAGTTGATAATCAGGAAAAAATTTAAATTCCACTATGAATGACGATAATCGTAATTACTAATATAAAATAAGCTGGACGATCAACATCCTATCCCTACCCTACTCTTTTTACGACTTACCCTTTTTTTTTTATTAGCAGGAATGCATCAGTGTAAAATTTTCTGTGGAGAACCACCCGAAAAAAAGGGAAGAAACAAAATAAAATAAAATAAAATAAAATAAAAGAAAAGAAAATGAAAATTTTTATTTATTATTAAAATTGTCTGGGCGTATTAAAGAAAAATTCGTAAGACGTCTGCCACGTTCCGCCGACATATATGACACCTTCTAATGCGAGGCCGGCATTCTGTGCATAAAAGATGTCCGCAAGGAATGATCGCCACTTCCACCCTATTATTCAAACAAATCCGACACCTGTAGACAGAGAAAAACATTTTTAAAATACAATTAAAGTAAAATAAAGGCAGAAGAATTAATTTAACTTACGTGTCCCTTGCGGCGTCGTCGACAGCAATGACCCGAGGAGGATTCACCTGAGGAGGATTAGGAGGATTCACCTGAGGAGGATTAGGAGGATTCACCTGATGAGGTGGATTAGGAGGATTCACCTGAGGAGGATTAGGAGGATTCACCTGAGGAGGATTAGGAGGATCCACCTGAGGTGGATTAGGAGGATTCACCTGAGGAGGATTAGGAGGATTTGCAGGATTCGCACCATTGGCCTCTGCCACCTCGACTTGCATTTGCCGCCTTGGTCGTCCTCTTGCTCGCCGGCCTACGACCGGATTTTGATTTTCGTCTTGGACGTGACGGCCCCTTCCACGCCCACGATTACGATTTCGACCTCTCGCCCTACCTCGGGCGATAGGCTGTGGAACTGCAACTGTAAAAGATTACAACTTTAATAAATCCAAATCTAGGAATAATAACAATTTAATATTAAATTATCCGTTAGAGGTAAAAGTTTCTTATAAAACTCCGCAAACTTGAAAACTTCTTTAAAAAATCCTCAAAGTTTATAAATGTATTTTAGAAAATTCGTTCAAACTAACTTTTAGTTCTTAAAAAATTTATCAAAGCTAAGAATTTCTTTCACCAACTCTGCAAAAAAGGTTTTTGAAAAATGCCTAAAACCTAAAAACAAATTTTTAGGTGCTTTAAACAATTCATTACAGCTAAAATCCGTTTAAAAAATTGTTTAACCCTTACAGTACGGCCCGCTCAAATATGAGTTTTGAATTTTTCTTAATTTTTTAATTGTTTTAAAGCAATATACCTCCATGTGTTTTATATAGGACTAACTGCTCAGCGCTCGCTTCGTTTCGCGCTTTGCATATAGTACCGGTAAAGCAGTTTGACCGCGAAAAACTGAAATAAAAATTCTTCCATTTTTGAAGAAAATTTTTAGCTTCGTGAGATTTTTAAAGTAAAATTTGGAGCCCCAAAGGCTTATTTTTTGGGGGGAAAAAGTTAGCATTGGAGGATTTTTCAAGTGAAACTTTCTGTGGAATTCCATTCCATTCCATTCAGGCTTTACAGAGCTTGGAGCCCTATCGCCGCATCGACAATAGTCCGCCATCCAGACCTATCTTGAGCCGCCTTCCACCTTCTGTGGAATTACCTAAAGGAAATCTTGAAACCTGGGAAACTTTTGGAAGTAAATTTTTATAAAAAATTCATTGACCTCTCTATTATTACCTAGACTGAGCACTTTCCTATCTCTGCAGTACAAAAATGAGAAACGGAAATGGAGACCAATTTGGCCTTCACAATAGACCAAAAAAGTGTGTCGTCACATCCGCCTTCCCCTCGACGCCATATTGGCTGTTTACACCGCGAAATTTAAACGTGGTTCCCTTGGTTCCCATAGTGCAATAGAGCGATATTGCATTTCATTATTATTTGATTTTTACGGAAGAAATAATGGAAAACTTGCAATTATTTATAGTTAACTCGCTACTATAAGAAACTGGAAATATATATTGGCTTCTATTTCGAAGTGTTAAACGTATTTAATTTATTAATTCGTCATTTTTGGTGATGAGGAAGGATGAGGTTATACTGTCGTCTTAGCTATTATTATTATTAATAAGGTTCGTCTAAGTGATGAATTATTTTACAATTAATTTGTTGCTATGAGTAGCTGGTAGAAATGTATGATAGCAATCATTTTGATTGTTTACTTGTTTATTTGTAGGCAGTAATGGCTACAAGGAAGGCAATCTCTATGGAAATAATAAAAAATTTATTTGCAGATTATTTCTCCAATGCTAAGGGGAAATAATGCCCTAGCATCTTGGAACTTTATCTTTTCGACTGTGATTTAAAAAAAAAAAAAAAAATTTTACTGCATCTCGACAAATTCAGCATTTGATTTTCATTATGCATTTTTCCCACCCTCACATGACTTTAAATTGTTAACCTACATACCGTACTAAATCAATTTATTTCTCTCTCTTTTTAGGAGATTTTATTATGTTATTATATTTGAAAATCAACAGCCAGTCGAACCAGTCTGCTGCAGTAATAAAAGAAAAATGTACTTGTATATTAATAATGACAAAAAAAAAAAAAAAAAAAAAAAAAAAAAAGAAACCTTTTCTTTCTTTCCTAAAGAAAACAATAGAAATTTTTTTATTTTCAATTCATCGCCTAACAGTAAAACATTTGAAGTCAGTTGCATTCCCTACAAAATAATATTAATATAAAATTAAACATAACCTAACCATGTTAAAAAAAAAAAAAAAAAAAGTTTCATCTGCAAATAAAACACTTAAGACAGAAAAGGCCTAATAATATTCAATAGCAGTTTTAACAAAGTAATTTATGAGAATTATAAAATTTAATTTAGAGTAAAAAAAAATTGATGTATTTATTTAAAATGATTAAGATAATTTTTTGAGTGATTTTCGTTTTCAAAAAACCCGGTGTAAACAACCAATATGGCGCGCAGGGGAAGGCGGATGTGACGTAGCCACTTTTTTGGTCTATTGATTTTTGAAAGTGAATAACGGAGGCATTGTATGCAAATAAAAATGGCGGTCTATTTATATTTTAAATTGATCATTAATCATCAATACCATATTTTTATTTGTCATTGTTAATGTCTCTCCTAGCAAGATTTAGGTAGTAATAAAGTTTTTTTATTAAACGGCAAATCGAAAATTATTATAAGTTAAACTACTATTTAAAAATTTGTTTACAAATAGAACTCGACATTGAAAACAATGCCTCCGACATTTTTTTCTCAACAATAATAGCGGAGGGCAAATCGGTTTCATTTCCGTTTTCTGTAAAGTGGAGAGTATTCAGTCTAGGTAATAATATAGAGTTCAAAGAAAAAATTAGACTTTTCATTTCAAAAAATCAAGAAATTTTTTTTTTTCAATAATCGATATGGGTGCCTGCCTACCAGAACTATAAACTTTTGATAAACGTAGAATTTCGGGAACATATTGAGAACCATTTTTAGCTTCAGAGGATTTTAATAAGAAATTTTCTAGCCTTTGCCATTTTTTAAAGAAAATTTTTACGCCATGGAAGATTTTGAAAGCTGCAAGGGTGCGTAGCCTGGGGAATTTTTCGCAGATAAGTTTTAGTTCTAGTAAATTTATACAGAAATTTCTTACTGTTTCCAATTTAATATTTCTTAAGTGCAACTTTTAGCTCTGAAGACTTTCTTAAAAAAACCTTGTAGCCATCACAGGGAATTTTTTAAAATCTCAGCACTAATAATTTAAAAAAAGTTTTTAGCCCAGAAGAATTTCTTAAAGGATAATGTAAGATAAATGGGAGAAATGGTCTATTGACCTGGAATTTTTTAAATGGGTTCCCGCCCATTTTTCCTAATCCATTTTTCCTAAAAAAAAAAAATTCCTTATTTATTTTTCCTAGAAGAAAATTTCCTAATATATTTTTCCTAAAAAATAATTTTCCTAAAAATAATTTTGCCTAAAGGTTTTTAATTACTTTGCCGAAACCTACGTCATTGGGAAATTGGCCATTGTCAAAATGGTTAGAATTGCTTCCCGGAAAGGGAAAACAGCCAGAACTGATCTCAAAAATCTCCGTAACGGTACGAGATAGACCCTTGGTTCTTCCAACATTCGTATTTTAACTTTATGGTTTCTAACCGAAAATGCAAAAAAAAATTCAAATTTTTGAAAGTCGAATAACTCCGAAAATATGCTAGATACACCCCTCGTTTATCAGCTTTCACTATCGCAACTTTCAATTTCGTGCCGGAAATTGCAAAAAAAAAATTTAGTTCCAAAAGTGGCCGTCGACCCCTATTGATGGCGCCAATGTCACTTTTTTCAGTCTCAAATATCTCCGTAACGGTTCGAGATAGACATTTGGTTCATCACATCTCAATTTTTTGGCCACTATCCGAAAATGCAAAAAAAATTCAAATTTTTTCAAAGTCGAATAACTCCGAAAATATGCTAGATACACGCTTAGTTTATCAGGTTTCCCGATCGTAACTTTCAATTTCGTGCCGGAAAATACAAAAAAAAATTTTAGTTCCAAAAGTCGCCGTCGACCCCTATTGATGGCGTCACCGTCGTTTTTTCAATCTCAAATATCTCCGAAACGGTTGAAGATAGACCCTTGGTTTTTCACATGTTCCTATCTCAACTTTTTGTCTTCCATCCGAAATAGCAATAAAAATTCAATAAAAATAATCCGAAATAGCAATAAAAATTCAATAAAAATAATCCGAAATAGCAATAAAAATTCAAATTTTTTCAAAGTCGAATAATTCGGAAAATATTCAAGATACGACCTTTGTTTATCAGCTTTCCCTATCGTAACTTTCAATTTCGTGCCGGAATATGCAAAAAAAATTTTACTTCCAAAAGTCGCCGTCGACCCCTGTTGATGGCGCCACCGTCGTTTTTTCAATCTCAAATATCTCCGAAACGGTTGAACATAGACCCTTGGTTTTTCACATGTTCCTATCTCAACTTTTTGTCTTCTGTCCGAAAATGCAAAAAAAAAAATTCAAATTTTTTCAAAGTCAAATAACTCGGTCAAATCCTATCTTCAAATTCCAGATCCACGATTCGCGTCTTTCCATCAGCAAGTTATTTATTTCCTCATTACGACAGTTTTTTCTTTTCGCAGGTATTCGAAAAAATCTTTTTTCATCTCTTCCTTTTCTATTTGAACAACCAAACACAGCGGAAAACGAAGGCATTTTTTTACTTCTATTCTATTAATTTCCCCAAATATTTGGGAAATATAATACAATTCTTGTACTTGGTCTGTGAAATATCTTTTGGTCTGTGTTTGGTCTGGGTCTCGGTCCGGGTCCGGAATGTGAAAATATGTCTGGTCTGTAAAATTTCCTTCGGTCTGTGTTTGGTCTGGGATTCTGTCTGTGTCCGGAATGTGAAAATATATCTGGTCTGTAAAATTTCCTTCGGTCTGTGTTTGGTCTGGGTCCGGAATGTGAAAATATACGTGGTCTGTAAAATTTATTTCGGTCTGTGTCTGGTCTGGGTCTGGGCCTGTGTCCAGAATGTGAAAATATACTTGGTCTGTGAAATATCTTTTGGTCTGTGTTTGGTCTGGGTGTCGGTCTGTGTTCGGAATGTGAAAATATATCTGGTCTGTAAAATTTCCTTCGGTCTGTGTTTGGTCTGGGTCTTGGTCTGGGTGGGTCTGTATGGTCTGTATTTTAGGGAGACCCAGAAAAAAGAACTTGTAGAAAAACCTCTGTCGATATTCATCCTATAAGTAGAGGTTTTCACTGAGCTAACAAAGCTTCTTGGCACAGTCGCAAAAAATGAGTATGAAAATCATAGGTAAAACACTTCTGAAACGTACACGAAAGTCATAAACCTTCTCACGACCAGAAAAACTGAATTCCACACTATCAAACTACAGAAAAGAAGACGCTTCCATGTTGTTCTTAAAAACATCCATCACTCAACGGCTATTGGTGATCTCAAATCAGAAATTGAGAGTCATGGTCACAAAGTTCGTCAAAAACATAATATCCTGAAAAGAGGCACAAAGCAGCCGCTCCCCATGTTTTTCGTCGATCTGGAAACAGCGAGCAACAATAAAATAACGAAAAGTGTAGTATATGTGTGTATATAAAGTGCAGATAGCGTTAGCATCGTTTTTTAGTTGAGGCGCGAACGTGGACGTCACGTACTCCTACCTAGCTAGGAGTAAACAATACTATCTATACGTTACAAATCGTGCTATAAGAATGCGGCTTATAAGTTGCAGTTTGTAAAATTCGGAACGGCAGTTTTTATGTATAATTTAGAAACGACATACACGTCCTCATTTCTTTTATTAATTTCATGCGCAAAATTTAATTTTAGTTTTTCCGTACATTTTTTTTTTTTTTTTTTTTTTTTAAATTTCATTTTATGCTGCATTCTAGAAGATGTCGTTTTTTAAAGGTCGAAACGTTTGGTTAAATGAAATATATGCGATTCAAGCGTCTTGAACTATATATTTGTTATATATTTTTTTTCCTCAGTAGTCTGCCACAAAATTGTCGGTTACATATTTTTCAATATATTTGACCGATTTCCTCCCGCCGTACAGTTCCTTTTACTGCTTAAGAAAAAATGGTTTCTATTTACCGAAAATTGCACACATTAGGTAATAAAATACATGTACAATTTTACAACGCACGGAAACGTACTTCTTGATCGGTATTAATTTATTTCTAACTATAGTCTTCTTTTCATTTGTTTTATTGTAAACGATTTTTGTTTTTATCGAGTTGGCGTCCGCGCGGCGTAGGATTCTTTTCACTACCCGCCGTGTGGTTCTTCCGTCGTGTCGATTTTTTCAGGCGAAGTGTCATATTTTCTTCCGGCGATGTAAATGGCGATCCTCGGTTTAACGTACGACTAAGACATCAGACAACGAGGACGCTCCCACGCTTTGAGCTGTAAAAAAAAAAAAATTAATTAATTAATTAATAAAAAAAAATTTTTTTTAAGGAAATAGAATAATATTAAAAAAAGAAGAAGGTTTTTTATTTTGCTGATAAGTTGAAATAGTATTTTTTCCCGGCGAGGAAAAAAAAAACAACTACATTTATCTAGTTATCGAACAGAAAGAATTTTCATTCTACTATGAATATAATATATATACTCGCGGAGAAAAAAAAAGAATCAAAAACGATTCAAGGCTGAAACTTACAGGTTATTATTATATTCGATGCAAAAAACTTGTAGTCGCCTCGGTTTGAAAACTTCTCTTGATGGAAACTTTCGGAAAATGACACTTCCAGCTGGAGACGTGAAGATCGGAAATTTGATCGCAAAAGCTTAGGTCAAGCAACTTCAATTTAGGGAGTTCCGATAGTAGTCTGAAACGAGAAATATAACGATTAAAATGAGAGACACACACACAAACCGATAAAATTTTTTTTTTTTTCCGTACATCTAGTTTTTATTAACTCTTATTATTCTTGAAATTGACTTTTTTTTTTTTTACTTTAAACAACCTAAAAAAAATATCCTTGTTTAACAGCTATATGCACAATAACTATACACGCTTTTGTGGTGTTTGTCTAAGTGGAAAACAATTTGCATTTATCATTTTTCTAAAAGTTTTAAAAACTGAATTTTTTCAGCAGCTTCTTCGTCGGCTATTACTTTTTCGACCATTTGAAAATAAAACCACTACGGTTTGGATCTAGATCTTTATACTAATTATTGAACATCACTTATATGATGTATTACGATATTTACTTTTAGCTTATATCAAAATTATTTTATAGATCTTCAAAACTGCTCTCCTCCTGTAAAATTTGTTGCTATCTTTTTGATCCTTTACGGTTGATGAGATCGAAAATCGTCGTCGAAAATATGCTCCAAATATACGAAAGTCTAGACCCATGCTTGAGCTTTGTTTTGCCGCCTAATACTGGGAAAGCGAAAAAAAACCTTCCGACCGAAAATAAAAAATACTTGGTTTTCTGTTTTATTTTACATCTTATAACTAACAGCAGCTATATAAAAAATAAAAATAAAAAATACGTATTATGCGAACCGTATAGAGTATTATTTACCGGAATGATTTGCTATTTTTTTTTTTTTTTTTTTTTTTTTTTTTTTTGGGGGGGGGGGGGGGATCGGATCAGATCAGGGGGCCAAATTTACCTTAAACAAATATCCGAAGTTATCCCTCTGACTCCTAATAAATCGACTTGTTCGAGCTCGGTACAATGAACGAGAAAAGGTTCCAAATCCTTGTCGCATATACCTCGAAGAGCCGTTAAGAAAAGTTTTCTCAAGCGGGGGCAACCTTTCGCCAGTGCTGCAAGGCTATCGATGGGTAAGGCGAAACCCAAACTGAAGCAACGAAATAACAAAGAACGTTTGAATCAACCCATCCGTATTTGAAAATACAAGTCAAAGTCAGAGATTATACTCACCACCATCCGAAATCAACCTCTTGCAAATAGCAGCAACTACTCAAAGTCCCAACTCCCGCTTGACTTAAACTGGCTGTTTTCCAGAAATCCAAAGAAGTGATTTTTGTGTTGTAATGCGATATAACGATAGCAATTTCATCCATGTTGTTTATTCTTGTGCAGGATCCTAGAAAAAAAGGAAAAAAAATTAGAAAACTACAGGTAGGTACATTCAATTCCTTTTCATCCGATTTTATAACAACTTGAAAAGTCTGCACTACCTATATTTAAATGCAGTAAATTGGGATTTGATTTCAAAATTTTTATTAAACAACTAGATGTGATGTTCGTTCTATATAAATCTAAAATTTCTAATCGAGTAGTGTGGAGACTTAAATGATTGAAACCGATTTCTGTTACCGGAGTACAATTCCTTAGGCCGAGCTCTATTAATTGCTCACAGTTTTCAGAAACGATCTTAATGACGCTATCAGTGACAAACTGTTTGCAACAGTTCAAACGCAAGTGAGTCAAATTTTGACAGCTTCGAACGATAAATCTGTAAAAAACGTAGAAAATAATAAATATAATTTAACACGTGATTCTCGTCGCATTCAAATTGTGGTTTAATTGCTTCAGAATGTTCCTACTTGTTAAAGCCGGTATCCGATATGGTGCCGTAACTGCCGCACCAACTCAAATCCAGTCGACGTAAAAGTTGACATCTTGCAACTAAGCCAAGCAAAGCGTCATCGTTTAACTTATACCAATAAGGTCTAAGAGACATACTAGTGTATAAAGACGGATCGTTCGCCAAGGAATGAAAGCGCCGATTTACTTGAGAGCAAGTGCAGCGGGTCGCTAGGTCAAGATGACCTAAAATTTTTAAAATGGTTTCATCCTAAAAACAAAAACGATCGTTAACTCAGAAAAAAAGGGTTATTAGCTTGCAAGTGCTTACTGGCAATTTCTCAAACTGACTGAACTGCTTCGTATTTAACGGAACATGTTGGAGAGAACCCGCCGCCGCTGATGTATCGGCGGGTTCACATCTTGAAGCGGCAGCTGCAACTGCAGCACTTCCTTTGTTGCTGAATTGCGCGATAGCCTTCTGGAGATCCATGTTCTGAAAATATATGCATTCGAAACATTCAATGTAAACCGCTTCTAACCAGCAAGAACAGTACAAAGGTATATAAAACTAATTCCATACATTACTGCCGGGAATGTGATGCAAACTTAATTCATATATTTGTCTAGTCAATATTCCCATTTTGTAAGGACTAGATATATTTACCGAAGTTGAGAGCTTATCGGCGGATATTACTACAGCCGATTTACCGTCGTTACCCGAATCATCTACTTTACCGCTGCTGCTGCTGCTACTACTACTGCCGCCGGTTATCGGTTGCTCCGTTCCGACCAACAAGACGGCATCTATACCCGTATAGTAGTCTGATTTGGAATGATTGAATTCGATGCGAAGGACACTAAAAAAGAAAAAAATTCATTCTTGTTGAACCATATTCAAAATATTTATATGTGCCCGAAAAAGTCTTGTAGGTGTTTACTCTATAACAACAAATATACCACCTCTGTTAAAGGGTTCAAAAATAATGTTAAACACATAACGATAGGGTTATTTTAGTAAAATACTTCTACGGATCTAAAAAGCAATGAATCTTTCAACAAACCTTGTTTTGAAGCTAATGGTTCTTATCACCGGTGAAAAGATTCTAGGTACATGACCAACTTTCAAAGGCTCTCCTTCATACAGCAAAGACCACACTCTACTTCTGGCCCCGGATCCTCTTGTCACGGTTGAATTTTTAGCCCAAATTCGAACCACTGTCCCTGGATTATAAGTTTCATAAATGCTTACTCTAAAAGGGTACACACTGTGTTCAAATGCAACATCTGAAAAATGTAATTATGAAATGATTAATTATTATTTTTTATGTTTCTATTCGCAGATCAAATAATATTACATTGACATGTCTCAAAATCTTCCTTGTTGAAAAATGGTTTCAGGTTTCTGAGTGGCGGTTATCGTTTTTCAGTTTTATATGGCCAACATTATGACCTAAAATTACCCTAAACCAATCTGTTTGCTTTTGAAACATTGAAAACTTTTGCCAGGTTTTATCATGGAAAGTAATGTATTCTACATATGTATCACTTTAACTTCATCAATATAATATAAGCAAATTAATCTATGCCTTACCAACATAATCATCACTGGTTATCCTAGTTGTATTCTGAGGCATGTAATCAACTGGGCTAGATGGGCATTCTTTCCACCACTTTCCATAAGTTTTCTATGAAACAGCAAAATATAATATACAAAAAAAATGCATAAATCAATCACACTTAGCTTTTTAATCTCTAACGAAAAACATAAAAACTTTTTATTTTTTCTAGGTACACACCATGACGAAAACTTGAGGAAAGTCTCCATAATCTGGAAATTTCGAAGGTTTCCCAGTCAAATTGTAAGCCGTATATGATATACTTGTATCACTTCCATACTGAGAACTAAAATCCAAAACTTCTGAGGCAAACTGTTCAATAAAATGAATTTCTTCTTCGCAACTAGAACTATAGTTTTTATCCACTATAACATCATCTAATTGCTGTGCACCATTTAATATCACCATGTTATCTTTACAAGAAAAATACGATCTATTTTCCATCTAATCTGAAAAAGAAATTCATACATGAAGATTTACTTGTAGACAATCAAAACAAACAGACCATAGAGTATGGCATGCCATACGTCGATTTGATCACGTGACGCTACGGTCTTTTGCTCTGTGATCGCTTTCAATAGAGCATTTCCATTATACGTCATAACATGGCGCCGCATGGCGCGAATCCTTTAAATATGGCGTCTGGGGGACAAGCAAATAATATGTGTACGTCATTTAGAAAAGGTACCATCGGGGAGATGGCGCTTGGAATGTTTTGTTTGTAAACAAACATTGTTTTGTTATGCATTCCAATTTCACAGCATTTTAAGCGCCATCTCCCCGATGGTACCTTTTCTAAATGACGTACACATATAATGCAAGTAATACAATATGTCAGAATGCATTTATTTTTTTTTTTTTAACATGATAAGTTGATTATGAATCTGAATACGGGTTAAAATCGAAATTAATAGAATTAGGATTATATTTTAATTATAGAACTGTATTATATTTCCCGAATATTTTGTGGAAATTAATATAGAATAGAAGTAAAAAAAATGCCTTCTGTTTGCGCTGTATTTGGATGTGCAAATAGAAAAGGAAGAGATTAAAAAGATTTTTCCGAATACCATTTGACCATCGGGAAGGGACCAGGAAAATAGCTCATATGTCAGGATTCATGTGGAGCGGGTAATTGGGGCTTTGAACCAGGTAACCTTTGAACCTAGGTATTTTTTGTAAGAAATAAGCATTTTTAAAGCTGAATAAAAGTTTTAAACTTACTTTAATAAAGCAGAAATTTGAAAAAAAATTGAAATTTTAAACATTTTTTTTTCTATATTTAGGTCAATATAATTATTTTAAAACGCTAAATATCTTCAAATAATGTAAAGGATGGCTTACATTGGCGTCACATTGAAAATAATAATAAATGGCGCATTTATTAATATTAAAAATTGAGTTAAATTTTTTTAAAAATTGAAAATGCCCAAAAATTTGGAATTAAAATTTTTTATTTTGGAGAACTTATCAAGTTTAGTTAATTTGGGTACTTACATGCGTCGGAAACTCACTTTTAGGCTTTAAAAATGCAATTTTTTAAGAAAAAAAGAGCCAAAAATGAGGAAAAATGGGGTTGACATAGGTTAAAAAATGTTTGGCTTCGAAATTGCATTTAGGGCATTGTTTCTACATATTTTTGGCACATTTTGGCTATTTTCGAATTTTCAAAATCGCCTGCCCTCATACCCTGTTTCAGTCATCCCCGTTTTTCTCCTATAACCCTGCCGGGACGGCGAACGGGTCAATATTTTCGAACCTTATATTTTTTTTTAGGAACCTCAATATATATCTAATATACCCTAAAAATGACAATTTTTTATATTAAAAAATATTAATTGGACGAATTTCAAAAATTCGTCCAAATTTAGGCTCATTTTGGCCCTAAAAACTTCAAACCCCTGGGCCTGGGCCAAAAATTTTTTTTTCGACCTAAAAAAAATTCAGGCTTTTATTTACATATAAATGAATGATTTTTTGCCTAGGGAGCGAATATTAAAAAATAGACCCTCAAAATGAGCCACCCTACTCCAGGGGGAGGCACCGAGTCAGCGCAGGGGGGGAGGGGGCTGTCCCCCTCTTGGCTACGGGCCCCTTTAAAAAAGGCATAAAAAATTTTATTACTAATTTGCTTCCAATATATTGCAGTACATTACATTACATTAGGCCTACATTACATTTTTTTTTTTTTTTTTTTTTTTTTTTTTTTTTTTTTTTTTTTTGGGCTTGTCAACATCCTAGGTCATTTAGCCGTATCAATGTAATTAAATACATAAAACCTAAAGAAAATTAAATCTTTCTGAATTTTTTTTAAAATTACCAATAAATAACGTTTTGAAGTTAAAGAGAGTAATAAGCGAATAAATCTTAATTCCCAGTTATTTAATTGTATCTCTTCTGTACATCATCCATTTCCTCCATTTCCTAATTTCCCATTCCTAAAATACACCATTTTGATTTAACTTTTACATATATATCAAATTTAATAATAAAAATCCGTATAAAACGTAAAAATAATTCATTTATCTTGTTATTCGTATACTGTTTATACTTTAATTGTCCCCCAGCAAATCTGGCGCGTAAAAAAAACTATATCCGGTCACGTGATTGGAAATGCTCTGAGTCGAAAAGTGTGACGTCACTTCCTACTTTCTTAATACTGGGTCTGGAATTTTTTCGTTTACGTGAAAATATTCTGCTTTGTTCCCGATTCAAGAATCCGTGATTATTTTTCATTAAAAAAATTTTTTAAGCTCGCACGGGCCGTGGGAAAAAAACTACTTATAAGTTAAGAATAGGTGGCATTAACCTGTTAGGAACGTCATGTTTAGCTTATGAATTCGTAAGCTAAGAATAGGCGGTACCGCTAATACCGCTAATATTAGAGAACATAAATATACAGTATACGAAACCTTCGTATATATACAGTATATAAATACGTATATAAATACGGATATAAATACCAGGTCGTATTTTTTTGTATTTTATTAAGTTTTTATAACTTTTGCACTCTTTATGTTATCCAAGGGTATGAAATTCTAAAAAATAAGACCAAGCGGGATTTTTTCTTCCATGTGGATTGGGATTTACCGTAAATAATTTACAAAAATTGTAAAATAAAACAATGCAAGAATGACGATTAGCTGTATGGCGCTTTCTGCAAATGCCGGCCATATTTGTTAATAATGGTTTCTGAAAATGGCGCAAAAAATGGACGCTCGATTGGTTTTATTAAATCAATTTTATCCTTTTAATTAATCATTTTCATTGATATTTTACATTCCTATGTCATTCACAATTAATTAATCTACCATTATGAGTGCACAAAATTATTCCGGAGCTTTATTTAAAAGAGAAAATAGGGTTTTTAAAAAATATACTAGGGTATAGAAAATATACATGGTATATTTTTTCCAGTATATTTTTGTATATAAATACTATTTATATACAGTATTTATATACGTATATTTATACATGACATTCTCTAGCTAATATAAATATTCAAAGGTATAGCACTGCGGGAAAAAAATAAGATAAATAGATAGCTTAACCATAATGGCGTTTAAGAAAGTCACACCAGTTTTTTATCCTACTTTATTGGGAAGAAAGCAAGGTATTTCTTTTTGGAAAGAAAAAATTGTTTATGTTAAAAATACACCGAAAGTTTTGTTGTCTCAAAAAAAAATATTTAGAGATAGAAGAGCTTTTGCAAGCACTGATGGAAATGAATCATCACTTGGCTTTATTGACATTAATGATGGGTTTTTTACTGGCTCGGATCAGCTTTTGAAGGCAACTCCTCTTCACAATTATATAACAGACATGGTAGCAACTAATTTAAGATCTCAGAAAGAGAAAACAGGATGTAAAAAGTGCGTAATCGGGCGCGAATTTGCATTGTCACCTAAAGCTGGTACAACTTACATTGCCGATGTTGCTGTATTTTGCACGTCCAAGCGTTTGGATTTTGAAAAGGATATACCAGTTACTCCAGTAATGATTTTTTTTTTTTTTTGTTCCATTACTGCTTTCGCAGGTCTATTTTATTATTCCATAACTGCTTTCGCAGGTCTATATATTCTATTTCTAAACTAAACTAAACTGGCTTTACAGAATCTACTCTTTCAATGAGGTTAAGATGATTGAATTTGTAGTTCCTGCAATCCCCGCCAGAGGGAAGGAGCTTCGGCGGTCACCCATCCAGAAGCTGGCCGCCATCAATGCTGCTGAACTTCATTGATTACGAATGCCGCTATTCTGGATTGGTCACCACTCCGACCCCTTTATGATTGGAGAGATTCTTTCAGACGGAAATAAAGGGAAAGACTTGGTTGATAGAGTAGATATTTACAGACTTGCTGGTGTTAAGTACTACTTGATAATACATCCTGTTGTATCCAAGGGAGTATTATATCAACTTCATTATGGAAAAAAAGGCAAAAAAACTGTCAATACTTACCAACAAATCTTGGACCCCAATGTGGAACTGATATTTGATAACGATTGCATCATCAAAGTTAAAGACTTTTGGGATGGTCTGTTAATATCGTTTGCAGAGATGTCATTATATGCTGGGGATTGGTTTGACGAGGACATTGAGGATGGATTGGTGAAATAGTTACTAAGACAGCATGTAGATGTTATACATTCACTTTTAATCATTCTTTTTTTTCACCCCAGTATACTTTAATAATTTTCTATTGTGATCATGAGCAGAAAGGAAAAGCTGAGAAGACATTAAAAGAATAGCAAGCAAAAAGGCAGGGGACTGTAGTGATGACAGGTGTGCCTGCTACAACTTTTTATAATGCTAAAGAGGTAGTGAATTAATATTTATTCCTGAATTTTATTATTATTTTTTGTCTTACAGCTATCATTTAAAATATCGCCTTCAGCAACATCCATTTTTATTGAAAAAAATTTAACTTAAACCTAAAATAGAAAATTTGACAAAGTTACATTTGGCAGCAAGATTAAATGGTTATATGATAATTATATGTTGTTGGGCAGGGAGGAATAAAACAGTTTGAAGAGGAAAAAGACAAACTCGGGCTTAAAGAAGAAGTAATTGCCGCTGTACCTGAAAAAAAAATTAAGTATTATTTTTAGTGATATTTGCCAACCTCTTTTTATGAAAATTACTTTCTTTGATATTTTTTTATGACCAGTAAAAACAATTTTCATTTCAAAAATTAATTGATTACATTAAGCTTTTCTTTCATAAAACAAATTGGAGCAAATAGTTGCTCTCCACACTGCTTTGACCCAGTCTCACAGTCAACATTGTTGTAGGTTTCCGTAATTTCGTTTCTTTTTTTATTATAAGTGGCTGAAAATTAGCTAGCACAGCACACATACTAAAAAACTTAAAAATACTACTTGATAAATATGAGGTAGTAAATCGACGTTTATTTTTTGTAGGATATCGGAAGATATTCGTGCGAAAACAATATATCTGTGCATTTTTTCAATCTTTTTTTATATTAGTCCCCCAAGTGGTTGGAGGGGCCCCCAAATTCTAAAAAGCTTATTTCTTTCATAAGCTCGGGCACACCTTATTCGCGGGAATTCGCAGAAAAATCGTTTTGAATTTATTGAAATGGAACCGAATGATGATTTTTTGACCGTTTGCAAAATTTGGACCTGGAGCGATCGGAAAATATTCATGCAAAAACGGTATATGTGCATTTTTTTCGGGTTTTCCAAGAATCGACGCCTCCCCAAGGGAGCGGGGAGCTTCGGATCCAAAAACTGATATCAGAATCGGATTCTACGACCTTGAAAACGTAAGATGACGTTGTCGCGTCAAATTCGTATGTGAGAAATAATTTTGAGAGACAAGTTTCCATCCTAGCCTTGTTGCACAAACCTAATTTTCGTTCAAAGCTCCTAAGAACCAAATTCGCAAGAATTCGCAGCGAAATTATTTTTTATTCAGAGCATGTTGTAAGAAATTTTCAGTAGGTGACAAAAGACCAAAGATATTAGGCTGCGCGCCAAACCCCCCACCCCGTGGTGTAAAAAATTATCAATTTAAAATTTCAAAATTAGAAGTCTACCAAATTATTATTATTATTTTTTAAATAAAGTTTTTTGCCTTAATTTCTGGTTTCCGTACATGTATGCCCGCTTGCGGGTCATTTAACCCTTTTTACCATTTTACTAAAATACTCGCTTAAAGAGTTGTGTATTTGGTCGAAATTTCAATAAATTTTAGTTGAATGAATTTTATAGCTGAATAATCAGCTGTTAGAAACTGAATTAGTTTTTTCTTGTCACCTAGTCGATCAAATTTTCTCTCACTGGGTGACAAATTTTGTGTACTGGGTGACATTTATGTCACCCAGTTCTTATGTTACAACATGCTCTGTTTTTATTTCTTAAAATGGGCCCAACTGATTTTCTTCAGATCATTTTCAGAATTTCGATCAATAGTGTTCGCGAGATAAAAAAAATAATAAACACTAAAAAAGTGATTATTTCGATGCTGCCAAATTTTTTTGCTAATGTAGGTATTATAAAAAAATTTCCAAAACCTAAAAGGTTAAAAAAGGTAAAAAATTTTTCTTTTTGCATTGAACAAGAAAGTTAATCAATTTCCCCCGTGAAATAAAAATTCAAAAAATTCGACCGGATGAAAAAAAACAGGTATTGTTTTTATATTTTTTTTTTCTTCCCGGAAATGAAATCGGATATTTCCGGGAATGAAAACTTTTTCTTATTTCATAGTCCCGAGCTGGAGTATGAGCGAAATTCCGACATTGGAAAATCACTCGAAGAAATATACCGTACCCGTTAAAAACAATTTGATCTGATTTTTAAATTTTTTTTATTCTTCCTGGATATGAAATCGGATTTTTCCGGGAATCAAAAATTTTTCTTTTCTCATAGTCCCGAACAGGAGTGAAAATCAATTTTCCCCGTGAAATAATATTTCTAAAAATTAGGCCGGTAGAATAAAACAAGAAGATTTTTAAATTTAATTTTTTCTTCCCGGAAATGGAATCGGACTCTTGCCGGAATGAAAAATGTTTCTTCTTTCATAGTCCAGAACAGGAGTGTAAATTAATTTTCCCCGTGAAATAAAAATTCAAAAAATTCGACCGGATGAAAAAAAACAGGTATTGTTTTTATATATTTTTTTTCTTTCCGGAAATGAAATCGGAATATTTCCGGGAACGAAAAGTTTTTCTTATTTCATAGTCCCCAAATGGAGAAACTGTGAAATTCCGACATTCGAATATAACTCGAAAAAATAGACCCGTTGAAAATAATTAGATCTGATTTTTAATTTTTTTTTATTCTTCCCGGAAATGGAATCGGATTATTCCCGGAATGAAAAATTGTCCTTATTTCATAGTCCAGAACCAGAACGTAAATCAATTTCCCCCGTGAAATAATAATTCAAAAAATTAGAACGGTTGAAAAAAAAACAGGTATGGTTTTTATTTTTTTTTTTCTTCCCGAAAATGAAAGCGGATATTTCCGGGAATCAAAAATTTTTCTTTTCTCATAGTCCCGAACAGGAGTGTAAATCAATTTTCCCCGTGAAATAATTTTTCTAAAAATTAGACCGGTAGAATAAAACAAGATTTTTAAATTTAAGTTTTTCTTCCCGGAAATGGAATCGGACTCTTGCCAGTATGAAAAATTTTTCTTTTTTCATTGTCCCGAACAAGAAACAAAGTCAATTTCCTCCTTGAAATAATAATTCAAAAAATTAGACCGGTTGAAAAAAAACAGATATTGTTTTGAATTTTTTTTTATTCTTCCCGGAAATGAAATCGGATATTTCCGGGAATGAAAATTTTTTCGTACTTCATAGTCCCTAACTGGAGAATCAGCTAAATTCCGACATTGGAAAATCACTGGAAGAAATAGACCCGTTGAAAACAATTAGATCTGATTTTTAAATTTTTATTCTTCCTGGAAATGAAATCGGATTTTTCCGGGAATGAAAAATTTTTCTTCTTTTATAGTCTTGAACATGAAAGTAAATCAATTTACCTAGCGAAAGAATAATTCAAAAAATTAGACCGGTAGAAATTATTCTAATTTGTAAGAACCTTTTTTTCTTCCGAATTTTTCAGGATGAAAAATATTTATGTTTCCAGCATAGGAGGAAACTGTTATCTCATATTCGGGGTAAAATAGTCGAGATTGGGGAAATTAACCCGGTTGAGATCATTTTCATGAAGACGGTCCTTTGCAGCATAGTGGTATGGGAGAAGTACCGCTCCGAAACTTCTCTGAAAACCCTCAAATAAATAAGCTATATTGCCAACCTAACAATCGAAAAAAAGATGGATGGATGCTTTGGAAGATAAAGAACGTTTCAGAACCAATGGAATCACATAAATGCTTCATTTAATGCCTTTAAAAAAAAATAATAATGGCCTGGTATGTCTTGTATACCACCGTGCTTCAAAGGGTTAATGGTTAATTCCGGTTAATTCGATTTTCGGTTCAATTTTTCGCGCAACCGTTATATAATCAATATTCCTTTGTTTTTGCAAAGTTCGAGTATAGTCCGCAATGTAGCGCTGCAAGCAGCTAATATAGGTTGCATAGAAGATCGGTTGTTCTTGCAGGCTGTTGGACGCTGTCAGTTTGTTATGAAATAAAATTTGTATTTAATATATTTATCATTAAAATGTACACCTCTTCGGTTGAAAAAGTGATATCTTAAAAAGTGAATGCAATATACACCTTTGAAAAACTTTTTAAGTTTAAGAAAACCTAAGGTTTGTGGTAAAAATATCGGAATTAACATTGCAAGATTTACATTTCCGCCATATTTAATGAAATCTAGTTTGGATGCTTCGCTAGAAACAATGGACACTCCTTCATTTATTTTAACACATCGGTAGTGAATGCATTCGGTTCTTTCCAACTAAATGTAGTTGGAGGCATGGTCTCTCCTTCAAAATATTGTAAAACGCCAAAGAAAGATTTTAAATTGGACATCGACCGTTTGAGAAAGGAACGAAAGCAAGTGCAACTAGGTGAGCTGTTGTTTTCTGTTTCTATTGCTGGTGGTGGAATCTTTAAATTCTGTGGTAAATTTTTTTTGGGGGATAATTATAATTATCAAACCATCAAACCTCTCCCTATAGGGCAGGGGGAGAGGTTTGATGGAAAACACAAGCTGCCGCTCCAGAACTCTATATCTCTACAACAATCAGTCTAGGAGTATAGATTTTTATCCTCATATTGTTATTACATAGGTATTTCACTATATTATTGCATTCTTTCTTGATTTTTTAAGGATTGTTTGAGGTCCTTTTTTTTTATTTCTTATTTTTTTTTTATTTTTATTTATTTATTCGTTTACTTATTTGTTTATTTGTTTTTAAAGATATTTATATTCACTTCATCCCCTGAATTCATGGTATGGGAAAACAAAGTTAAATTCAATTAACTTAGACTAACATTTTTTGCTGTCTTCAACATTTAAATTTTAGAAGTCATTTTCTTTTAGTTAATTTGTGTTATATTAAAAAATACTTTTTTCTTTTTTTTAGCATCAAAATCATCCAACCCTGTGTTTGCTTCTTCTGCTGGAAATGGTTTTCGACCGTTGAGTAACAAAAAGTGTTTTTTAGATGTTAAAAGTAAATATGAAGTGAACAAATTGGAAACAACATTAAAATCCTGTGGAGCAGTATGTTTTCAAATCTAATACCTTAAAGTTTTCTTTTAAATTGACCTTTTCAGTTAAGTTTTCCTTTTATTCGCAGACCATTGAAGTTTTTCTCACAAAGGATGTAGATATTGTAGTGACTGATAAAACGTCATGGAATTGCAATAGAGAAAGTCCATTAGCTTCAATATCCCCGCTGACAATACCTTCTCCTGCTGCACGTAATGAACAGCCAGGAGGTTGTAGTGTACCGGTAAGAGATCGTTAATTATCAGGTTATCTTACAATTGAAATTTTTTGTTTAAATTTTTTTTTTTTTTTTTTTTTTTTTTAGAAAACCAGAGCTTCTGCTATGATAGAGAAAGTTTCAGCTCATCCTGCTGCTTGGCCCTATTATTGTCCCCTTGAGTTGGCGCAAAAATGGAAAATACCAATAGTGCCAGTTGGAAATTTTTGGAAATGGGTATCAAAGATACAAGATTCTGTTGTTGGTAAAATAAATTCAAAGAAAATAAAAGTCGAGAAAAGCATTCGCGAAACCGGGAATAATGCTGGTTGTGGTTCAGGCGGACGTAATAATGGTTTCTTCGTAAAAATCGAATCGCTCGCTAGGTATAGTTGATTAAAAATTTAATTAAACTTTTGAATGCCCATATTTTACTTAATGCTTAGTAAGCATCAAAAGTTTGTTTTTTTATTTTTTTCAATATTAATTCTAGTCCGAATAAACCCGAATTGCAAATACTGGACGATTGGCCAAATTTGAATCTAGACGGACATTTAGGACAGTGCCCGTTTCGTTCTCCAAGTCCTTTGAATATATTGAATTCTGAAGAAGAACCTGCTGCTGCTACAAAGTTGCAATGTAAAATACTTCAAACGGAAGAGCCGAAGAATAAAGTTGCTGTGGAATTAATCGAGTATGATGACAAAGTTCGGAATGTGGTCGAACTGCGGCCGTCTCGAAAATGCGACGACGACGACGACGACGAAGAAGAATCAAAAATCGAACCTTGTCTGAAGAAAATAAAGATTCTCTTGTCTTCGAGTGAGGTGACTGTGATTTCAAAAATCCAAGAAGATCTGAAACTCAAAATTTTTTGTCATTTTCAGATTCAAAATGACTCGACGATCTATCAAATACAATATAATTAATCACGAAAACGATGCAGAACATGTTCATTCCAAATCGTCCCTGTTTTTGTGCAACGGTTATCCGAATCGAAGCGTTACAAGACAATCCTCGCAAGAATTGCTCAAGGCAAGTCAAGCATTTTTTTTTTTTTTTTTTTTTTTTTTTTTTTTTTTTTTTTTTTAAATTTTAGGCTTAGACAACCAGAAGTAAAATTTGGAATCGGCGCTGCATGACAGCAGGGATTAAATGCATTGTGTATACAAAAACTTGTTTTGTTTTTGATAACTGTGAGATTACTTTTTACCTATCTAATCTAATTATCATTAACTGATGTTTACTTGAAAGTTAGAATTATTCCATTCTTTTTTTCTCTGGAGGAATTTCGGCTTTCATAACCAGCAGCATATTTGGGAGAAACAGGTCAATTCTTTATTAAAATTATCTCATGTGCTTTTAGGTTCAATGCAACGGGCTAACTGCGGGTCATCGTTCTTCAAAACTGTTATCTCCGAGCGGGAGCGACGTTTTACCGTTGCCGACGACAACGAAAAGATGCACTCGTAGAGCCTCTGCTTCTTGGTGCGGGAGCACAAGGGAACTCTCTCAGCTTTCGCCTACGGATAGCGAAATAGAAAACGTAATACGAGAAAACAGTATCGAACCGAACCCACAGTCGGATTCTCTGCTAGACTCCGCCGCTGCCGCCGCCGCTGGATCGGCCGGGATCACTCTTCGTCCTAAGGGACAACCCGTTTGGATACCCGTCACCGCCGCAGCCGTCGCGTTCGGTATCGAATCTTCGGTGGAGGAGAACGAAAATAAAAAGCGATGCGGAAGCTGCGGCACCGTGATCCGTGAACCTTTGGTAAAATGCTCTACGGAGACCTTAAATCCAACCTCTAATGATTTGACGTACTGTGGCGGCAGGGCTGCTCGTTATCAAGGGGATTATAAATTTTCTCAAGTTTTAAGGTGTAGCGATTGCTCTTTCGATTCGCCCCCCCGTTCCTATGACGAAGAATTCTGCATCATTAAAAAGGATCCCGGTGACGACGATGACGACGACAATGACGACCTTGATTGCAAGAAAATGAAAAACGAAAACGGGAGTGATACTAATAGTAACGAAAGAGAAGCAAGTTTCGACAAATCCTTGTCGCCGGTAGAGGAAGACAACAAGGAAAAGAAAATTTACGGGAATAAAAAGCATGCCAGCGATAAAAAATTAACCTCGGGAGTTACAACAACAAATAACTCGGGTGGTGGAAGTGTTGCCGTCGTTTCCGTCGTTCAGGGAAGAAGGAAAAAGTTGTCTCCCGAAGAAAAGTTATTACAAGACAATAAAGAATATTTTAAAATGGAAGTTTTGAATACTAAATTACGTTCGTCGGGATCTCTTTTAAATTTAACTCGAGATAAACTAGAAACCGAAGCAGACGAATCGGGACAAGATGTTGATAAAAAAATTGGAAAAATTATAATTAAGAAAATTAAACTTCGAAGAAGGAAGAAGTCAAGTCGATGGGCAAAATCAGAAAACGAGGAAAATACCACTGGAATAAACGATTGTTCTCATGCAGCCAAACTCTCAGACCGAAAGAAACGGCGAGCCAGCATCAAAATGAACGGAATAATAAGAAAAAAGAGGCAGTCGGAACTTATGACCCTTTGCGACGAAGCAGAAAACTTCATGTTTGGGGAATCAAACAGGCAAGCAAACTCGTCCGCCGCCGCCGCCGCCGCCGCAACTGGATCCGACAGTCGGGTAAAAAGCTGTGCTGTGACTTCGTCCCCATCTGCAGGTCGAAGGACAATTTCGTCGACGTCCGAAAACAAAGGAGAAGGTTTTTTTTGCAGTGGCGGTGGCCTTACCGCCCCCGTAGGAAAAAGAAGAAAAAAAAGGAGATCTCATGCTGAAGCTTTCATTCACGACAACATTGATTATTATAAATTTGAAACTCCGGATTCCAGATTGCGTTATCAAAATCACCAGCAGCTCCAGAGTCTTTCCGCCACCGCCGCCGCCGCCTCCGCTGCTGATGATTTAACCCGTATTCCGGTAACTTCTGTATCCGAATCAAAATCTGTAAAAAGCGACGACTTTGTCTACACTTTTCACAACAAAAGGAAGAAACGTACGAGGAGAACCGAGGCAGCCGAGGAACCACCGAAAGAGCCAAAAAACTGCTACAAACCTCGACATCTTGTTCGGAAAGCCTCCGGCGCGGTGGCAGCGGAAGAGATCACTCACGTCTCGACACTCGCGTCGTCAACGGGATGCACCACCACAGTATTAGAAACGGGAAAGAAAAACTCGACTGAGATACCGGAAGAGATCAGTAATTTGTTATTTTCCTTCGAAAGCGTTCCAATGACAGAACCTTGGTATGACGTGTACAAACGGCAAGACGAGGGGATGGAAAATTATTACCCCGTTTTAAGTGATCCCAATGACGAACCGTTTCTTCTCCCTTATGAACTACCAAAACCGGCTTTTGCCAAATTAGTACCTGATGAGGCCAGCGAATATTACAAAAGAAAGAAAAGAAAATTTGGCCACGTTTTAAGTAATCATCCAAGGAAATCTCCTAGATGTCACGCCAGTACCCTTGCTATATTATCTAGTTTAAAAAAGAGAAAAAGAAGAAGTGGAACTAATATATCTATGTCGCAACAGCATCAGCAGCAGCAGCAGCAGCAGCAGCATAATCATCATCATCATCATCATCTTCTTCATAATCATCATCGTCACTACCATCAGGAAAACCCTCTGATTGATCTTGCTTCGGTTTCCTCTTCCAATCCTGGTTGTATAGATTCAATATTTGAATCATCTTTTGCTTTTTCAAAAACTGATACTGAAAGTGGTGCCTTGGAAAAAGACTACGACGACGAATTAAACGAAAGAATTATTTTAGAACCGCTGAGCGATTCCGAATCTAAAAACAACAGTGCAACAGAATCCTCCTCTTGTTTTCTCCCAAAAAGGCAGGATGAAGAAGCCAAGTATTATACTAGCAGCAGGTCGAGAGGAAGAAAATTAACCAAAGCTCATTGTAATGACTCATTGCAGGAAGGATGTAAGCATTTTTTATATCGAAACATTGAGACGGATCATTTTTTCAAAGACATGATTATTGAAACCGAAAAGAAATCTGATCTAAACATTAATATTGTGACAATGTTGGAAAATTTAAAAAGTTATAAAATTGGCCCGGATGCTACTGATTCCACCGCCGATCATTCCGATTTCATCTCCGATTTCGATAATGGCAGTTCGATAGCCGACGAATCTACTCTACGACGTAAGAGGAAAAAGTGTCGAAAAATTAATAAAACTGGATGGGACAATACGAAAAAAACTCGACGTAACAAATTGGCAGTGAATAAAATGATTGAAGCGAAGCGAGTGACTTGTGACAGTGCGGTTGACCGGGGTGCTAAGGAATCGCCGAAAACGAAAGCGAAAGCCAATTCGAGCGATTCCCTGAGGCAAGAGGCCCAGTTGTCCGCCGATAAAAGAGTTCTAAGACGTGTTTTAGATCTTAAAAGTCAAAAAAATTGCCAAGCGGACGATCGAACGAAAACAAGATCGCAACAACAGCAGCAGCAGCAGCAGTCCAACAACGAATCACCTGCATCTGATCGCTTTGGCAATATTCCCGTCTCAGCGGCTCGTGCTGCAATGACAAGACGGAAAACCGCCGCGAGTCAAGAAAGCGAAATTCATTCGCGTTCGGAAAGTTGCGACTCGCGAAATTCTTTAGAGTATTCACCTTGCGTGGTGCGAGTAAAAAAAATAAATCAAGTACCTCTTGGTGCAAGTGTTAAATTGCGGTGTTCAAACGGAAGGTACAGTATTCAAAGTAAAAGACTTGTTCCAAATCGGAAGAAAAAACGGGTCATGGACTATGCTTGGACTACTAGAAAGCGGAAACGGTGACCCTTAAAAACATGATGTTCTTCAATTTATTTTATCAAGTGAAAATTAATTAAAAATATTGTTTTGACATCTCGTTTTATTAACCAGATAAGAGACCCGACAGAAAAAACTGGAGCGAAATTTTGGAGGTACACGATCGTGCCCATTAGTTTTGCAAAAGGCAGTTGAGTAAAAAATGCTTTCAGAAAACAATTAAAAACACAAACAGACAAAACAAAAAAATTAATGCGCATGGTCATTACGTTGGATCGAAAAACACTCATTTTTAAATTTGAAACTGCTAGAGCTCGGAAAAGTTGTATTTTAACCTCCGTATTAACCCTATTTTTTTTTTTTTTTTTTTTTTTTTTTTTTTTTTTTTCAGTTTTTTTAAGGCCGATTTCTGCTACTTTCAGAAGCCTAAAGTTTTTCAAAGTCTCTTAAGGGCCGAAAAAATTAGAGCCGTATTTTGGTACGGAAGAATTTATTTTCTATCGTTTTCCGTTAATTTAAAAAATAAAGTCGGTTTTACAGTAATTGAAGCCATTTTTATATATTAGCCGAAAGTGGTATAGGGAGTTTAACAGCTCATAAATCATTGTTTTTTGATCGTAAATAAAAAATGGCTTCAATTTCTGTAAAACCGTCTTCATTTTTGAAATTTCCAGTAACTCTTTCGCACCAAAATACGCATCTAATGTTTTCGGCCCTTAGAAGACTTTGAAAAACTTTAGGCCTCTGTGGGCAGCAGAAATCGGCCTCCAAAAAACGTGAAAAAAATTAGGGTTAATCTGAAGGCTAAAGTGCAACTTTTTCGGGCTGTGGCATTTTCAAATCCAAAATTCGTGTTTTTCGATCCATCCTAATGGTCTTCCTACCTCCATTAGAGAAACCTCCATCTGCTCATTTTTTCTATCGGGTCTTTTCTAATTTAGGGTCTCTAACCTGATGCGATCTCCCTTGCTTTTTTAAAGCCTTTCAGGTAAAGAAGCTAATCGATGAACTTACTTAGGCTTTTAATTCGTTCTCTTTTCAAATCGCCGGATAGGCAAGAGATTAAGTAAAACAAAAAAAGAAATAGAACATATCACTCGTAATTTGCCAACATATTGTAAAATGTTAATGTAGAATTCATATTACAGTCAACGCTCCGAGAAAGTCGAAAAATTATAAAATAATTTTCGGCCAACGATCACCCTTCGCTTTTTAAAATGTATGACATCAAGATAAAAAACAATGGATTTTAGGCTTGTTATTTTTATATTTTTTTAAATTAAAAATAAAATGGTTATTTAACTTTTCGCCACATCTTTCAATCTTTCAATGAAAGAGCCACAACAAATTCACAAAAATATACAATCTGGTTTTTAAAAATGTACTTGTGTTTACAATTATTGTTCGTTTTTAAGGTAAATGAACTACTTATTTAAATAAAGATAAACTTTGTCCCATCTTCCTCACAGTCACGAACTTGGACATTTAGGAAAAGTTTTTTTTAAAAAAATAAGTTAGCACTAGTCCATTTCACTTCAAGTTAACAGGATCTAATCATGGTTTTGGTTTACCCCAACATATCTTTAGCTCCTGCCAGCTTGAAGTGGAAGGAACTTACTGTACTCTTACCAGTTGCGCCGCGCCGCTGAATTGAAATTTTGTAAAGACTTGTTGTTTTCATGGAGCTTTTTATTAGTTCCTTGGTGCTAATGACAGGGGAATCCAGTTATCTAATCACCAGAATTCGCCCATTCCAACTTTAAAATTAAAAAATTCCTTGCAGTAGGTTTTAACTCAAGTACTTAAAGGAAAATAAAAACTTGCTGAAATCGCATTGAGATGCCGGACACGATAATTTATTTTCGTAATTAAACTAGAGTGCAGTGAAAACAATATGTAGGATAGCATTGCTGCTTACAAGATATGTCCGATCCGATCGCCTTGTAGATCAGCCAATTATTATTCATCTTAGTTCAGTGAACTGACGTTTCACCTTTAAAATTATACCAAACGAGAGATATTTTCTTCTATTTCAGAGTAAGCTGACTTCAAAATTGTCCATACTATATTTTCACCACATACAGCTTGATTACTTGGTTTCACCAACTATGGAGGATAATGTGTCTGAAAAGTTGTTCAATACATCAGTTTGTTTTACATGTATTCCTGAGAAAGTATAAAGTGCATTGTCAAATTTTTCAACTTAAATGTGGAGGGAGCAGAACAATTAAAGTTGCTTGCTTTACGAATTGATAAACATGCTTCATACAGCTTGTTCTGAGATGGTTTAAAAATAAGGGTTCCTACAATAAATTGCAATCTTTCCAGAATTAAATATATGTAGGCTTGGAAGCAGAAAATACTGAAATTCAGTCAGTTTTTTTTTCAGGATTTCAGATAAAAATAAAGAAACATAAGAAATTCTAAATAATTTATTTATATATATTACTTTGCCTTTATTTACTGTGAACTGGTAGATAGAAGAGCTAATAAACCTCCAGCTGAGCTAACAGAAAGCACATAGTTCCTGTATAAATGTGTTAAGGAAAAACATTTAAATTTAAGATATATTAATATTGATACATCTGAATAATAAGAGGGTAGTGTGTGTAAACTTAAGGCATCATACAACAGTTATCATAAAAAAAGGATACACCGATGGAGAAAAGCTCTTGAGTAAATAAAAACTGGAAAAGATGACTAATGCCAAGAAAAGTGCATTATTGTAAAATATAGAAAATGTGGTGGCTTCATAATCTGCAACTTCATTCTTTTTCCACAATATTCTGCAATATAAAATTTTAAATTTACATTAAGATTATCAGGAAAAGAAACCTAAATAATGTGATAAAAATCTAAGCACCTTTCGTCTTTCTCCTTTTTGCTCATTTTTTTGTCTTCAGCCAATTTTTTACTCATTTCTCTTGTTACAGCTTCTTCCCTTTTGACTGCGATTTTATGTTTCAAAACAAATTTTGTGTTCTTGTAAGCCAAAGCTACCAGGTAAGTACTGGCCAAAGTGACAATAACAAAAAACACCAGAGATGAAAGCAGATCTATCATGTGTATTCTCCAAAACAACCCTGGAAATTAAAGAACATTTAAAAATTCCTGTAACTGAAAAAGCAGAAACAATGTTTGAGTATAGATATTGCAACTTAACCTACAAATTGGGATGGCTGACACGATAAAAGCATTCCCATAAAACAATGCGGAAGACTTCGTGGAAACATTACGACTGAAGTCTTGCAGTAAAAGTTCTTCTTCTTTCGTAAAGGCTTTTTGTTGTTTTCCAGACATGTCGAAATTTTATTATTATTTTTTCCTCGCTCACGACTTGATATCACCTTACAATATTGCTACGGCGACAACATGGACAGACAACTCAACCAGCTCATCAAGACAACTCAACAACACAAGTTTGCATGCGTGTTCGTTTTAGCCATAGAGTTGAAAAAAACGAGTATGCGATATAGGCTCCGTGCAAGTGTCGACTGCAGCGCTCCGCTGTTTCTATCTTTAGCTTATGTAATAGCTCTGATTTACCGTAAGTTTTGGAAGGATGGAAATATTCCCGGATCATAAGCTAAACAGGTATTTTTAAGCGTATACACGTATTTATTTTGTTAGACTTGCACGGAGCTTTTTCTTTCAAAATTTTTTAAAAAACATTTTAGTTAAGTTATAACCTTCAAAAAGCTGAAAGGAAACGAAAAATTAATTGTCGAATTGGTAATATGTAATATTCTCCTATAAGCGCGCCAAATGGATTATGGATGGATATTTCTTCTGCGCTGGTGTCGTGCGGCAGAGTTTGTCCCTATAACAGGTTGTGTTTCAAACCGTCCGTCAGCCAGCAGGCATTATAAGACTGTGGCACAAATACACAAAAATGTATAGGTAATAACATGGAATTTAATGATTTGAGTCATTATGATGCGAGTTTAGTTGAAACAGGTCGGTGGGAAAAACAGTATTAATTCGTTACCGTTGTACCTAACATTTTTCATTATTTTTAGTTTACAATGAAAACGAGTCGCTGTACGAAGGCCACAGCAGAAGCTACCAATTGGGGGAACACTACGGAGATGGGGAATACAGCGAAACGCAGACCATACTGGCAGATGGAGGAGAAAGATTTGGAGTGTCTTCTGTAGCATTTGATCATCAAGAAGAATTATTATGGATGGGCAATCAGGGGGTAAAAAAATTGTCTGCAAAGATATTTGATCTGTATGCGTGACTAAATGACTTGTTTTAGGGCCATGTGACATCCTATTACAGCCCTGCTTTGCAGAAATATACATCTTTCCAAGTGCATTCCACAGAGGAAGTGAGGGATATTCATACTTTCGAAGAAGGCATCTTGGCGTTGACGCCATCCTCTTTTCGATGTCAGATGCGGAGGGGGATTCCTATTTATACTTACACTAGTGCAAACTTAATTGAAATGCAGTGTTTCACTCAAATTATGCCAACTAACATTTTGATGGGAGGTCATCAACCACACCTGGTTAATTTTGATTTCAATACAAGTCAAGAGACACAACTGGTAAAAAAAAACTTTTTTTTTTTTTATATATATATATATCGATGTGTCTGTTTTCACGAGAACTGGAATTCATTTTAGATACAAATAGGAGACAATGGTTGTGCCATTTTAAGACTGCAAAACAGGTTCATCTGTGCTGGAGACCCTGTGGGAAACATTAAACTCCTAGATCCGGTCACTTTACAAATTGAGCACAACTTGGAAACACATTCTGGAAGTCTTTCAGATTTTGATATTCACGGAAATCTTTTAGTTACTTGTGGCTTTAGTGCAAGGTAAATTTTAGTTTCTGTCAAACAGCTTAACAACGGTATAGCTGTAAATAATTCAAACTAACCGTCTGCAGCAAATTTCTAAACCTTACAGCATTTCTCTATAAACAGAGCAAGCCTCATTTTCAATTTTGATGCAGCAATAATTTTACTTTCTATTTTCAAAGGCAAGGGAATTTAACGGCTGACCGTTTTTTAATGGTGTACGATTTTCGGATGATGCGGGCTGTCAGTCCGATCCCGGTGGTCATAGACCCTTTGCTGATGAAATTTCTGCCTTCGTTTTCTTCGAGGGTCGCTGTTGTTTCGGCAATGGGTCAGATGCAGCTGGTCGACACTGTCGCCCTTTCGGAATCTGAACTTTGCCTTTATCAAGTAATTAATTGCCTCTTTTGCAATTTTTTTTCTAATGCATTTCGCCCATAAACGTCACCTTCTTTCTTCAAATTTCCAGATAAACGCTACAAGTCCGCCTTTAACTTTGGACGTATCTCCCTCGTGTCAATACCTGAGCATAGGGGATTCTGGAGGCCAGATACATTTGTTCAGTTCCAGCGCTCCGAACGCTAGTTTTAACGGATTCTCCAGGGATACGGAATTTGCGGATCCCGCCGAAACCTTGCCTCTGATACCGATCGATGATTTCGAAATATCGCTGTCATCGGTTCCTATGCCCTTGGAAACGTCGGAAACGAAACCTGCCAGCGATTGGCCTCAGCAGTTTTTAAAAGTGATTTATCGGTAAGGGTTGAAATAATACGTTTTTTATTCGTTCTTTAATCTTTATACAGCGCTTATTTACGTTCCAGTCCGAATCCTTCGATCGATGCGGAGATTCTTAAGTCCATGAAGATTCAAGGCACTATAGGATATGCCCCCAATCCCATGACGACTCGACGAAATCAAGTAGGAATTTTTTCTTTTTTTTTTCTTTTCATGTTGAAAGTTGTTGATGTTTCAGTTGAAATTAATTTAGGTGCCGTACCACAACGACAACAAGCGGGGTAACAGTAGACATAAAAATGTTAACAACGGAGACGTCTCGAATCGAGGGGGATCTCAAGATCCGGTAGCCGCCATTCCGAAACGATACAGGAAAATTGAATTGAAACATTCCAACAAGGATGATTTCGATTACGAATTGTACAATAAAACAAAATTTTGTGGACTTGATGCTAATTTGCCTAACAATTATTGTAACGTCATGTTGCAAGTAAGTAAAATTTCTTTTTTCTTTTTATGTTAAAATGTCTGATGTTTGTGTAAAATTTTCAGATGCTATACTTTTTGGAACCTGTTCGATGCATGGCGTTGGGTCATTTGTGTTCCAAAGAATTCTGCCTTTGTTGCGAACTATCATTTTTATTCACAATGCTGGAATCTTCGCAAAAAACTCCTTGCCAGGTAAGAACGAAAATAGCGTAAAGCGAAAAATGTTACGCTCAATTTCTTGTCATTTTTTTCCGAACCGAAATTTTTTAGGCGAGCAATTTCTTACGCGCTTTTCGCACCGTGCCGGAAGCTTCTGCTTTGGGTTTAATCCTAAGCGATCAAAATCCTGAGTCCAAGAAAAAAACGAATTTGATTCGGCTCATACAAAGCTGGAACCGTTTTATTCTTCACCAACTTCATTTCGAAACTTACGAAACACGAAAGCGAAAATTGACCGAAATGGAAAGGAAAAGAAATGCTAGCTCTAGTCCGAGAGGAAAGGTGAATCACCAATCGAAGAATGACAATGTTTCCAGCGGAGTAGAACACAGCAGCGACGAATGGTACAAGAATTTGAAAGTCAAGTCTCAAGCTGTTGCTCCGGATCACGATGGTAAGTGCAGAAGATTTTTGTACACCGGGAAACGGAAAAAAGTTTCGATCCAAAGAACCTATTAGAGTCCTTAAGTTACCCGTGGCTCGATAGACGGATTCCGTCGGAAATAATATGCTGACCAAGCATTCCGAGCTAACATACACTAGGAGCGGACAGGCTTGGAGCACCGGTAGTCCTTCTTAGTTAGTCTTTCGTCGTAATCAGTTATTCGTGACTAAAGACTTCTGATCATGTGTGTCAACTTATTGGTTAGTTTTGTTTTTGTAGTTTAGAGTCTGTGACAAAAGAAATACTGTACATTAGGGTTCGATCTCCAACCCTTGTGTTATTTTTCTATTCCGCTCGCCAACAACATACCAATTCATTGTTTAGAAAATTGAAAAAATCATAAGAAAATGATACATTTTCAGGGGCTTTAGAGGATTCCGAAGATCAAGTGGACGACGAAACTGAAACGAGTCGTTTATTTGGAATGAAACAATTACAAATCAATAGATGTTTAAAGTGTGCCACGGACGTTAATAAAGAATCGACGCTGTTGTTGTGTAACCTTTTATATCCTGCTCGGGGTAGGGATTCAGCATGATCTGTTAGTCTGAATTTAGATTATCTGAAATTTTCTTTTCTCTTTAATTTATTAGATGTTGGTGCGGATGGGCAGTCGTTTTGTCAAGTGCTATCAAAAAGCATGTGTCCGGAACAAACCACTCCAGCATGGTGCGATAAATGTAATAAATTTACTCCGACTCTGCAGCTTAAAAGATTGGAGGCTTTACCACATATCCTTGCTCTTAATTGTGGAATGGACAACCAAAACGTATAACAATAAATTACTTGTTTTCCTAATCGTCAGCGATATAGAAGATCGCTTTTTTTTTTTTTAGGACAAGGATTTTTGGCAAATTCAGATGGGCCGTTTAATCGATAATGTGACGAAGCAGCCCGATCAGATTAGTTCCCCTGCTGCTGCTGCCGGTAAAGAAAGCAAACCAAATGGCAGCCAGATATCAAAACCTTGTAGATACGCGGAACACTGCACCCGGGCCAATTGCAGGTTCAGGCATCCGGGCCAAGAAACGGGTGAGTTTCAACAATTTTCGCGGTGGTTACTAACGAGTAATTGCTTTTTTTCCCCCCTTCAGATAGGTCAATTAACTCAAATTTGAACCAGCTTTATTACACTCATCCCTGGTTGCCGACACATATACGAATAGATTTAAACAATTCCGGTAGCGTAGAAATTACGAAACTCACCGACAGCGATCTGGAAAAACCCCATAAAGTAGGTAGCAACGAAAAAACCAAACGGATACCGTTAAAATTGAATAAACTTTAAAGGTAAAAAGAAATTTTATTTTGATTTCAAGCCTGAGGATTTCAAGGAATCCGTAAGATACGACCTGGTAGGAGTTGTTTGTCACATAACTGAAAACGACGACAGGAAAAACCTTGTAGCTTTTATAAACGTGGGCCCTAAATATCATGAACGTGCTGGTGAAGTTCCAGATAGCCAGTGGTATCTGTTTAATAATTTCTGGTATAAAGCTACTTATGTTTGATACGGCATGTTCTTTTTTTTTTTATTTTTTGTCGGTTCAATTTTTTTTTTTTTTTTTTTTTTTTTTATTATTATCATTATTTTAGTGTGACCCATGTGCCAGAGCAAGAAGTTACTTGGTTCAACTTGGAATGGAAGGTACCCTGCGTTTTTTATTGGATAAATCGAGATTTACCATCGCATTTTTGCCCGGTCAACATTCCGAATCCCATAACGGTTGACGTTTTTGGAGAAGACAAGTGCATTGCAAGAGACAGAGGAAGAAAAAGAATTACCTTTATGCCTTTAGGTGTGGACGAAATGCCGAAAAAAGGTAACCAAATCTTCAGTTCTGTTTTGTTAATTCACTTACTTTTGATAATTATATTATTTTTTTCCCCTTTCCAAGGTGAGCTGGTAGCCATGGACGCGGAATTCGTGACCCTGAATCAAGAGGAGGCAGAATTGAGAAGCGATGGGAAATTGTCGACTGTGAAACCTTCTCATATGAGCGTAGCAAGAATTACATGTATTCGAGGGTAAGTCATCAGTAGTAAATTCCTGGAAAATGTTGCAGGTTTCGGATCCATTATATCCCATAAGGACTTGTAAATGAATATTTTGCCATAGGAAAATGCCAGTTTGCAGTGTTTCTGTTAAATGAATCAATTTCAGTATTGATAAGGCCGTTCATTGACTTATTTGAAAAATCGGATTGACCAACAGGCATGCGCTCTATAATTTTCTCTCATTTCTCATTTTGATCATTGCTGTTTTTTATCTTTTAACTTTGCTATGGCGAATAAAACGGAAAGAAATCGTTTAGGCTAACTTTTCTAGTACGTGCATAACTGCTACGCTGTTGTTCTAAAATAGTGTATATAAAATTCGAGAGTTAGATGTGTTATTTCACTCAATAACGAACACATGGTTCATTTAAAAAACTTTTTCTATTTATCAGTAACCTTTTATTCCTTTTACGGTCCAATTACGCTTAACATATGTGTTTATAGTGATTCAGTAGTTTATCAGAAACATTTAAGGGCATAAATTATGTTTGTAAATATTGTCTGTGAATTTTTCGCTGTAAATCTAGCATCAGACAAAACAGCTACCGGTATTCCTTTATGTATTCACCGAAGTTTCCTCTTAATTCTTCGGTTTTTCTTTAAATGCTTCCATGACGACTGTAAAAATCGGAAAGATTATTTTAGATCCTTACAAAGGGATTTTCTCTTTAATAGTGTTTCATTGTCTGGCTGATTCTATTTCCTTTATAGCACGGCTGTACTGGTTTCACCGGGACGAGCCGGGAAAACAAAAAAATCAAACGACTTCGAAGTAGTAAGGCTGTTTTAGTGACCATTACCCATTAGAATGGTTCTAAAGTCAACTTTTTTAGAATTTCAAAACTCCTATATCGGTAAAAGTTTCTGTATAGGTAGAGTATCACTCCCAAATTTTTTAAAATTTTTTAAAAGGCATCTTGAAATGTCGTGTTGGTATTGAAATTTCCAATAAGCCCATACAAGGACTAAAAATGAAATTTTTTTTCCGGCATAAAAACCATCTATCCCTGTCGGAAATTTCTCGTAGATTACGATTTTGAAGTCGAAAATTATTTTTAAAGCAAAGTTTTTGAACAAGAAGCAAAAAGACATAACCAAGTCTTTTGAGCTTTTAAATCCGGCCTGCAGTTCAAAAACCATGCACCAAACAAACTTTTGACCTCCAAATGGAAATCCACGCAAAATTCCCGAGGGGAAACGATGATCTTTCATGCAAAAAAAACTTTTTTCTTATTTTTAGCCCTTGTATGGGCTTTTTGGAGATTCTAAGGTCAATGCGACATTTCAAGATGCCGTTCAAAAAATCTTAAAAAATTCAGGGTTGATACTTAACTTATAAAGAAACTTTCACCGATATAGGAGTTTTAAAATTCCAAAAAAGTATATTTTCGAACCACCCTAACTTTCATCCGTAACTCTTATGCACTTTTTACAAATAACATCTTTTAATAGTGTAATAACTAATATCTCTTGAATCATTTCCTTTAAAACCAGGCATCATAGCGGTCTTATTTGTGCTATATTTTGACAAAACGTGCTATATGTCCTGTAAAAGTCCTCTTTTTTAAGTTTGTCCTGTATTTAATTTTTGTAGTTGTAATTTAAAAATCCCTAAAAAATCGAGGCCACACGATATCCAAGACGCCGAGTCTCCCAGACTCTACTCCCGGGAGAGCAAATCCTAGAATATATCATTTTTTTATTTGGTCTGTGATTTGGGAACATAGAGTCCTACAACCCAGGCCAAAGATATCAATAAATATTTAGAAAATAATAATAATAAAAAATAGTTAATTAATTGGGCTAAGTTTTCAGCTACCGGGTGTTTCTTTGAAAAACTTTGAATTTTAGAAAAATGCTTGGCCGAAGACGAGGGCGTAACGCCGTTGGATGAAAAAGATCTCATCAGTGACACACAGAGAAAATGTTTCACCAGTTTAGCTAACAGGCCGACTCGAACGGCATACCCTTGCGGGCACCTTATGTCGCGCCTCACGTGCTTTGATTATGCAATCCGAGTTTCAAATTTTCACTGAGTTACTGCTGTACTTACTGACCAAATCCAATTTAGGAAGTTATAAATATCTTTCTCAGAATCATAAAGTCAGTTTGTTACTTGAAATATAAATAAAGTAGGCCTAAAATTCTTCCTTTCCTTAAAAGACGAATTTTTATTATTTATTTCGATTTAAATAATACAATTATGCTTTTAGTCCTCCCGGGAGTAGAGTCTGGGAGACTTTACTCCCGGGAGAGCAAAATCGGGATTATATTATTTTATTTCTTGGATCTGGGTTGTAGTAAGACTCTGGGTTCCCAAATTATAAACCAAACAAATAAATAATGTATTCTAGGATTTGCTCCCCCGGGGCAGGATTAAGATGGAACCCGACGTTTGTCCCGGGGCTTCTGGCATACCTCAAAACATTGTACTCATTTAGTACTAATTTTGTACCGGATTCAAAAATTTTGTACCCTCACCCGTTTCCAGGAAAATGGAAAATCAATCCGGGTTCCAGCATTAAGTTGGAACCCGACTATTCCAGATTGGTTTCAAACTTCCCAGGAATATTGTACTCATTTAGTACTAATTTTGTACCACGGAGGAAAATTTTGTACTAGCTTAGTTTTCGAAGAAGGGGTTGTGCATAAATTACGTAAGCATGGGTTAGGCCCTTTTTGCACGCTTTATCCCATTTCGCCTATGCTTAGCTTATGAGTAAGATGTCAAATTTGGACCCCCTCCCCCCCTAAATGTGCTTACGTAATTTATGTACGACCCCGAAAAAAAAAAAAAGAAATTTTCTGCAAAATGGAAAATCCGCTCGGGTTCTAACTTAATGCTGGGACCCGACTATTCCAGATTGGTTTCAAACTTCCCAGGAATATTGTACTCATTTAGTACTAATTTTGTACCATGGAGGAAAATTTTGTACCAGCTTAGTTTCGGGAAAAAGAAAAATGTTTTTTCAATTTCCTGTAAAATGAAAAATCCCCCCGGGTTCCAACTTAATGCTGGAACCCGACTATTCAGATTTGTTTCAAACTTCACAGGAAATATTGTACTCATTTAGTATTAATTTTGTACCATGGTGGAAAATTTTGTACCAGCTTAGTTTCCGGAAAAAGAAAAATGTTTTTTTCAATTTCCTGTAAAATGAAAAATCCCCCCGGGTTCCAGGAATGCTGGAACCCAGCATTAAGCTTTTGTACCTTGGAGGAAAATTTTGTACTATTTTAATTTTTCAACAGAAAATAAATTTCAAATGTACGCTTCCGTACTTTCGAAAATTTCGTACATTCATCTGACAATTGCTCATTGTCAGTCCTTAAACAAGCATTAAGGAGGTAGTTCAAGGTTTGGTGCATGCAGAGAATTTAGTCAAACTTTAGAAAAAAAGGACTTTTAGGGACAGTGCATCTCTATGAATTATTTCAGATTTTTTGTGACCCTCAAAAGGAAGTTGTAAGCATTGTAAAAAATGTATTTCAATGTGGACTTCTATGAGTTGGAGTACAATATTCCTGGGAAGTTTGAAACCAATCTGGAATAGTCGGGTTCCAGCATTAAGTTGGAACCCGCGCGGATTTTCCATTTTACAGGAAATTGAAAAAACATTTTTCTTTTTCCCGAAACTAAGCTGGTACAAAATTTTCCTCCATGGTACAAAATTAGTACTAAATGAGTACAATATTCCTGGGAAATTTGAAACCAATCTGGAATAGTCGGGTTCCAGCATTAAGTTGGAACCCGGATTGATTTTCCATTTTCCTGGAAACGGGTGAGGGTACAAAATTTTTGAATGCGGTACAAAATTAGTACTAAATGAGTACAATGTTTTGAGGTATGCCAGAAGCCCCGGGACAAACGTCGGGTTCCATCTTAATACTGCCCTCTCCCAGAGAGACTCGGCGTCTGGGATTTGACAGTCTCAAAAAATTAATTTTTTCTTAGCTAAAATTAATATTTTATAATAAATTTATTATTTTTGCTGCAGTATTTGAGTTTTTTTTTTTTTTTTTTTTTTTTTTTTTTTTTTGATAATTTTTTTTTTTACTTGACAAACTGATTTCTTTGGGGAAAAAAAGGAAATTAAGAGATTTTGTTCTGTGTTTGTTGATACCGTCCCCCTCAGTATCAACAAAAAACGCATTTATTGTCGTTCCAAATCAATTTATTACTTTTTTTATCCATAAACAAAAAAAAAACCTAAAACAAATCATATTTGTTATCAATGCATTTTTCTTTTAAATATTAAAATAAAAAACAATGTACTTCGGAGGCAGCTTACCACGTGGGGTTTTTTATAAATCAAATGCTTAATGATGTGACATCGTTCAATGAAATCAAGAAGAAAGCGTCGAACCTCCGAGAAACGGGAAATAGGAATGTCTGATATATACAGTATATTTATGTTTGTATATTTACCGCTATATATATATGTATACATATACTCATAAGTTAAACATATAATTTAATTTAGGAAAAAAAGCTACTATTTTTTCTGGCTTTCCTAGGGGGTTTTTCGGTCATTAAGTCAGAGAAAGGTTTAATATACACGGCGGAACAATTTTTATGGCGGTGTTTCCTATGTTTACCTTAATAAAATCAGACATAAAAAATTGTTCCACCGTGTATAGCTTATTACAGTTTACTTATGTAATTTAAGCAAGGGAAAAAATCTTTTTTACTGGCTTTTAGATTTCTCTCCGTTTTTGGTTTAGATTTCTCTCCATTTTTGGTAAAACGGCAGTGGCCGATAAAATCGTGACCGTGCAAAAGTTATTATATTAGTGAATCATTAATTAACGAGTAATTATCGATTTAAATATATATTAGACAAATATTATATAATATTAGTGTAATATAGCGTATTATGCCTTATTTATGAATGAAAATTCATAAATATACAACGTATACATTGGCTGATATATATACTGTATATTTACGTATATATATCCTGCATATTTAAGACTAGACATCCCTACAAACCAGCCCTACATTTTTTCAAAAAATGTCCTAGTTTTTGTTAAAGGAGGGACTACGATGACTGGTTAAAACACCAGAGTGATAAATGAACTGTGTGCTAACGGGATCTTGATCTTCGTAGTTTTTTATTTATTTTATCATATACTGTATGGTGTCTATTTTTTATATTTTAATGTAAAGGGGGGGGGGGAGGGGGAAGCGAATTAGACGCTTTACATTAAAAAGGTTAGGAAAAACTATTCCTTAGGCTGGATCATTATAGTAGAACTTCCAGCGGGGATCTACGGTACGTCCCCACTGGTGGACTTAACGCAGATTAGCTTAGCATTGGAGATTTTCGTTAGCTGCTCGTTTCGAGTGGTAATGTAGTGCTTCAGGCTTTAATCGGTTGAACATGCATTGATCGAGGATTTTATATGGGGTTAACTAGCACAATGCGAGCTATATTATTCCAGTATTGGAAACCTCCTAAATTTGCCTCGGAATATTTTTGTAGCTTTGGAAAATCTATAAGCCGTAAATCAATCATTTTCACTAGATAGAAAAAAATACGGTCTCTTTGTGTAATGATACAAATGGTTAAAATAAGGAGATTTAGTTTTGCCGGACGATATAAAATCCACCAGCTGGCAGCACCGTAGTAAAGAACCAACTTTGTATGGTGCCTTGCACCATACAAAGTTTGCTTTTTTTTTTTTTTTTTTTTTGCTGGGGGGGGGGGGGGAGGAAAGAGGATTGGAAGTTTCCGCTGGGTGATATCAAGATTGTAAAAAGTTACTCGGGTTTATGGTGAAACTGCACTGAATGCTGATTATGATAATCCAATGAGGATATTTACGGCAAACTAAATCCGTAAGGGGTCTCTGGCTGCTATCATGGTAAAATGGCGGCCGGCTTCGGATTGGTCAATAAATATTCCCTTCTCATGTTAATGTCGTTATTAACCAATCCGAAGCCGGCCGCCATTTTACCATGATAGCAGCCAGAGACCCCTTAGCGGATTTAGTTTGCCGTAAAAATCCTCATTTGGAATTTGGGGTTCATGTAATCGAAATTCCCGCGGATGTTATAGTCGCAAAAACGTTCTTGGATTGTTACAATTCTTTTTCGGGTTCTGGAATTCAATAATTGCGTTTTTAAAAAAGTCAAAACCTTCTTGAAGATTACTTCATGCGAAAACGTTTTTGTATTGTGACTATACCAAAATGGATTTGCGAAATGGCCACCTACAAATTCCAGCTATTCTTACTTCTTTTAGAAAAGTTATATCAACTGTAAATTTGCGCTTTAGACGGATGTGAAATTCGAATTCATAAGAAAATATTTTTTCATCACTCCGGGCGGGAAATGAACTTTTCCGCCCGCTTAAAAAACGAAAAAATTCATTTCCCGCCCTCGTTATGAAAAATACCTTACAAATCAGGCATGCGGGTGGCTTGCAGGCCTCGACTGCATATGACAAACCCCACTCTCGGCCTGCAATACGCCACCTGCATACCTGATATGTAATATATTATTGTTTGTCAACAAAACATTATAAGTTATATTTCCCAGTTTGTACATTTTCTGTAAGGTGTATAGATTTATTACATAGCTCGAAAAAAATGACTTACATCTTTCAGAGAAATCTTTGGTCTAAGAAATCATTCAGATTTTCTAGAAGTAATGGGAAAAAATTAGATAAAAAAAGATGGTCAGTGTTTGTGTGTGACTCAGAATGATTGTCTTCTGCAAATAAAACTTGAATTTGAATTTTGAATATCTTACTGTAAGTGTCCCTGAAGTAGGGATGCAATGACAAATTAAATTTCATCTTCTTTTTAATAAATTACGGGTCAAAATTCTAAGATGTTTTTCTTCGGTGCAATATTCGTCCTTAAAAGGAGCAGTGATGTATTTGTTTACGAATTTTCGTTTTCTTCATTTCTCAATATTCTTGTAGTTTTCATCTTATTTAAAAGTAACGAGAATGAGAGTAACTCAAACACCTCCAACCTCCCAGCTTGAAAGTTGAAAATTGTTTGGTTGAAAAATTGAAGTAACTCCGATTATTCTCAAGTGTAACAAAATTCAGTGGCATGTCAAACTTTATCCTGAATCTGTACTAGGCATTATTTTAATATGTACTTGGTGAAGACATGGGTATACTTGATAAAACAAGAGGAGTCACTTTAAAGACCTTTTTTGTATAGGATATTTTATTTTTCCTCCGCAGCATGTAACGCAGCACAGAGCATAGAAAGTTTTCAGTTCGCATAAAGTTTGCTGTTTCACGACTTGCATTAGTGATATCTTTATTTCGATATGTAATGACCTTGTGCCGAAAAGCTGAAATTAAATTGGCTGAAATCAGTAACAAAATATCCTGATATTGGAACAGAGGGTTTTTAAAATACTGAAGTTAATGCCGTTATAACTTCTTTAGGCAAGGAATTTTGGAAGGGACTCCGTTTATAGACGACTACATATCAACTCAAGAGCAGGTTTACGACTATTTAACAAAATTCAGCGGTATCCAACCTGGGGATTTGGATGCGAATTTCAGTTCCAAGCATTTAACCACGTTAAAATCTACGTATTTAAAATTGCGATTTTTAATCGATATTGGAGTTAAGTTTGTCGGTCACGGATTGAGGAACGATTTCAGGTTCGAATTTCAGCGACTTTTTTTTTTTTTTTTTTTTTTTTTTGTCTCACTTGTGAAATTATCTTTTTTTCAGAGTGATCAATATACACGTTCCTCGCGAACAGGTCATCGACACGGTCTTTCTTTTCCATTTACCCCGGCAAAGAATGGTTTCACTTCGGTTTTTAGCATGGCATTTCCTCGGAGTTAAAATTCAATCTGTGACCCACGATTCGATAGAAGACGCACGAGCTGCTCTTCAACTTTATTTTCATTACTTGAAATTAGAAGAACAAGGAATAGTTCAACAGGAATTGGAAAAGTTATACGAAGTAGGAAAATCCATGAATTGGGCTGTACCTGACGGGGAAGATGCTCCTCTTGGTTGGCAAGTCAGCGACGAGGAAATATAAGAGGAAGGATTTCTTTTTTTTAAATACATAGTGGGAAATGTTATTTTTAGAAAAAAATTATATATTTTTTATTCTAGGAACCTATCGTTAATTTTTTCCGTACCCTAAAATGGTTGAATCAAAAATTGTAGCGTCATTTCTTTCTATAACATGATACGGCGTTGAAATAGCAGCGAAAATAAAGTTTGTCCTTATTGTTTCCTCTCCTCGAAACCTGCGAAAATAATTTTAGATGTTTTATGTGCTTTCATAAGCTCGAAAATGATTTTAAACGCTTATTTACCGGTGACCAGTCGTTGACCAGTTGATTGTTTTCTCTCGCGGCTTCGATTTCCTTGAGGATCCGGTCGATTATCAGAGCAGCTCTTTTCGGTACTACCACCTGAAACGATATTTTTCACCACCAACAAAATCGGTAGAGTTTGAGATTTGATTTTTTAGTTATTTTATTTATCCATTTTTTCCCCCCTTGGAACAACGAGTGTGACAATAGAACCTTAATGACGAAGAAAAAAAATAAGGAAGCGAATCGCAAAAGAATGATGACTTTATTAAAATATGATATCGTTTTTTTTTCTCGGATCTCCCACCGCCCATGGAAGTTTTTACGTCGGCAAAGGTAAACGCGCTTCCTTATCTTCGGTAATGATGCTTCCGACCCGTCGGTTAATGACGTCCCGTTTCTAAAATTTCTTCCCTATATATTTGTGCTTTGCTTATTTTCTCAACGTGCGATTTTGTTTATTTTCATCTGAGGAAAAATTTTACTTATTTATTTTATTGAGACTCTAGGATAACTCCGACGCAAAAATGTGTGCACGAAACTTTTGGGGTTCTCCACGCAAAGGCTTTTTTTATTTTTTAAAATTATTTTCAATTAATATTTTTTTTCTTGCACAGGTCTCCGAAATTTTCCTGATTGTGCACATCGGGGTTTTTTTAGAATTATTTTAAATTTTTTTCCCGGCGCACGTAAGCTCTAAACCAGGTTATCAGTTAGGTATTATTTTAAAGTCATGCTGTTTAGCATATTGACCACATAAAAGATAGATCGAATAGAAATGTAATGTACTGTATCTAGTAACGCAAGACTGTATTGGATGGTTGACTAGACTACATCAGTTTTGATGGACTGCATCATTTTGAGAATCTTTAACTCCTTTTGCCTCTACAAATTTTTCACCAGAAAATTTAACCTCACTCCTTTTCATAACCAAAAATGGGGCTTCTCTTATGGAAAGAAGTTTAGTCTTGTATTATTTTCATAGATATGAAAGTCCTTATGACCATTAACTAAAAATAACAATTTAGGATATATTCTGGTTCAGATTAGGCTTCGGGCCATAGCCCCGAACTTAATTTTGTGGATTTTCGGCATCGGGTCGAGATATGTGGGGGTGTCGATTGAATTTATTTTTTACTTGAATACTTCTTTGGGGACGGTCGAAAAGTGGGGATAAAACTTTTAGCCTTCTCTTTACCTTGGATTGCAAGTTTAGAATGTAATATGTAATAAACATGTTTCAGTCTACGGTAACGCTAAACGCTGGGCCCAAAATTTTGCTTTACGTTGCCATGAACTTTTCATGTTACCGTAAAGTATTTATTTGTCCGAAGACAATATTAAAATTTCCAACTTCAATTTTTCACCTTTTTTTATTAATTTTTTTTTGCAAAGTTAGCTAAAACAAAACTTGAAATTTTAACGATAACATTGATTGAATGATTTTTAAGTAATTATTGAATCAGTCAATCAAGCAATTGAAAAAGAAATTCTCACTTAAAATAGCTTTTGATAGCTCAAAAATTCCACTCGCTAATGTCCAAAAAATTCAAAAAATTTTACTCCCAGGAATTGGGAAATTCTCGTTAATATCATTGACTTTATTGTTGCAAAAGGCTTATTCGCGTAAGGATGTAGTCTGTGTTGTAGACACAATTCCGTCCATAATCTTTTTTTTGCAACAATGGAATGAAAACAAATGGAATTTGTTTCTACTATAAAACTTTAATTTCCAGATAGGCAATCGTTTATTACTAATTGCATTTTACAGATTAGTTGAGAAATATCGACGACTTCACAGAAATACAAAAAATGCAATTTTCTCTACTGTTGAAAGTTTCATTTTTGTTTCCCAAAGTTTTTTTTTTTTTTTAAGCTAAATTAATGATAAATTTACTAAACGCCAAATTTTTAAATTAATATTGCACTGTTAATCATATTTGAGATTATAATTTTCGGGTAATTGGTCGAGATTCGGAGGTTGTTCAAAATTTTGTTAAGTTGTTTGAAATTTCATTTATTGGTCTTCTGGTTCATGATTCTGATTATGGAGATTTTGCACTATGCACTCATTAAAACTTTTTAAAGTTAACTTTTTTCCGAGAAACAAAAAAAAAAAAAAAATCACAGTAAAACATTAGACTAAAACTCCCCAGACAACCGAACTCGTGTAATAGGTTAAAGAATATAATTTTTTACCTATAATAATATAATTTTACCAATAAAATATAATTTTTTATTGTAATTACCTTACACGTCTTTTATAGGTGTATTTTAAGACAAATTTACACAAGTTTTACACCTAAATTTTTTTACATTATCACAATATTTTCTGTGTTATTTTATAAACAAAACTGCCTTAATAAGTATATAATTAGTAACAAAAATAAGCTTAAATAAGCTTTTAAAATAAGCTTTTTTTTCTTCAAAGCGTTTACTAGTCAAGTTGGTTATTCCACCTTAAGTATTCAAATTTATTTTGTTCCTTTGAAAAATTTTTTAAATTATATTTTTTAACTTATCTTTCTACTTTGATTTTTGAAAATGGTAGAATGTTGATTAAGGAGGTTTTTTAAGGTTTTTTTAACTTAAATTTTAAACCCTGTGCAAAGGAAAGATTTTGATTTAAAAAGAAAAAAAAATTTTAAGACTTTTTACACGGTATTTATCCGGGGAAAAAAGGTAAAACCGTAAAAGTAAAAAAGGTAAAAAACGTTATTATTAGTAGTAGTCGAGGCACTTGAGCCGATACTTTGACTATTTTGTATAAATTAGCGTCTAATTATAATATTTTGGGCTTTAATTTACCTGTATCAAGCATAAAGACTTCACATTTCTGTACGTCAGAGCCAAAAGGTTCAATATGCAAATTAAAGATGTCCGCTAAACGTTGTTTACCCATAACAAACGGCCATCTTGAATTTGCATATTGAACCTTTTGGCTGTGACGTACAGATTTTCGTGACTCTGTCTTCAGATTTGGATTTTTCGGATCGATAAACCCTTGGATGCAAAATTTTATGCCTCCAACCTTATAAATAAACGAGATATCAATTTTTTTTGTGTACATATCCTGGCTATTCCCGAAAGTTTGTATTGTAAAAACTGAAAATCTTGTTCTAAAAATCAGGATTCACTCCGAAAATTCTGATTTTTGTATTTTTATATTGTATTTAGCCTATATAGGATCATCAAGTTGAGACATTTCGGAATTTCGATTTTGGAAGGAAGATATTATGAGTCGGTGGTTTTCCGCGTACAGTTTGTTTTTTGATTCAATTATATATGCAAACTCAAGTTTATAATAAGTCAAATCTTTAATGAAGTTTTTATAGAATGGCTATTAATAATCGTATGTAAAATATCTGTGGCATTATTTGAGGTCACACAATTTGAATTAAATACATAAAATCACATATGGTTATATGTAATTTTATGTATTTAACCCAAATTGTAAAAACGGTGTAAATTTATCTTAAAATACACGAATAATACACGTGTAAGTTACTCGTATATTACACCAAAACCAACACGTGTATTACATGTGTTTTACACCAAAATTTGTTGTCTGGGTCGTCACTCGTGCTATAAAAAATATTTATTAGACAGAAAAAGTTTCGCGAAACTTGTATACGAATTATTTCGGAGCTAATTTTTCGCTTCAGGCACAGAGTGTCATACCTTTTGCAGAACAAATGAAAAAAAAAAAGCTTTCTTATAAATTTTTGACACCCTAGGCCCTGATCTCCGGCAACTTCAACTTTTAATTTTCGAATCAGCTTTGAGATTTCCTATGTTAAAATAATCTTATTAAAATCCTGATGTGAGTAGTTAATTGTGCATTTTATCTTTGAAGTGAAATAATATTTAAGTAAATTACAACCAAATTTCATTGTACCTTTAAAGAGTAAAGACGAAAAATCAACTTTAGGCGTTGGTTACATTACTCGAAAATTTTTGTTCGAAGAGTTTTAAAAATTTTTTCTCGATGAAACTGTTTACACTTTTCGAACATGTTCGAAAAGTTTCGATGATGTTCGAAATGTTTGATGATGTTTGACGTTATTTTTGGGGTAGTATTATATTAATATGGGTACTCGGCCGATGATATTTGTATTTTCCCATTATTTAAAAAATATAATATAACCCCAAAAATAACGTCAAAAATCATCAAACATCATCAAACATATCGAACATCATCGAAACTTTTCAAACATATGTTCGAAAAGTGTAAACACTTTCATCGAGAAAAAATTTTTGAAACTCTTCGAACAAAAATTTTCGAGTAATGTAACCAACGCCTTATAGTTTAAAAAACTTCTCTCATACATAGAAAAGGGGAGTATTAAGGGAACCATAATTTTTCTCCCCCATTCGGTTCATTCAGAGCTTAGTATAATTTTGAGCACAAGAGTTCTAATTCTACAATTTCGCCTTCGAAATAGGAAAGTCAGTAGAAGGTGGAACCTTTTGCCGTATTAGGAGTTGGTTTTATTGCACGAAAATTTTTTTTTCGTAACTTTTTCAAAAAATTTTCGCAAGGAAAGTGGTTACATTTTGTTTTAAACGTGTTCGAAAATTTTGAAGAAATTTTAACGTTTGATGTTAATTTTTGGAGCTCTATTTTTTACGTAATGAGGGAATACGTACATACATCAGCGGCCGAATACACTTATCATTTTAAGTCAATTTTTTCCTACACACGGTAGGAAAAAAAGGTTGTGAAAAAAGTTGGAAAAAAATGTTATAGTTTTATTTATCATAATAATTGACAAATCTGAAAGAAAAATTTTAAATGCATAAAATAAAAAATACAGAGTGCTTGAATAATGAATATTATTCATTTACCGGTTCGCTTAACTTACCCTGCTGTGTGATGAAACTGTAATACACTATAACATTTTTTTTTCCAACTTTTTTCAGTCCTTTTTTTGCTACCTTGTGAAAAAAAACGGGCTTAAATTGATAGGGTACTCGGCCGCTGATGTATATATCCCCCATCACAAAAGAAATATAATAGAGCCTCAAAAATAACGTAAAAAATCGTCAAAAATTTCGAACAGGTTCGAAAACAATTGGAACCACTTTCCTCGGGAAAAATTTTTCGAAACGTTACGAACAAACATTTTCCTGCAATGTAACCAACGCCTTACTCTGCTGCAATGTGATAAGACTGTAATAGCTGGTATCGGGATTACGGGGGTAGCTATGCAATCCGCAGTACGGGAGAATTGCTCGCCTGCTAGAGTCATAAGCACAGTATAAAGCAGGCGAGCAATTCTCGGTTGTTGTTTTTTTTTTGTAACACAAGTTATTGCCTATATGTGTTAGCTTATGAGCGCCCGTTTTCCCGATACCAGCTATACACAGTAAAAACTATTACGTAAATATGTTGTAAGCGGTCCACATAAATTTTTTCTGTTGTTTTTCCCAAAAGGTAAACATAAACAAAAACAACATAAGAATTATGTGGACCTACTTATGTTGGACATAAATTTTTTTACTGTGTACACTATGTATGACATTTTTTTTAAAATTAATTTTTCTTTTTCCAGCTTTTTTCAGTCTTGTTTGCCTACCTTGTGTAGAAAAAAATTTACTTAAATTGATAAGGATATACTCGGTCGCCGATATCTGTATCCCCCCCCCATTACGTAAAAAATATAATAGACCTTTAAAAATAACATAGAACATCTTCGAAAATTTCGAGCATGTAACCATTTTCCAAATGCAACCACTTTCCTTGCAAAAATATTTTCGAAACGTAACGTAAAATATGTTTGAACAAAAATTTTTGTGTAACCAATGTCTTATACTGTACACTGATCTCCGCCCTCTGCCTACTACATAATGTGATTAAAACGTGAAAACTGGTAATAGATGGTTTTTAGCTGGTTACTGTGATAAAAGGGGCAGAAAAAACCTCATTCTACCGGTAAAAAGTCAGCGCAAAAAACACGTCCTTAAAATTCCGAAATAATTGCGGAACACAAAAACTTATTTTGAGCACAAATAATGCGTTCTAAATACGTGAAAAGGAACTGGGTTTTAGCCCCTAAAAGGAACACGTTATTTTTTTAACGAATAATTTTCAAGACAAATAAAGCGTCAAAAAATGACGAGACAAAGACGGACGAAAGCGTCATTTTTATAGCTGTAAACGTTTTAAACAATAAGATTTTGAACAATAGTCATCTGTCAGGGTTATTTCGGACAACGCAGCGTTATGATAGACTCGGGTTGTTGAAGATTGAGTAATTGGTATATGGTATTTGGTATTTGTTTTGAATGAGAGATCTGAGGTTCGATCCTGGGTGGGGAAATGGATTTTTTATTTCACGTGTGTATAAAGTAGCACTTTTCACGTAACTTTTCTGATCCTAAAGTTTTAGTTTTAGGGTGTCAGTAAAAAAGACCCCTAAAAGTAAATATTTATGGTTCAGCGCTCGAAATTTGACGTCAAAAATCATAATGCAAACAGCTTTATATGATCATAGCACTTGAAATAAAAACTATGTTTCACAGCTTTGAATCTAAATCTCGACATTTTGAGTCCTCGAACGTTGTTCGCACCTCGCTTCGCTTGGCGATCTCTGCTCGCTTTAGATTCTAGCAGTGAAATACACTATTTCTAGGTTAATTCTTACATCTTCGTTGTCCGTAAAGGATAAAATTTATAAGAATCTTATTTATGGAAGGCATTATCTAGTGTAATTTGCTTAGAAACGTCTGAGTTTAACCTTTTTTCCCCCGCATTTTGGATCAATTTGTTCTATTGTATAAGTTATCTGGGTTTTTATTTATTTCTTATCAACTTCAGCCATAGTTTTTCGGTTTCATTTGAATGACTAATGCTAAAACTAAAAATGAGCCTATCATTTCCATAAAACTTCTTACTAAACGAATTAAGAGGAGGCTTCACGGAATTCGAGAAGGAATGGCTATTTTGTTTAACACTCGATTTACGGGGGAAAAAATCGAATTTCAGGTATCTAACGAACTCCTTTGACTTCTTCTTGTATTTTTGGTACAAGTTTCAACTTGTTCCAAGCAAACAAAAACCAGGAAAACAAAATCAAAGATTTTTGACCGCAATTTTTTTTGAAATTATTTTCCCGCCGTCCATACATTTTAGACAAGTTGAAACTTGCACTAAAATTTCCGGGATATATCAGAGGAGTTCGTTAGATACCTAAAATTTGGATTTTTTCATCGTAAATCGAGTATTCGACAAAACAGCCATTCCTTCTTGTATTCCGTGAAGCCTCCTCTTAAGAACGTCTTTTTTCGTTTCTTTAAAAAAAAGGAAAAAAAAGTACTGTAAACGCCTTTCAACCGCTGTACAATGGGTGTGAAATATAGTAAAAAAAATAAACTTTTTTTTATGCTGTAAAAAACCAACTTTATGGTCGTGGCAACATGTTACAAAACAATGTTGCAACTAGTCTAGACCGGTCAGCTATCACTTAATTAATAGAGTTCTAATGACTCCATTAATAAGACTCAGTTTTTTTACGTTTTATCATGTTTGCCAAAAACGTAACTTACACTCGTTTCAATTGCGAGACTGTGCTAAATGAGATGAAATTCTTGTTGCTCAAAAATAGCCCCTGGTTAAATCATTTTTGTGAAAGGGCAACCCGTGAAAACATAGTTTCTCTATTGAGATTCTGGAGCGTATTTCAGCACTGAAATTAATGTATTGAATCAAATTGAATTGTACAGTGTTGATGTTAACCCGTTTATTTTTTATTAATTTAATTTTTTTTTTCTCCCAACTTTAAACATTTTTTAATGTTTCGTACACGACCCGTAAACGGGATGGACAAAAACTCCTAGCAAAAAGGGAAAAAATGCTGATAGAACTCAAGATAATGCCCCAACTAGTTGTGACGTCTGGCATTTATCGCTTTTTCAAGAAAACCATGAACTGTGCTAGAATATTTGAGGTCGAAAAATAACAATTGATTTTCTTTTTTTCTATTAGCGAGGGCCGTTGAAAAGTTTATTAAAAACCATCAAAAAAGAAGGATGAATTACGTGACTCGATTTTGATATTCCAAGTTTTTTTCAAATGAGCTCGAAGCTTTTTTATTTGGATGAACCCTATTACTTTGTACAGCATTTTTTAAAAAATGGAAGTCAGAGACTCTTGCTTTAGCGTCCGCGTAATGTCACAACCCCGTCAATTTAAACGCTAGATCTGTTCAATTCAACAGTTTTAAAATCGCAAAAGCTACAAATCGCTGGTGTTGGTGTCTTTTTTGTTATGCAGTAATTGTGTTTTTAACAAAATATCCAATCAGGGGGAGGGAGGGGCAAAGGAGACGCTAAAGAAGAAGGGGGCAAGGTGGAGCCCTGCATTAAAAAAAATCAAAAATCGATTTTTACAACTTCGAAAATATCAAAACTGATTACGCGACCTCAGTCGAATAGGGTTTCATCTGCATTTTTTTCGATTTTTTTTAAAAAAAAAAAAAAAGAATATTTAAACAGCCCTCTTTCATATGCTATTTTCGAAATTACGAAATTCGACTTAGTTTCGAAGATTTCGAAACGAACAAAGTTCTATCTGGCGTTTTCTGAAATAAAGTTAACCGTACAAAGTTCTATCTGCGACAGATAGAACTCCGTACGACTAGCTTATTTTTAAGAAGGCGCAGATAGAACTTTGTTCTACCAGAACTCCCATGTTAAATTATAGGGGAATCAAATAGCGACGGGTAATTTACAATAATTGATAGATTTTTTCATTTAATTGGAAATAAAAAATTAAATTAATAATCACAAATAACGAATTAAACTTTTTGTTCAAAAAAAAGTTAAAAAATCATTTTCAGTGCAGAGTAAAAAAATTCCAAACTTTCAAAACGCTCTCCTGTAAAATTCACCGAAAAACAGATGAAACCCTATTCGACTGAGGTCGCGTAATGTGCCAAAAATCTAATTGGTATGGAGGGGAAAAGAGCGGGAGACTAGAAGTAGGGTTGTAAGGAAAAAACGATTGGTAGAAAAACAGGTTGTTACTTATGGATACGTAGGGAATATATAACATAGAATTCCTAAGTCCGATTTTCCATTTATTTTTATATTTTTTCTGTTGAACCCCCCACCATTATCTCCAAACCTCTGTCGGCATTGGCCCCCAAATTCACTGTGTTTTGGACTTTATTAAATGAAGCTTAAATACCTAATTTCGTCTTCTTAGGCTGTCCACTCGGGAGATAGTGAGATCCAAAAAACGAGCCTTACTATGACAGACAGACCGACAGACAGGGTGGTTTTAGGTTTCCCCAAGCATATGAAAATAGAAAAAAGTTGAAAATTTTGCAAAAACCAAAAATTTCAAGTTTGGATTGATTTCAAGACTTTAGTTATATACATAGTATATTACGCTAAAGCAAAAAGATACAGTGCATTATTGAAAATCGGTCAATTCTAACTTGTATTCAAAACAAAATAAAAAATAACGAAAACTAATCACGTTACAGGATTGATGAAGAGGATTCAAGAAGAAGCTATCAATGGGGTTTGGAGTATGAAAGAGGTGTTTGTGACGTGTGTGAATTGTCTTTTTGACGTTTGACGAGCTCCGAAAAACTTACCGGATATTCGTCGTATCGAATTCCCGATTGATAATCTGTATATCCATCTTCGGATGACAAATCTGTAACACTTGCAGATGCTAATCTTTTGGAAATCAGCATTGATTCCAAAGGAAGTCCAGCAGAACAAACTAAGGGAGCGAAATTTATCATCAAAGCTATCGCTAACATTCCGGTCGAACCTAAGATTGCGTTAATTTTATTTTATTCTTTAAATTGAAATTAATTAATAAAAAGTTAGAAACTTGCCCAAAGTGAATGATGTAATTGAGTCGTTTCGGCGATGTTCCGACGAGACCGACATTTTTCGGCACTTGGCACAATTATCTATACCGTTAAAAGAAAAAAGTCACCATGACCAGAGTGTAAGTCACCTTTCGAGCGATTCTGTTTGTCAAAAGCTTCCTTCCGTTTTATAACGTGCGTACTCGATACATAACGAGAATCCTTAGAAGATTATTTCGCTCAGATTCTTCGTTTTATCTGAACCGTTTTCTCATTTAATCATTCTTTTGGACGACGTACGAGGCGGAATGCGTTTTCCTCCCCTCTTTTTTTCCGATTTTTTTGCTTTGCGCGAAGAGAGGTAGGGCCCTTGTAAGATGACCTATAACGAAAGGAACAAAGTTTTCGGACCGAAAACACGCTATTTTTCGAATTCCGATTGAGCCTCGATTTTGATATTGCAAAAGTGAAATCCCCTCCCCCACGTTTATGTGTATCTTTGATGAGGAAATTCAACGCCAATTAGGAAAAACTTTTTTCATTGTTTATGGAAAATAATAACGAAGAGGAGACTTACTTAAATGATTCAAAAAACCCACGTCCGCCATTCCCCCCCCCCTCTCCCTTTTTTTTTCTCTCGTTTTCTAGTTTATGAATTATTTTTTATTTTATCTAACTTAATAAATTAAACTCGCTGACGACTCTTTCGTTTAATTTTACGAGGAATAAACTTTGAAAATAATCGGACTTAATTTGTTCTTTAGAATTAACAGAAAAGTAAATGATGGCACGATAAAATGATTTTTATCGGTGATAAAATATTCTAAGCTCATCATTGTGGCGGTCCTTAAAGCGAAAAAGCCGAATCTTTCGTTTTAAGTAAAATAATTTTTTTTTCTCTCCCTCCAAGCATTCAAATATGGAAAAGAGTTTTCATGCTGTCACTCTAGGGAGCCACTTCGAACATGCTGGCAAGCGCCTCTAAGTTTTTTTTTTTTTTTTTTTTTTTTTTTTTTCTTTCTTTTTTTTTTTTTCTTTTTTTTTCTTTTTGCGCACCGTCTTGTATGTCTTTTGTTGAAGCCATTCATCATAATCGACGACATTGTGTCGTTCCGGTTTTGATCGGCGCTGACGATGGTTTTCCGGTTAATTGACACCATTTGACCTACTCGGCGACCGAACTAGAAATCTTTTGCGAATTTTTCAGTAAAATAATAACGGCTGAGAAAAATTATCATATAAATAAATTCGTGTCACAACGAATCGACTTTTTTTCGTCTATATATATATATATATATTTTCTTTTTCCGAGAGAAAAAAAAAAGATGCTGGTTTTCTTTATCTGTAGCTGAAGTTAACGATATGTAAATTCGTTATTTTAACATTTTTTTATAATACTCTTTCCTTATATATGGAGTAGATAAAAAGGATTTTCCAGATTAAAAACTGCTGTGCTTTAACTTATAATTTTTCATTTATTTATTTATTCGTTTAAAAATGTAATAAAACCAGAAAGGAAAATTACGAATGCGGCAGTTCAATGAGTCCGTCGTAAATCCATCGATTTAGACTTTTAAAGAAGCAGTTAGGGTTGAAAATTTACTTCTTTTTAATTGCTTTCAAAAAAATTCAGAGTAAAATTAAAAATAAAACATTCTTTACACGATCTAGATATGACGTGCGGTTGCCGAGATATTGTGCTTGACATAAATTCCCTGTGGATAAGTCGTAAGTTTGCGTTACTGTTTAACTATTGGTCTATCCATGTTCCTCATTTACAGGGTTTTGCAACTTGAAAAATCCGTAGGAATGTTTGTCTAAAAAAAACTTTCTTTTTTCTTTTTTTAAAATAAAGACACTATACTTATAAAGTGACCTGTACAAGAAAGATCCTGTGCCGATTTCCTTCTTGTTGTAAATTCATGCCCCATATCCAATCTGTGGATTTTTGTCCGTGTTATAGTCAGTGCGTAAAAAACTTTGTTTAAAAAGCACCTAAAAGTGAAATTTTAAAGAAAAGCTCACGGGGCGAATAGGGCTTTTTAAAATTTTTTTTGTAGTCAATTAGGAATAACAACTGCAGGCTGAAAAACGTCTGCACTTGGTTGAAGCTGTGATATCTTAATTGAACTTAAAGGCTGTGCAGTCTATGCCACACTTCTGTTTTCTCCTGTGTGGATGCCCATCAAGACATTCCATTTGCGGTTTGTGCATCAGCTGTGCAGTAGGATCAGGATTCAGTTACGGCAGAGCTCCGCATTCACCTTTATACGAGGGCATTTAAAAAAGCGGGTCTAAGTCTAAGGTATCCGGAGTTTCATACTAGCAACTAACTTAACTCATTAGCATTCAGCTCTCGACGTCTGCTAGATTCACCGCTAAAAAAGTAACATAGCATTTACGATTTGATTTCCCTGTAATAAAAAAACCAATGGCACTCAGGCCATTATTTTTCCCCATATTCAGTCTGTGGAATTTCCTCCGCTTTGTGATTTAGGGTGACTCCGTGTATATTAGGAAATGTTGAATTACATCCATAAAACAGAGCAAAATTCATTGGCGGAGCCAAGAGGGGGGAAGGGCGGTAGAGAGAGAGCTTTCCCTTTAGAACTGAGACAATTTTACACCACATGAAATGCGATTTTCTGAAGCATTAATTTTTATGCTGGACAGAATTCAAAATTCGGGTATATTTTAGACGTTTTGCTCCTTCCCCCGGAAAAATATTCCGGAATCCGCCAGTGCTAACATTGCGGTATTTTGCATCGCAAAAATTCTGCCCCTGTACGCGATTTTAACGTATATGTCCATTTTTAAAAGCAATGGAATAGAACCGTTGTTTACATAAGTTAAAAATAAACGACATCCATTGTTTACAAAAATGGACTTACGTTAAAATCTTTTGCTTACTAAGAGAGGGAGGTGGGAGGGGGGGGGGTCTTGAAAGGCCAAAATAATACTTCTGCCGTGAAAAGGGGAATCGACCTATCGCACATGTCTGGGTTGGCCCTGTTTGTTTATGTTTAGCTTATAAACAAACATGGCCAACCCAGAGATGTGCGATAGGTCGATTCCCCTTTTCACGGCAGACTTACACAGTAAAAAAATTTATGTCAAAATCAACATAGGTAAATCAACATAAGCAGGTCCACATAATTTTTATGTTGTTTTTGTTTTATGTTTGCCTTATGGGAGAAGCAACATAAAAAATTTATGTGGACCTCTTAGAACATATTTACATAATATTTTTCACTGTGTATGTAATACTTGTATGATCCCCAGCAGTTCTCATATATGTATCGAGCCAGTTTCTTTTAAGTAGCTGTATCTCTGTATTCAAGTTTCGCACAAATGCAAATTCTGCTCTTAAAAATGTACTTTCCCTATCTTCCATTTTAAAAGAAAGCATTTAGAGCACTTCTTAGAGAACTTTGCTCCCCACTGATCTGAGTTTATCGAGCTGGCTACAGGTCTAAATAATCTTAAGTTGTTCTTTGGCAAAAAATAAAAAAAAAAATAAAATAAAATAAAATAAAATAAAATAAAATAAAATAAATAAATAAAAGCGATTGTATGAATGTATAAAACTATTATTCTTTCGTTGTCGGAATAGCTAATCTTGCCTACATATGGATGGAATAATGCCTAATCGGTAAAACCAAGGCGTTTGCATCTCCATTGTCGCTTAAGAAAGAAACCAAGGTTGCTTGTCTAATGCCTCCTGATAAAATGTCGTAATTTTCTTCTAGAATCCGGACTTGACTCCTCTCCGGAAAGTTCGCAGTCGAAAGAGCTTCGTCTAACCAAATTCTTTTGCTTCATCGCTGTTTTCGAAAAAAAAAAAAAAAAAAAAAATTATTATTTCAAATAAAAGTTGCCGATAATTGTTTTAAACTTAATTATTTGCTCGGTGCCGAAAGGAAATAGTGGTGCCAATAGAAAAAGATTAAGAAAGGGTTCGTAAGAGACACTTCCTTTTTTACCTTACCTTCGGAACCGATTTTAGAAATAGCTCTATCTAAAGAACCCTGATGAATTAAAGTCTGGGTTACCTTCGACGAACGATCGAAGGAAGGTTGCCTCTGGACCTGTTGCATCTCTGCTTGTCTGGATTCTCTCCTCAGATGTCGATCTACTGTGAAATCAGCCAGGGAAAATTTTCTGCCTCCCCGAGATTTATTCGCTTGCTCTGTGGGATTCGTTTTTTTGGCTTTTTCTTTGAAAACTTCCCAACATGCGAAGGTGGCTGAAGCGACTAACAACGCCGCCGATATCGTGTACACGACTCTAGAAGCTTTCTCGTTCATTTTTACGGCATCTTGCTGAAAAATTTCTTGAGCAATTGAATTTCCATTATTGTATTCCGATTTTGTTTCTAGTCGTTGGTTTTCTTGTGCTTCTGATTTTTCTTTCTTCTTTCTTCGCCTTTTTCGATTGTCGTTTTCAAACTGGTGCCAAATGAAATGTTTTACCCAGGGAATGTACCATTGCATTAAAGTTTTTTTAAAGCAAGGGCTTTGTTTATGACGGATTCGATGAGGGTCTGAATCGGGGTCGGAAAGGTAGGAAAAGGGGCACACGCAAGTTTGATTTTTTTGAATATCGGAGTCATAAACTAAATCGATCGGCTTTTCTCCGGATCCGCGTCTTCGCAACATAATTTTTGCCGTCTGACTTACCAAACCAATCGACGTCAAAGAAAGTAAAAGGATCCCGAAAATACGAAATAAATCCTCTGGTTTCGGCATGATAGTTTCCAATATAAAATCGATCTCCTCGCGAGATTTCGCGCGGCCAAAACCGAACAAAACAGATCCCCTGTGATGCGCAGGCTCGGAGCTTTTAAAGCAAAAGGAAAGTGAAAAAGCGGGATCGATCTCTCTAAAGTTTTCCTAAGAGATGTCGGGAGCTGTCGTTTTTGCTTTCATAAGTTTACAAGATCGGCGTTATTCTACCTTTTCATAATCTTCACGTAAATTTATTTTTGTCTCTTAAAGCAGTGAAGCTTATAGATCTTACTTTATTGGAAAGTCAACAAATTTCATGCTCTTCCATTTCGACATCAGACATGGAAGGAATTTTTTCAAAAAAATTATTTTGATGGGGAATGCTTACATATCGGGAAAGAGCATGGAAACCAAAAAGGAACGACTGAAACCAATGTTAACCATTTGTTCTTGGTGTGTAAAGGTCGTCTATTGTTGCTCAAGCCCGGTATGCTCCCGGGTACGATCCTTTATGTTTTGACCTCCGAGACTTCGGTATCGTGATTGCGCTCTTCGACTTATGCTCCGTCATCCGCCAGCGGATTTAACTCTTTTCCTAGGATTTCTTTTTACTCTATGCCGCGTTGGACCTGGGTTTCTCGGAACTCGTTCGTAGACCCCTAGGCAAATTTCGTTCGTAGACCGCTCTAATTCTGCATGAACAGAGTACAAAACCGTCTGTGAGAAACATCTCCTCTTCGGCAAATTGTTACTTTGGGATATGGGGGCAACGTTAAACCCGCAAAATACAGTACCTCAGAGAAAAGGAATCGCGTTTGTCCATAGTTCTTCGGGATTCTTTATTTATTTATTTATTTATTTTTTTATTTTTTATTTTATTTTATTTTATTTTATTTTATTTTATTTTATTTTATTTTATTTTATTTTATTTTATTTTTTTTTTTCTACGTGTGGGGAAGAAAGAATAAATCCATAACAAGGCAAAGAACTCAGTGCAGTTAAAAATAAAACTGAAAATTAAAGATTTAAGAGAAATAAAGGCGACAAACAACAAGAATGCGGTTTATTTGGAAGAATGAATCGGCATTTTCTCCGTGTCGAAGCTTCACGACCTCGGAGATACAAGAAGCTCTTTTCACACGGCCAAATCGATCTAAAACGAATCAAAATATGTAATTACCTCACGATGAAAAAGCACAAGTTGAAGGTCGCTAGTGACATATTACCCTTTTACCGGCACCCCGATCGTATTTAACTTATGCCCGTCAGTCTACATTTCTTTAATAAAATTGTTATTAATGATATAAAATAACTTTTTGACTTTTCCTTTTTTTTTTTTATTCTTTTCTTCAAAACTTTTTAGCTCGATTAATTTTACTTGTCAGCCTCTGGATTTTAATCTCGTGTCGGTGCAGTCATTTCATTCATTTTATTCTTTGTTCAATCAAAATCTTCTGTGCAGCATCTTGTTTTGACTTTTTTTCGCTACGGGGGGAAAAAAATTTGCTCTCAAACTAAAATCGAATTTTCCCCAGTAATGACATAGATTTTAATTATGGCGTATATTTATTTAAATAGCAACATTTTGTCGTCGTTTGAATGTGGATGGGCCGTATGACACGATCTAACTAAAAAGAAGTAATAATTTTATCGTGATCGTGCTTGCCTTTTCGATCGTTTAATTTTTTAACACCTACTTTGCGATTATCTTGAAAATCGTAAACGTCGGTCAAAATGGATTAATTTGACGGAATTCGTTCCCGCTTATGTTCTTTCCTTTATCTTTTATTTACGTATTTTTATTTCATTTATTATTATACATTTTTTCGTCTCCCTTTTACGGGGTATTTTAAATTGGAATTCATGTGGGCCCAGTACCACTGAGCAATCACATAACCCCAGAGCCAGGTGTAATGGCTCGAGCTTACTTTGGGACTGGGGAATCGACGCTTGATTGTGGATATCCTTTCATCCAGTCTCTTCCCCAACCATCGAGGAGGGGGGACGTTTGCATTTAAGCGTTTTATTATTATTATTATTATTATTTTTATATCATTTTTATTTTTAATTTTTTTTTTTTTTTTTTTTCTGAAGAAAAAGGAAAAAGAAGTTTCGAAAAGCATCTGTTGTTTAACCGAGGTCGAACACCGTTTCCACGTCCGTGTTCACGGCTCAGCGGGCAGTAGATATTATGAAGTCGTTTCTTTTGATACTGGCTACCTACTGGTGCGTCGGATGGAAGGTACCCGTTTCTAAAAAAAGAACTTAGACTCAGAATCGTTCACTGTTACCATATCGACTTGTTAAGAGTCCGTACCTCCTTGTCGAAAAATGCAATATGGTTGCTAGTGAAAACAAATGTCATCAAGCTTTTTTTAAAGATTCTTTCCTCTTCCCGATATTTGTCGACTCATCTTCGATCGTTTCGGTATTTTACAACCGCATCTTTCCCAGCATCTTGTCGATCCACTGAATTCCCCTTTCCGAAAAACTGACCAAACCTTTTTTTGCCCCATTTGCACTGTTATCGCGTTTACCGACAGCAAAAAGATAAAATTTTAATAAAGGAATAAAATTTAATTTCTTACCTCGGAGCTCGAGACTAATCGGGGAGAGGCATGAACTCGTCCAGAGGTCGTGTATACTTTACCGAATTTCGACGAATCATCCTCGGTAACAAACCACGCACATAATGCATTTCTTCCGAATCACACCGGAGGGTATCATACTTATCGCCATTTTTTATTTCTTTCCTTTTTTTTGCCTCAAAATCGTTGAATCCGCAACACTCGGCGCTTGAGAGTCCTATCTTTTTTTCGAATCATCAAAACGTACCTTGTTAAAACCTCGATTAATTAACCCCGCCCCCTTCTCCATTCACTTCCAACATATACTTAACGTATACTTACGAATGTTTACCGTTTTTTTGTGTTTTTTTTTTATTCGTTTCTCCAGTCAGCTACTCGATAATTATACGTTCAAGATAAATTACTTGCTTCGATCATTCTTTTATTTAATAACCGTCGCTAATTTTTATAGGGCTTCCTCATTTGTTGTCATCTGGAAAGATGACAAAAACTATCAAGGACAAGTACTTTTTTTTTTTTTACCCAAAGGACGAAAAAGTAACGAGAGACTATGTACGAAAAATAACAAGTTTACAAAGGTCGGCCACGATCGTTTACTTAACGCTCACCCGACCGATTCGGATATGCCGAGACTAATTAGCTTTTACTTCCTAATTGGAAAATATTTTACTCGCTACCGAAAATTGACCGCGTTGCGAGGTTTCTGTCCGTCGTTTCAAACTTTCTTGTAACGTTCACATCCGTTTTAAATTATAACAATTCGTCTTCAGATCAAGTGACCGACGTTTTCCCGGGAGAACGAATACCGGTCATCGAATCGGTGGACAAACATTATCGGAGGCACTTTCCCATAACTCACGCTCGCTCTTCCGTGTGTTTACGAACCGTGATAACCAAAAGAGTTTCAAACTTTGAATTCGCAGGTTCGTTTTGACCCCAGTTAGCCCACTGCTCAATTAACAATAAGTAACAAAAAGTAAACACAGAAGATTTGCCCGTTACGTTAGATGAGAAATTTCGCGATTGAATCGATGAGTAGAATGATGGACATGTGATTCCTTAGGGATCCGGGTCGTTAGTTTTCCTGTGAAAAAAAAAAAAACGGAACAGGAGCAGCATTGAAGTGAAACCTCGAAAGGTAAGTCCTTCGACGTTGAGTTTAGGTGTGTCGAGTCACGTGATATCGTCAAGTGTCACACAATGTCAACACTGGTCCACGTCTATAAACCAAACGACGAGCGATAGGTTTTTACGTACCTCGTTCTTTTGGAAAATGCCTATCATACAATACGGCCCCGTTGCTTAGTTGCGCAATTGTGAGACGTTGCCTTGTTACGTCCGTTCCATCCGGCATTAAATATTTACAATCTCATCGAGAAGAACATCTGGAAGCCGAGGTCGACAAATATTGATCGACCGTGCACTCTTTCGATTAACGATTCCACGTCACGTCTTTCCAAATTTTTTTTCTTTTACCACAACCATTAATACTTTCTCGTACGGTCTTCTCGGGCAAGAAAATCTTACAAATTTTCGACGTAAATCAAGTTGCCGAATACAAGATTTCAGGCATGTAAAAGAGTCAAGATGCTCTTAATAAGTGAATGCTGAGGTCGATACAGTTTTTTAATTATTTATTATCTGACTGAACGAGTTTAAATTCTCCAAGTCTGAGGTCGAACCAGTTAATCAATATTCAGGAACAGGTATGCGACCGCGTTCCGAAGGCCAAATCTCGCCTAGGTTCAACCCGATCGGCTCCTTCATCTAAAAATTTAATAGGTTGGCTTTCTCGCGGACGCTCCATTTTTTTTTTTTTTTTTTTTTTTTTTTTTTTTTCGCAAAGACAGAAAACCGGAGGGCTCTACATTTTGACTCCCATTTTGGTGTGGCTTTTCCTCGGGGCGAAATACTTGCATACACTTGTAGATCGACAGTCGGGAGAGTGTGACAAGACAACTCGGAGCGTGATTTCGTTTCGACGTAGGTAGAATGTGGACAGGTTGACCTTAGACCGAACTTGTTACTCTCTGGGTTCACATCCGTACTGCTTTTTAATTAGTGGCGTGGCAAGCTTTTCCCGTCAAGAGTATGTTTTTTTTAATAGCCCTTTCTCCCCGATTCAAAGCATAATTTTTTACTTCAATTTTTTATTTATATATATATATATTTTTTTTTTTTTTTTTTTTTTTTTTTTTTTTTTTTTTTTTTTTTTTTTTTTGCTGCGTTGGAGTGCCAAAATTTTTCCTCTTGGTAATTTATGTGAAAACTAGAAAAAATAAAGAAAGAATCAACAAATATAAAAAATAAAAAGTATTTGAGAAAATCAATTAACAGGCAATCAAAGGGGTAGATTGAACCTCTAGATTGTTGTCGATTCATTGTGAAAATGTTGAATAGCCCCCCACCCGAAATCCACCTGTTGCAATTTAATGATATGTCCCTTGCACTTGTTTAGTGTTGCTGTAACTCTGGTGTAAGGATGGTTATTTAGCATTTTGTTTTGTTGTTTACTTTTGTTAAAATTTCGATTTATTCACGTTGTAATCGAGACTTCTTTCTCTTTTTTGTTTTTTTGCAGTTTTTGGTAGTAATAAATTCTGTAGCCTGTCAAACATTATAATTCCGATTGTGACCGGTCAAAAGTTATTCAAGCAAGTGATCTTTAATTTTTTTTAGTGCACGCATAATTTTAAAAATTCAAAAATTTTAAGTCGTTTTGTAACTGTTTAATTTTGTTTTTTGAAAATTCTCGGAACCGGGCTTCAGAAATGTTTGAAAATTTTGTGGAAAGAGTTTTTCTTTTCTTCATTAAATGATGCGGGAATTGGATACCGTCAGTCCCGTGGTTTGGCCTTCTTGGTGTTACTCAGGTAGGAAAAACAATACGAAACCGACTTCCGTCACCGCACGTGACACGACCTTTCATTCAGTTTCAATAGTGTTTTTTGGGGGGAAAATAAAAGAGAAAAGGTTTACGACCTTCGGTAACCTTATTGTACCTTTACCTGCTTTACCTTTACTTTATGTTGTTGATGTTTTTTATATATTTTTTTTTTCCAACAACAAAAAAAAAAAAAAAAAAAAAAAAAAAATTGGAGGTATTTGGATAAAGACGTTCCTTTCCGGCCTTGTCAACTTGTCCGTTTTATGACCGGTCAGTCTATTTTTACGACTTTATTTATTTATATCTTTTTAAGGTCGTACCATTTTTCCGTTTTAGGCCTGGTTCAGACGGAGCTTGTGACATGCGTGTTTTTATTGCTCTAAAAGCAGAGGGTCATTGAGGTATATGAGACTGTTCAGACGACACGCCGACATCAGCACAAGCTGAGCCCTTGCGTTTGCGTGTGCATGCTGAAAATATCGCCATATAACGGCCATTGAGTTATATGGAACTGTTCAGACGACACGAGCGTTTCACTTTTATCTGCTGTTTTCGATTGCATTTTAATCAATTTACACATGACTTTTTTTTTAAATTGAGTTTTTTAATATAAATTAGTACTCGGCATTGTAATCTTCACTTCGTGCTGATAAAAACCGTATTAAAATTTCCTCAAATAATCCCTTCCAGTAATTTAAGATAAATTTATTTTGGTAATAATGCACCAATTACACATGAATTTTCCTTAGCTGATTAGTAACAGTCATAATCCTGTATTGCTTTTCTGTAAATAACTTTTTCAGCTTTGCACTTTCGAAGGAAAAGAAAAGGGAGCGCTCAAGTATTACATAAGAAAGGAAGGGGGGGAGGGGGTGCAAGAAATTCCTACGATTTCTTAGATGGAGGAGGGGGGGGGGGTCCGGAAAATCTTACATAAGAATTATTATTATTATTATTATTATTATTATTTATAGTTCAAAAAAATTCAATTTTAATATAAAAAATAGACACCCTTCCATTTTCAAAAAAAAATGGTACTCTAATTTTAAGAATTTTTTCTTTTTTTTTTTTTAAATTCTGTAAGACATTTTTTAAATTGGCGGTAAAAAAAAAGGGGGTAAATCAAGTAAATGTTACTAAATCTTACGACAGAGGGGGAAGGGGGTTGGAAAACCCCTTAAAAAAGTCTTACGTAAATACTTGAACGCTCCCAAATTGGAATTTTTATAATTCTCAAAATCATTCCACCAACCCAGACCCAAGACTCCAAAATTTACACGTATAAATTTGGCGTAATATCTACGTGTATTGCACGCAAGTATTTTAAGACAATTTACGCGACTTTTACACCACCTTTATGTACACCAATAAATGTCATAATTTTACAAAAAAATTTATTTTTGTGAGTTTTAAAAATCCCTTTTTCACGCTGTGCTTTGTGATGAAAAGTAGCTTACAACACAAGAACTGCAAAAGAATTGCCCGTCGAGAAATTTTCAAAATCGGCCTCGACGGACAATTTTTTCTTTTGCAGCCCTTGTGTTTGTTGTAATACTATTTCTCGTTTGACCCTCGCGCTTCGCGCTCGGGTTTAAATAAATCTTAACGGGAAAATTCATTTTTCACCCTAGGTTAACAATATACTATTTTTTGCATGATTATTTTTGCTCATTTTTAATTATTCCTAATTTTATTTAGTCATATTTGATCATTAAGGAGTCCATATTTGACAACTTTTGACCTGGTCACTTTTTCTGTAGGGGATCGTTTTTGGTATTTGCATTGGGGGGGTAAATTCAGTTGAAAAGACTGACTTTTATATTTTTGGTGGAAAAAATCTTTTTAAGTACTTGTGGAAGTTCCTCGTGGGTGCTTTCCACCAGATTCACCACGTGTATGACACGTGTAGTGTACTTATAATTTCTGTCTGGGAACTAACTACATTTTTATATCAATTTGTTCATAATTCATCAAAGATTTTGATTTTCGCAATATTAATTAGTTAAATTAATCAGGGGTATAAATGTCAAAATGTCGTTTTATAAAAAAGGTTTTATGAAAGGGGTCAAAATGTCGTTTTATAAATGAATCAAAAACGATTAAAATAGGTGAACTTCTGTGTATTTTTGTGGTTGTTCAAGCAATAGAAAAGTCCCAAAAACGCAGCGTGTGAACACCACACTCAAACGCAGCAGCAATAAAAACGAGCGTGTCACACGCCTCGTCTGTTCGAGACCTAAGGTGTAAAGTTACAAGATAACGCACGAGTCCTTGGAAGTTGGTCAAATATGAAAATATGTCTTAATATTTTTTAGACCAATTTCCAAAACTGAGGCTGAAATCGGTCTTATTTTTGAGGGAAATATAAAATGCTTTGACCGGAATAAGGGTAGCCCAAACTTCCTATTAAAGGTTTAATGCCGTATGACTACTGTGAGGTGCTCAAGTTATGATAAGAGCCAAGTTTCAGAGCTTTAACTTTTTTTTTTTTAATAGGGGTGGCCATTTTTATAAGTATAACAATTCACCAGGTTACTGGTGAACTGCCATTATTCTGTAGGCACATTATAACGGCAGTTAGACACTTTGGAAGTCAGCGATATCTATTTCTTTCTTCAATGCCATTGACTCGTATCGAATATGATTAATAACGAACAACTCTCCTGCACATACCTGTACAGTATGTTTTAAAACATCAGTGTCTTATGACATTAATGGATAAAAGTGGTTGCTGAAGAAACGAAAGAAAAAACGCCTTGAATAAAGACTTTAGATAATAGGATCCAATGCAATCCATAGATTGAGCATTCCTATTCTATTTAGCCTACATTGCTTGTTTTGACCCAAAAAAATTGAGCCAGTAAGCATTTATACTAGCGATTTTAGTAAACATTTATTTCCGATTTTTTTTTTTAAAAAACGATTTCGCTAACATCAACTGCACACATCCAATCCCACTAAAAGAATTATTAGAGCTGACATAAAAATTGATTTAAAAGAATGTAAAAAATATAGACTTAAGGTGTTTCGATAGCACCGCTTCATTATTAGTTAAAAAAGCATCGTTCTTCGGTCTTCTTATAATTTCGTTAAAATTTAAGAAAAAATAAAAAAATTTTATCCTATTCTTAGCCTACGGAAAAGAAAAAAATGGCATCCATTTTTTTCCACGAAATAAACAAAGCTTCCGATTTTCTCGACTGAAACATTCAAACTAGAAAGTAATATGCACTTTTTAAAGCTAATAACAATATGATACCTATTAACAGATGTTGTGTTCGTTTTTGAAAAAAACGGAACATCTAGAAATAAACTTTTTTCGTAAATAAATGAAAACGCTTTGTTTATTTTTTGGAACTTCCCATATAACGCCATGTATTTTTTTATATTTTTAAAAATTTTTAACTCGTTAACTAGAAAGTAACTTTTGCTTAAATTTTTAAGGCAGGTCCGCGGATACCTGATATATCATCTGTGCGGGTTTGAAGAATATGGAACATTTTGGCTTTTACTATCGAAACACCTTAAAAGTCATAAAAATTCCGTATAAATATATTTATTTAAAATATAAATTTTAAAAATGATTAGGCCTATGAAAAAGGGAAAAATTTTCAGATAGCATTTTCATTCCATTGGACATCCTCTTGATTACCCATTACATATCCAAAGGATGTCCAAAGGACGCTTTGTGGATCAGTGCGGACATAAGTAAATGCATTGGACGTCCAATAAATATCCTCATGATGTCCTGAGAGTCCTCGGGACTGGACAGACTTTGCTTTAACGATTTTTACCTATTGACTCCAGCAAGACGATCTGAAAATTGATGCTAGGTCCTAAACCTTTTTGTCCTTTAGAGGCTCCTTATTGTTGTTATCCTTTCTCTGATCGGTTTCCGGGTGGTCAGTTGGCCCATTCTCGCAGCTCTCGGCCTGAGTTTCGCTCGTCCGGGGCATCTTACTGTCGTTGAATACTTTGTTGGCTACACCTTATCCTAATTGGGAGCTCGGTAACTCAACGCGACTGTATTCTGGTACTTCCGCACTTCCACGGTTTACAAGTTAATATAGATTATTGGGAAGTAGGAACAATCTATTATGTTGCTATAAAACCCAAACTACAATAAAATCCTGCCTGAGCTATTTTAAAATATCAAATGCAAGTCACGGCGTTACTTTTCTGGCATTATGCTCACATGACTCAGATGTTAGTGATCAAAGGTGAGTGTACGACTAGGTGAATCTAAGTCGTATTGCAGATGCAGACACCACCCCATATATCCTAGGGCAAACCCTGAATCTGTATCATTAGTACGGGTAGTGCTCCACAAGGCAAGAGTTACCGCAGTTTGCCCTCTTATTCGGAAGGGAATGGTTAGCAACCAATTCCAGATTCACAAGAAGATAAGTTTCTGTCTCTGCTAGCGTCCTTCTTTCAGATCAATGTACTTAGGGGTGGTACATAAATTACGTAAGCATGGGTTAGGCCCTTTTTGCACTCTTTGTCTCATTTCGCCTATGCTTAGCTTATGGGTAAGATGTCAAATCTGGACCCCCTCCCCCCCTAAATGTGCTTACGTAATATATGTACGACCCCTAATCTGAAGTTCCGATGCTATATCCCAGACAGCGGATATACGTATATTATACGAATAATATACGTATATCTATGGTTTATTATACGTTTTTCTACACCGTATAATATACGTATAATCAACGTATATTTTAAGACTATATATACGTGCTTTTAATGGTAATTTTTATTCGTTTTTTTTTGTGGTTTTTCGACAATTTTGAAAAATTATTTCAGGGATATCCATATTTCACATATGATTCTTAAAAGCCATTGCTGAAAAACTTTGTCAAAAATTTGACTTGTCATAAAATTGATTTTGCATATATAATTAAATCACAAAACAAACTGTACGCCAAAAACCACCCCTCGTAATATCTTCCTTCCAAAATCGAAATTCCAAAATGTCTCAACTTGATGATCCTATATAGGCTAAATAAAATGTAAAAATACAAAAATCAGAATTTTTGGAGTGGATCCTGATTTTTAGAACGAGATTTTCAGTTTTGACAATATGAGCTTTTGGGAAAAGTCAGGAAATGTAAAAAAAAAAATTAACATCTCCTTTATTTATAGGGCTCGAGGGATAAAATTTTGCAGCCTAGGGTTTTTCGATCCGAAAAATCCAAATCTGAAGTCAGATTTACTAAAATGTGAAGTCTAGTCGAGCAGAGTTTTATATACGCTGAATCTACGTATAATATACGTATAAAAAGTCTTAAAATATTCGTTTATTATACGTAGACAGTATACCTAATTTATACGTATAATTTCGGGCGATTATACGTATACCGACTGTCTGGGTGGGGAAACTAAAAACTACCTAAATCCTTTTGCCCGCATCAAATGCCATCATATACGCATTCTCCGCGTTTATTCTGAATCCTTAATTGGCCTTTTAACTTTTATTTTTAATATATAGCTCTTGCCATTTATACGTTTCCTTCCGCTTTTAAATCTTCTTATGTATGTATTATTCCGAAGAAAGGGAACTCCAATAATTTACTAGATTTTCGTCCGATTAGTAGGTATTCTCAGCCCGTTCTGCAATAAAGTTTTCGAATAAATTGTTTTTGATCGTGTATACTGGCATGTGTCCTCTCGCATCTTAGTTCTCAACAGCATGGCTTTGTATAGAAAAAGTCCACTCTATCCAACCTTTTTTTGTTTCTAGTGATGTCGATATATTTGAAATCCTCGATATCGATAAATATCGTTATCGAAAATTTTGGTATCGATTATCGATATATCTTGGAGAAAAATATCGAAATCGAAAATACCGAGTTTCGATATCATTGAAGTAAAAAAAAAAAAAACCTCATTTACCCTAACCTTACTTTTAACTTTAAAAAAATTTACGCTGACTTCCATTCGCCACTTTATCACAATAGACAAGAAATTTACAAAATTGGAACCGAACCGATTGTCACTTCACTTCGATACTCTAAAGCTCGATATTGGCAAAAAGTATCGATATTTTCGATTATACGAATTCAATTGAATTCGTAAATGTCAACGATAATTCGATATTTTTTTCTTTGATATATCGAATCGGTATCGACAATGATATTTACCTCACCTTCCCTTCCCGGCTGGAACTTGATGTCATCTACCTTGATTTTAAGGAAGTTTTTGACAAAATTAATCACGATATCCTTTTGGCTTAACTTTCTTCGTTCAACTTCCACCCTTCTGCTCTTTCCTTTTTTGCATCTTATCTTAGTGACAGCGTTTACAGTACGTTCGCTATAAATGTCACTTTTCCCGTCTTTTTCGTGCCTCGTCTGGAGTCCCACAAAGGTTCTAACCCAGGCCTGTAGCCAGAACGGCAGCTAATAGGGGCCGAAGCGTTTTTAAAAGGAAGCTCCTTTTTTTTTTTTTTTTTTTTTTTTTTGTTTAGAAGTTTGTTTGAGTAAAATAAAACAGTCCCATGTGTAACCTGATACTATAATTCATCATTTTACACTATAAAATTCCATTTTACACCACCAAATGCCATTTTACACCATTAATTGTAATATTGATACCTAAATTTACTTCAAAAAATCATTTTGCACCGTAAAATATCATTTGACACCTTTAACGAAAATTTTGATACCAAAATGCATTTGATAGTAATTACTTTACACCGTAAAATACCAATCAACACCATAAATGACAATTCTGATAGTAAAAAAAAAAATTTTTACACCATAAATCTTTAGTTTGATAGCATCAGGAATCCAAAATTGAATGTAAACGGAAATACGCCAAAAAAAAAATTATACCATAAGCCGTTGTTTGGATACCATAAAAAACTGATTGCGTTTCTAAAAATATGCATCATATAAATCAGGTTTTATATATAAAAGAAAAGTGGTTCATAAATCGACGAATTGTTTATTGATTTGGTAAAAGTTCCTCCGTTGGCCTTTGAATCATATAGGGGTCCTACAATTATTACGTAAGCAGTATTTAGCATTTTTAGACTCCTCTCCCCTAGAAAACAAAAATAAGCGTCCTCTTATATGAAGATTTACCATTAGTGTAAGCAGCTTTGCCTCTTAAGTGTCTACATAATATATTCCCTATCAAAGCGAGATTATATAAATTATATATAATTTATACAAAAATTATATTTAAATTATACATAATTATTTTATACAAATGACTTGGCGTTTTATTTATGTATAAATTACACATGATAGTTTTATATAAAATTAATTATGTATAATTTATGTATAAATTATACAAAATAATTTTTTGTAAAAATTATACAAAATGACTGGCATCTGACTAAAACTATCCCACGTAATTCAAACGGTGATTCAATGCTAACAATCTACGGGAATTTGCAAATATGAGTGGAATCATACAAGTGTTATGTAAGCATTATTTTAGCAATTTATAAATTGAATATAAGAAACCATTTAAATTTTTCAATTTTTTGGGATTTACAGACTCTCCCCGCCCTCTTCTGTACTAAGCAAAAATAGGTTTCCTTATATGGAGATTCAACATTAGCGTAAGCATTTCCTAGGCAACCCGCCCTTTTAAGGGCTTACGTACTATTTGTATGATCCCAGTTCATAATGTTCCGTGTTCCACACATAAAACACCTTTGAAAATGTAGGTTTTTTCCAAATTGCTATTTTAGGCTGAAAGCTAAAACTAAAATACAGGAACATTCATTACGTCACAACTTAAAATTGTTGGTTGGTATTAATTTTCATTTAATTCACATTTTTATTTATTTTTTTTATTTTTTATTTTACTTTTTTTATTTAATTGCTGAAACGATAATATTTTTTAGTATTTTTCTCAGCTTTAGCTACTTTAACTAAACAACAGGTTGAAATCGAAAAATCGCGGTAAAAAATGCTGGAGCGTGATTGGCTAAAATGCTGAAGCGTGATTGGCCGGTTTTCTAAACAGTCCAACGGTTTCGGTTATTTATCTGTCATGGCGTCGGTTCGGTTTAGGTTGTGTATGTTGTGATCGTTTTTCGTTTATAATCGGGGACAAAATTAATTATAATTATTGAATTTAATAAATATATTCTTAGTTAACGTTTGTGACGCGAGTGCATACCAAGAATTTGATTCGGGGTGGTTATTTATCCATAAAAAACCAGAATAACAAAACAACCGGGATTGTTTACATTTCAACAGATGAAATTTCGTTTAGTCTATTTCCAAAAATTTTACGAAATCAGCGTTGGTACGATGTGCATTATGAAAGATAAAAACTTAAGTAATACTGTAGTGTTCATGAAAAAAAAAAAAAAAAAAAATTTAATTCGTCTTTTGGGATGAAAATTATGTTTCAAAAAAATCAGCGTATACCTCATGAGATGCATGTATAGCTCAACCTTGATCAGCAACACTTAATTCAGATAAGTATTTCATTGGTTATACTTTTTTTCCCTGCTAATCCTTCCCAAGATTTTGATTCTTTGTGTTTGTATATTTTTAGATGTTCAATAAACAGGGCAGCAGGCACCATGTAAACCTATCTCAGAGTCAGCATGTACGGAAACCAGATGGTATGCACATAGAAAAAAAAAATCAATTAAAATGTTTTAAGCAACAATTGTATTTCAAGTAGCAAAGAGAGATTGTGTTATGACGAAGTGGAAGCTGTGGAAAACTGCCCGTCCTTGGAAATCAAATAATCGTATGAAAAAAAAAATGGCTATTTAGGATTACTTCAGCAAAATAAATGAAATAGGGTTTCTATCAGTGTTAGCTAACAGCCAGGTTGAGTTTTTATTAATTTTTATTTGTCTGAATTATTATCGTCTATGGCATTCTAATTTTTGATCCTTTGCTTTTGACATAATACCTTTACATTTTTGCAGTGACCCTAATAATACCGTATGCAGTATTTTGAATTTTTTTTTTTTTTTATATTCAAGATTTTTTTAAAAAGCATTTTTATAACTTTTTTTTTTATAAACTAGCCCCTGCACCCTGTTCGGAGTAACAGCTTTATGTGAAGTAAAATATTTTATATCAAACGTACAAAAAAAGTTTAACCTTTTTCAAATAGTCAAAAATTTTTCCTGCAATGCAAATTTTAATTTTCACCGGAAAATTATTCTTTTACAATTCTTTTTTTCTTCGTTGCGTACAACCGGACACGGGACTTCACTTTTATATATATAGATATATAGATATAGATATGAATAAATGTTTTTTCTTTGGATTTGCAATTTAGTGAAATGATTTATTATTTAAGTAAGGTAAAGGCACCAATTATCGGGACACCTAATTTTGACTCTCAAATGCCGATATGCATGTTTAGCTTATACTCTGCCGATATTAGGTGGTATGCCGATAATAAGTGCCATTACCTTGTCTACCTATCCCTCATTTATACATAATTTATATATAATTTATTAATGTATAAATTATTATTTTTTTTTTTTTTTAAATTGAGATTTACAATGGGCGTCAGCATTTGACAGACTCTTTTTCCCGTGACATGCTGACTTCATGTTTGAATGACCCCTTATACTAAAAAACACCGAAACAAAAATACACCATAAAAAAAATGCACCATAACAAAATTACACCATAATAAAAAATTTTGAGTGCAGATTGGATACTTTTTGGTGTATTTTGGCTTATGGTGTATTCTTGTTAACACTATAACAAAAATACACCATAACCCAAAAAACACCCACAAAAATGTGTCTAAATCTGCACTCAAATTTTTTTTTTGGTATCTTTATGGTATCAGGTTACACATGGGGTATGCAATTTTCGTGACTAGGTATGGTTTCAAAGCGGAAAAAGAAGGAACCTAAAACTTCAGTGAGTAATAACGAACATAGGCTACATTTAAAAAAAGAATAAAACAATTTCTTTCGCGAACATCATTGTAGACAAATTATTTTAATAAAGCCATTAGGTTTTTAATAAAGAGAAAAAAATGCGAATGGGACTCAAGCCTCTCCAAAGGCACCCCTCCCCCTTCCCCTCTCCCCCCTCCCGGCTATGGTCCAGCTCTGAACTTGGTCCTTTGCTTTTTCTTCCTAAGCTTTTTCTTCTTTTCTTTTTCTTCTTTGCTTTTTCTATTAATGATATCGTGACTGTTTCCTTCTATTCTTGTTTTCTTTTTGTAGATGATAAATTTTTACTTCCTATTTCTTCCTTTGCCGACTGCCTTCTACAATTGAATCTCTATGCTACCTCGGCTTGCGCTACTTCCAACCTCTTTCAAACCAATATTTCCAATATAAGCGCCGATACGCTTAATTTGGTTTCCCAATAACGCTCTCAGCCTTATTGGGAAACCAGTTAACCAGTTAGCTCGAGTTGAAACAAGTTAGCTTGAGCTGCTAACAATTAATTGCAATCTAAGCATATTGAGCGTGTGTGGAGGCAGGTTTCGTCCGAATTTTCTTCTGCTTTTTAAACGGGTTTTATCCCTTTTTTCCCGACCAAATTTCCTTCGAACTTCTCCTTCATATCATATTGGTCTTTAATCGTTTAGTGCCAGGCGGATTAAACATGAGCTTTTTTTCTCACATAAACTTCTTAACGGGTTCGTTTACCTATGTTTGCGACGTCTTGGATTAGGTTAATCTGTACGTTCCTTATCAAGCTTCTCCACCAACCTCGCCTTTTATTCTCTTCAGATTCCCTGTCTTGGTGGAATCACAAGCTCTTTCAATTCCTTTCATCTAGCTCCAGACAAATTCTCTCTCCTTTTGCCGCTTAAAAAATTTGTTGCCTTGGAGGGTTTGTAATTTTTTTATTTCGTAATTATCTATTTAAATATTTATTTATACTCTTAATTTTTTTTAATTTTTTTTATTTTATTTTTTTATTTTATTTTATTTTATTTATTTATTTTTTTTTTGTACAATCTAAGAATATTTCAAAAGCATTTTGGGATGCCAGTAAAAAAATCGTATAAGACTCAATGCGGTTTCGACCAGAAATTGTTACATAAACATACTTTTCGTAAGATTTTTATAAGGGCGAGAACAGGAGGTTAAAAATTTGCAAATTTTTTCCGAAAATATTAGGTCAGAGTGAGAACCATTTGATTTATTTGACTGATAAATGCCTGAAAATCACAATTCTTACTGTTGGTAGTATTATAATGAAAAGGCGGATCCATAAAATTTGGCAAAAAGATAAGTATCCAGGAGAAAACTGAAATAATTTGGAATTTATGCTGTACTGAAGCATAAGACCTGCGTTTTCATTGCTTTTTCTTTGCCTTTTATTTCTTTCCTATTATGATGCAGGACATACTAATTGTTTTGCATAAACTGTTATTATTACATGTATCGTTAGAACTGTTAATAGCGTAAGGCTGAAGGAAAGTCTGACTTTTCCTGGAGAAGGTTTTATTACTTCGAACTGGGAAAAAAGGAACCTGGTCGTTTAGGTGAACGACTCTCGAGGGCAGCCGAGTCGACCGTGCTCATCGAAACGAGTCGCGATAATAACTGTATCTGCTATCGGCTCGAGCTCGACGCGGAACCGAACCGGGTTATGCCATCTAATTAGACGGAAGCATAACAGAATATAGTTGGATTAACAAAATTTCAAAAATTAAAAATGACGGTTTTTACTTCATTTTATTGTTTTTTTTTCCCCAGGAGAAGGACAACACGAGTCCGAGCCGACGGGGATAAAGGGAGAAATCGGGAAAGATTCGAAGGGATTAGATTCCAATCGAGAATCTAGTGGACGAACCCCTTCTAAATCTGGACAGAAACGTAGAAATAGATCCCTGATGTCTCTTCGGTATCGACTACAAAACGAGGACCTCAACGGGGAGACTAAAACATCGGACAGCAAATCGGATCTTTCCAAAGAAATCGATATTAAAAAGGAAAATGTCAAAACCGAAAGACTGAGCCCTGTCATCCTAGGAAATCCCTCCGGGAACGTGGACAATAATTCAAACAGTTCAAGAAGTGGGACTCCGAGCAGCTCATACCCGGGAACTCCTCCTGGAGGTATTTCCGATTCTAGAGAACGCGGCTCCAGTCCGAATTCCGGTTCTCATATAAAACAAATGGAGCAGATGATGATGTCAAGAAATTACAGCGATTTTATGAGAAGTTTAGCTGCCAAATATAATAATACGAATCCTAACGAGTAAGTGTTATACGTGGCAAGAATAAACAAAGGGAAATTCGATTTATTTATTTATTTATTTGCTAAATAATTCTATACATTGTTAAGCTTGAGTCTCCGACTCCATTGCAGTTTCAACCCAGATAGCATTTTCAATCCATTGGACATATCCTCTGTATTGTCCATGACCATGAGGTATTCACAGGATATCCAAATCCATGGGATACCCATAGGATGTCCAAAGGACGCTTTTTGGATCAGTGAGGACATAGGTAAATACAGTGGACGTCCAATAAATATCCTCATGGCGTCCTCGGGACTGGATAGACTTTGCTATCTGGGAAGCTTTGGACTGACCCTGTTACTGGTATTCCTGGATCACCTTTATTTTTCAAGACATCAATGGATGAAGGACGTAGTCGGACGTCTCGGATGGTAAAAATCGTTAAAATAGGCCCAGATAGCATTTTCAATCCATTGGACATGCTCTGGATTGTCCATGAGATATCCACAGGATATCTAAATCCATGGGATATCCATAGGACGTCCAAAGGACGATTTTGGATCAGTATGGACATAGAGGTAAACCCAAGAGGATGTTCAATAAATATCCTCGTGACGTCCTCAGGACTGGGTAGACTTCGCCATCTGGGAGGGGTTTAACCGTATTAAACTGGAAAATCATTAAAAGAGTTTCCCGTTTAATAGCAGGAAACCATTGTAAAAAGGACGAAAGATTTTAATTTTTGAGTTTAAAACGGAAAAATTTTAAAATAAGGAAAAAATAATCACGTAAATAAAGGCGAAATCATTTTTGATTTTAATCGGTTGACTATAAACTGTTTGGTTGGAACCTGGAAAACCTCCTTCATCCACTGATGTCTTCTCTCATTATTTTTTATTCTGGCGATTTAAACGAATTGTAGCTTCCAAGTAATGTGGTGGTAAAAAGTAAGGTCAGCGGTCAAGTATATACCTCTAGTGCTAAGTATACCATGGGTTAAAAATAAAGAGGCTGTTTTTTTTAAACTATTTGCTTACTTTTGAGGATGCAATGGACAAATGCCAGAAAATTACGCTATATGTATTAATTCTGCCGTCCATTTTTTTACAGTTATTTTAGTGGAAGCCGAAATGGTTTTCCTCAGTCCTTGGATCCGAGGTTCGGCGCTTTCAAATCAGGGGCTGCCACTCCTTTCGTCGGATTGATGGCTCCGTTAAATGCGGCTGTCTCTCCCTCCGACCGTCAATCTCCCGCGGCATCTTCGTCAGGAGAGGGACAAAAGCGACCAGGAAAATGTAATAAGGGAGAAAATTTTGATTCCGGTTTTGTGGGTTCGAGTCTGGAAGCTTCAAACCCCTTCGGATCTACTGGTATTTTTCCTCCGGTTATAGATATGAGTTCGACTCAAGCTCTGCTCGACATGGTTCGAACGGCCACTGCTCAAAATCGAGCCCAACTGGAAAATTACCTCAAAAGCGTTCACTTTCATTCCGGGAAAAGACCGAATGAATCTTCTCCTCTTGATCTCTCCTCCGCGGGTCCTCCCACCGGCAAAAAAGTGAAAAAAGATAACGTTAAAGACTGCTTTTACGATAGCATTTTAAATTTGCCTTTTTTAGACGCTTTAAGAACTAAAGAATTATCCAAACTCGGATCAAAAAGCGGAAGCAGAAGCGTCAGCCCCAGTGCTCTTCACAAAAAAAACTTACAAAACTCGTTAAATAATTTGCAAAACACGATTTCAAGTTTGAACGTTCTCGAATCTCCTAATCGAACCCCTTGTTCACCAAAATGTTCCTTCGTGTGCGGCATCGACGGACGTCCCTGTTCGGATCCAGAAGGGCATGAATCTGTGACTCGTTGGACCGTAGATGACGTTTGCTCCTTTGTCGGAAGCATAGATGTTTGTGCTGAATACGAAAAAGTAAGTAAAAACAAACCTGCAAAAGACTCTTAAGAGTTTAATATTTGCTTTGTTTTATTTTACTTTTTTTTTTTTTTTTTTTTTTTTGGACTCGGCTATAATTGAAACTATCTCCGTCTTGCCATTTCCATACCACCCCTATACCATCCCTCGTTATTTTTCTAAAACCAAAAGTGTTCCGGTTTTTTTTTTTTCAAAAAAGAGTCTCTATCGTGTTTGACTATGCCGGTAATAAACAGCCGGTAATTGATTAATTAATTATTTGTATACAGTATAGTGTTCGATTTCTTTTTCGCTTGTCGAAATTTCCTCCCGAGATAAGGCAAAAACGGCGATCGATAAGAGTTGTCGTTATCTTGGTAATCATTATCTTTTGTCGTTTAATTTAAGAAAAATAATGGTGCCGATCGAGGTCGAAACAAGGGACTCTCTTGGGCAAGATTTTGGTATATGGACGCCTCGACGATGCGTGAAAAGAATGATTAATAAAACGGATTCGATCATCCATCCGGAAAGGCGAGATTATGCACGGTCCAGTTGGTAGGAGTGGATCATTAACTCGAGATTCGAGATGTGAGACCTTTCGATAATGAGTGACCATCTTTTTACAGCAAGAAAGGGAGGGAGAAAAAAGAAAAAAAAAGATTTTATCGCTTCATTCGTTTTCTTTCTAATCGCGTCCTCTTCTTCCTCGACAAGACGGAAACGGTATTTAAATTTTATCTAAATTTATCACGTATTATCTCAAAAGTTCCCCAGGGATGCGCATTATTTAGATTCTGCTTAAAATTTGATCCAATTAGTCGGACATGTCCAGGCGTACGAGAATAATTACAAAATTATCGAGATTTTTAAAAAAAGAAAAAGAGAAAAGAAAGATATCAAGAATTAGTCCATGAGCTATCTACCAAAATTTTCGATTCTATTAAATTTTGGGGGGGCAAAATTTCCTTGAAAACCCAGTTTTATTAGGTTAAGACAAGGTCAAAAATCCATGATTGCCATCCGTGGACGGGAGCTTTGCCAAGATGGCGGCTATTTAAAGATGGCGGCGGCAGGTTTCTATTTTCGGTCATAACATTCGAACCGTTGCTCCGATTTTGATGATCTTTTTTTTAATCGAAAGCTCTTGGCGAGGGCTTTTTTTCATACCCTTATCATTTTTTCGTTATCAGCTACGGTTATCGCGAAAAAGTTGAAATAATGAAATTTTTAATTTTTTTTTACTGAGGATTTTGCCTCCTTGTAACTTTGCCATTTTTGCTCTGATTTCGATGATTTTTTTTTAAAACTGAAAGCTCTTGACAGGAGCTTTCTTTTTCTTCTATGATATTTTTATTTTATCCGGTCAGCTTAGAGGAAAAAATTCGGAAAATAGGTAAAAAAACATTTTACACATATATTTGTATACACATTTTTTAAATTAACGAATCAAGCAAAGTAAATATAGTGTAAATTTAAAATTTAACGTTAAAAATTTTTAAAAAAATGAGATCGGTGAACCGATCAAAGTGCTTTATCGACTATTTAAATAATTTTCAAAAATATAGTTAGTTTTTCGATCAGAGTTCCACTAAAACCGCAGTACGGGCACAAGGAATGCGAATTTCTGAAAAATTATTTCAGATTTTGAATCCTCACCCCGAAAATATTCTCAAAAATACGGTTAGATTTTTGATCAGTGACACCAAAGTCGCTGTATAGGCGTAAGGAATTCGAATTTTGGAAAAATTATTTCAGATTCGGAATCCTCTACCCCAAAAATATTCTCAAAAATCCGATTAGATTTTTGATCAGAAATCCACCAAAGCCGCAATACGGGCATAAGGAATTCGAATTTTGGAAAAATTATTTCAGATTCGGAATCCTCAACCCCGAAAATATTCTCAAAAATACGGTTAGTTTTTCGTTAGCTCCCACGAGGAACCCGCCAATCAGCATCCAAATCGCTTTGTTGACGTAATCGATGACGTCATGTCGTGATGTTTCAAAAGTTGGAGATATCGGTTTTTAGGCCTATACCCATACTTTTAGCCCTGCTCACCGTTTCTGAACCACTCAACAGAATTTAACCAAATTTCAATGGTAGCGTATCTTGATGAATATCTACTGCAGTACGAAAATCGGACTGAATCGGTAGCTGCGTTCACGATTTATAGTCAAAAAATATCTTGATTGTAGTTGAAAATTCAACATTTTTACTCACTGCTTCCGAATCGCTGAACCGATTTGGCTCAAAAACTAATCAGCACCTACATTTCATTAGAAGTTGCTACCCACCAAAAATCATCGACATCCGTTCTTCCGTTTTTCTGCTTTTCGACGGACAGATTTTTTTTGCACATATATTCATACATTCATACACACATACACACATACACACACACGGCCACCATCCAAATTTTGCTTTTTCCGGCATCAGGGGACTTCAAAACGTGTAAAAATATCGAAAACTGAAAATCGGAAATTTGTGCTAAAAACAATGCTTTATTCTCCCTGCGGTCGATAAAGCAAAAAGAAAAAACATATTTATTATTACAGCATCAGTTTTGAAAAACAGTTAGAAAGTATGGTACTTTTGATAAAGTAATATAAAAACTTTAGCAGCAGTCAATTTCTAACTTTCTTCGTCACTATCTACAAAGTCATCATCTGATGCATCTTCAACTTCGTCTTCATCCCCCGTTTCAGCTTCTTCCTCTTCCTCTTCCTCTTCCTCTTCATCATTTTTTATGTTAGCACAATCTTTTTTCTTGCAGACGGGAGTATATTTCATTTTATTACTCAAGCATGAACAGGTTGGAAGTTCACATTTTCTTGAACAATCGCAACTTAATAAACTTAACACGGTTTCAGGAGCAGGAGATCCTGTCATCCAACTAATTTCTAAATTGCTGTCTTCTCCCAAAATCCAACCATGGTCTTCATATGGTCGAGGAATTTCCGGAAAATTTTGCAAGCTACGCTTCCAAATTGCAGCTTGGTAATTAGCTCTTTTGACGTGTTGTTGGAAGTAGTCTTAGCAAGGAGGAAGATGTCCCGAATCGGTTGCAGAAGCTCCTGTTTTAGCACAAAACATTACATACCGTAGTTCATTAAGAAGTCCCACCTTAGACTTCTTATTATACATACGGCAAGTGAATTCTTCTAAAACTGAAAATGTTTTTTCATTTAGCTTCCACTCCGATCCTAAGTTTTCGAAGGCGTCTTGAAAACTTTCGTTATCTTCAACAAGTTTCTAACTTGCCAACTTTCCCCGCCTGTAAAGGCGCTAACGGAATCGCATCCCGTTAAACTGTACAAACCTATTTACGCTTTTTGTAAATTTGTAGTCATTGTATTAGCAATTCTGTTAACGTCCACAATTCTGCTTCGGTTTTTTGTTCCTCTATGAACGAAGCACTGGCTTTTAATAAATTTAATGAAACCGATGAACAAAATCAAAATATCTGTATCATCAGCCACACACACTACGTTTGGAGTGGAAGCTAAATGAAAAAACATTTTCAGTTTTAGAACAATTCACTTGCCGTATGTATAATAAGAAGTCTAAGGTGGGACTTCTTAATGAACTACGGTATGTAATGTTTTGTGCTAAAACAGGAGCTTCTGCAACCGATTCGGGACATCTTCCTCCTTGCTAAGACTACTTCCAACAACACGTCAAAAGAGCTAATTACCAAGCTGCAATTGGAAGCGTAGCTTGCAAAATTTTCCGGAAATTCCTCGACCATATGAAGACCATGGTTGGATTTTGGGAGAAGACAGCAAATTAGAAATTAGTTGGATGACAGGATCTCCTGCTCCTGAAACCGTGTTAAGTTTATTAAGTTGCGATTGTTCAAGAAAATGTGAACTTCCGAACTGTTCATGCTTGAGTAATAAAATGAAATGTACTCCCGCCTGCAAGAAAAAAGATTGTGCTAACATGAAAAATGATGAAGAGGAAGAGGAAGAGGAAGAAGCTGAAACGGGGGATGAAGACGAAGTTGAAGATGCATCAGATGATGACTTTGTAGATAGTGACGAAGAAAGTTAGAAATTGACTGCTGCTAAAGTTTTTATATTACTTTATCAAAAGTACCATACTTTCTAACTGTTTTTTAAAGCTGATGCTGTAATAATAAATATGTTTTTTCTTTTTTTTAAAAATTTTTAACGTTAAATTTTAAATTTACACTATATTTACTTTGCTTGATTCGTTAATTTAAAAAATGTGTATACAAATATATGTGTAAAATGTTTTTTTACCTATTTTCCGAATTTTTTCCTCTAAGCTGACCGGATAAAATAAAAATATCATAGAAGAAAAAGAAAGCTCCTGTCAAGAGCTTTCAGTTTTAAAAAAAAATCATCGAAATCAGAGCAAAAATGGCAAAGTTACAAGGAGGCAAAATCCTCAGTAAAAAAAAATTAAAAATTTCATTATTTCAACTTTTTCGCGATAACCGTAGCTGATAACGAAAAAATGATAAGGGTATGAAAAAAAGCCCTCGCCAAGAGCTTTCGATTAAAAAAAAGATCATCAAAATCGGAGCAACGGTTCGAATGTTATGACCGAAAATAGAAACCTGCCGCCGCCATCTTTAAATAGCCGCCATCTTGGCAAAGCTCCCGTCCACGGATGGCAATCATGGATTTTTGACCTTGTCTTAACCTAATAAAACTGGGTTTTCAAGGAAATTTTGCCCCCCCAAAATTTAATTACCAAGGTAGATAGCTCATGGACTAAATACGTGGTCGGTAAAATGTACGTGTATAATACATTTAATTTTTTTTTTTTTTTAATTTGACGTGAAAGCAATGCGACAAATTGCACGAGAATAATTGAAAGACGAGAAGAACATCTTTGGAGCGCTTTTTAAGGTAGAAAAGAGGAGGCGAAACGAAATTTTTTAACTAGACGGTTACTTGCATCGTGGATGACCGAAGGTCATCCCGAAACCGATTATCGGGTTCGGGTACGCTCTCGATTTTGACTCATTACACCGAGTTATAAATAATACGTTCTCTATTTCAGAGCAAATTGCTTCAAAAAATGGCTTGCACTTGATTGACGTTCTTTTTTTTTTTTTTTTTTTTTTTTACGGGAGTAATCATAGTCTTAGTCACTTCGGTTGCGCCCCCGAGGTATCAATGATCAGATTATTTTTGTTTACTTTTCTTCATTTTTGTTATTCATTGATTCCATCTGTAAAGTGTACCAGTCAGAACTCACATCGATTCAAATATATGCAAAGCCAAAAAAAAAAAAAAAAAAAAAAAAAAAAAATATATGAAAGAAAAAGAAATTCCTGAATCGAGAGAATTGAGCATCACGCAAAGCGCGTGGCAGACTTCAGGTTCTATGAGATTTTGCAAGATTTATTTCGATTTTCGTCGACTTCGTGCATCTCGGTAGCTGTTCTGTTTTTTAATTCTTTTTCTTTTTATTTATTTATTTTTGAAGTTGATCTCGCTAGAATAGAATAAAATTTTGAGGAGCTGGTTTTTTGAAAATAAAGAAACTGATTTTCCTGAATCTAATTAAATAAAGATAAATAAATAAATAAATAAAAGTAACAAAAATAAAATTTACCAGTCGGCAGTAGGCGATCTGTTATTACGTATGGTAATATATGACAGTGACCTCAGGCAAGGCTGGTTTCTTGATGGTTCACGAGGTCAAAATATAGTTCGCCATTCCTTTAACTACTTTTTTCTTATCACGAAAAACAATCCTTTTTTTTTCGATTTTTTTTTTTAAATTTTAAATGCAGCTCAATAATAAAAAAAAAAAAAAAAAAAAAAAAAAAAAAGTTGAAGAACGACGCGAAATCGTGAGCGGTTAAAAGATAGCACCATGAGGATAAAAACTTGAACCGGGGCAAAAGAATTTTGATCCCGAAGCTTTTTTTTTAAGGTTTTAACTCGTATCAAAATAAAAATTTAGCGTGTTGGTAACCTAAAAATGGGCGAGACTTGATGGAACCCGAAGCAGTCAGAGGTCACAAGTTGCTTTATAATAATTGCTTCTATGTTAAGGTTTTTGACAAACGTAATTGTTACCGTTTCGCCTGAGGTTCGAGATAAATTTAACGACTTTGTATGTAAATTAACTTGTCTTCGTTAAACTATTATTTTTCTCCATTTTTCCCCCCTTTTTTTATTTTTTGTTTTCAGTATTTTCTCTCCATTTCCTAAGTTTTCTTTTTCTTGTGCAATAAAATTCCATTCTGTTAATCGAAATAAATGCTTTGGATCGAGTTAAAAAAAAGAAAAAGAAAAAGAAAAAGAAAAAAAAAAAAAAAGGATAGGTAGGTTTTGATGATGTGGAGTTTACGGGCGTGACCGAGCAAGAGTGCTTCTGGGCTATGGCTCGAGAGACCTCGGCTCACATTATCTGTAATGGGTTCATGGGTACGATTATTTATTTTAATCTAAATCGAATTCGCTCCTCCTAGTAACTTGGCTTGTTTTATAGTCAACAATATAAATGCTGCATCTAAATTCTTTGGAATAACACTGGAAAAGGGCATAGTCCTAGTACTCTTGGTAAAAAAAAAAAGGGTAGTCATTGAGGGAGGCAGACTTGGTGCATAAGTTAAACATAATTCACGACCCCCAGTTTACTTTGAAAATACGCTTCGGCCGTGAAATAGTTTACGGATGATTTGAAGAAATAAAAGGATTTTTGTAACAAAAGTTTTTGTCAAGATTTGCGGATATCGGGTAGAATCCGCGAAGTTTTATATACGACCACTTTAATTTAGGAGGAGCGACTAAACGAGTTTTAAGGTCGAGATTTAAACGAGGCGAATCAACGATAAGAAGTCGATCTCGGAATGCAAAAGGTATGACAAACGAAAACCTGACAGGTGGATCTAGATCGTGAACCCGAAAGGTGAAGGTTTTTTATTTAACAGGCTTGCGAGGGCAAGGCCCCGACCCGGGGCTCGTCTGGCACCGCCCTCGAAAACCGGCAAGAAGTACCTTTTCGACCGTTGAAAAAGATGCCATCGCGTGACTTCTTCCCGTGCATGCCACACTCCGAGAAATCGGATCGACTTCTATTTTATTCCTACTCTCGTAATAATGCCGTATAATGCACGTAATACTGGCTCTTCGATTGTCATAAAACAAAGCGCGTTTAAAAAAAAAGATTTGCGCTTTTCTTTTCAGAATTTTCGAGAAGAAAGGATCGATGGAGCTTCCCTTCCTCTTTTGACGGAAGAACATTTGACGAATTCCCTCGGAATGAAATTAGGACCGGCGTTGAGGCTTCGAGCTCTTCTGGCACGACGTTTGGGTCGATGCGCCGTTTGTCAGCATTGCATTCGTTGCCACGGGACGTCTTCTACCGACTCCGGAGGATCTGGGGATGTTACCTTTTCCGTGCCTAGTAACCGCCCCGGCAGTACCGGAAATTGATTTCCTGACGGCCCCGACGAATGTAACGTACAGTTAACATCCCGTTGGAAAATAAAAAAGGCTTTTTAAAATATACGTTCCCGACTTCGTCCCGCGAAAAAAAAAGTACAAGTTACGTAGTAAATATCAATGTATTAGAACATAAATTTCATAGTTACAAAACAGCAATACAAAAATATAATAAATCGGATTTGGATCGGGTTTCGGTCGGTGACGAAAGGTTTTACGACTACCGGTTTCGGCTGGTTCCGCTTTTGAAAAGCAAAAAATGTTACGTCCAACGAAAAACAACCCTAATAAAAAGATTTGAAGATGTGGTTGAAATTGTAAAAGAAAATGATTTTAGGAAAATTTTAACAATAAGAGCCAAAGTAACATAGGGTGGTGGCGCTAGTTATGGATCAAATAGTACTATTATTTTTTTTTTAAACATTGAATTAAAGTTAAATTTCCAACCCTGGACAAATTACTTACCTGGAACCGAAATATAACATTTCAAACTTAATTTTTAATGTCAAAAGATCCCTTATAACTTTCATATAATTCAGAAAATAAATTCTAAAAATATTAATCGACTATTTTTCTCGAATTCTTTAGTTTCGGATCAGCCACATTCCAATGAAAAATAAACATGAAAGGTTTGTTCAAATGGACTTTCCTTTGTTTTGTTTTTAAAAAAACAAATCTTTTTTTTTGTATTTTCGGAAAATTTAGCGATATATTGTGTCTTTATTTAAGTTTTCGGTTCTTCACAGATAAAATTCGCGCTTCTAAAGTCATCATTCAAGAAATTTGAACAAAATCATCGCTTTTCTTCAAACCGGTATCAATCTTATGACAAAACCTTTTTAATTGTACCATGAAATTGTTGTTGTGATCCGTAACTGAATTTTCTAGTTTTTCGGTGTTCAATTGTGGTTCATCGGTAATTTTTTTAAGAAATAGTTATATATAAGGGAATTGTATTGAAAGGGGAAAAGATTGGACCCTTTGCTAAAAGTTTTTTTACTCATTTGAAAATATTTGGTAAATTAGAGTGATCTTAACGAAAAAATATTTAAAGCGGAAAAATGGCGATGGTGTTTATTTTCCGGAAGAATTTCGGTCTGCGAGATTTTTTTTCGTTTTTCTATTTTAAAACAGCTTGAATGCTAGAAATCTTGATGATTTTTTGAAGTTAATTAAATTTTTAAAAGTTTGAAAGAAATAAAAGTGCTCTTAAAGAGTTATTTTTTTTGTTTTTTATAAAATTAAACGAGGTGATCCACAACTGATGCCTGATCCATAACTAGCGCCACCACCCTATTTCAACTTGTCCTTGTTGTTTTCTTCAGATTTATTATTTGGATAATACTTCTACTTCGTTTCTCATTATTTTGACTTTTGCCTGTACATTGGCCTCAGTAATTAATAATCAGTCTGGAAAAAAATTAGTCCATTCTAAGCTACTCTGTCGGGAAAAATGAATGCCGAAAAAATAAATAAATAAATAAGTACATAAAATAAAGCTATTAAATAATTAATAATAAATTACTTAATTAAATTTTTCGCGTGTGCTTAGATTCTGAGGAAACAATCGTTAAATAATTAACCCGAAAAATACAAAGGGGCGACGCGACGTAAGTTCCTACATCTTTCAACGTGGCAGTTTTTCATTAGAATCTATTTCCGTTGAATGTAAGAAAAATAAGAGCCCACGATAAGAAATATACATATATACGGGCCAATAGCCCTCTTCGCATTTGGATAGAGAGTGTATGCACAACAACGGAAAAGGATGGGCTAATAACGTATTTTCCTCATTTTTAGTCCACAAAGGAAATTTAGACATCAAAGTAATCAGATGTCACAATTTATGCGATGGATACACACGAGACCCCATAAATACTATTAAATAGCTAATTTCCATTGACAAGACAAGTCTCCACTTCTGGACTTATTTAATAAGCAGAAAGCTCAAATTTCATTGAACACATTGGTGGTGAAAAAGTACAATACTTAGCTTATGAGTGACTAAATAATCATTTGGGAAAATAAACAAATTGCACGTTTAATTAACCGTGTAAGTTCTGCAGAGCAAGTTTTTTTTTTTTTTTTTTTTTTTTTGAATAAAAAAAAAAAAAAAAATAAGCTAAGTATTCATTTGAGGTTCACCGATGAACTACCAAAGATAGTTTCAAGTCATGACTTATTTCCGACTTATTTCTATGATTGGATCATGTCAACCCCGTTGCATTTCGCGCAGCGAAAACAATCGATAAAATGAAAAGCGGTTTACAAGAGTCTTGGTGAAGTACAGTATATTGGTGCATTCGTTTTATTCGGCAACAGCCTACTTTGATTTACACCATATATTTTCGCAATAAATGAGAATTGAACCAAATTATTGGTATTGGTATTTTTTATCTTTGTCATTATATTTTTTGTTCCATTTCACCGTTGACGAGCAAAACGAATGCACACAATTTGTAACAATATTTCAGAGAAGCGCATTACACGAAAATGTTTGTAATGTAAATACTAGAGCTACATATAATTTACAAAAGGCTGTGCATATTCAAATAAAAATTTTTTGATAAAAACAAGGAGTTTTTATTTCATTCACTATGGGTATTACCCACATGGAAATGGTTAGGATAAAAAAGGCACGATTTACGGGAATTAATAAGGATTTGGCACACAGTACTATTCATATTTTGCACGTGCTTCCGAATTTTGAAAAATTATGCGGAACTGCCAAAATCGATTTAGGGTAATAAAAAGGTTCGATCGGTCTCGGCACACTCACAACAGTTTCAGTAATAATATTAGCCTATACTGTATGTAAAAAAATTTTATCAACTTTCAACTTTAGATTTTCCCGAGCTTTGTGTCAACCAAATGCTCGTTTCTTCTTTTTTAAGTCTATTATCTTATGGAAAATATTTTGACAGAAAATGTTTATCCCTTTATTCCGAAACCTTTCATGTTTTTAGGTCAGCGTACGGAAAGACTTCCGAATTTTATTCTGGCCTTTGGAGCGGCCGATAATATGCGGTACCTGTATACATTGTACATGTACATCATTTATTGAAAATCCTGCAAGTCAAAGAGAATGCTCCGTTTGTGCATAAGTATAGAGTTCAAACAAGCAAGGAACCTTCGTCTTCGTGTCAAATGGACAACTTTAAACACGGCATTGTTTTAGGTTATTGCAAATATTTTCTGTCCGATTTATACATTGAAAATTCAAACAAAACAAAAAAAAAAATAATCGATTTAGCGGATACTTTTTATCAAAAATGGAATAACGTTTAATTAATTTGTGAATAAGAAATTTTCGACGATGGAATTTAAAAGAAAAAAAATTAGCAAAGGCACAACAAGGGCAGACGTTTCATAGAGCGAAACCGTTAAAGAAAGTAGACGTTTTCTTTCAGAACGCGGACGGGATCGAGAACGGACGGGAAGAATCTCAAATGTTTAAATCAAGATTTCTTCATCAAAGCTAAGGCTTCTTCTTTGCCTTGAAGTAGCTTTTACGGTTACCGAGCTTTTCTCCTCCGACCTTCTCCGCAATTCCGATTTGGAATCTTTTCGGAACAATATTTTCTCCGTTTTCTCGAGCCATTTTTTTTCTAAAGATCTTCTCATTTCTTTCATCGAGTCTTGCTTGACGAGTTCTTTTTTATCGGTTTCCGTTTCGTTTTCGTCTCGAAGAAAAGTCCATTCCGGCTTTTTAAGAGATTCGTTGGATTCGGACAAATTGTGGTTCAATATGGCGTTCCAGATTTCGGCCAAAATGCGTTTCCGGCGGTCTCTTTCGTCCACTTCTTCGGCGGGAGGGGGTTCGATTTCGGCCGTGACCGTTATGCGCTCTACACCCTCCGCCGTTGTTTTTTCTTCCTCTTGGACTTCTTCACCTTCATTTTGTTTTTCAAAACTGTCAAAACTTCCTTCGACGCTCGCTTCCAACAACACTTCGTCCCTGAGATCGGCCATCGAACGGGGCTTGCTTTCCGCTTTTTCGATACTGGATTTTCTTGATTCTTCTTTTTCCCGCTCTTCCATCCAAGTTTCGAAATCTGGGAATTCCGTTCTGGCGCTTTCGTCAAACCGTTCTTCTTCTCTCATTTTTTTCAGCATTTCTTTATGTTCCTGCATGCGGCGATCGTATTCTATGCTAGCCTGACGTAGTATGTCACTTTGTGCTATCAAATAATTTTCTTCGAAATCGGGAGGTGGCAGAGAATCTTCTCGGTCTTTCTCGACGGAATCCTTGGATTTTTCTTCGGCTTCGAAACTAACTCGCTTTTCTTTGGAAGAAGGAGAAAGTTTTCTTTGAGCTTTATCGTCTTTGGAAGAAGGAAGCGGCTCCGGAGAGGTTTTAGACGAAAGCTTCCCATCGAGCGATGTCTTTTTTTGCTCGTTTTCCGAGCTGCTGCTTGTACCATACAATAGGTTGTCTCGAGGAGAGGGAGACGTTTTGCTTTTGGCCCCTTTTTCCTCGTCTTCAAAACTAGACTTTCTGGAGGCGTTCTTGTAAGAGGACGGACATTTTTTGAAAGTAACGTCCGCATCCGGTTCGAAGGGAACGTCGTCGTCTCCCGGGCCGGCTTTCCCGGTTTTAGAATGTTTATCAGATGCGAAAGGGCTTTTTTCTCTTTTATTCCGTCTGGCTTCCTCCGCGTTGTACTTCTTCGATTTTTTAAATTCGTTTTTATGTTTTTTGGTTTGCTCTTCTTCGATGCTGGATTTTCTGCTTGTGGGGGATTTTTTGTTGGCGGCATCTTCGAAACTGGATTTTCGGCTTTTATTTTTGCTGCTTCCCGTGCTGCTAAAACTCCGTTCTTTCTCTTTAAATTTGCTACCGTAGCCGACCGAACTTAAACACTAATTGCTCGAATGCTTCCTCTCTTGATCGCCCGAAGAGATCATTTCGCTGGATCCGCTAGAACTGAGAGTCGTGTTGGAACCGTAGGGATCAAGGGAAGATTGAACGCTCATGGAACGTCCCTGACCGGATCTCCTCACTCTGTTGGGAGAGAGCTTACCGGGGTCGACACTCGTCGGGTCTGCCTGCAAGAATTTCAAAGGTTAATTCGTCCGTCTTTTGCAGCGTCAAAAATTCCAAATGCTCCCTTAAAAATTCCATCACCTGATACGCCAAAGCGTTCATTATTATGTTATACGGGACCAGACCCAAAGGATGGACCTCCCGCATAAGGACGTTGGCCGGGATCTTGTGAAACTGAATGTATTCCAAGAAATTTCCAATGACGTCCTTGAGAGAAGTGTTTGGATTTGAATCGCAGTATTTTTTTCCCCACATGAGAGCCGCCTGTAAAAGGTAAGTAATAGTGCTTAGTCTCTCTCTTTTTCTCGTTTCTAGCGCTATATTTACTTGAAATTTGGTAAACTCGTCAGCTCGAAGCTCGTCTCTGGCTAATATAAGTCTTACAACATGTTGCGGCAGCAGGGTGAAGGACCCCAAATTTAAAACTTCGTTTCCGTGTTCATCTACAAATTCCAGCACCTGGAAAACAAACGATAAACACTTAAAACCTTTCAAATATGAAATTTTAAAAGACAACACCGATATACCTTTTGAACCAAAGACTTTGTGCATTTATACTGAATGTATCTTTCTGCGGAAGCCAAAAGGGCGCAAACTGTGTCCACATTGATACAACATTGGACGAAACCTGCGCAAGCTCTCCGCAGTTCATCCAAGCCGTAGTAATCCGCGGCGTTCATGACTCCCAGCAGAGTTCGGGGCTGAAGAGTCACGCACCCGGTGTGTATATATTCTATCAACTGTCTGAAGACGTCTGGTTCGAATTCCTCGATAATGAGAGTATGGTGTTGATTCGATTGAGGCTATAAACATTGAAATTCGTAATGTCAAACGTTGTCGTCGTATGTACTGTACAAACCAAATCAGTATATTTTTAGATGCACATCATTCATCAAGAAAAAAATTACATGTGTGGAATCCAAATTATCCAAATTATAAAACATAATCTGTCAACATCTCTACAATTAATTGCAAGCTATATTAAGAACCAAATTTTCTAACACAATTGTATTGTAACCAAATTAAAAATTGAAAAAGAATAAAAAGTGCACGATGCTTACATTCTTTTGGTGCATGTTTTATTTCAGCGGTAAAAATTAAACCTACCTCTTGTATCGGAGCCAATTGCTGAGTATATCCGGAACGCTGCATATTCACGACATCGAACATTACATTTATACAGTACAGTACAATATTATCGGTTATCGGATAGAATGACAAACATCGGCCCACGTTTTGCCACTCAAACTTAAGCCATCATATTCACATCTGTGGGGGGGAGAACCCCTAAACAGTCTATTTGACGGAAAGGAGGAAAAAAGCTCTTGGTAATTCGCCGACAAATATTGTCAAATTACAGTATGGGACAAGGACTAGGGTTCCATTTACATTTTTAAATGTATATGACTACTGTCTTGTAGAAGCTCAGTAAAAATTTTTTTACAGTGGAAATATTTTTTGAAATATTCCTAAGATATTTTGCATTTATGATATGAGCATTCGATATTATTTATTTAATAATATTTATTGGAAAAAAAAAATTTTTAATGCCAATTCTTACCTGCTGCGCAGCATTTTGAAGATTAAGCAAAGGCTCGGAACTTCTTTTCAGGAAAAGTCTGAGTTTATTTTCTTTTTGAGCAGGTTCCTTCTTTCTTTGAGGACTGGGCGCCTGATACAGCATTTTATGGAACACCCTGAAACGTTAATAATACAATTTCGATAGAAAAGATTATAAAATTGCAAAAACTGGTAAGTTTATTTTATTTTTATTTTTATGTTTTTCCACTAAAAATATGGCAAACAATTACTGCAGTAATTTTTTTCAGAATTTTCAGAAAATTTTCAGAAAAAAAAGAGTTCCAAATATTTTTCGAAGAAGCAGTATATATTGTACTATTTCATTATTTACAGCTGTAATAATTATTATAATTGAATGAATGTATAAAATCATATTAAAAGACATTTACTGGCAGATGCCGTTGATTTCTTACTAGGCCACGATGAAATTAATTTACTCAATTAATTTTAGATCGAATCTGTTTTTAAAAAAAATTACATTCCCCCTCCCCCCTTTCTTGAAGGGATCCCCAAATGAAATGGTTTCTATAATACAATATGGGCTTTGTGCCGAGAACGTACCTGCTTCTGGCAGCCAACACTGCTTTTACCGCACATACCGGTTCTCTCGTATCCCCCACCAAAAAGGTAACGTCACACAGTTCGGGCATGGAGGCCAAAAACTTCATATCTTCGGCCAAACCGCTTTTGTTTTCGAAAGTGTTTAAATCTGGCTCGTCGGAGGTCATAGCTTCTGCCATTGCTCCTGGCATTTCCTTTGAATCAACAGAAAATAAAATCGATCATAATACCATGAGGGCCGGAGCTATATATGAAATTAACTTACCTGTTGCTGAATATTGCAGATGTCCGATTTTATTACTCACCCAGACGAATAAAAAAATTAAACCACTTTTGGTAATTGGTGCAAAGATACAAGAAACGATAAAAACACGAAAGATATTTTCCACGGAAAGTAATTAATCGAATATACGTTTCAATTGTTAATAAGCAAAATCGTTACATTTTCTGTCTAATTTTAAATTTTGACATACCGACGGATGCGAAAATTTAACATGAAAAGCAAGGTTTCTGTTTGTAGAAAGTCGAAAAAAAAGAACATTTTAATTTTCACAGGGTTTCGGATTTTAATAACGTTAGAAAAGCATCTGTTTCAATCCTTTTAAATGATTAACGTTTGAGTTCTAAAGGTTCTACTGTCGGGCATGTCCGATGCCGCGCTTACAAGTTGCGTGAACTCTTACAAAATCAATACTTGTTACCCTTTGAAGCTGCGCCTAACTCCAGTTACAAACTTTCAAATGGACCGAGGGATAATTTAGAGACCGAGAATCATTGAATCATTTTAATTTATCGATTGAAAAAAAAGTTGGATTAAGTACCTAAAATGATAAAAATTAAATAATGCCTAAATGCATAAATAAATAAATAAAATTATTCTTCCAAGAAAATCTTGCAAAAACTAATTGAAATCAACCTGTTGATTCAAAGCATGGAACCATTTTTATAATGTGCACCAAATCGAGAGTCAGAGATGGAACACTGAACCTCTGACCTCTTCTTATTCCTCATTAATAGCTCACCATCTTTACTCATTTTCTTTCTGTCTAAACTCTATAAGGCAATTAAATCTGAGTTGAATTGTCTCCAATTACAACTTGAACTTAATAACACTGTTGCCTGGTCTATTGAGCACAAGTTAGTTTCAATTACTCCAAATGCAAGGCAATGAGTTCCTATGGGACCAAAGAATGTTCACATTTGAGTACTCGATGGTCACTATCTGGAGAGAGTTACGTCATGTCGTGAACACGGGGTTCGATTCTACCGGAATTTGTCCTTTATTCGTGAAAATATTATTGAGACGATAAAAGAAACTTACCGCTCTCTAGGGTTTTTCAGGCGCAACTCGAAGCAACTCTTGTCAAATTAATTTGCGCTTATTTAACTTCTTGACTCGATCTCAACTGGAATTAGCTTTGATTGTTGGTCACAGCACGGTAAGGGCTCCGCGAAAACCACTGGATACCTCCAGCACAAATTTCTGCGGCTTTATATTACAAAAATATCCCATTCCAGCTCCGAACTACATTATCCCAGGAATTCAAAGTTCGACGTCCGGCGGAACACAGAATCATCTCCCAAGTCATATTCCTAAAAGAAAATATTAACGACAGTACTCACCTCCAGCTGGTACCCAAGCAAAAAAACTCGTGGAAACTGGTGGAATAGAAGTGGAGATTTCTACCAGCTCGTAGATAATTGGTGAAAATATCGTGGAAAATTGGTAGAAAAAGTGTTAAAATCCACTAGTGGAATCCACGTGTATCCCACGAGAATTTTTTGTCTGGGTAGCATTCGGTGTTCTGTTCATGCCTCATGCGTACCCGAAATATTAATAATATACTTTTGCGTTTCCGATTCCTCGCTCCGCGCCATCGAAATACGCTCTTTTTTTCCTTGCTGGGAGTCTATAATTCAAATAAATAAACATCATCCCTCCCTTGGCTTTACTATCCGTATCATACTCTCCGCGTTAACATAATCTCTTATCTTATTTTAAATTTTAAAAGGATGAGGGTCAATAAGGCCGTTTTTTGGGCTAAATTTTTTTTTCGTGAAATTTGATCCTTTAGTCCTGGTAAATGATTCCCCAAAAGAATTTTCGATTTCGGTCGTCGGAACCCTTAATATTCGCCTAAAACCATGATATTTTATTAAAGCAAATTTTATGGATCAGCATAGGAATTAAAAAATTTTATTGCGGCAGGGAAATACTCCTACCTAAGATCTTTTAAGGGTATTTTTTCACGTTCCGAAAAATGTGTAGAACCCCCTTAAAAGCGGCAATTTTAGGTGTTTTTATTTTTTTAAACACCGTTCTTCCAAGGATTTCTGAAAACTGCATACAATATATTATAGCTTGCCCTAAGATAAACCTCACGTAATTTTTCCCGTTTGCGAATCCAATGGAATCCATTTAAAAAATGCATAAGACGCGGTTTTTACGGCCTATTTGAGCTCCCTGGTAGTTAGATCTGAATTTTTTTTTTAAAACATCATTTAGGAGTGACAATTAATCGATTCCAGCCATTATCCCGTTCCATCCATGATCAAGTTATCTTAAAAAAAACTTTAAAAAATTATTAACATTTTAAAAAAAATCACTTTGCATTTGATGTGTTCCATAACAAGTTTTTGAAAATGAAATGTGAAAAATATAAACAATATATGTATTTTCTTCCATTTTTTGTATTAAATTGTTATTTTAGATGCAAGACATTATTTCTGAAGGGTAAATTAATAATACCAACTAACTTAATACGAAAAAAGAAGGAAATATACAGATTATTTATAATTTTAATATTCCATTTTCGAACGAAAACTTGTTATGGAACACATCAAATGCAAAGTGATTTTTTTTTAAATGTTAATAATTTTTTAAAGTTTTTTTTAAGATATCTTGATCATGGATGGAACGGGATAATGGCTGGAATCGATTAATTGTCACTCCTAAATGATGTTTTTTAAAAAAAATTCAGATCTAACTACCAGGGAGCTCAAATAGGCCGTAAAAACCGCGTCTTATGCATTTTTTAAATGGATTCCATTGGATTCGCAAACGGGAAAAATTACGTGAGGTTTATCTTAGGGCAAGCTATAATATATTGTATGCAGTTTTCAGAAATCCTTGGAAGAACGGTGTTTAAAAAAATAAAAACACCTAAAATTGCCGCTTTTAAGGGGGTTCTACACATTTTTCGGAACGTGAAAAAATACCCTTAAAAGATCTTAGGTAGGAGTATTTCCCTGCCGCAATAAAATTTTTTAATTCCTATGCTGATCCATAAAATTTGCTTTAATAAAATATCATGGTTTTAGGCGAATATTAAGGGTTCCGACGACCGAAATCGAAAATTCTTTTGGGGAATCATTTACCAGGACTAAAGGATCAAATTTCACGAAAAAAAAAATTTAGCCCAAAAAACGGCCTTATTGACCCTCATCCTTTGCAAATTTTTTTTTTTTTTTTCTGCTAAAAAAAATATTGTAAACATTGTTTCTTAAGAGTGCACTTAATTAAAATATATAAATAAATGTAAAAATATACGATAGCGAAAAGCTAATTGATTAGCTTGATTCTTAAAGAATCAATAAGAATTTCTTATATTCCTGGAGATTTCTCTTTGCTCCGAAAAAATAAATAATGCATTTTTTTGCCGTTAAAAACGTTCTTTTGTTGTGAAAGTAATATTCAAGAAGGAAAGAATCACTATGGGAATAGTGATGGACAAAAAAAATTAAAGTCATGAATTTGTAAATAAGTCCAATTTAATTAAGGCTCGTGACAAAATGTAGTGTTAAATGTAAAACTTGAAGTCGGGCACTTTAAAATCGAACAAAATTAAATCAGGCCACAGGCGATAAACTAAAAACAATAATGTCGTTAAATTAAGAAAAAGACTTAGGGCGTAAAAAAATGATCTGGTTTCTGGTCGGATTTTTACGGGAGATTTGGTTTCTACGGATTCCGGCAGGCAACCTTTTGAAAGAACGGGGGAGCAAACACTGTCGCAAACATAATTTCTAGCAGGAATGGGAAAATTGGCCTGCATTCCACAAGCATAAACAGAATCGGACCAAGGGTAACAGTTATTCCCAAGGTAATCAAAATCGTTTAAACGACTTACGAAATCCGTTCTTTCCACAGGAAAATAACCCTTTGAAGCAGAATAGTAGGTGTCTTTAGGATCGAACCTTTCGCATTTCCCATTTACATAGAACGAAGGCGTCGAGCTTCTCGACACTGATTCTTCGTATTCCGATGAAGGAAAACAATTTGGAGTCCCGGCAAAAAATTTAGCCGGTTTTAACAAAGGAAAACAATTTTTTTTCTTGTCGGCAGCAAAATTGCGTGTTTGAAAAAGAAAATTCGCGGATCGATTATATTTTTCTTTTTCCTTTTCTTTTTCTTTCGCCGCTCCTAAATTCAAATTGGTCAAGCCGCTGCTGATTTTTTCACAATTTACGAGAGGTTTTGAATCCTGAAATCTGCCAGTGACAGATGTAGAAAAAAATTTGTCCAACTCCGTCCGGCCAAAGCTTCTTAAGGTTGTCTCGGGGTCGGCCGTTTGGAATTCTCGGAATTCCCGGCTCTTACCGGATGTCGGACTGCTTTCTGGCTCTTCTTTTCTTCCATTTTTAAATGATTTTTTTCCCTCAGAGGTGTCATAGGCGCAAACCCGTACGTTTTCGGACACACTATTAAGTTTCCCAACTTGTAACAAACTTTTTTTAACTCGCCTTTGCAATTTTCTACCCAAGAAGTTTGAGGACAAGGTAAGTATGAGAAGCATAAAACAAGCAGCAGACCGAAGATTCGTCCACGATGACCAAGAGATGACATGAATCAGCGACCAGAAAATCAGATGAATTCGATCGATGCCAGATATGTGATTGTCGCTAACAGATAAACAATATGAAAGAAATCCGAGGCAAGACACTTCTCTGATAAACTTTTCGCTTTCAAGGATGACCTAAAACAAAACAAGAATTAAACATTTGTAAGAAGTGAATTGAAAGTAAGTGGGAAGCAACAAACCTGATAAACGGTAATATATTCTCTCCATGCGAAATAATCACCCGCGTTGTTTCCAGAAACTGAAATTATATTTAACCACAGGACGATGAAGTTGGAAAAGAATTTGAAAGTCGACTTGAATTTTTCTCTTGATTTCAAAATATTTTTTGGTACTATTATATTTTCTATTGCTTGCTTTTCAAAATGAGAGTTTGGTGGTATATTCAATTCGAAACGTTGGCTATTTAATGTCCTATCAACTACTTGTTCACAATTTGTACACAAATGGTATGACTTTTCCAATAAATTTCTAAAACAAAACAAAAAAAAAAAAAAAAAAAAAAAAAAAAAAAAAAGAAAGAAAAATTAAAAAACATCTTCTAGGCCTACTCAATGACTTTTTTTGATTTGACAGTTATAAATCAAGTCTGGACTAGATTTCTGTAACAATTTTAAACAATATATGTGAATGGTTTTGCATTAAAGCTCTGCATAAAAAAAATTCACAGCACATTCTAAAAAAAATTTGTCAAGTAACAAAGAAAAAGTTGAGTTCAGAAAGAAACTCAAGGAAACAATAGGAGTAACAATAAATTTTCTCATCAAGCTATCTTTTGATTTATGAAAAAATTCTCTTCATTTGTCAAAGAAAATATTTACTACAACAGTAAGAGTTATTGGTAAAAGTTCAAAATAATATAAATTGCTAACCTATATTGCTCTATCTCTTTATCATAACTGCCTTCACTGATTGGAACAAACTGAGCTAACTGCTGAATTTTTAGCTGCTGATTTAAATTGCACATATCACACAACCCATTTTTAATGGGAACCTCTTTGGAAGAAGACATTGAAACATTGTAAACTTTTCCACTGGGAACAAATGTGTGTTGTTCTTCTAAAATCTTGTTGTAGCCTCCATCCTGCAAAACATAAGAAAACATTTTGGATGATAAGCATCTTAAATGTGGAAATGGCTGAGTGTAAATAAATAATATGTAATTATCTAAACAAAATTAATACCTTATCAAATCCATTGTATTGCTCGCAATAAGGGCAATTCCAAGAGTTACGGAGAACATAATTGACCTTGGTGTTTTGATTACAAAACCAGCAGTTCACCGAAACTGGAAACGCACGTCTAAAATTCAAGTTTAGCGAAATAAGTAAAAATATTATAAAACGTTTCAAAAATGGTGAAATACCTAGTTTTTGTGCAAATGACGGCACACACAAAAATCAAGAAAATACCGGCAAGCCACCAAACAGGTTCCATATCAAAGGTTCCTTTATTATCATTGCGAACCATGTGCCGACCGCTTCACCGGCCTACTTCGAATATCCCGCCAATCCCAATGCGACTCAAACACATCAATTACGTTAACAGAGATGAGTTTCTCTTAGTTTAGCTTAAAACTTTAATGTAATCAAAAATATTACTGAATTCAACTTGCAATAGCAAAATTATTAAGACCGGGTTTATTTATAAACAAATCAATGTAAGTAACCATGTAAAACCATAGATCGTATCACAGTTCGGGGGGAGACGACAACTTGTTTTCATCACGTGATTAATTATATATGTGTAGCTCCCCTAAAATAATTTTGCAAATGAAACTTTTCTGAACAATAAATGTATAGAAATGCATATTTCGGTGGCTTATTAAATTTAAAAAAAAGGTGTTGATAAAGGTTTTAGGTTTTCGTATAGATAGTAATGAAATTGAAATTAAAATCGAGCAACGGCTTGGTGGATAATGAACGAATGACGTAGTTGTAGGATGATCATGCGCAATGCGACGTTGTTTGCCTTTTAAACGTAAACATTGCTGCAAAAACGGAATAATGAAAAATTTTCTATTTAAAGTTATAGATTTGCTGCAGAGTATATCTGCATATCGAAGCAAGTGTTTTCCTTCTAAAGTGATCTATAATGTACCGACTAACGTCTGAAGTAAGATAAGCAACAGCAGCAGCAGCAGCAACCAAACTTTGCAAGACCGACGACGTTTTAAACTCGCTTTGATATGTTATTACAAGGTAAAATGAAGATGAAGATGAATTTGATTTCAAATGAAGGGTTTATAATTGTAGTTCAACCATTCTCATTTAGAGACATATTTGCTTTTATATTCAGAAACTGCCTTTTGCCTTGTCATTTTTTCTTTCTTTCCGTACATTTTATCTCTTAATCCCCAGTCAGTCAAGCTTGGCTGCAAAAATGAAGTACTTGTTTTCTAGACATATTTCCACTGGATTTTGATTCATAATAATTACATACATATATACCTGTTGTGCCAATCGAAATTGAATATTTTCCTCTATTATAATGCCTTGGAGCAGGGCCACAAATCCCCTTTTTCAAATGATCCAACATTAAATCATACATGGTTACGAAATTACTGTCATAATTAATTCCTCCGTGATCCATCAACAGCTCTTCCCCATAACCCTGCATCAGAATTTAAGAGGTGTCTTTAATTTTAAAAAAGGACATTTTGAAGGCATCAAGAATTTTACTTCACATTTAAAAATTTGATCAAACAATTCCCTCCTGTCGATCGAAATGGGGTTACAAGAAGCTTGAAACTTGTCTTTGTATTCAGATGCAAAGCAATTCTCTGACATTGTCCGATTGTTTGGAGTGATTTGCAGTTGTACATCATTTTCATTAATATGCATAATATTCGTCAAGGCGTCGTAAGTGCGCTCGTTAAATTTTTTACAGTCCCAGCAGAAAGCCTTCATTTGTACTTTTTTTAAATTTATTATTAAAAAATGGAAAACAACAATTTGTAAACAAATGAAATTAGTGCTGTGTGATTTCCAAGGTTGTGAAGCTCGCGAATTTAGAACCAAGCCTAAGGTAATCTTAGCAAATAAGTCATGTTTTTAAGTAACAAAGCATAGGTATGAGCATGAAGAGTCAAAAAAAATGTTTTTTGTTTCTACGTTTTTTTTTTTTTTTTTCAGGCTTAAATACTAGAACAAAAAGTCTTAAGCTGTTATTTTGGATCTTTGGATTTGCATTATTAACGAGGGCCGATCCGACGGAAATAACTTATCAGGTGTTTGGTTCCGATACAAACATTTTTCCTGCTGCTTTTGGAGACTTTAACAGCGACGAACTCACGGATCTCTTCGTTTTGCGTCAAGATCCCCAAGGTCAAGGAAACATTGTCGAAGTTCTTTTGGGTTCCAACGAAGAAGAGCCACTTCTCAAGTCAGACAATGTGAAATGCACATTTAGAAAAGAACGTCCCGTCACCAGCGTTGTTCCGGGAGACTTTAATGGGGATGCTTTGATGGATGTTCTCGTAACTGTTGAGGATCCATACAACAAAAGCTTTTCGGACGTGTACGTGTTGTGGGGCGGCCGCGAATCCGGCGGCCGACGAGTTTTAAATTGTTCCAACGAAGACAACAAGCGACCACTAGTGAAATTGATCGGCCAACCTTTGGCGGTGGATTACAACAACGATTTCGTGCTGGACCTCTATGGGGTTGATTGGAATGATGGTCGCCGTTCGTTTTGGATTTTCGGGAAAGAAGCCGGAAAACTGGAAAAAAAATCAGCTCAACAAAATTCTTCATTCAAGATTCGGAAACCTCATTCGAACGCTTATTTAGATCTCAACGACGATTACATGGCCGACTTGTTTGTCACCACTGGAAAAGATGAAAAAGATTTCCGATTTGAAATCTGGCCCGGAACCAACAGAAAAACAGATCCGAGATTTCCATCCATGGAAACGGTAAATCTTCCGAGTGGTCGAGTCCAAAGGATGGGCCAATCGATTTTTCTCGATTTGGAGTTGAAAGGAAAAATGGATCATGTTTTACCGGTTTTCAACGGGTCCAAATGGAGCTTGTTTGCCTATTCCCGGAGTTTATGGTACGACCTCAAAATCGATTTGACAGACGGGAAAGGAAATTCTTGGTCGTTTTTTGAAAAAGAGGGCGGACCGTTTTCCAACGCCACAGTGAGAGGTGGAGATTACAACATGGACGGTTATCCTGATTTGTTAGCTACGCTTGCCAACGAGAAAGGGGACAGACGAACCGTTCTTTTCGAAAACAAGCCCTGCAAACACGATTGCGGAAATTTTTCTCGAACTTTTACGATTCGGTGGGACGGTTTTTCTCCTAGCGTGAATGATAGCGTTATGGGAGTGTTTTACGACATTTATCAGGACGGAATATTGGATGTGATTCTGGTTCGGGAATTTCCCAACGGTTCTTACCGCGTAGCAGCCTTTAAAAACAATTTGGATTACGACGCCAATTTCGTTAAAGTGATGGTGTTGACCGGTTTGTCAGAGAAAAACGTTCCTACTTCTATCGTTTCCGGGAAAAAGAAAAAAACTTTTGGAACCAATCTCCCCGGCCCTCGAATTTCTTACAAAACGATAGATCAGGACGGTAATACAAGAACGGGTCTTAGTGCACAAATCCCACAAAGCGCTCATCACTCCCTTCATTTGCCTTACACCACTTTCGCCTTGGGAAGGACGCCAAATTTCGTAGATAACATAACGGTGGGATTCGCATCTGTTTCCCGGGATTGGCCTCAAGTGATCCCGAATTCTCAGATGGTCGTCATACCGGATCCTCTGGACGATCCCATCAAATGGAAAGTTCAGTTGTTTGTTACTCCGAGTAAGGCTATTTTAATGAGCGGAGTCGCTCTGGCCGGTACGTGTGCCTTCATTTCCGCGATAATCGCCGCCTTGTATTGGCAAGAGCGAAAGGTCGACAGATTGGAAAGGCTTCAACAAGCTCATCGATTCCACTTTGATGCAATGTAAAGTTTTCAAATATATGTATGGTTCCGCTGATAAAAAAATTGAAATTCTAAACTGTATTTCGTACCTCGAGTCATCTGATAACTCATAATTCATTCATAAATAATCCTAAAATTATATTATAAATTAATCGTCCGTCATTGTACAAGGTGCAAGGTTATTAAGAAAAGAAGCGTAGATCTTATTATTATTGAGCAGTTCCGTAAGTAAAGGATGCAAGATTGTACATTGAAACGACAAAAACATCCATAAATAATTAGTCCATGAACTATCTACTTTCAAGCAGTTTTATGATACTGGAGTTTTTGGTTTACACTGTTTGACCTGAAGCTTTTATCAGAAAAATTTCCAGGAAACATTGTAGTAAGTTTTTTCAGCTTTAAGGCCAAATTACACACAGCTAGTGTACTAGCTCGTCTCCTATATTTAACTTAAGTACAAGCTACTCGCTAGCTAGTAGGAGCGAGTAGCTTGTACTTAAGTTAAATATAGGAGACGAGCTAGTACACTAGCTGTGTGTAATTCGGCCTTTACGGCGGTATCTACAGAAGCAAAGATAGCAGTTTTTCTGGCGGCGGGCGGGAGTCTTCTTACCTATAAAAAGCAATTAAATTAAGAAAGGAGGGCAATATTTTGCATTATTAACAAAAATCGACTGATTTGTATTATATGTCTTATTTATAAAGTAAAAACTAAACAAATTTTACACTAGTAGTATATTGCTTTGCTTCTACAGCAGCAAGAGTTGCAATTTTGACTTATTTGAAAATGTACCTTACCATTATATCTGATATGCTATTGGCACAAGATAATTAATAACTCTGTACACTTTAAAGTTTCGGTAATCGAGCCGTCGCTCTCGCTATAGCTATAGGTGTAGCTGTCGTCGCTATTACTATTACTGCTTTGTCTAGATTCATCTCACGCCGTTTCATATTGCAACTCTTCAGTATTTTCAATAATATTGTAAGTTTTTGTTTTTGCAAACCGCAGTGCACTTCAAATTATTTGCAAAACAACAGAAATAGCATTTTTTTGAACATTCACAGCTTAATTCTAGTTAATGTCCAATTCCCCTTCTTTATTTCGTATCCAACCATATGGTCTTCAAGAAGCTGGAGAATATTTGGGTGATTCTTCAAACTTACTTTGTCTCCAGTCTGCATAGTTTAATAATTTGCCTGTAAGCAGTACTAGTGCATACAATATTTTAGTTTTTTTTTTTATAAATTAGTCAAAAGATACAAACAAGTCGGTTTTTGTTAATACTGAAAAATATTACCCCCATTTCATGCTTGCTTTTTACCGGTGAGACTCTCGCTCGTCGGCAGAAAAAAAAAAGACTATCCATATGGTTCTTTCGCGCGATTATTTTTCATAAAAATCTGAGGATACCGCCGTAAAGCTGAAAAAATTTACTAGAAATCTTACTGGAAAAAATTTTTGATTTAGAACTATAGACGCACACTTGAACAGTGTGAACCAAGACCTCCGATATCAAAAACATCCTTTTTTTTTTATTCTCGAATTTGGCGGAAAAACTTAAAGGGTTAGAAGAAAACGGTGAGGAGAAAAATAAAACTTAAAGATGTCTTCTTTCGATTAAAAAAAAGTCCATCAAAATCGGATGATCGGGAGAAAATTCAGGAGGTGAAAACCGGTGACCCGACTCTTTAACACACGCCTTTTTATCACGTGACTTTTTAACACGCCCATTTTAACACAAGACCTTTCATCACGTACCCTTTTTATCACGGTATACTTTAACATACGTGATATTTTATCACAGGGATAAATTATAAAAAAGCAAGAATAAAAAATTAAAAAATAAATTACTCTGTCCCAAAATACTTTGTGTGTTTCTCATTTTTATTTCTCATTTCGGAAGCTTTTGATTTTTGCCGGAACTGTTTGTACCACTTAACCGACCCACCCGAGCACTATTTCACACCACCCCCTTACCCCCCCCCCCCCCCCCCCCCAGGGGTCCCCCTCTATGGGGAAAAAAATTAGTGAAAATATGGAAAAAATAAAAAATTTGTATTATTTTCGCCCCGTTTCAGAAACGGAAGCGAAATATTTGAAAGTGGTCGGAAATGAGAGAGTACATTACCCTAAACAAGAATCCCCCATGAGAATTTTTTTTCAATTGTCGCAACCCCCCCAAAAAATTAAATATGTTGAGTGTCCGACCAAGGGTCCGACCAGTAATTTTTAAAATTCCATTAGATGGTCGCGAAACGTTTGTTACTGGGGTTTTTTAGGTCGCTGATTTCGACTACGAGGTCAGTTTTTGAAAAATTCAAGATGGCGAACCCAATATGGCGGACCTTTTATGAAAAAATTGACTTTTTTTCACTTAAACGCGTAATCGGGGGGTTATTGAGGCCGCTGATATTAATTCTGAAATCGGTTTTTGAAAACTCAAGATGGCGGATGCAATATGGCGGACCTTTATTCGAAAATTCGATTTTTTTTTCATGTAAACAAATGTCCGAAAGGTTATTGAGAATGCTGATTTCGATTCTGAGGTCGGTTTTTAAAAATTCAAAATGGCGGATCCAATATGGCGGACGTTCACCTTAGAAAGTAGTTGCTTTTTCTCTCCAATTCGTATCTAAGAGGTTATCGCGGTCGCTGGTTCCGAATCTGAGGTTAGTTTTTACATTAATTCAAGATGGCGGACCCAATATGGCGCACAGTGGGCCAGAAAAAATTATTTTTGGACAAAAATCGATTAAAAATTTTCAAAATTTTACATAATTGATCGGACAACATTATTTTTAGGTTGTTTCTGTTTCTTATATAAACAAAAAAATTATTCAGAACATTTTTATGCTTTTTTATACTGTTTTTAACGCACTTTTTGTTAATAATGACATAAAATTTGTTAACGATGTAGGTATGTTTAAAAAAATCAGAAGTAATCGAAATATGATTTACTGATAGTCAGGTATCATGGAGTGTAAAGCATTACCTCTCCAAACATTTTTTTCTGGCTGTAATTGGTTTTTAGAGTAAATTAAGTCAAAAATTGTATTAAAAATATTTTTCAATTAAGCTTTTAGTGGGTTTATTTAAAAGTCTTCAAGATGTCTATGGTCTCATTATGAAGCCTAAAGGTGCTAAATCAAAAATCTGCTTACAATTTTTGCGCCTCTTTGCGCCTAAATTTTGTCCAAAAATTTTTTTTTCTGGCCCACTGTGTGGCGGACGATTCAAAAAAAAATTTTTTTTTATTTAGTCAAATTTATGATCGGAGGTTATCGGCGAACGTCCGCCATATTGGATCCACCATCTTAAATTTTTAAAAACCGAGAATCGAAATCGAGAAGCTTAGAATCGAAATTAGCGTCCTCAATAACCCCCCGGACATGTGTTTGCATGAAAAAAAATCGAATTTTTGAAAAAAGGTCCGCCATATTGGATCCACCATCTTGAATTTTCAAAAACCGATTTCAGAATTGAAATCAGCGGTCTCAATAACCCCCCGATTACGCGTTTAGGGGCCATTCAAATATGACGTCATCATTTTTTGAGGATTTTTGGACCCCCTCCCCCCTCGTCATCATAATATAGGCTTTTCTTGTGGACATTTAACATGGACGTAATCATTCTGAAGACCCCCCCCCCTCCCTTCAAAAATGATGACGTCATATTTGAACGACCCCTTCAGTGAAAAAAAAGTCCATTTTTTCATAAAAGGTCCGCCATATTGGATTCGCCATCTTGATTTTTTTTTTAAACTCTCGAAATGGAAATCAGCGACCTAAAAAACCCCGGTAACAAACGTTTTGCAACCATCTAATGGAATTTTAAAAATTCCCCCCCCCCCCTGGTCGGACACTCAACATATTTAATTTTTTTGGGGGGTTGCGACCAGTGAAAAAAAAAATTCTCATGGGGGATTCTTGTTTAGGGTAATGTACATACTTTCTCATTTCCGACCACTTTCAAATTCTTCGCATCCGTTTCTGAAAAGGGGCGAAAATAATACAAATTGATTTTTTTCATATTTTCACTAATTTTTTCGCCAAAGGGACGGACCCCTGAGGGGATGGAGGGATGGAAGGGTGGTGTGAAATAGTGCTCGGGTGGGTGAGTTAAGTGGTACAAACAGTTCCGGCAAAAATGAAAAGCTTCCGAAATGGAAAATAAAAATGAGAAACACACAAAGTATTTTGGGACAGAAAGCATTTAAATAAAAAAATAAATTACAAAGCACATAAATAAATGTATATAGGCTAGTCAAATTAAAATTTAAAAAAATTAGGTTTTTCCTTCCGAAAATTTTTTATGTTTAGTCTATGATGCGATTCAAAAATTCCAATAAACATAACATTTAAGAAAAACAATCTAGTTTCAAAACCTGTTCTGAGATTGCATACCAATTTTTCTTTCGATTCTTAAAGTTTTTAAGTCATGCGTTATTAATTGACTTGTTTATCTTAATTATGTGGCAATCTGGATATAGTGTGATATTTTAAAACTTACATATTAACAAATATTAAACTACACTCAAAGAAATGCTGCTTTAAATTAGTGCAAAAATGCTTTGTCACAAAGTATTTTTTTTAAATTTAGGTCTATACAGTGGAGTATTAAAATGTTACGTTATGTATAGGTGCGTAAAAGTTATTATTCACCTTAGGAATTTCTACTTTTTCTTCGTTAAAATAAAACTGAAATAAAAGTTAAGGAAAAAGTAAACTGAAACTTGCGATTTGGAATGAAAAATACGTTTTTTCGTAACGTTTATAAACGTTTGAAATTTGAAAAATAATTACATTGTCCAACTTTTTTTTTTTTCAGCAGGTAGTTTTAAATTCCACTTGTTGTCTTCAGTAGGTCAAGATCTTGGTGTATCGGTATAGGTTTTGCTTAGGAATCGTGAGGGCTATTGATCGAATCTTAGTTAATAAGGCATTGGTTTTTTCTCCACTTGTTTATATTGTGACATGGCATTGTGTGACATTGCATTGTAGGACATTACATACTTTACATTCACTTATGATTCCTTAAATAAATCCTCAATTAAAAAATTCGTTCTTTTCGATTGAATTTAAAAAAAAAAAAAAAAAAACTTTTTTTTAAATATTTAGTTACACTTTGCTTTTGCATATTTTGACCGCCTTCTGATTCGTGCCAAACTTCCTTTTTGAAAAAATTCAGATGGGGATTCTCAGATGAGTTAACAATACCACAAGTTACAAATAAACATATATACAACAAATTCAGAAAAAAATGTAAACTTTACGTTAAGTTTTATTTAATTTAACTTTGATCTAAGTGTAACGTTCGCAAAACTTTTCGGCTCTATAACTTTTGCCATTTACTAAAAAAAGAAAAAAAAAAAATTAATAAACGTTGATTTTGTTCCTACAACTATTTAAAATTCATCCTTTTATTCCAAGCCGGGCTTTCGTTGTTGTTTAAAACCCCCCAGCGCAATACTAATGAAAAAATCTTTATTATTTATGTTTAGTCTTACTGCATTTACAGGCGAACCATAATCCACTAGTATTGCACTGATTGTAAACCCTGTTTTAACTATTTGAAAGTAATTGACGGAGGATCGTTTTTTTCAAATTCGATTAAGAGCCAATTTTCAAGTAGGATTTTGCGAATCAATATAAAAACGAGGTACTCCTAAAGGGAAGAAAGAAACAAGTGCGCGAGTATAGTCCGGCGGGATCGATACTGTCGCGCTGCCCAAATTATCTGTAAAAGAAAAGATAATTAAATAATTACAATATCGGTTTCAAAGTACATTTCTTATCAACTTGGCAACTGGATACAATCGTTTCAAGTAACCCATGTTAGTTAACATTTTCGTATGTTAAGTTCAATTCAACATGGAGTTTCGATTGTTAATTGTGTTTTACGTTTTATTCATTCGTAAAATCGATGGCCACTCGTTTAGAAATATCCATACGAAAACAGACCCATCTACTCAAGAGCGAGCGGCCTACGGAGTGGCGACGAGACTTTTGGGTGCCGACCAGGTGAAAAATTTTAGGATCCAAATTAAAGAATTTCCGTCGTCTTTTAGAGGGAATGACGTGTTCAGTCTTTTGAAAACGGATAGCAATGGTTCCGCACCCGTAGAAATCATTGGTTCAAGCGGAGTGGCCGCGACTTGGGGCTTGGGTTATTATTTAAAAAAATACTGCGGCTGTCATGTATCTTGGGATGGTGATCAACTGAAATTACCGGAAAATTTTCCGGTTGTGAACGAGACCGTTTCCTCGATTGAAAGATTCAAATTTTATCAAAACGTTTGTACTTCCAGTTATAGTTTTGTGTGGTGGAACTGGACCAGATGGGAAAGGGAAATCGACTGGATGGCTCTCAACGGAATCAATTTGGTTTATGCCTATGTCGGTCAGGAAGCCATATGGTCAAGAGTTTACCAAGGATTGGGTCTCGAAAGCTCGGATTTCACCGGTCCCGCTTTTTTGGCCTGGAACAGAATGGGAAACATGAGAAATTTCGGAGGAGGCTTAAACGAAAGATGGCACAGACGGTCGCTCGATTTGCAAAAAAACATTTTGGCGAGGACAAGGGAGCTGGGAATAATTCCGGTTTTGCCTGCATTTGCCGGATTCCTTCCCAAATCGTTCCTGACTAAGTATCCGGATGCGAGAGTGACCAACGTATCACGTTGGAATCGCTTTCCAGATGACGAATGTTGCACCTATTTGCTGAGTACCGATGACCCAATGTTTTCTTTGATCGGTGGGGCGTTTTTAAGAGAATACATCTCCGAGTTCGGGACTGATCACGTTTACGGAGCAGACACTTTTAATGAAAACCTGCCGATTTCCAACGAAGCGGATTATTTGGCCGGGACATCGAGAGCCGTATACGACGCCATGAGACAATTTGACCCTTCCGCCGTTTGGCTTTTGCAAGGCTGGATGTTTATTCATCCATTTTGGGGCGAAAAAGAGGTCGAAGCTTATCTCTCCGGAGTACCGGAAGGCCGTTTATTGATTTTGGATCTTCAATCGGATTTGACTCCTCAGTATGAACGTTTGCACAGTTATTTCGGAAGACCTTTCATTTGGTGTACTTTGCACAACTTCGGCGGGCAATCGGGAATGTTTGGATTTTTAGAAAAAATAAACCGAGGAGTAGCAAGAGGCAGGAGTTTTCCAAATTCGACCATGGTGGGAATCGGCATAGTTCCCGAAGGCATAGACACTAATTACGTGATTTACGAATTCACTTTGGAGAGCTCAAACAGACGTCATCCGATTGAATTATCCGAGTGGATATTGGAATACATTTCGAGGAGGTACGGACCTGGTCCGATTCCTGAAACTTTGGACGACGCTTGGCAAACATTGTTGAACACTGCATACAATTATACGCTGGAAAAAGCTGAAAGCATCGGCAAAAAAAAGGCATTTTACTCGCATATTGAATCAAATATTCTCGTCAAAATGCCATCCCTTGGTTTAAGAGAAATTTCGTGGTATAATAAAACTGAAATGTATCTGGTTTTCCAAAAGTTGGTCGCAGTTTCCAAACAAAACGACAATTCGATGAGGTCGTCCGAATTGTTTAAACACGACTTAGTGGATGTCACAAGGCAAACGATTCAGTTCGCCATAAGCATATTATACCAACGTTTGGTAAAGGCTTTTAAAAATAAAGATAAACCGTCGTTTTCACAAGCCGGGACCTCTCTACTCGAAATCCTAAGCGAATTGGACGTAGTTCTCGGGGGTGGTAAAAAATTTTTGCTGGGTCAGTGGCTGAGAGATGCGAAAAATGCGGCCGAAAACAACGCCCAGGATGAAAAGCAGTACGAGTTCAATGCCAGAAATCAAATCACTTTGTGGGGGTCGAACGGGGAAATACGAGACTACGCTGCCAAACAATGGTCGGGCCTCGTGGCCGATTATTACAAACCGAGATGGGGCCTCTTTGTGGAGGCTTTAAACGATTCCTTGATTAACGGCACACCTTACAATGCAACCGCTGTTAAAGAGTTAATTTACACGTCAGTTGAAAAGCCTTTCGGTGAGGACAGGAAGCAATATCCGTGGCAGCCTGTAGGAGATGCTTTTAAAATCATTGCAACTTTTCACGATAAGTGGAAAGACGTTTTAAGTGAATTGTTTCAATGAACAATATATATACTTCAAAGTTGTCGAAAAATATTATCTCCCTTTTTCATGCAACCAATTCTTATTGCGATTCAGCCAATAAGTTAACACACAACTTGTGAATTATATTTCCTATTTTTATAATTTTGAGCCAATTTACAATTGATTTGACACATTAGATGAAAAAAAAGAATTGTAAAAGCTGGTTTGCATAAGTCCACTACAATTTTATTATTTTGCAAAAAAAACTGGGGCTTGATCCTTTTTTTCTTCCGTCGAAGACGGTAGCTCTGCCCTTTCGAAATAAATGTATGGATGAGACTCTACCAGTCTGACGTCTTTTTCTATTTGTTCTATTTCTTTTTCCAGCCACATCTTCCTCTTGATTTTGGGCCATGTGTCGCACATGACCGGCAAACCTAAGAATTGCTTCGACAATTCGGCCCAGTTTTCTTTTAATCCCTGAAAAAAAAAAAAAAATTAAAGGGATCTAGTAAAAAAGGCAAAGCGTTCAGAGTTATTATGGATAATGCTTCATGTTCTTTCCCCGGTTTTGCTTAAAACATTTCAAACCATCGAAAAGCTATTTATTTTTTAAATTCCGATGCTTTGAATTTTAAGAAAATTCTGCTATAAGTAACGAAATCTTAAGAAAAGATGCGAAAACAAGAGTTTTTTCTCGTACTTCCTTTTCTTAAACTTTTTTTCCCTCAAAATTTGTTCTTTTGAATGCTGAATCAAAAACGTTGATGCCATGAGTGGAATAATGTGTGTAATGCACGTTCAAGTGTCATTACCTTTGTAGTTCCGTCTGGACACATTTATTCTTCTTTTTGTTATCACTTACTTCAAGCAATTTCGCGCGTGCCTCCGGATCAAGCATGACAAATTTTTCCGCTTCTTTACCCGTTTCGATGTCTTGGATCTTTTTCAGTTTCTCGTTCTGCATTTTTTTTTTCCTTTCATAAATATATTTGGGCACTTGGCCATATTCTTCCCGTTCCCGTATTCGAACCATTTCCACTAGATGAGCTGCAACATTTGCATAAATGATTTTCACAATTGCATTCCGCCATATAATTAATATAAAAAAGGAAATTACTTAAATCTTGAACGTTTCCTCGAGGACTATCTACCCGCCTGGGGCAGTGTTCCGATGGTTGCAAGGAATCTGCCCATTTAATATTTTCTTGAATAAAATCTTTTGCTCTGTTTTTCGTGCATTCGAATTTCCATTTCCATTTCGGAACGGGTGGTCTACTCGTTTTTAACGAACATTTAAATTCTTGTTTATCTAAAATGCAAAATGCACTTCATCGACTTTGATTCTTTTTTCCAAAAATACAAAAAATGAAACTACTTACCTATGGTTGGTGGGGCTTGACGAGCTAATCTTTGACCTTTTTTTAAATAATTGGAAGGCGGATCTACGGAGTAATGTGCGTAACCAAAGGTGTCGTGGCCAGTGGTCTTTTTTTTCTGTTTGGGAGTGCAATTTTTTTTAGATTTGTACCTAGGCGATTTGATTATCGGTTCCTTCGCCTTCCTAATAATGTTATGAACATCTTCGTTGTGGTAAGCTACACTGATGGTAGACATGATGGAAGTGCAGAATGTTTAGTCAACTTATTTCCAATAATTTTTGTTACCATGGCGACGACATTTACGCGCATGGGAAGGATTCGTGACGGTTTAATCCTTTTCAACCACCTTGTTTACATGTTATACATATTTTAATTAAAAAAAAAAAATTATAGTATCAATCATGCATCACAAAAAATGCAAATGTACACAACTAGTCCTTATAAATTCATCAAAATTCTTATTTATCAGGCTGATGTTACACAAGAGAATCCCTCCAAAAATAAGGATTTTGTATCAATCTACGTTCAAAATTGGTGTACCAGGTTCGAAGAGCGGAAACCGGAATAAAACTCTCGGTCGGATTAGGAGTCATTTCAGATTGTGTCACCATAAAACTAGAAGCATAATTGATTAAATTTTTTAACATTTTCTGAGAAAATTCTACAAATGTAGGGACGGACACAGATTCAGTCAAGTGTGCTGGACACTGTTGTTGAATGTTTGCCAAACTTTCTACAGAAATGCCTATCTGAGCATTTGGACTTATTTCCCCTTGGCCAAACATGAGAGTAGTTCCATCAGAATTCAAAGCATACTTTGTTGTATCTTTCAAATTTGATATTTTAAATATGGCACTGGGTTTATCATTGGAAATGTATCCCAGCAAATGCCAACAAGGGGGACTCAGTGGGTCTGGGAAACTGAAAAGAAAAGAAAACATTTATTTCGCACAACTTGTACTTGCATCAAGGAAAGTTTGTATTACTTACCTAAAATAAACTAGTCCACCACAACCCTCTGGAAAAGGTAATGTTCCAGTTAAAAATACAACTACGTGATTCACATTTTCTGCATGGGTTATGTTTTTTAAAAACTGTTTTTCCCCAACAAGCTGGAAATCAGTTTGAACTAATTGTCCTGCTACTATAATGCCAAACATTGCATGTGCTGAAAAAAAAAATTATAAAATTATAAAATCATTTGAATTTAAATATACATGCAATGTGTAATGCCATTTATTATTATAACTTGGAACTTGATTGCAGACGTTCGCCGTTGGAAACAGCGTCAATTTTATGGGCATAATTATTTCCAAAAATATTGCCGGTAAAAAGTTAGCACGATGAAGAGGCAAATAATTTTTGCTTTAAATACAATCTAGCAATTTCTGCAGGTTTTAAAAATTCTTATAAAGGCAAAGCAGCCTTGATACGCTTAGATTATTGCTAAATCAAGAATAAAACAGTTTGCTGAGAAAATAAATCATTACTAACAAAACTCACCTTGATAAAAAATTTATCACTAGAGCTGCTATAAGCGAAATGTTTGTTTTCATATAGAAAATGAAGGCACTAGTGATGTCGATAATTAATCGAATAACTCCATATATCGATATATCGAGGTAAAAATTATCGATAAATATTCGATTATTACGAACTTCGATAAATCGACTTATCGATATTTTTCTGTGAATATCGAATTTTTATTCAATTTAAACTAATAGCTTATTAATTTTCAACAATATTTTTCAAAATTCTGTTTTACAAAAAAAAGCAGAGTTGGCTGTCATTGTGAAAGTAAAAAAACATGGCAATAAGTCTCTTTATCCGCCTTAAACAACTTTATGGAGCACTTCATTTTTCGAAAATTCGGTTTCTGTGGTCTAAACTATTATTCATTTTAACTATTTCAAACATGCAAGTCGAAAAACTTCTTTTTTTTCCTGTTATTTTTCCTTTACTCCTACTTTAAGATATCAATATTATCGATATCGATATTTTTGATATCGAATATTTTTTACTTCGATATATCGATAAATCGATATTGCTTGATTTCGATATTCGATAACGATATTTATCGATATTTTCAAAATTATCGACATCACTAGAAGGCACATGCCAAGCAAGCTCACAAGCACCATAGAGCAATCGAGATTCGAGACCATAGGGTGAAATCACAAGACGTCCACATGACGTCATCAAACGCGCGGCGCAAGGCTCCGAGCGACTTTTTTTTGCATAAATATACACTTAAATATACCTGTTTACCTTATAGAAGCGTATATATTTCCATCACGCAATTAGTTCGCGGGGAATATTGCTTTTTTATAAGCTAAACATGATTTTAATGGTGGCGCTGCAGTCAAAGTCGCTCGGAGCCTTTTCTGAAAGACGTCACTAAAACAATTAAATTTCACAACGTGATATATCCGGCCGCCATGTTTCCTACCACCTTAACATATGTAGCTCTTATGGAGAGACCCTTTGTAAAATTAATTTTATATAGAAAGCCATTGAAAAAAAGAGTTGAAACTCCTATACAATTCATTCGTTTAATTATTTAATTTTGTATAAAATATTTTTTTTCCATTCTTCAATCTTCCTAATGTCCGGATATTTTTTTATATAAAAGTAATAGGAATATTCCTTTTAACATTCTTTACATTTGTTACATAAAATCTTGATCACTTAATTATTTATGGTGTTTTTTGTGAGATTTTCTCAAAAAAAGTCTGATGTTTAGAAACAAAATTTTATCATGTTTACAATTTTTGCGGGAAAAGATAGGTTGATTAAAGTAGATTTATATCAATTTTTGATGATCTGTATATTTTCATTTTGAAAACTGAAACTGAACTGAATTTTATTGCTGAAACTGACTCATCGCCCAGACCGACATTTTTTATCAAAAAGTCACAGCCTTGAGGTGAATGCCGATTTGAGGCAGCAGGCAGGGCGTCACAAAACGCCTCGTCTGTGATGGTTTCTTATGAAAACTGCTCTAAGTTATAATAATTTTAAATTATGGTCCTGACTGCGACAGATTGGTCAACTCAGATCACTTTAAATTTTGGGCATTTTGACTATTCACTCAAAACCGATGGAATCGTATCCGCAGACGTAATTCAAATATTTGTTTGAAAAAAAAAATTACTAAATGATTACCATTGTCAGAGATTAATTTCTTTGGTTCCTATCCTGATTAAAATTATTTCTGTGTCTTTGATGGAAATTTTGATAACCGAAATTTCTCGTGTTCCTATTGCTGTTGTTAGAGCCGAAAGAGTTTGTCCGATCGCCCCCTCTCGAGTTGTAATCTCTGTAATTTTGTCGTACATTTCCTTGCTGCTGCCATCTTTGGTAATTTCTATCGGCATTTCTGCTAAACAAAAAAAGTGTACGGTCATGGAATCAAAAGACTGCGAAAGTGTAAGTTGTTAAAAAAAAAATACTAAACACGACTATAAAAAATATGAGTACCTCTGTTGACCAGTGTAACCTCCGTTGTTGCTGCTTGTAGTGCCGGAAGACCCCGTAGAATAACCGTATCCTCCAGAGTAACTTTCGTCTTGCTGCCTCATGCGATACTGCATCGGCAAAGGGAACGGAGGCTGCGGCTGCATCAGCTGGGGAGGAGGCACTTGACTATATATGCCTTGCGAATTTCGATTGTTGTAATGATCTAACATTCTGTGACCTATCACGAAAAGTGTATCGTTTAATTTATATACATATTTGGATATCCATAACTGCGGATTTTTATTACCTGCTATACTAATGTTGACGTTTCTATTGCTTGGGACCATTCCGGTTTGTGGTCTCCAATTCCTATTCTGCTCGTAACTCATATTATCGGGTTTTAATACCCTCTGCGGGTCGATTGCACCTTTTAATCTAAAATCAAGCGTCATTAAATATCTAGTTTGTTTTGTTTGCATCTTACAAGAAGAAAAATCTAGTGACTCCAAGTGTACCTTTTTGCTTTAAAAATAAAATCGCAAGAATAGGCGGGATCTCGAAATCGAGCGCAGAGTACCACGTTTTCTTCAATTCTAGGTAAATTTCTCACGGGACTAAGTAAAGTTCCTGCTTGACCGACGCAATCGTTTGTTATTAAAATTTTACCCCTCATACCGTCGACGCAAAAATCGATTTCTTCATCCTCAGGAGCCTTGCAAGAGAAAAAAACGTGATTAAAAATAATTACAGAATAAGAAATATTTATCTAGACGTACCGGATTTTCATACAATCCCTTTATAAAATTATAACCCTTGTTTCCTACACCGACGTAAACTTTGTCGTCTCCTCTGATATTTCTTTTCCTTTCCGCAGGAGTCAGTCTGCTGTAGTACGGTTTCAAGGCTTTAAAAAGTCTAATTTCATCGACAAAAGGTAAAAGAGCTACGCCTTGCCAAGCAAATTTTTTACCGTTTAAATCAATCTGGACAAAAAAAAAAAAAAAAAAAAAAAAAATTATTAGAGTATTTAAACTTAGTTCAGATCGGTATTTCTTAGGATATAAATGAATCGTTTATTGCAAAAAGGCAAAAAGGAGTCTTGTCCACCATTTTTAAAAAAGGAAATAGTTTGTTTTGATTTTTCAGAATGTAAACAAATATACGTTATCGAAGCAAAACAAACTTTTTCCATTTTCTAAAATGGGGGACAAGACTCCTTTTTGCAATAAACGATTCAAATTAAAAAACACAAACCTTGAAGTCGATCGGATAAAAGTCAATAATGGGAGAATTGGGATTTTCCATAAGTTCGGCCCAAGGTTTCGGAACGTGAGAACTAGAAGCAGCCGGAAAAACCCCCATCAGCTGTTCCAAAGGTTTAAAGGGTTCAGTACCTTTTTCAAAACTTGTCGACAGGCTGGAAATATTGACGAAATCGGACGCAAAAGGTGCATAGTGATATGGAAAATACCATTTCCAAGATGCGCAACCTACGACGAAAGCAAAACAAACCACCCATTGCCTGCAATCTTCCAACAATGTCAGCAACACTTACCTTGATAATAATATCGTAAAACCCAGCACAGTCCTCTCACATACTCATGTGCCACTTTTATTCGAAATTCGATATCGTCTTTTCCGACGTCGAATTTTGATTCGTAGTACCTGTCTTTGAAACCGTCTTCCCAAAGACGAACTTCGTCGTTTATGTCATCATCATCGTCGGATTCTTCGTTCTCTCTTTCTCCGTGAGGTCGTTTAACCCCTCGGTTCTGAAAAAGTCGGTATACAAGTTTACCTATGATGAATAGGCAGTTTCAATGAAGGCTCTACATACCTCGGACTGCTGCAAATTTCCAGTATAGGAACCTGATGCACCTGCTGCCGCAGATTCAGTGCGGTAACTTTGCTGCCTTTCTCTTTGTATACTTCCTTTCGGCTCCAACAAAGCCGAAGAGGAGGCTCGTCCCATGCCGAGGGGAGTGGGTGCAAATTGTCCGGAAGGTATCCACGCTGGTCTTTTAAAGGAGGCAGACACACATACACACACACAAAAAAAAAAAAAAAAGTGGTGAAAAATAAAGTTATTTTAAAACGGGATCATGAGAGGTATAAACTCCTCCTGCTGTGACGAAAAAAAAAAGTTGGGAAAAATTGTTTGACCAAATTAGATTCAAGGTTAATTTAATTAATGGGAAGACCTCTGCATTTTTGAAAATTTTTCAAGCCTGTTGTCTGAATAGCCAGAAGAGTTCCTCTTTTTTTCCAACGAATCAGCGCATGGTTTGATAGTATTATTTATACAAAAAGGTAAGAACCGCATCCAACGGCCATTCCTTTTAATCTGTTACTAAAATAGCAGCAGCAGGAGCTGAACCTCTTCAGAATTTTTACAGGCAAATTACCAAGGTGTCTGTCCGAATTACAAGAGTATATTTCACATTAAACAAGCTACAGTGGAGGTTACCACTGTCCGATACTCTTCAATTTCTTTTAGATTTTACTCCTACGCGTAAAATATCAATAAATATTATGTTGGGTTTTGAGTGTAGTGGTTCTTAAACACAATGCACTGACAATTCACTGCTCTAGAATGTTCCAGAATTTCGCAAAATGTACTAGAATATTCAAGAATGTTTTAGAATGTTCCAGAATTTTCCAAAAGGTTCTAGAATGTTCTAGAATGCGCTGGAAATTTCAGATGTGCGAAATTGAAAAAAAAAAAAAAATGGCCAGGTCCTAACAAATGAGATAAAATACAAAAACCGTTCGATTTCGATGTATCGACAATCGTTCCCTATATCGAATTAAACGTTCAATCGGACATGAAATGCATAATTTGATCCCATGATAACAAAAATGAGAAAAAACAAGTAAATTTTTTTTAAAAAAAAGCCTTCTTTATTATGCAAAAAAAATAAACACTTTGTGCCTAACATTGTGAAAATAATCGCTAGTTTCTTTGTTATGCGCGGTCGAGAACGAACTATACCGAACGATACCGAGTTGTCACGAATTACAGATTCGAGTGGGAAAGACTCCCTCGCGCTATCTATTTTTAATGTATTGGGCACGCGTCTTTTGAGTCTTTAAAACTTCCGATAGATCCATATAGCTCACAATGAAACGTATTATAAAGAAGGTAAGAAGGTAAAATAAATAAAAAAAGATTCCCGGTTCATTAAATTTATTATTATACCTTTCGAACGGCTGCCGTTCTGCTATACGCGAACGTATTTAGACCAAAAGTTATACAGTTCTCGTCCTTAATGCCCCCTATTCATACACCAAATTTGGGATTGATCGGGCTCAAATTGCGTCTCCAATCGAAGCACGAAAAAATGAGGACAGACGGACGAACATGCATAAACAGCTTTGGATTAAAAAGTTATTCCCGGCAAGTGCCGTTCAATATTAATGGAGGTACCCTTCACTCAAAACCAAATTTAATATACTCCCCTTGTGAAACTGAAGAGTATAAAAATAAATAAACAAATAAAGAGGTAATTGCAAGCCCCACCAGCTCAAAATTTTGGAGGAGGCTCGGAAAACCCTCAATACACAGACATATATAAGTCGGACGCGGAAAGTCGCCAGATGAAATATATGCATAAAGTTACCTGTCCCCTTTTTGCAAGGCCATTCTTTTTCTGTTCTTTTCTCTTTGTTTGAACATCTTTTCCGTCTGTTGTCTTTTTTTAAAGATTTCATCTTCGGCTTTGCCCAATTCATTCAAAATGAGCTGCACTCGACCAAGGTTCACATCTCCAGAATCAGTTACAAAGCCTCCAGTTTTGTAAACGCAATTTTTGTATAAATTGACTAAACGATCGATTGCTCCTTCCCTGATTTCCAAGGACGGGAGATGAGGCAAAAAGTCATTTCCCACAAAGAAACACATGAATACCTTACAAAAAAAAAAAAAAAAATTTAACCCTGCTCATGTGTTTTGAAAAGCACAAAAAAAAATTTATATACCCAGTCGTCGATTGCTCTTTCAAAATCATATCGGAATGGCAAATTCGGCATCGTCAGTTCCCGTTCCAAATATTCTCTTAAAACGCTTAAACGTACAAAAATGAAGGGAACTTCATCTCCAAAATTTGGCTGCTCCACAAGTCCTGCAAAAAAACCCATGCACCTACTTAGTACCTATCTCTCAATATGTTGCATGTATAACATACCATCAATTGGTCTTGGACATCCCACGCAATCTTTCATTTCATGTCCCACTTGATGACAAATATCACAGGGTCTTGGTTTGTTTGGTCGAAACTCTTCCCTGATGATTGTGAAATTGGGCTCATGCGTTGCTAAACCTAACATTATCAAATCTGCATCTGCGCCACACAAGCAATGCTGAGTGTTGGGATCATGATCTGGTTGGGCCCTTTGCTTTCGAATGTAGTCCATTATTTTGTGTTCGCCTTCCCCTGGCACGTTGGCATCAGATAAAATGACCTTTAAAGAGAATTCTGAATAGCACCAATATAATTACGTCAGTTTTTGAAAAATGTAATACCTTAATATTTTTCCATCCAGGATCATTGTTTAATCTGTCATGAATATAATAATTTAAACAAGTTGACAATCTATCCATAAAAGGGGTTCCAGGTGTAATGCAGTTGCTGTCAAAATGAGCTTCTTTGGGTTTCTCGGGAGGCAAATATGCCCCTTTATCAAGAAGATCACTTCTTAACCTGGCCATTTCTTCAATTTTTTCTGTGCTTTCTTTTGATGCTCTAAATCTTCTGGATCTCTGCTGATTCATCTTCGCCCGAGGAGCCACTCCATCAATCGCCAGGTACAAGAGTTTACGAGGTCTCACGATGGCAAACAATCTGTCTATGCATTCAAAAATGGCAATCATCATTTCGTCTTCGTCTTTCGGCGGAGGCTTATCCTCGGGATGAGTGCAAGGGTGTATGATGCCGTTCATATCGAGGTACAGATTGTCGAATTCGAGACCGTTGGGGTTCGGTTTGGACGAATCCACGGGTATTATCACCCCGTCGATTTTTTTTGCTTTTTCTTCCACGCAATAAACTATAACCGAAGGATATTTCCTGCTTAGCCATCTAAAAAATGCTGGTACTCCCATTTTAAAAACGATATCAGAAACTGGAAAAAAATTAATTTCACTAATAGAAAAAAATGAAGACTGTTTACAACCATACGTAAACAAAAGCTTGGACTCGGTACTCCGAAGGCTATAAATTTAAAAGTCTGTTCCTTATCCTTCGGTTCCTTCGGTTCCCATGAGGCCCCATATAGTTATAACTAACACTTCTTGTTTACATTTTATGTACTCTGTGGATAGAAACATGGCGGAACAAGTCAGACTGTAATTTTTTTTTTTTTTTAAGTTTATAAACAATACGTTTAAATCTTCAGGGGTAACGTTTCGCTGACAGTATATACTTATTCTTAGTGAAAAATGTGAAGCAGCGGAATTACGAGATGAGGTTTTCGTAAAAAACTAGGTTTTGATTTTTTGGCGGTAGCGGAACGATCCGATCTAGATCGATGGCTACGATGGAGTTCGTCATGGAAAAGATTAGGTCGAAAGCCAGCCAATACAAATCCTTTGCAGAATGTGCCAAAGCATTAAGAATGTCCCAGTTGGTAAGTTACAATTTTATCAACTGTTCAATAATTACGTTCGTACACAAATTATCGAGACAAATGGGAAATTTGACGTTTTAGGAAAAGCGATTTGCAATGGATCTGGCAGACAGAAATCAACTTCAAAAATGTTTAGATACCCTGCAACAGTCCATGAAAGTTACAACCCTTCAAGGAATGGTGGAAAGATTGGAAAGCATATCTAGACAGTTGAGTTTAAAATTGATGGCAGGGCAAACTGGTTTAGAATTGTTTATATCTTCTGACATGTTTTATCTGGAAGTTTCTCTGGAACCTTCGGGCAATGTCAGAGATGTAAAAGTGCATCATGAGGGGAAGCCAGAACAACAAGTAAATATTGATAATTTGACCGAGTAATTAATTTTTTTATTCATAATGTACTTTTTTTTTTCCTTCTGTCAGTCATGTGAAGAATTAGTTAAGGCACTTTCCAAAGGGGATTTTGATGATTTTACCATTCAGTTACAAGGCCTTATTTCCATCTACCAATTAAATGCAGAGAAAAAAGTAAAATGCAAAGCATTTGGTTCCCTTTGTGCTTTGGAGGCTGATATGGATACCATCTGGTCATTTCAGTCCAACATCAAAGATGTTCAAACCCTTCTTGCCAAGTCTCCTGTTGGAGTACTGGAGAAGAGAAAGGGAGGTGAGTGGTTATGTAAAAATAGCCAAAGTGTTACAATTTTTCATTTAAATAAATAACAAGCTACAGTGGAGGTTACCACTGTCCGATGCTCTTCAATTTCATTTAAATCTTACTCCCACGAGAAAAAATATCAATAAATATTATGTTGGGTTTTGAGTGTGGTTCTTAAACACAATAAACTGACAAATTACACTGTTCCAGAATGTTCCAGAAGGTTCTAGAATGTTCCAGAATGTATTAAAATGTTCTAGAAAATTGCAGATGTGCGAAATTGAAAAAAAAAAAAAAAAAAAAGGCCAGGTCCTAACAAATAAGATAAAATACTAAATCCGTTCGATGTATGGACAACGTTTACTATATCGAAACGTTCAATCGGATATAAAATGCATAATTTGACTTAATGATAACAAAAGTGAGAATTCTTTTGTCTGCACCAAAATGACTTTATCAAACATTCCGGAATGTGAGATAACCATTTTCGCTGACACAGCTCAGAAAGCGATATCTACTTGTATATACGAAAAACAAAGATAAGAAAAAAAAAGTTTAAAAAAAAATATTCCTGCTTTGCTAAATTTAATATTATACCTTTGGAACGGCTGCCGTTCTGCTGTATGCGAACGTATTTAGACCATAATTTATACAGTCCTTGTCCTTAGTGCCCCCTACTCATATACCAAATTTGGGATCGATCTGTCTCAAATTGTGTCTCCAATCAAAGAGTGAAAAACGAGGACGGACGGACTGACGGACATGTGTAAATAGCTTTGGCTTGAAAAGTTCCCCCCGGCAAGTGCCGTTCGTTTTGCTCTCCGTTCGATATTAACGGAGGTACCCTTCACTCAAAACCAAATTTAATATACTCTTCTTATGAAATTGAAGAGTATAAAAACTGTTTCTGCAGTAGAAAATTGCAACTTAAAGTTTAAATGTATTTATGATAATTTTATTTCCTGTGACAAATATCGCTGCCTACATATTTTAAAATTTAAATTAATAATTTAAAAGTTTTGGTTATCCAATAACAAATTGTACATTTTTTTTTTTTTTAGGTCATCCCATGAAATTGACCTATTTTGTTTCTCCTTATGATGTGCTTGAAACAAAAAAAGAATTGACAATTAATCTGATAAGCAACAGTAAAATTGGCTGCAGTGTTACTATATGTTTAGAGGGCTCTGCAGCTCATAAATTGCAGACTATGCCTTTAGTTAATAAAGCATCTGGCAAAAGGTAAGAATGCAAGAAGAAACCTACATTAAAATGAAACAATTTTAATAAAAGGAAAAAAAAGGAGTCACCCCACACTCTTTGGGCACTTTTTTTACATCATCTCTATAACAATGCGTTTCCAACTGCTTTTAAATAAAAATAATGCTTGTTTTTTGTTTTTCATGCTGGATAAATTTTTTCTTTTTTTAGTCCTCTAGTATATGTTCCGATGACTGCGACAAATAGCACCACTTTACCGGCTTATTTCGTTTTAAAACTGAATAAACCGCAACCGATTTGCCTTGAACTCGTCAAACAAATCAATACAATCACCGAATTGGACTGTTGTGACACTTCTAATCCTCATCCGCTTTTTAGTCTCATTACTCAACACGTTTCCAGCGGAAAAATGGATTCCTCCCTCAACAGGGGATTGTTTGTCGTAAGATTTATATTTTTATTTTGTTTTTTAATTCCTGCATGCTCTTGCCTTTCCTTCATACCGTCTCTTGTGTTTTGTTGCTTTTACAGAACTTACCGGATCAAGTGCATTGTTATTTTACGACAGAGTGTAAGGGATTGGACGGAGTAATTGTCTCCTCGATACCTTTTACTCATCCGTCTCACGTTCCTCAAATCCTCAACATCCTCCGTCAACAAGTTATATTCAACGCTCTCGTGTCGAGTGTCGTTCGACCTCACAGCAAACATGGTATGTGTTGATTTTTGCTCATTTTTATCCTTCTTTCAGAAAGAAAAGCGCAATTCTCATCCATTTTTTTTTTCTTTTTTTTTTTTTTTAGATTTGGAAAACATGATCATGTTGGAAATTACAGCTCTTTCCTGTCAACATATATCAGTTTCATTTGAACACCCTTTACAGGAAAGCATGTCCACCGTAGAAATAGATTTAACGGACACCGCTTCGATAGTTGCCAAGCTTTATTCTACTTCCGTGGATGCTAACGCTAAAACGAGCCAAGAGCAGGTTTCCAGGATTATACAGAAGTATGTGGCGATGCAGACGGATTTTAATTCCCCCATACTTGTTTAATAATCTGTTTGTGTATATTTTCAGGTGCCTCTCGATACCGGTAACGATGAGGTATTTAATCAAAACTCTTCAAATGCAACAAGCGGAAACTGTTTACAATAACAATAACAACAACGGAAACTTTTCTTCTGCCCCCGCATCTGGAGGACTGGGTGAAGGAAACGACGAAAGCCCGATGGACACTTCCAAAATCAAACAGGAACCGGGTGGCGGGATCAGCAATTCTCTCAACGGTAAAAACGGAGTTTTAGGCAGTCAGTTTGAGGATTTTTCTACCTTTTCCAAATCTGTCCTGGACGCAAACCAACACTCTGCCTCAGCATCGTCAGCCGCCGGTGCTTCATCCTTTTTGACAGACCAACAGCAAAAAAGAAAAAGAAAGCACGAAAAGCAAAGGCCAAATTTAAAGCAGCAACGGTCAACAACAGATGACGCAGAAACGTGGTTATCAAGTTCGTCCAACGATTCCACTTTGCCCGAAACTCCAATGGAAATTGTTCCAATGATGGCGACCGCAGAGTCCCCTCACCTTGAAAATTTAGATGATGACGACAAACATTTCGAACAAAACGAAGAAACCATTTTGAAAGGGAATCCTGCTGCACCCTCGGTAGCCCTAAGAAATGACGGAAAAATGAAAAAGACGGAAAAACAAAAGAAATCGCCTTCCCGATCTAGCTTGATGGTGGAATTGGCAGAAGGGAAAGGATTGGTGCCTCCTGGAGTGACCATCACGCCCATAACTTCGGCAGCCGCCGCCGCTGCTGCCAACATCAACACCGTTTTGGAAAGACGTCCGGGAATCGAAATTATTCCGCTGTCAAATCCTGCTCCTTCGACTCTTTCAAATTCGATAACCATCACTCCGATTCCCGGAGGCGGCAATGCCGGTGCTTCTGCGTCCGCCGGAGCCGATAAAGACGATAGGAAAAGTTTTAAAAATCCCGGTTTTGACGAAAAAATGAGAGAAAAGAAGAAAAAAAGGAAACGAGAAGAAGAAGGCGGCGGCGGGGGGTCCAGAATGGGGCCTCCCGAAAAGGTACCTGCAAAGAGTTTGGATGCTTTGACCAAGCCGGTTTCAGTAAGCATTAAACCTGCAACAGATTCGCCTCCGGCAAATTCCTCGGCCACCTCTAGACCGAATTCGCCTTCAGTCAGGAAATATGCTGCTTCGCCTACTCAGTTTCGAGAAAAAGGCTGTTCATCTGTCCAGCCCAGTCCAAAACATTCAACAGCTTACGGTTCGAGTCCGAAGCACAGTCCTAAGCATGGAACCATTTCCCCGAAACAGCCTTGTGGCAGTTCTGGAAAACCGAGCATGAGTGCTTTAAAATCGGCCTCCAATTCTCCAAACGGTTCCAAAGGATCCACCGAAGGGAAGAGCGCCAGCAAATCTTGCGGAAATTCGACCGGAAACTTGAGTGGGAACGGAGTGGTTTCGGTGGTGGCCTCTGCGTCTGCGAAAGACCAGAGGGAAAAAGATCCATCGAGGAAAAGTTCGGGAGCTGGTTCCGGCAGCGGAGGAGGGAATTCCTCTTCAGGAAGCTCAGGAAGCCCAAAAATAAAATCTTCGAGTGTGAAATTGAAGCAGCTCGATCAAGGGGAAGTTACTTGTTCTTCCGGAAGTGGGGTGCCTACGAACGCCGGGATCGCCTTGGACCCGAAAAACACGAGCGGCGGAAATCCTTTGCAACGAAACCGGAAAGGAAGTCTTTCGGCCGTCATAGACAAGTTAAAAAACGCTCAGGAAGCAAGTGACATCGTCGGTCCCGGTCCCGGTCCAGCAGGTTGCGCAGCAGGATCCGCTCCCAGCCTTGATGTCAAAAGCCAAGTTTCCAATGGGGCGAACTTTAAAGAATCCAAAATCATATCAACTGCCGCCGTTTCCTCCTCTTCGTCTTTTCCGAAGTTGAACACAGAGAGCAGCAGATCGTCTGCTCCACAAAAAATCGACGGAGTCAATCCCGGAGAATACGTAATCAAAGCTTCGCCGGAAGGAATAAAACTCACCATCAACAAGACTAGATCAAAGGAAAGCTCCAAATCGGGAAAAACTGGATCATCGGGAGGAACGGGCTCTCCCAAAATTCACCACACAGGTCTGAAACCGGGGGTTTCGAGTGGGCCGGCTTCCAAGAAACCTTCCTTTTCTAAATTTAGTCCGCTTTCCGGTAGCAAAAGTTCTGGTTCTCGGACGAGTACGACTAGTGCAAGTTCCGTTTCCCTTAAAACGTCTGGTTCTTCATCGAAATCGCTATTGGGTAAAAGCACCGGATCTCCCACTTCTGGATCGACACCGTCCGAGTTGTCGTCGCGGAAAGATAATATCGGAAAACCGAGACTTTCCAAATCGGGTCTAGTTCCGGCGGATAAAAATTCTTTCAAAGATAAGGCTAGGAAAAATTCCCCTGCTTCATCTCGAGGAGGTGGAGGCAACGACGAAGAAGCTGACAAAATTTTGAAAACGCTTAAAATGGAATCGGGATTGCCTCCTTCCCTCAACTTGGAACTTATCCGACCTTTGCCTCTGGACACCAAATATCAAATCCCGAAGCTATCGGCAAGAAACAGCAACATGAGCAGCGGCAGTAGCTCAGCCAGCAGCGGAAACGCCGATTCTGGAGCAAGCGCAGCTGGAGATTTGCCTTCCGTTAGCATCATTGACCTTGGCAACAGTTCAGGAAACAGCAGCTTAAGTGCTACCGGCACGAGTAATAACAGCCCGGACAATAATGCCATCAGTTCTAATTCGGCCGCTACAACAGTCCTTTCTACTGCAACGCCTATTCCAGTGACCACATCCTCATCGTCAATTCCCCTTATTCCCATAGGTACCGGAGCCAGCGGTAATGGTAGTAATACCAATAGTAGTAATAACCTTAGTAATAGTAATGTTAATAATAATAGTAACAATAATCATCACAACACTAGTATCAGCACCAGCAACAGCAGCAATAATAACAGTATTGGTAGCAGCAACAATTGCAGTACTAGTATCAATAATAGTAGCAGCAGCAGCTGTAGCAGTAGCAGCAGCAGCAGCAGCAGCAGCAGCAGCAGCAGCAACAACAACAACAACAACAACAATAATAATAATAATAATAACAATAACAATAATAACAACATTAAAAATGTTAAGGAAAAAATGTGCGACAAACCAGAGATCACAGTTGCGGAAATTGGCAAGTCTAGTTTGGACATTGCCAGTCTGAAATATCAAAGCTCGAAAAACGAATCAGACAGATTAGCTAAAATACCAAATTCCAACGTCCCAAATTTGTTGTCTTTGCCGGTAGCTCTGCCTACCGTAAGCCCTAAACTTCCGATGACTTCTCCGAATCTTCCCACCACAAGTCTCTCGTCCATAACTTCGAAACTAGATCGAGCAGATGATTCCAATTCTTCTACTACTATTTCCATCGAAAAACCGGAACCGGAGTCTATATTTTCGATGGACGTTGACCCAATAAATAAATTTGCAAGTGCCTCGCCATCTTTCAAATCCGACGATTCTAAAAAATCTGGGAATTTGCCTAGGCAGTCTTTGGTCATGTCTAGTAGGTCTGCGCCCACCGATGTAATATTGGATTTTCCTTTGGATACCGATATGTCTGCCAAAATTGCCACTGTAGAAAAACCGTTGACCGTTTCGTGTTTTGTAAAACCCAATTCACCTGCTGTCATAAAATGTGAAAGTAAAAGCCCTACTCGTTCACCTGTAAACGTTCCTTCCCAGTCCCCTCAGTCCATTACCGACGACGATCTCATGGACGAAGCCCTCATGCTTAGGAAATGAACGTTCACCGAAATAAAGTTATAATCATCCTGTTGGGCGATACATGTTGTTACAATATAAATGTATATTTTTTCTATAAATATGAATTAAGTATTTAACCGACACCATTATACCTCGCCCGTATCCAAAGGGGGACAGGGCAAAACCCCTGGAGTAAATCGGCAAAACATGACAGGTAAGGGGAATGAAGGCCTATTGCCCCTCTTAACAAGCCCAACTGCCCCCCCGGCTCTTCGTTCTGGCTCCGGGCCCGCATTAGACGATGTCAGAGCTTTGGCCTTGAGCAATTGAATTTCAGAAAAAGTCATTTTTTCCTTAGTTTGTTATTTTATTTTATTATTATTATTTAAAGTTTTTTATTTTATTATCATTTTTTTCTCCCTTTTACGGGGAGTTTAAAATTAATTTTTTATTTTATTATCATTATTATTATTATTTAAAGTTTTTTATTTTATTATCATTTTTTTCTCCCTTTTACGGGGAGTTTAAAATTAATTTTTTATTTTATTATCATTATTATTATTATTATTTTTTTTTTTCCATAAATTTTCATAAATTTTGTATGACATTAAGGAAACAATTGTGGCAAGAGTTGTAGTGTGAAAAAAGTGTATATACAAAAAGTATTTTGTAAGAAAAAGAAAAAAAACAGGATTCGTAATATAAATCATTTAAAAAATGAGAAATGTGTGATTCACTTTTTTGCAACTTGAGCGCAACTAGCGCTGTCCAACATGAAAATGATCTGTACAACGTTTATTCAATTTTTTTAATTTATTTTTTTAATTAATTTTTTTTTTTTTCCGTGAAGATGTTACATGTCAAGTCCGAAGACTGAGAAAAAAAAATTGGATGGTTTCAGAGCTTTGGGAAAAAAAAGGAAAAGGAGATTAACTTAATGCCAGTGAATCAAGTAAAATTCATGGGGGAAACGATGAAAGATTACGTCACGGGATACGTAACAGCCCCTAAAAAGCTTACGGCTTTCGTCCTTGAGGTACGGACAAGGAATGCGAAAAACATGGCCGATGACGTCATCTCGGAAATCGATTGGATGACGTAACTCGGATGCTGACGCAAGACTACTTACGGCAATGGCTGGCCAAAGTTTTCTTCCCCAAGGTCCAAGTAAAGTTTTATTTATTTTTTGATGCAGAAAGCAAAACCTGATTCGTTGATTTAAACTTTTTTTTTCATGTCGCTATACATTTTGCTTATACGACTTGCAACTCCTACCGTCTTTGTACAATTTAAACCGTCTTATTAAAATATGTAAACTGTTTTTTCTCCCTCCCAAGTTTTTTTTTTTGGCAACGGGTGATGCTTACTTTTGTAGTGTCCTAAAGTGCAAATTTTGCATGTTGGCGATTTTAAAACGGAAAAATGTTTTTGCGGCAGACGTAAAGGAGCAGAGAAATAAGACGGAATTGAGATATGATGAACTTTATCGTACCCTGAGAGAAGCAAAGGCGCCATGGCTAGCCAGTCATGCCGTGTTGTGCACCTTTTTTTTCTGCTTTGATTAAAGCATTTTAAATGATGAGCCTTGATTCGTAATTTGCGCAAAAATCAAACCGGGAAGCTGAAACAGTCGCAAAATTTTATTGCATATATATTCTTTTAAAAAACGACCGTTTCGACGATGTTTAAAAATTAAACCGCGTAAAAGGTCAAACCTATACTTTAAATTCGTTGGACCTTGACTAAAATGCGACGAAAAATAGTTCCTTTCCAGGAGCTAAATTTCTCAGTTTCAGAAAAAGACGAAACTTGAACAATTCAAAACATTTCAGATCGCAAGGGAATTGAATCGAAGAAAATACCGAGGGCTCAACATTTGAAAAATTAAGCTTGGTTACCGAGAGCAGTGGAAGGCTGTCCTGCTATTGTATTCTTGAGACGTAATTGTACGCCATTTTGATGACGCGACAATCAGTCGAGAATTTTAGCCTGTGACGAAAAGTGAAATTTGACGTGGCTCCTACGTATGTGCACGTATTGTCCACTCCGGTTACAGGAAAATTGGTGACGAGAAATACGTAATCCGGTATGTAATTTAAATCGTCAATTTCAAAACAAACATGGACAGAGGATCAAAAAATCCTTCCGACGATGCCGAACTCTTGGACGATTTCAATTCCGTCCGATTTTAAATGTTTCTACTAACGTTTCATCTCGAGGATCGTGGCAAACCATCATTCGATTAAATATAGAGACAAGTCCTTGAAAAAATTTTCCTTCTTACAAGGACTAATATCCATTTAAAGTCCGTTATTCTCTTGTTAATAATATGTATGATGTTTGAGGGACATTAAAATAAACGAAACGTCCTTTTGTATTTTCTTATCAGTTGACCTTGGTCAAAGAATGAACCACAGTTACAACTGAATTTTAATTTTCTTCAGATTCAACCCCGACCGTTTACGGTCCTTCCGTAAAATGGACGCCATATCGGAACAGGAAACGAAATACGACATTAATGGAACTGGGAACGCTACGGATCCTTTGGAAGGAAGTCATCCTGCTTCAGAAACTGTGACATCGGTACACAACTTAGATGATCATTCCTCCCAAGGCCACAGTATAGTTCAACTTACTGTCCCCAACGAATCTTCACAGGTTTCCAGACCATCTTTCATGAGTGTTGTGTTCTTTTTTTCTGAATACAATTTTTTTTCTGTACAGTATATTAGAACCATCACCTTGAAAAACTGAAACTGTGAAGACCTTTTACTCCATACTAAACTGCTATAAATATTCAAGTTTTGCATGAAATGGGTGATGGTATTTACACTATTGCATGTACATGTGTATTACAAACTAATTTGTGTGCTCAAAATTCCAAAATAATTTGCATTCTGTTGGGTAGTGCAGAAAGTAGTGTTGAAACTTTAGCTTTTGTTTCATTTTCTTTTTTTTATAAACTTAAAACTATAACAAGTTTTTAATTATTACAGGTGCAGTCAGTAATTCAGCCAAATCAGCAGTCTGTTATCCAGACAGCAACAAATGTTCAGCCAGTTCATTTAGCCACAAAAAGCAACGTTATATTGGTTTCGGGAAAGGCAAATTCTGTGATCCAGACGACCCAAGGCAGCTTGCAAGCTGTACAGGTAGATTATGTATGTCATATATACTTCTTATTGTGCTAGAATAAGAATTTAATTTTTTTTTTTTTTTGTTTTAACAATCTCAAGAATCAGGAAAGACAAGAAACAGTTGTTCTGTGTTGCATTACTTCTGAAAATTTAAACCAATTTTTGAATTTTTTTCTCTCAATTTTTCTTCTTTCTCTAGGGTTTCTGTAACGGGTTGGTTGGACTAGAACCATTTCATGAATTGAGAGCAAGGCATTAAAGCAAAAAACAAAGATTATGCTTTGACTCTATGAACTATAATATTTTGATCAAAATGACCCAAGCAATTAATATCATAATAATATTTATTTTTTGCCCCTTCTTTTTTTTTCTTTTTTCTTTAAAGAAATATACAAAATATTCAAATTATAAATTACCTCACCTTCTAATAAGGTTAGTTCTTGATCCGAAAAAAAAAACATTTCTTGAAGAGGGGCTGTTAGTATAGGGAAATAATACCCGGTGTAGGGTAAATTTGAGGTTTGAAATGTAATTAGTCATAAAATCATTTTCTTTATTAGCTTTTTTTTTTTTTTTTTTTTTTTTTTTTTCTCCTTATAAGTAAATTGATGTCTCCACAAAATTTATAATCCAAAAGATTCTGAAAGATCAGAAAAATTTTTTTATAAATGGGACACCCTAATCATCGACCGATGAATACCGTGTAGTGAATGAAATGGCTTATTCAGCCATGTCTTGAAGATTCGATCATGCTTTTTGCTTTTCGTCACATCAGAAGATTATATGTCATGTCTGGTTTGTGGTTGGAGCCACATTCCTGCTTATTAATGAATTTTATTCCCAGAATTTCATATGGTCCATTTCTATTGTTTTTTTGATTTAGAAATGAGCTTTGTCACATTTTGTTGGCATTTTTTTTTTACTACATTTTGCGTGTAATCCACAATGGAATCTAATTGGGTTTCAGGTTGTAGAAACTAGTGAAGAGTCCATGTCGAATGATGAAATCGACGACACATCTCCTAAAAAAAGGCGAGATATTTTGTCGAGGCGACCTAGTTATAGAAAAATACTTAACGACTTAGGAGGAGGGGAGATTGCTGTGATACCTGCCAGTGCCATACAATTAGGTAGTCAAGGAGACGGAGGTCTTCATACTTTAAGTTTAAATAACAGCGGCGGAGGTAATACCATAGTACAATATCAAGGAAGTGATGGACAGTTTTTCGTCCCGGGAGGACCCGTAATAGCAGAGGACCAAGCTAGAAAAAGAGAATTAAGGCTAATGAAAAACAGGTAAATCTTACTGCTAAAGGCAATTTCATTCGTTTTAATTAATTTTAATTAATTTTTTTTTCCTTTTTCTAGAGAGGCCGCGAGAGAATGTAGGAGGAAGAAGAAGGAATACATCAAATGTTTAGAGAACAGAGTAGCCGTGCTGGAAAATCAAAATAAAGCTTTAATTGATGAACTGAAATCCCTAAAGGAACTGTATTGTCAGCAAAAAGTGGAGTGAGTTCCTAGAAGGAATAAAACAGTGTACTTATTCAAGTTCTGTCAAATACAAATAAAATAAGGCCCGACTTGCGGAACTGTAGACGTATAAATTATCGTTGTAATAATTTAGCTGGACTTGTGCCCGCAGACCGCTGGAATTGACTTTAATTTTTTTTTTTTTTTTTTTTTCTTCATCATCTTATTGATGTATAAAACAGAAATCAAAAATTAAGAATGATCAGAAACCAAAAACAACCAAGTCAGTTTAAAGAAAGAAATAACAATGAAAAAAAAAAAACGATCATGTAGCCATCACTTTCCTATATTACTCTTTTGGGGTCTCCAATTGTCGGTTCGAAGTCCGCTATTAAAATCCCATACTATCAAATTGATAGCAAACGGTTGGCCGTCATAACAAATTTGTCTACTTCATTTTAAATATGAAGGAAAAGAATTATTTTAATATTTTATTTAAATCTAGTAGTACATATATCTTAGAAAATAAAATAAACCATAATTAATACATAATAAGAATTATTTTAATGATAAAAATAATGATAACTATAATTTTGCTGTAGCTGTTTATTTGTTACCTCTGTAAATGAAAAGTGTAAATTTATGCATACAATAATTTGACTGTTTTTGATAAAAAAGAAACGAAAGATAATTGTAGAAAAGTATTTATTTTTATTTTTATTTCCGTCTCGCTGCACATTATTTTGTGATGTTGCACTTGTTTCGAAGTTGCTGTTCACCTTACAGGTTTGAAGGTTTTGTATTGATGGAATAGGTGTTATCGGGTAAACGGGCGCAAAAAAAAAAATGATCGTATTCGTTCGCGGTCGTATAGAAAAGCGGTTTGTGTTCGTACTCAGTCGTACGCGGGAAAAAAAATTTGAGATTTTTTCAACGTTAATTTTCACCGATTTCTTGCCTTTTTTTTAACCTTTATTCAAATAGTCATTTGAAAAGTCGTATTTCTCAAGGTACGACCCTACCTTCGGTCGTACACCGTACGAAATAGTCGTACGCATACGACTTACATGATAGAGCATTTCCAATCACGTGACCGGATATAGTTTTTTTTACGCGCCAGATTTGCTGGGGGACAATTAAAGTATAAACAGTATACGAATAACAAGATAAATGAATTATTTTTACGTTTTATACGGATTTTTATTATTAAATTTGATATATATGTAAAAGTTAAATCAAAATGGTGTATTTTAGGAATGGGAAATTAGGAAATGGAGGAAATGGATGATGTACAGAAGAGATACAATTAAATAACTGGGAATTAAGATTTATTCGCTTATTACTCTCTTTAACTTCAAAACGTTATTTATTGGTAATTTTAAAAAAAATTCAGAAAGATTTAATTTTCTTTAGGTTTTATGTATTTAATTACATTGATACGGCTAAATGACCTAGAATGTTGACAAGCCCAAAAAAAAAAAAAAAAAAAAATGTAATGTAGGCCTAATATAATGCAATGTACTGCAATATATTGGAAGCAAATTAGTAATAAAATTTTTTATGCCTTTTTTAAAGGGGCCCGTAGCCAAGAGGGGGACAGCCCCCTCCCCCCCTGCGCTGACTCGGTGCCTCCCCCTGGAGTAGGGTGGCTCATTTTGAGGGTCTATTTTTTAATATTCGCTCCCTAGGCAAAAAATCATTCATTTATATGTAAATAAAAGCCTGAATTTTTTTTAGGTCGAAAAAAAAATTTTTGGCCCAGGCCCAGGGGTTTGAAGTTTTTAGGGCCAAAATGAGCCTAAATTTGGACGAATTTTTGAAATTCGTCCAATTAATATTTTTTAATATAAAAAATTGTCATTTTTAGGGTATATTAGATATATATTGAGGTTCCTAAAAAAAAATATAAGGTTCGAAAATATTGACCCGTTCGCCGTCCCGGCAGGGTTATAGGAGAAAAACGGGGATGACTGAAACAGGGTGAGGGCAGGCGATTTTGAAAATTCGAAAATAGCCAAAATGTGCCAAAAATATGTAGAAACAATGCCCTAAATGCAATTTCGAAGCCAAACATTTTTTAACCTATGTCAACCCCATTTTTCCTCATTTTTGGCTCTTTTTTTCTTAAAAAATTGCATTTTTAAAGCCTAAAAGTGAGTTTCCGACGCATGTAAGTACCCAAATTAACTAAACTTGATAAGTTCTCCAAAATAAAAAATTTTAATTCCAAATTTTTTGGCATTTTCAATTTTTAAAAAAATTTAACTCAATTTTTAATATTAATAAATGCGCCATTTATTATTATTTTCAATGTGACACCAATGTAAGCCATCCTTTACATTATTTGAAGATATTTAGCGTTTTAAAATAATTATATTGACCTAAATATAGAAAAAAAAATGTTTAAAATTTCAATTTTTTTTCAAATTTCTGCTTTATTAAAGTAAGTTTAAAACTTTTATTCAGCTTTAAAAATGCTTATTTCTTACAAAAAATACCTAGGTTCAAAGCCCCAATTACCCGCTCCACATGAATCCTGACATATGAGCTATTTTCCTGGTCCCTTCCCGATGGTCAAATGGTATTCGGAAAAATCTTTTTAATCTCTTCCTTTTCTATTTGCACATCCAAATACAGCGCAAACAGAAGGCATTTTTTTTACTTCTATTCTATATTAATTTCCACAAAATATTCGGGAAATATAATACAGTTCTATAATTAAAATATAATCCTAATTCTATTAATTTCGATTTTAACCCGTATTCAGATTCATAATCAACTTATCATGTTAAAAAAAAAAAAATAAATGCATTCTGACATATTGTATTACTTGCATTATATTATTTGCTTGTCCCCCAGACGCCATATTTAAAGGATTCGCGTCATGCGGCGCCATGTTATGACGTATAATGGAAATGCTCTATAGACGGGTGCTCCTTCTCTTATGTTTTCGATGGTAAACCTTTTAATTTAGCTCAAAATGAAGTAATCTAGGCTTACAGTATTTTTTAAACTATTTGTAAGTCCACACTCCACAGTGGATTTTGATGTCGTGGGATTAGAATACGTGATTCCACGTTAATGGTGTTAGTGGTTTACGTCTATGATAAAACGTCTGTTGGTTGATTGCTGGTCAACTGACGTTTATAAGTCAAAAAAAAAAAAAAAAAATTGAAAATGTGTCAGTTAATTTTGTCAAATTTATTTCGACCTTGTCATTCACGTTTTCGTTAAAAGGATTTCTATATTTAACTGAAGGATGAAGCCAATCGTGGAGCTCGAGGAATGTCTTCGCGATTCTCCCAAATTTCGGTAAGACTAAGTCGCTACGCCCTCCTTTCTGCTTTTTATTTATTAATTCAATTTCCATTGGTTGTAATATTTACGAATCTATTATTCTACTTATTACTTCTGTTTTCTTATTTTTAACTTTTTTTTTTTTTTTTTTTTTTTCCACATGTCTTGATGGGTAATTTACAGAACCATTTTAGAGTTGGAAGAATCCAACATAGATGTATTAGAACAGAGATTAGACAAGGTAAATTTATAGTCATATTTAGACTGATGATTAAATTATTACCTTCAAGGTTTGGATTTCATGTTGATTTCTTTTTTTGGCAGGTATCAAAGGCCTGTGGATTGATGATTGACATGGGAAAAGTGTATGTGAATCATCAAAACATGTTTACAAATAGTCTTTGGGATTTAAATTCATACTTCAAGGAGGATCCTATAGTTGCAAAATATCTTGAGAAATTAATTTACCCTTTACAAGAAATGAATACATTTCAATCCATTTTGCTGGATCAGGCTTCCAGGATAATCATGAAAAATTTAACTGCCTTTGTAAAGAAGTACGCAACTTGTTGTTTCAGATTCTTGACATGTTTTAATAAATTGTGCTTGTCTCATTTCAGTGATATTAAAAAAGTGAAAGAATCTCATGCAGAATTTGATAAAATTTCCAATTTGTTGGATTCTGCCTTGTCAAGAAATTCTCAGGCTACCAAATCAAAACCTGCAGAAATGGAGGAAGCTCAAAATTTGTTGAGTGCAACCCAGTCATGTTTTAGACATACTGCACTTGATCATGTTTATTCCATCAGCTTGATTCAAGCAAAGAAACGTCATGAGATTTTGGGAACTGTAAGTATTGCACGTTTTTAGTATGTGAACCGGAGGTAATGTGTTCTATGCAGGCATCAAACTAGTCCTTTTTTTGCCCTAAAGTCACTGTTTTTGTGAAAGATCACTAAAAGTCACTTTTTTTTAAGAAAAGTCACTATAAGTCACTTTTTTTGATAAATTGGTGGATTTTTAAAAATCTCCCGCATTAAAAAATTTTTATTCAAAATTTGAAGTTGCTCAAGGAAAGTTTTTTCACTAAACGCCACCTTTTAAAAATAATTTTATGTAAAGTTGTTATACTTTGATCTCAAAGGCTACTACCGGGTTACCATATGATTTCTGCCCCCGAGGGGGATTTTTTTCAAACTTGGCCTATAAATAGGACCATATTAGATGGCACTTGAGCCAAAATTTCAGGGTCGTACTATAACCCGTTTTCGGCTCCGGAGGGGGTCGAGAAAATTTCGTTTTTATTTTTTTGCCGGAGAACGGAGTGTCCGATTTTAAAAAACTAAAAGCAGAAAAATAGGCCTTTTTATGGCCTATTTTATGGTGAATTCGGCCGATTTTTAAAACATTAGCCAAAGCCTAAAAATTGAATTTTAAGCCAAAAAAAATTTTTTTTTCCATGAAGGAGGTCCGTAGCACAAACTTTGGCTTCATTTCTGAAAAGAACTCAAAAAAATGGCCTAAAAACGTGTTTCAAAAGCCTAAAATTTTTGGGGTCAAAAACGACTTTTGCGATTTTAGCCAACTTCTTAAACTCGCACTAAAATTTGGATTTCACAGGCTTAAAGTACGCAAAAAACATACCTAAAACCATATTTTTTCAGATTTTTTACATGTGGCCTAAATGGGCTGGTAAGGGGCCAAAACATGAAAATAGCCTAAACTCGACCTCGCTTAGCTTAAACTAAAAATCTGACTTTATATTCTGAAAGTACGCAAAAAACTGGCCTAGAATCATATTTTTTCAGAATTTTTCCAGGAGGCCTAAATGGGCTTAGTAATGGGCCAAAACATGAAAACAACCTAAACTAAACCTAAACTAAATTTAGCTTAATTTTAAACTAAAATTCTGATTTCATATTCTGAAAGTACGCAAAAAACTGGCCTAGAATCATATTTTTTCAGAATTTTTCCAGGTGGCCAAAATGGGCTTAGTAATGGGCCAAAACATAAAATCAACCCAAACTGAACCCAGCTTAATTTAAACTAATATTCTGATTTCATATTCTGAAAGTACGCGAAAAACGCGGGTCAAAAAACATGTTTTTCGGACCTCTTTTTCTATTGGCCTAAATGGGCTTATTTTGAAGGGCCGAAAAATGAAAAATGCCTCAAATTGAATTTTCACTGCACGTTCTCAAGTGGCGCGACAATCTGGCTCAGAAAAGTATTTTTCATATTTTATTTCCAATGGCCTAAATGGGCTTAATAGTGGGCTTTAAAAAAAGGCTGGAAGTAAAGTATTGACTTTATACTTTATGTTCTGAAAGTACACAACAAATAAGCGGTCAAGAAACGTATTTTTCATAATATTTTATTATATGTTGTTTTATAGTATTTTGTACCAAGTTTCAAATTTTCCATTTTGGATTGTGTACTGAAACTTCAATTAGAGGCATTTTTCATTTTTCGGCCCTTCAATAAGCCCATTTAGGCCAATAGAAAAAGAGGTCCGAAAAACATGTTTTTTGACCCGCGTTTTTCGCGTACTTTCAGAATATGAAATCAGAATATTAGTTTAAATTAAGCTGGGTTTAGTTTGGGTTGATTTTATGTTTTGGCCCATTACTAAGCCCATTTTGGCCACCTGGAAAAATTCTGAAAAAATATGATTCTAGGCCAGTTTTTTGCGTACTTTCAGAATATGAAATCAGAATTTTAGTTTAAAATTAAGCTAAATTTAGTTTAGGTTTAGTTTAGGTTGTTTTCATGTTTTGGCCCATTACTAAGCCCATTTAGGCCTCCTGGAAAAATTCTGAAAAAATATGATTCTAGGCCAGTTTTTTGCGTACTTTCAGAATATGAAATCAGAATTTTAGTTTAAAATTAAGCTAAATTTAGTTTAGGTTTAGTTTAGGTTGTTTTCATGTTTTGGCCCATTACTAAGCCCATTTTGGCCACCTGGAAAAATTCTGAAAAAATATGATTCTAGGCCAGTTTTTTGCGTACTTTCAGAATATGAAATCAGAATTTTAGTTTAAAATTAAGCTAAATTTAGTTTAGGTTTAGTTTAGGTTGTTTTCATGTTTTGGCCCATTACTAAGCCCATTTAGGCCTCCTGGAAAAATTCTGAAAAAATATGATTCTAGGCCAGTTTTTTGCGTACTTTCAGAATATGAAATCAGAATTTTAGTTTAAAATTAAGCTAAATTTAGTTTAGGTTTAGTTTAGGTTGTTTTCATGTTTTGGCCCATTACTAAGCCCATTTTGGCCACCTGGAAAAATTCTGAAAAAATATGATTCTAGGCCAGTTTTTTGCGTACTTTCAGAATATGAAATCAGAATTTTAGTTTAAAATTAAGCTAAATTTAGTTTAGGTTTAGTTTAGGTTGTTTTCATGTTTTGGCCCATTACTAAGCCCATTTAGGCCTCCTGGAAAAATTCTGAAAAAATATGATTCTAGGCCAGTTTTTTGCGTACTTTCAGAATATAAAGTCAGATTTTTAGTTTAAGCTAAGCGAGGTCGAGTTTAGGCTATTTTCATGTTTTGGCCCCTTACCAGCCCATTTAGGCCACATGTAAAAAATCTGAAAAAATATGGTTTTAGGTATGTTTTTTGCGTACTTTAAGCCTGTGAAATCCAAATTTTAGTGCGAGTTTAAGAAGTTGGCTAAAATCGCAAAAGTCGTTTTTGACCCCAAAAATTTTAGGCTTTTGAAACACGTTTTTAGGCCATTTTTTTGAGTTCTTTTCAGAAATGAAGCCAAAGTTTGTGCTACGGACCTCCTTCATGGAAAAAAAAATTTTTTTTGGCTTAAAATTCAATTTTTAGGCTTTGGCTAATGTTTTAAAAATCGGCCGAATTCACCATAAAATAGGCCATAAACAGGCCTATTTTTCTGCTTTTAGTTTTTTAAAATCGGACACTCCGTTCTCCGGCAAAAAAATAAAAACGAAATTTTCTCGACCCCCTCCGGAGCCGAAAACGGGTTATAGTACGACCCTGAAATTTTGGCTCAAGTGCCATCTAATATGGTCCTATTTATAGGCCAAGTTTGAAAAAAATCCCCCTCGGGGGCAGAAATCATATGGTAACCCGGTAGTAGCCTTTAGAATGATTAATAAATTATCATTCAAAATTAAATTTTTGATTTCATATAAAAAATTTGATGTAATGTCTTTTAATTAATTAAATTACAAATAAAATGGTTAAAAATAATAAGGACTGTAATTACTTTATTAGTTTCATAAGTTAAAAAAATTTTGGATATACATATTTTGACTCACTAAATTCCTTCTGTCAGGTCTCTAATTGTCACTGTTTAAACCATTTTTGGTCCCTAAAGTCACTAATTTTGATAAGTGAAATGAGTTCAATGTCTGTATAACTTAGAGCCCTCTTGAATACTAGACCCAAATCTTTATTTACCTTGTAATTCACACAACAGAATTTGTCTGGCACTTGGAACAGTTGTGAAATTTTTTTCAGCTCTTATCGTATATGCAAGCTTGCAGCACATTTTTTCATCAAGGTTCTGATTTATGTGAAGATTTGGAGCCTCATTTTAAAAAAATTGGAGATGACATTTCCAACATGAGGTCAGAAACTTTAAAATTGGAAAAAGAAATGGAAAACAGACATTCCTATGTCAGTAACTGTGATATTAACGGTGTAATGGGAAATAATGGATGCAATTCCAATCCAGTTATGGAAGGTTATTTATTTAAAAGGACTTCAAACGCTTTTAAAACTTGGCATCGTCGGTGGTTTATCCTTCAGGATAATCAACTTGTTTATCGAAAAAGATCTGGTATATTTGCGTATCTCTAAAAAAAAATGTGTGAAAAAATTTTATACACATTTCATTTCGTTTTGCAGGAGAGGAGGGCGTGACGGTGATGGAGCAAGATCTGAGGCTGTGCACGGTGAAACCGGCTTTGGATTCCGAAAGACGTTTTTGTTTCGAAGTTTTGTCTCCTTCCAAATATCACATGCTGCAAGCGGATTCCAACGAAATGTTTTCAGCTTGGATTTCAGCATTGCAGCACGGTATTGGAGCGGCGATTCAGTCTCTGCAAGCGGATTCGGATCCAAGTGGAGATGCAGAGGTCAACGATAATTCGGACGACGCCACCGCTTCAAGTCATTCTCGATCGGAAAGCGAAGGATCCGAAAAATCTCGGAAACCAAAGTGAGTCCTACACCTTCGCTGCCGATATCAAACGTTTAGCCTATTTACATTTTTGTTTCAGAATCTGGGAACAATTGTTGAAAATCCCTGGCAACAATTCGTGTTGCGACTGCTCCAGTAGCAATCCTCGATGGGCAAGCATCAATTTGGGCATTACCTTGTGCATAGGCAAGTTGGAAATAGATTTTTTTTTTTCTTTTTTGAACCTTGAAAATTTTACATTTTTTAGATTGCTCCGGAGTTCACCGCAGTCTGGGGGTTCACTACAGCAAGGTCCGGTCGTTGACTTTGGACGATTGGGAACCCGAAATTTTAAAAGTCATGGCAGAATTGGGCAACACCATCGTGAACAAGATATACGAAGCCGATGTTCCCGAGGATTTCGACAGGCCGGCTCCCAACTGCAGCGGGTAATGCGGATCATCCCAACTTCGGTACGTTATTTCGAAACGAGCGATTGAACCATGTATACTTTTGCAGGGTCGTGCGAGACGCTTGGATCAGAGCCAAATATGTCGATAGGAAATTTGTAAAAAATTTTGCAATAGTTCCTAACCTGTCGAAAGAATTAGCCGACTCAAGAACGTCGCGAAACGTCACTCCTGTCAGAAAGTGGAGCGTCAGAAAACTGAGGCGCCGTCCTAGGAGCAACGATGCTAGGGGAGCTAAAAAATCGAAAGCGACGCTTAAACTTTGTAGTGTCGAAGAAGGCGGCGTAAATGTCCGAAACCATGACGAAGCACCGTTAAGGCCTCAAACTTGGGCGACGGAAAATACTCTGTGTGGACCACCTCCTGGTGACACTGTCGGAAACCTCGACAAGTCGAGATTTAAAAATATGTACAACGTTGCAGCGGAAACTTCCGATTATGGTACCGAAGAGGCTTTATCAAAAAAAGAATCGGAGAAACTTTATTCTGAATCCGATTTGCTTCTGTTTGGACAAGACGTTACGAAACATCCAATCGAGGGTTCCATAGATATACCGAGCGACCAAGTAAGCTTTTGTTTGTAGTTTTTTTTTTTTTTTTTTTTTTTTTTTTTACATTGCAACTTTTTTTTCTAACCATTTTACAAGGATTCCACTGGAGGGGAAGACGAGGAGGAAATTACCGCGGAAGAGGATATATCCAAGCTTCACCCGGATCTTTTGCTTTACAAGGCTGCCGCCGCTCACAATTTACCAGTCATGTGTGAAGCTTTTGGTTTCGGAGCTGACAAAAATTGGACCAATCCAGATGATCACGGCAAAAGTTGCCTTCATCAGGCAGTTGCAAGCGTAAGACCCCTTGTTTTTTATTTCCACGCATTTTAATTTCTTGTCTCGTCTCGTCGCGATAACGACGATTCATTAGCGTGATGCGACATCAAAAAGTTTCTTTTTTTTTTTTTTAATGGAAATTTACACTCATTTTAGGGTTCTGTCATGGCCTGCGAATACTTGATATTGAATGGTGCTAGAATAAATTCTCAAGACGAGGAAGGAAATACTCCTTTGCATCTGGCCACGGAAATGGGCCACACGGCCCAAGTCTGTTTATTTTTAAAACATAGAGCTGACCAGCATGTTAGGAATATAAAAGGCGTCGAACCGTTGAGCATAGCAGTCAGCAATGCGAACGCTGATATCGTAACTTTGTAAGAAGTGATTTCTTCTTTCCCTAGACATGAAATGTACGTTTGCATAATTTTTTTTTTTTAACAAAACATTTTCAGGCTACGGCTCGGCTTGCTCAACGAAGAAATGAGAGACTCCGAATCTGGTTCACAAGGCGACGACATGTTCAAAGACGTGGTTAGAGATTTTTCGCAACTGGCCTACCATCATCCGGAGCGTTTGATTCGGAAAGACGACGACGTTAAATGACACAAAAAATGTCTTTACAGTTTTGTACAGTTTCCATGACTTCAAGATGATTGGAAAATGAAAGAAAAATTCCGCAAGATTTTTGAAATCCTCTTCGTGACATCGAGTCGACGTGTGTTTTTATACAAATATTCCTGCTTCAATTTAATTCTCAGTGACGATTGCGTTTTCTGCTGTAAGCAAATTAAAAATCTAGCAGATTTATTTTTACTGCATTTTGTTCCATTTTTTATTTTTATAACTCATCGGCACTACAGGCTCATTTCATTCCGATGGATACATTGCACTGATGTAATGTTCGAGTGGTTAAAGATTTTTTTTATTTATTTATTATTTATTTATTTGTTTTTAATTTACTTTTTTATTTTAAATTTGACAAAATGAGTGTTTGTTGTAATGGCTCACTTTTGACGTTATCTTGAGTGGAAATCTCACTATGGAAACATTGAACGATAATTTTCATATACAAGTTTTGTGTAATTTTACGATCAAGCAATATTTTTTTTTTTTTTTTTTCCAAATTATTAACTCACGCGTTTCCAATCTTGAAATAAATTGTACATATTTTTTATCGAAATATATATATATATATATTTAAAACTATAAAAAAGAGCCGAGTTGTATGATCAAGGGGATAAAGGTTTTTGATCGCCCTTTCTTTCAGACTGTGCGTTCATCATCATTTCGCTTAGGGCCATTTAAATTTTCCTTAATGAGATCGTTAATATGAGTATTTAAAAAGGACACAAGATGGGAATTTTCTCGCTTGTTAGGTGTCGGAATGTTGACGATATTGACGCTGGTTATTTGTTCCGCGGCCTTCGGCTGCGGACGAAACATACTACAAGGCAAGTATGATTTATATAATTTTTAAATCGAAAGCCGGCATTAATGATTATTCAAATTTAGGACCGGTAATGGACGTTCGTGCGACCGAAATGTCGGACTTGCCTGTCGAATCGAGTGCCCAGCTCTCCGGAAGATCCATCGAAATAAATCACGTATGCGATTTACGGAAAAGAAGATCGGGGTATGCAGTTTTTATTACGCATTTATTTTGAACGCGGTTTCAGATACCTGCGGTTAGGCAATTTGGTTTCGGAGGACCAGGGATAGGAACCGGTTTTGGAGGATCCCACTCTCAAAGTACTTCCAACAGCTTTGGAATTTCAAGTGGCTTCAACACAGGTTTCGGAACGGGTTTGGGCGGATTTCCTGGTGCCGGCATCGGCTTCGGAGGAAACTTTGGGGGTGGGGGAGGTTTCGGAGCTTCTTCTCACAGTTCGTCTTCTTCTTCCGTCGGAGGTTTCCAAGGAACAGGAGGATTTTTTGGTTGATTATGTTAAAAACATTTAGTGTTTACAAAAGGCGGGGGAAAAAGAAAAAAAAAAAAAAAATTACCGCATTTCAAACCGCAAAATACAGACCACTCCATTACTTGCCCAAAGTCATTTTCTATAAATAATCTGTAAATAACCGATCCTTTAAATATTTGACTTTCTATTTTACGGACTCTGCATATAATTTCCGTTAATATTTTGCAGGCATTTCTTTTGTATTATTAATCTAGCCAGGAATTCACTCTCGCAGTGGCGTCGCTAGATATTAAATATTGGAAGGACCGGTACGAAAAAATATCGCGGCAAGGGCTAGAAGATAGGGAACGAGAATCCACAAGCTGCAAAAATTGTCCTGGCAGATTCGCTTCCTTCCTACCCTAGGCAGACTTTTCTGCTGACACGACAAAGCAAAAAGTTCAAGAAATTTAGTTCTCTTTGTTGTCCGTCAGTCGCGCTTTTGTTGTTTGGGTTAGAGATAGAGGAAGGTGTCGGCCGGTGGGGAGAGTTATAAACATCAAATATTTTATAAACAAAAAATTTTAATGTTGATAAAAACGGGAGTTTTGTCTTTTTATTTCCTGCGATCCGGTTTTATAGATTTTATTTCCCTTTTAAAAAAAGGGATGACCCACGGTTTGGAATAGGATATCCCAGCATCCGTGAAATGGCAGTTTACAAAAAAACCTCAGACTTGGATTTTTTCAGTAAGTGAAAGTTTCGGTTAGTTGTGTGCTTTCCATTTGGCTGTAGTGAATCAAATAGTGATATAAAAAGGAGAAATTTAGCTTCTGTTTTTTTTAAGCACGACGAAATGAACTTTTATTTTTATTTTAGAAAGGAAATAACCATTTCTTCTTGTATAGTTCAATTCACGATTTCCTCATTTTTCCAGCAAGCAAGCAAGTTTTTATCAATTGCCTGGTCCCGCCAATAAATTTAATGAGTACACTGTGGCATAAACATTACAAAAGAATCAAAAATCAATCACAATATAAAACAAACTATTTCGCATCACTTTCAGGTTGATACAATATCAAGGTGTTTTTTCAAAAATGTTTTTTTTTTTTTTTTTTTAAATATTCAATTTCCAAATTATTTTTGCCTTGTAGGAATTTTTTAGTCATTACTTTAAATGATAACCTTAAACTTTCTTGAATGCATAAAAAATTGTTATCATAATATTTTTTTTTTTTAAGAAATTTGTCAACAAGCAATAACAGAACTCATTGAAGCTTTATTAACACAATAGAAATTTTAAATGCAGGCAGGAAAAAGGGTTCTAGATATTTTCAGGCAGGTGGACTTGATTTAAAATGTCTAAAGTATGCCTAAATCATGGATACTTTTAAACGATTAACAAGATAGTCCACCTGGGTTTTGTCAATTTTTGCTGCTGATTACTTAAAGGAAAAAGGCAAATTCATTGTTTGAGAGAATGGTGAGAATGGTAAAAATGAAAAAAAATTGTTTCACTGGATAAAGTGCAGTACATATCTTCAGACATCGAAGTCATTTGCACTTAAAAATTAGAGACTTTAGAAGCCAAAATTGAAAAATTTAGAGACCATTTAGAGACTTTTAGAGGCTGGAAAAGAAACTGTTTGTTTATTACTTATAAACATAAAATGCCATTTTCTATGTAAGAATTCAAAATGGAATCAACGGAAAATGAATTTTTCTGTTATGGAAAAGCCAAGTTATTTGTGTTTCTAAACAAAAAAATTTCATCTTTTTCCAGAAAAAAAAGTCACTAGAAAGTCATTGTGGATTTAAATTAAAAATATCTATTTTATTTGTTTAAGTCAATAACAAAAATAGTATGTTATATCGTCACGTTAACAAATTCATAGCTGCCATTAATCATCTATTTAACAATTTAAATTTTTTTTGGAAACAATAAAATTTTTTAATCATCAAAAACATGCTTTGGGATCCTTAACTGTTCTGACAAAATTTTTTTTAGTCAGCTAGTAATTTATATGGTCGAATAATTGCGATGTTTCGGCCTAAGATCAATATTTTTGGCCTCTTTAACCTAAAATCTGTCACTTAACAAATTTTTTTGTAAATTGAAAATGGCATATTCTACCCCTTGATAACAGATGTTGAAACAGTTTTAAGCTTATGTCAAATGAATTTTAATACGAAACAAAAAATTTTTTTTCAATTATTTAATTTTTTTATTACTAGAAACAGGTTTTTCTGGTGAGGAATTTGATTCTAAAAACTTTTTGAAAGACTCACCCTATTTGCGAGAGATGAATTAGAAGGTTTTTTTTTTTTTTTAATTCCTTAAAGTGGATAATACTTAAATTAATAAAGAAGTAAGAAATTGGTTAAAGAAAGAGACTTTAGGAGACTTTTTACAGAATTAGAGACTTCTAGGAACCAACCAATTTTTTTTTTTTCTTTGGAGTCGAATGTGGTTTTACATACTTTTATGCTTTAAAATTTTAATTTTAATCCAGTGGGTTGGTTGGATAGAAAACAAAAGAGATAGATCGCTGCAAAAAAGGAAAATTTTAAAAAATTTGCAAGAAAAGATACAATATTTTGACATCCTTTGGCTATTTATCACACTATTACTTCCCCAAATTTTTTTTTTTTTTTTTTTTTTTTTTTTGCGTTGAATGAAAAATTATTTTACATGCTTGTTCTAAAGCAAAAAAAAAAAGGAAAAAACTTAAAACTTTTATCGCTGAAGAAAAGAAAAATTAATATTAACACTGGTTCAAAAGATATTTTTTATGCATGAGACTTTTAACACGCATTCGCCAGTGAATAGTTTTAGACGAATTTTTTCATTTAATGCATTGGTCATGCCATAACCGCAAAAAAGGCAACCACTCTAGTGAGTTACAGACCTGAATTTTTTATAAACATAGGAAAAGCCGAGCTTTTAGTTTCTTGTTTTCTTATTGTGTAAAAACTTGTTTCGAATAGTTCTTTTCACTTTGGAATTTTCAGTGATGTTGAGGATTGATTTTGAACAGAATCTTTATTTATTCGGCATAATTTTTGCATATACATAACGCCCTCACCCTCTTAGGACGTTGTTAAACGTTTCCGGAAAGCGTAATAAAAAGCAAATATTTCGTGCCGTAAAAAATGTTTCAATTAAAGCATATTGACCGCTCCAATGACGTTCTTTAAACGTAAATAAAGGTGTTTTTACGTTTTAATAACCATTTCTTGACGGTTACAATTGCGCGAATGATATTTTCTTTCTTCTTTATCTCACGTCAAAACGAAGGGTAATTTAAACGTTTTTAACACCTCATTCAGCAATTGCCACAGCCACAGGTTTCAGAAATACGGTTTTCTTTCGTTTTGTAATGTTATAAATATGTTTCCATTTTCATTTTATTTTCCTTTTTTATATTTCTGTAATGGAGAAGAAAGAAATGCTTGGCAGCGGATTAACCGTGAAAACTATAGTTTGGGACTTCAAACATCGGGAAATGTTGCTTTGTTTTAATTTACTTCTGGAATATAAGCCCAAAGCAGAAGTGTAACATAAAAGCTCAATCAAACTTCTTTGTAAAGTTCTCAATTTAAGAATACTAATTCAACTCATTAAAAGTTCTTGATTTTAAAAACCATCCAAGATATAGAGTCGATCAGTCTGACGTCACATATACGTTCAGAACACTAAAAACGCTGCCTCCTTTACCGTTGCTCCAACTCCAATTGGTCGAAAAATAGCAAAGCCTTCAAAATCAGCGTTTTTCGGACCCTGTGACGTAACGACTGTTCGACTCAAACACAATAATTGAGTTTCACTTAAACACGACCGAATTAAGTGTCAATATTGCAAAGAGAAATAAAATCAAAGTTGAGAGATAAAAAACCAATTCTCACCTAAAATTGGTCAAGGCTACTCAGACTTTTTTCTATTAAAAAGACGCTAACATTCTAATTCTAACAGAAATATACCACAGCTGGTTATTTACCGTTAGTTTTTGAAAACCAATTTTTATTGCCTAAACCTTGAGACCTGTGGGAGAGAGAGAACAGCAACCCCACTGTCTTCTGCTGTACTATTGGTGTATGCTATTCTATGTTTAACCGGACGGTAAAATGGAGGCCGGTAAGCTAAACACCACTTTTGTAAAACAACCAATCACAATTAATCCCTTCGGTGGCCGTTCTCTCCCATATAGGTCTCTAGCTAAATCTATATGCTCAGTATGGTTGTTACTTAAAACTTTTTATTTCGATTTTAAAACATGCATGTGACGTCATTTAAAGGGGAAGGGGAAGTGATCTAATTCCATAACGAACTATTTAGCATGACGTCACTGGAGGACCAACTTACATTGAGTCTTTTGGGAAAAAACTTTAAAAAAATTTTTTCAAGCAGATGCGTAAGCGTATAAATTTTAATTACTCGCATTTAAACTCTTAATTTTCTTATATATGCTATGGCGTGCACAGAGCCGAATTTTCCAGTAGGCGAAATAGGCAACTGCGGAGGGCCGCACGTCCTTGAGGACCCGCGTATATGAGATTGCAAGACTTTTTTTTATTTCTTAACTACAGTTTCTAAAAACTTTGTAGCAGAAAATAATTTTTATTTTTCATACAAAGACTGTACCTACTGTAAATCGCCTGCATTGTTATTCAGAACTATGCAGACCAGCCGTTCAAAAAGAAAAACAAGCTACAGTGGAGGTTACCACTGTCCGATACTGTTCAATTTCATTTAAATCTTACTCCCACGAGTAAAAATATCAATAAATATTATGTTGGGTTTTGAGTGTGGTTCTTAAACACAATAAACTGACAAATTACACTGTTCCAGAATGTTCCAGAATGTAGTAAAATGTTCTAGAAAATTGCAGATGTGCGAAATTGAAAAAAAAAAAAAAAAAAAAAGGCCAGGTCCTAACAAATAAGATAAAATACTAAATCCGTTCGATGTGTGGACAACGTTTACTATATCGAAACGTTTAATCGGATATGAATGCATAATTTGACATAATGATAACAAAAGTGAGAAAAAAAAAGAGGCACGAAATGTAAATACTTTTTAAAAATTGTTAATTTTTATACGTTTACTTATTTTTTTTTTTTTTTTCTCGTGTAAAATGTACCGCTATACTATCAATCCTGGAAAAAACGGGAAAAAATTGACGATTTTAAACGTTTTAATGCTGCGTTTTTATGAAGGCTTCATTTCCGATTTTTATAGTACCCGCTTTTTACGGTTTTTACTTTCGAGCGCCGAGAAGTAATATTGGATTAAGGTCTTGCCCAGGGCTGTAATTCCGATTCATTTTTATTCGGTATTGGAATCATACTCATAAATAGTCAAGATTCTGCGGAATGGAAATCGGAATCTTGGAATTGCAGCCCTGATCTTGCCCTCCGCCCCCGAAGATTTCGCTTGACAGGGAAGATTGAAGAATCGACATTATTTAAATAAGGATTCCCAAAAATTAATCTCCCAAACCTCAAGATACGATATTACGAATTTACTTCAATATGCTTTCGCTTTTATGATGTCTGTTAAAATATTTTTTAATCTTTTTTCACCGAGTTTTAATCGTAAGTACTATGGAGTTGTCAAGTTTACGTTATGTCGTTGTGTATAGTACCCTTTTCGTTTAAAATATGTTTTGCTTTTGTTCTTTTAGATCCTGATGATAAACCGTTCAGGTTCGAAATGATCATTGAAGAATAATATAAAATTTTTATATCGTATCTTGAGGTTTGTGAGATTAATTTTTGGGAATCCTTATTTATACAAGAAACTTCAGACCCCAATAAATATCATCAATCGACATTATTTGTTAATTAATTAAATTTAATTTTTTATTTATTTCAGGTTGATGGTTTCCGCAGAAAAAAATGACAAAAGCAAGGAGTTTTATTTTTGGTTTGTCGCTTTGTTTACTATTCCATCTGGAATGTTGTAAAGGAAATCTTAATCTTTATCTGTCCCTTTCCGAAGTGAAAAGACTTCTTGGTAAGTAGACACAGCTTGGCAAAAGAGGAAATAAAATATATATTGGAGGTATCAAAAAAAAAAAAAATGCTTTTTGGTGTTTTGTCACCAGATTTTGAGTAGTCGACGCAGGAGGTGAAATATTTATTTGATTCACAACACTCGTTAGCTAAATGTAAATTCCGAGTTTGTAAAAGACCAAGTTGTGTTTCGGTCTTGAGTTCACGAATCGTGTTCGAAACATCCAATTTCTTTTTGAAATCCCTCTCGGGGTCTTGGAATTTCTTTTTTAATAACAAGTCAAGAGGCATTTAACTCCGATTCTTGAACGACGTACCTAATCATTTTTCGTAACGAGATTTAAACGGAGTTTTAAAGCTTTACCCAGATCATTTTTCACGAAAAAAAAATGTAAACTTTGAAAAATGTATTCCTCTCTCTCCCCCCTTCCGCTTCCGAACCAACGGGGATCCTTTCGGTAGGTTTTTCCGAGTAAAGGTCTACCCTCAAGGAGCTTGATGGGTTCGAGTGGGAGAGACGCCCTCATGAACCCAAGTCCATCTGCCAAGGCTTCATCTTTATTTCCGTTTTTTATTATAACGACTTGTCAAAAAAATTAAATTTTATAATTGGATCTTACTTGTTAGGTATTTTTTATGTATTTGTTTATTTATTTTGTTGTAAAGCAGCAGACCCAGACGTATTTATGGCTTCTTCTTGGAGTCGCGTTTGATATGACAAAAAAAGATGAAATGAATCGAATCTTAGCCGAAACTGCAAAGTAAGCAAGACGAGTCGATTTTGCGATCGACTCATCATGTACATTTTTGAGTTCATATATTATATATTCGGTAGGTTTAAGTGCCGTTTATTTCTTTATTTTTACTTATCGCCTCCTTCTACTTTTGCCATATCACGTTTTTCTGGTTCTTGTTTGCCTTTTAAACGATTTTTGCCCCGTTGTCCGCACGTTTCCCCCCTGGAAAAAGCTCCTTTAATTCATTTATCGCCAATCTCCTCGCCGTCGCGCTACATTGCACAGTACTTCAGTTTTTTTTTTTTTTTTTTTTTTTTTTTTCTCTTTGTTCTCCAAATATTATAAAACGGTGGCTTTTTTTTTTTCTTTAAGAAAGGAAGTCTTATTTATATACCCATTTTTGTTTTTTGGTACTTAAAATCGCGGATGAATTGATTTGTTTTAGACCCTCGTTGGCTTGCACCTCGGATAACACGAGATTAAGTTTCTCTTTTGTTTCTGAAGGAAATAATTATCATTTCTCTTTATAAGGGTTAAACGCGGAGCTGTTTTACGTGCGAGACGGAGTCGTGAACGACTATGCTCTCAACTTCGTCATTCCGGTTCCGGCTCACATCGACGATTTGTGTTTTACCTGGCAAAGTTTAGCAGGAAAACCGGTAAGGGTCGAAAGCTTTGCTCCTTGGGGAGGGTTATTAAAAAAGTCATTTTCGTTGTTTCAGTTAAGATACTCCGTGTTTCTGCATTTGTCGAATCCCGAACCCCTGGTAAATCCCCGGCTCAACATTTCTCAAACCGGATTCGTTCTTACGACTCCTCAGACGTTTTGCGCAGAACTTTCGTGTTCTGGGTCGACCAACGCCGAAATCGACGTCAGACTCAACGTGAGCATCATAGTGAACAAAGCGAGCAACCTCACGACCGACTTGACGTTTAGAAGGACCAAAATATGCTTCAGGGAAGCCGAAAACGCTTACGACTCCGATCGGCAAGTTGTAGTGGTGGATTCTCGGCCTGCCGGTTCGGATTCGGCCGACATCTTTTATGTGGCCGTGGGTTGCGCCTGCGCTTTGATCGCCGTCGTCGTAACGATGGTTATGGCTTATTACGTGAAAACGAAAAAGACGAGACGAGGCGGAATGCTCAGAGAATCGAGAAACGGATCCGCTTGCTCCGCCGGAGGTCACGCCACCTTTTTACCCGTGGAAATGCCTCCGAACAACACGGCGGGGACCTCTTTGAGCAGTTGCAAAAGCGTCAACAGTTACGCCAGTTTCAAACGCATGCCTAGCTATTCCGTACTTGATGACAAGCAAAAAGACAAAGATCTCGACGAAAGGATAGCCGAACTTACCATGCAAAGGTATCATCTCGAGCTTTTTCTTTCGTTTGTCGACCTTGCTGATTTGGGTACTTTTTTTTTCAGATGTCGAGTCAGACTAAAGAGTATTATTCTCGAAGGAACTTTTGGTAAAGTTTACCGCGGCTCTTATGCCGAAGAAGATGGAGGAGAAGAGGAAATCATAGTCAAAACCGTCACAGGTATTAATGTTTAATTACTGGATCACTAATATTAGCCTGCTCTGATTTTTTTTTAAAAAAATATTTTTGAGTTGTTACGAAACTTTAAGAAACAATTTGTTTTACCAATTGATGAAATGTATGATCTTGATAAACGAATGTGACCTCAGAATAAAGTTTAAAAGATAGAAACATTACGCTGTAAAAAAAAGGATACTTTGAGGAAGAACTTCAATTCAGGCCCGTAACCGGGGGGGGGGGGGGGGCTCAGCCCCCCTTTGGTCAAGCTTGAGCCCCCCTGTAGATTTTGTTTGGCCCATGTAATTTCCCTATCTTCCAAATTTTTAGCGGCCATTTGAAGCCCCCCTTTGAAAAATTTGCGCCCCCCTGTGCTTCTTAGGCTGGTTACGGGCTTGCTTCAATTTCTGCCTTATTTGGCCAAATTGCAAGGGGCCAAACTCCACCACCTCACAGAGACGTTTCAGAATTTTCAAATCAAACCAGCCCATTTTTAGGACCTCAAAACCCGTTCAGACCTTTACTCCATTCTCTTTAATCTATTGCTAAGAATTCACGAAAATCTGTCGGATACAAAAACACGTTAAAAAAATGAGAAAAATATTGGAAAAAAGAGGGGAAAACATTGATTCTATTGTTTCTTAAATTCTTTACGAAGGCAAGATCAGGAAGAATCGGAACTTTGTCAACAATTTGCTTCGTGAATCCCTCTCGATGTAAACTACGGAACCCATTGAAATGAGTCTTTTACGAGAAAATTTTCCGAAATAAAATTAAAGGCTTTCGATCAGTACAAATGCAGTGTCTTTTTTTTTTTTTTTTTTTTTTTTTTTTTTTAGATCACGCATCGCAGACTCAAATTTCGATGCTGATGCAGGAGGGTTTGGCCATGTACAATCTCGGCCACAAAAATATCCTTTCCATCATGGGAGTTTCAATAGAAGACCACACTTCGCCTTTTCTTATTTATCATTACCAAGGATATACAAATTTAAAAAGGTAAAAAAAAAAAAAAAAAAAAAAAAAAAATTATTATAATTAGTAAAATAAATTAAATTTTTTGGAAAGGTTCCTTCAGAAGTGCAAAGTGTGTGCTGAAGGTATAGCGCACATGCTGACTACTCAAGAGGTGGTCGACATGGCTTTGCAGATCGTCCACGGCATGCAATATCTTCACAAAAAGAAAATCCTCCATAGAGATTTAGCTGCGAGGAATTGCGTGTAAGGGAAACTTGCAATGGCTTAATTTATAGTTTTGAATTTTCAGTTACTGGGTATGGTTTATTTCCCCCTTGTTGCAGGGTGGACGATAAGCTGCGAGTTCAAATATGCGACAACGCTTTATCTAGAGATTTATTTCCAGCCGATTATCACTGTTTGGGAGACAACGAGAATAGACCTATCAAGTGGTTATCAATAGAAAGTTTGACTCAAAAAACCTTTTCCACTTCAAGTGACGTCGTAAGTAACAAATTCCATCTACAGAGACGTAATTTCCTATGTGCAGAGTGGTGCAGTTGCACCACCCAAGATTTTAATTTTTTTTGCAAAATCCAATATTTTTTACTGTGCTGGTACGGATTTCGGTTCATTTGAGCCATGACAAAAGTAAAGAGGGCAATGTTTTGTAATCAATGAAAAAAAATTAATCCTATTATTGGTCGAACGGTCACGCACAATCTTATTATTTTTCAAGTACCTGAAGGTCCATCTTGGAAACCTTTTTTTGAATTTTGCACTAAAAATCATTTTATGCAAATTTACGACCTTTAACAAATCTCTTCTTTCTTCTTTCGGTTTTTATCTTTTTTTTCTTTTTTTCTTTGGCGGTTTTATTTTTGGTTTTCTCGGAACTACAGCTACCAGGAATCTTTTTAAGAATTATTTTTCTTTCAGGTCGTTCACTTTTTTCTAGTTTCCTTCTTCCCACCCCTTTAAAAAAATAACAAAATACTTCGATTTTTAAAGTCTTCTTTTTTGCCAAAAACTATACAAAAATTACATACAAAGTCATTAGTTATATGCTAACGGTCTACATCAGCGGTAGTTGAATTTTTGGTGGTTAAAATGAAGCGTTCGAAAATTACTGATTTTTTTGCTCGGAAAAAAGTGAAGAAAAATAATTGCATGCCTTATAAAGAAAAAATAGATGCTAAAAACGATTCGGAAATTAGTGATTTACATTACCCCCCCCCCCCCCCCAAAAAAAAAAAAAAAAATTGCACCACCCAAAAAAAAAAAAAAATCTTGCACCACCCAAAAAAAAAGTGAAATTACGTCTCTGTCCATCTAGATACAGTAAAACTTCCGAAATAAAAAGATCCAACAGAGAAATTTTTACATTTTATTTTATTTTCCTGTTGAAGTAGGAAAGGACTTCTTCAAAATTAATTTCAGAAAGAATAAGGAAGGACTAGGAAATTTCACAGTTAAAGCAAAAAGAACTTTAAGTAACCCAAATCTTACTGGCGCCGAATTTGCTATAAAAATCTGAAACAGGAGCCCCCCTTCCCAACACCTGTTTTTCTGGGACCCCTATCCACAAAAAACTTTTTTAATTGATTTTGCTAATTTCTTTTCAGTGGTCTTTCGGTGTGTTGCTCTGGGAGTTGACGACCCTCGCTCAGCAGCCTTATTCCGAAGTCGACGCCTTCGAAATGGCCGCTTATCTTAGAGACGGCTATAGACTAATGCAACCAGTTAATTGTCCTGACGAGCTGTAAGTTTCTTTACTTATGGCTTCTTAAGATAACGACAACATTTCATTAAACCTGTTTTTTTTTCTTTTTTGTTTTAAGATTTGCTGTGATGGCATATTGCTGGGCCATGTCGACGGAGGAGCGCCCTACTTTTACCCAATTAAATATTTGTCTTCAGGAATTTTATGCTCAGCTGACAAAATATGTTTGATTTTTCTTTGGAATATTAATTAAACTTCAGGTTAAAGGTTAGTTACAAATGCGCATGCAACCACAATTTTGCAACCAGAAAATAATGGAAACGAATCTCCCCTTTGTAAACGTTCGTATTGTTTTACTTTTTCACGTGCTAATTACCGTTTTTTTTTTTTTTTTTGCTTTGGTCGTGTCACGCTGGTCGGGTTTTCTTAAAAATCAGATTTGTCGTTTTACTTGCGCAAAAGGAAAACCTAATTGAATGGTAAAGTTGGAAACAGTCTAGAGCTCCAGGAGCCCATTTTGGAGGATGGTTGTGTCGTATCGTTCGATTCAGGAATAGCAAGGACCCTTTTTGAAACCGAAAGTGATTCAACGGTAAAACAAAAGAACAAACAACGAAAACGAAAACGTTTTTATGAATGAAAAAATGTGAAAATAATTATACCTAATTATAATTTCCTTCTTCACGGGTTTATGGATTGATGATGTCGTTTTTATGACATAAGTCAGTTAGTTCGCTCTTTTCAAATCATGAAGTTCGGTATATTTTTCGTTTTTTTGTGTTACTTTGCTTTTCATTTTTCCCGAGGTAAACAAATTTTTGGACTCCTTGGCCTAGTAAATTTTGAAATATCTTAGCAAAACTTATTGCTTCTTCTTTTTGTTTCTAAATTAAAATCAAAAACCGATTAGGGAATTCCATTATGTTGGTCTACGCAACTTTATTTAAAATCCAATTTTGTAATCCTTGTGGTGTCTCTGTCGATAAAAATAGAAAAATAATTTCTAATTTTTTTAAAATTTAATTTAATTTAATTTAATTCTTATTTTTATTTAGGTTTGAAAGTCGTCTCGAAAACAGACTTTGAGGATTTGAAATCCATAAAATCAGAGAAATCCACGTCGTCATCGGAATCAGGTACCGAAGAAAGGTTACAGTTGGATTCGTCAGAGGTGACGATTCTCCGGCAAGGAAACCGAAAGAAGTCAAAAAAAATCGTGAGATTGAAACCTAAAGATTTTGAGGCGAAAATCCCTGTGTCGATCAAGGAATCCGACAGAGAGTTTCAGCTTCAAATTCCCGTTAAATTCGAAGAAAAAAAGGATAAACCGAAGTACAAGGTGAAATTTTACAAAGGAACAAAAATGGAAAACGAAACTACTACGGTGAAACCGAAAAAGGATCCCTTGGAAGAGAGGGTTCCGATCGTAAAGGGGTCGTTTTCCGACGTGAAACCGGATTTCTTGGTACCTATACCCAGAGAAACCGTACCCCGCGATATTCATTCCCTTTCTCCTTTAAACGACTTCCAAAATTTGTTCAAACACGTAGCCGGAAGACTCAGAACCGGGAAGCCCAACTACATAGAAGGACTTCGTCCTCCTCCCCCTTCTTACCCTGGAAACCGCCCTTTCCTGGTAAACCGGGATCCTTACGATCGAATAAATTGCAGTTACTCGTATCCCGGACATTGCAATCCGTCGGCGGATGGCTATCCGTATCCGGACGTCGGAACGGAAACTCCCTTTCCTCGCCCCACGTACGGAGTTCCAAACTGGCAGCGCCCTAATGATTACGGCAACGATTGGAGTTCTGAGAAACCCGGAACATGGGGTCAAGGGAACCACCAGGGGAACGATTGGGGGGGAGGAGGGTGGTCTCAAAATCGACCTGGAACCGATCAAGGAAATCAGCAGCCTTGGAATCAAGGAAGACCGGTCTACGGTCCCCCGAGTCAAGGAAACGACCATCGACGTCCCTGGAATCCTACTCCCCAAGGAGAATGGAACAAACATCAAGGGACTTTGGGAACTACGGGAACTACGGGTCCGGTTCGATTGAACAATAGACGAGGGTCTTGGATCTCCTGCAAGCCTTTCGAAATTTTCTCGGGAAAGGAAGCACGCGAAGAACCTCCGGGTTGCCCTCAACACGTTTCGTTTGTACTCGACTTCCCGACGGCGACTCCAGCCTCAAAAATCGATGACAAAACATTTTTCGGAAACGAAAATGGACCCGTTTCACCAGAAAACGAACCCAGTGCTCGATTGATCTTTCCGAGTAATCGTTAGGCTTTTAAAAATTTCTAGTTCACACGTGTTTACGCAAAGTAATATTGGAATCGGCGAATAAAAATCGTATAATGAGAATACCATGAAAATTATCGATATTAAAATGATATTGTATTTTGAATGTACAGAGATATTAGTTGTTTAAATAGAATTAATTGATTGCACTGGTACCATTTTGAAGAAACCTATCAGCCAAACAGTTAACATTTTGAAATGATCTCCAGAGAGTAACTGATTCTCTGTTAGTCCCAAACAGGAGTGTAGATGAATTTCCGACGAGAAAAAACCTCCCGAAAAATTATACCTGTAGAAAAAAATATAATATCTGATTTGTAATTTTTTTTTATTTCTTCTCACAAAATGAAAGAGAACTGATTTTTCCGGGATTGAAAATTTTTGCTTCTCTGTTAGATCTGACTTTTAATTTTTTATTACTTCCCTGAACGAAACTGGATTTTCCGGGATTGAAAAATTCGGTTTCTTTGCTAATCTCAAATTGGAGTGTAAATGATTTTCCGACGTGAAAAAACAACTCCAAAAATTAAACCAGTTGATAAAAATATAAGATTTCATTTTTCTTCAGGGAAATTACACCTAATTTTTCCAGGATTGCTTCTTTGTTAGTCACAAACAGGAAAGTAGATGGATTTCAGAGGTGAAAAAAAAAATGCCGAAAAATATTAAATCGGTTGATAAAAATATAAGATCTAAATTTTTTTTTTTTCTTCCCAGAAATGAAACTAGCTTTTTCACGTATCCGAAGTTGGCGACACCATATCGGAGTGCCAGGTCGGGACCATATGGGGTCGTTTGTGCTGGTTTGTACCGCTCGGTTATCCACCCGTCAGTGGATGTGAAAGCTAGCGACACCAGGTGTTTTTTTTGAATAACCTTTGACCCCGAGCGGCACAAACCAGCACTATCGTAGCACAAACGACCCCATATGGTCCCGACCTGGCACTCCGATATGGTGTCGCCAACTTCGGATACGTGGCTTTTTCCGGGTACGAAAATCTTTTACTTCTTTGATAGTCTCAAAAAAGAGAGTAAATGATTGTCTGGCAAATGAAAAGTATTCAAAAAATAAGACCGATAGAAAAAGATATCTGATTTTTAATTTTTTTTTTTTATTTCTCCCCGGAAATGAAACCGTATTTTTCCGCGGATAAAACGTTTTTCTTTTTTGATATGCCGGATCGCGTTTCGGAACCGATGAATGACAATTAAGTCGTAATTTATTAGTACTTTTTAAAAATTATTTTTTACTTTGTGCTGTGTTTCAATCGATATAATTCGGTATCTTAGACTTTTTTTGTCAAAATTAATTTTATTTGGGGTTTTCCAATTTTTACTTAAAAAATTTGTCAATGTAAGAGCTTCAATGTCAGTAATTCAGAAAGAAATCAAACAGAGTACCTTGGAGAATAATGAATACCTCATATACTACTACTCATATCTCGGTTCAACCCTTAAGGGTCTCTACTGCTGGAAAAGAAAAATTCTCCACAGATAAGTGTTTTAAGAAAAGGAAAATATCCTCAGAAGCTGGTAAAGTTCTTAAAAAAATCCCAAGTTCTAGAAAACTTCCGAAAAGAACTGCGGAAATCATTCCCTGAAGTTTAAAAATTGCTTAAAAAAATTTTTCAAAGCTAAAGTATTTTTTTAAAAATCCTACACATGTAAAAACTTTTGGAAAAAAAATTCCTGGAAGCTAAAAACATTCATCCCCAAAATTTGGAAATATACTTCAAAAATTTGCCAAAGCTAGAAAGGACCTTACGAAGTCCTTTACATAAATTATCATTCGTCTACATCATGTACGTTTCAAAAATGTCTTAAACGGATGCAGAACATTTAAACTTCGCGCCTACATCTATAATGGAATAATGGAAATTCTCAAAGGAAATCACCAAATAAAAATATAGCATACCAACTGCTGATGAATTAATTAAAATGGTTCATGATGTGATGGCCAAGCAAGGGCTCCGCAGGGTTCCATTCTGAAAGCCAATGATACAAGGATAAAAAAGAAAAGAAAGAAAAAAATCTGGGAACATGCCTACAGATACGAGACGAAATGCTGCACCTGAGAAAAGGGAAAATTATTTCGATTTTGTAAATACCGCCGATTTGAATTACGAGAATGTTAGAAAAAAATTATCAGACGAAGCCGGTATTCGTCGTGACGGTCGGAGTTGTGACGAACACAGAAAAATTTGTAAGTCAGCTGCTGCATGTTTATCATGATCACGGCAAGTAAAATGCTAACATATCGAGATTGTTTTTGTTTTAGATTTGAAAACCGGAATAGTTACTCAAGCCAAAGGATCTGCATATCTCGAAATCGGTCGGACCAAAATAATAGTGTCAGTGTTCGAACCGAGAGAAATCCCTAGGTTATCTGAATTTACACCAAATGGGGAGATATATTGTGAATTAAAATTTGCTCCCTTTAGTTGTCCGGAAAGAAGGGGACATCAAATGGATGACAAAGAAAAAGATTTAAGTGCCATGTTGAAACGTTCTTTAGAGCCTGCTGTTTGCAGGGTATGTATAATTGAAATTAATTTCGCAGACTATCCCTATATAATGTTGCTTTTAATTCGTTTTTGCTTGAAGCATGAATTTCCAAATTTTCAAGTAGATGTCTATGCTATGATACTGGACAATGATGGATCATGTCTTTCTGGAGCAATTACTGCTGCTGGTGTAGCTTTGGCTGATGCTGGAATTCCAATGTATGATGTCATAACTTCTGTTACTTTGGTGAGGACTAAAGAATTTTACTGAAACTATATTATTATAAATCAGTAAATGCAATAAGAAATTTAAACCATTGATTGTTTTTTTTTTTTTTTGTTTGTAGGGTATTCACAATGAGTCAGTTTTTTTAGACCCCACACTGGAAGAAGAGAGGTTTTGTAAATTCTTTTTTACTGATAAAACAAAGGAAAGTGGGTTAATGAGCCTTTCTTACTTGCCGACTCACGAACAGACTTCGGAAATGACATTCACGGGAGCGTTTAAACTAGACAGAACAATAGAGTCGATGGATTTACTCGTTTCGAAATGTGCGGAAACAGCATTGCTGTCTCGTCGCTGTTTAATCGAAAACGTAAAACGAAAATTGAACGAGGAAGAATCGCGGACAGGGATATCCTGAGAACTATCAAAAACTTTCTAAGCCAGGAAGTGGAGAGGAAGCTAGACAATGGAATGCAAAAAAAAGCAAATTCGAAAAAAAAAGCAAATCAAAGCAAGCGAGGAATGCTATTAGTTTTTTAATACGTATCTGCGGCTATTTACAATATTGAAGTTATCAATAACTGTTTCACTTGGACGATTTTTCCTCTCTTTCTCTCCCGTGCATTTGCTTCGTGGAAAATTTTGACGACTCGACCTGCCTGTTGGCGTTGCGAATCTTGTTGTGACTTTTGCTTGTTAACGCCGTTTCCCCGTCTTTCTTTTGCTCTCCTTTAGAAACCTGAGTTTTGACCTTGATTTTTTGTTTGACCGGTGTGGATTTCCAGGCTTGCGGTTCTTCTCCGTGCTGTATGTACACCGGTATATAACCCGGAATGGCCGGAAGAATTTGCCTCATATACAAATCTTTCTGAACTCCATCTGAGAAAAGAAATCTACAATCGTAAAACGAAACAAAAAAAAAAATGGAAAAGAAGGTTTACGGCTTTTGCTCGAGGCCATTGGACGTCTTTAAAAAACAAGGTTAATGACTACTTCACGCGACCGGAGAAAAACGTCCGACCCGTGACATGCGATCCTTCTTTACCGAGAAACTTAACTTACTCGAGTTTTTCGGCCTCGCAAACGTTAAAGAGAAAAAAACTCCAAACAGAACACAGCAGGAGAACAATCGAATTCCAGACATTTTACCTAAAAGGAAATTTTTTTTAAGTAGGGTGGTGGCGCTAGTTATGGATCAGGCATCAGTTGTGGATCACCTCGTTTAATTTTATAAAAAACAAAAAAAATAACTCTTTAAGAGCACTTTTATTTCTTTCAAACTTTTAAAAATTTAATTAACTTCAAAAAATCATCAAGATTTCTAGCATTCAAGCTGTTTTAAAATAGAAAAACGAAAAAAAATCTCGCAGACCGAAATTCTTCCGGAAAATAAACACCATCGCCATTTTTCCGCTTTAAATATTTTTTCGTTAAGATCACTCTAATTTACCAAATATTTTCAAATGAGTAAAAAAACTTTTAGCAAAGGGTCCAATCTTTTCCCCTTTCAATACAATTCCCTTATATATAACTATTTCTTAAAAAAATTACCGATGAACCACAATTGAACACCGAAAAACTAGAAAATTCAGTTACGGATCACAACAACAATTTCATGGTACAATTAAAAAGGTTTTGTCATAAGATTGATACCGGTTTGAAGAAAAGCGATGATTTTGTTCAAATTTCTTGAATGATGACTTTAGAAGCGCGAATTTTATCTGTGAAGAACCGAAAACTTAAATAAAGACACAATATATCGCTAAATTTTCCGAAAATACAAAAAAAAAGATTTGTTTTTTTAAAAACAAAACAAAGGAAAGTCCATTTGAACAAACCTTTCATGTTTATTTTTCATTGGAATGTGGCTGATCCGAAACTAAAGAATTCGAGAAAAATAGTCGATTAATATTTTTAGAATTTATTTTCTGAATTATATGAAAGTTATAAGGGATCTTTTGACATTAAAAATTAAGTTTGAAATGTTATATTTCGGTTCCAGGTAAGTAATTTGTCCAGGGTTGGAAATTTAACTTTAATTCAATGTTTAAAAAAAAAATAATAGTACTATTTGATCCATAACTAGCGCCACCACCCTATTATCAATTTTTTAAAATGAAGTCTTTTCTTTAATTTCGGTCTACATCTCAGTTTCACTTCGTGCTATAGTTCTGTTTTTTTATTCGTTTAAAAGGTAAAACATGTTTTAAGAGCGAAGCACAATTCACTTTACCATGAAAAGAAGAAGCTTAGAATGAAACAAATTCCATTCAAAATACCGCAAAAACTGGATAAATGGGAGAACGGTATACGTACCTGGCCCGGCTCATCCGCACAGCACAAAATACTGATTAGCAACGGTCGCAAGCGACCATGTCATTCTCTTATATACCTACTGGGAACTTCTCAAGTAAATCTTGTTCGTTCCGAAAAACAGTCACAGTGGTATTTTTTTATTTTTTATGAACTTTTTTTTAAAGATCTAGTAACTAAAAAAAAATTTTTTTTTTAAATTAAAAATACCTTTGTGCGGAATCTTAAATGAGAGACAGAAAACGCTTACCGGTTTTTCGTTTGAAAACTTTGTTTGCGGCAACCGTAATGAGAAACCCGTCATAAAATCGGATCAAATGAAAATTAGGCTTCTTATTTTTTGCGACCGCTATCGGCTACAAGTCATTAGAGAGCGAATCTCGGCCGATCTCGGGTCCTAACCGAAGATAACAGTTCTAAAATAATAAAAATATAAAAAAAAAAAAAAAGTGTAAGAATAATAATAAGATTTAAAGGTAAACGGTGGAACGAGATCATCCGTATCCGATACTGATCTAGGTTCAATATACTTTCTTTTTGTCTCTCTCGCATTTTGTTTCTGTCTCTCTCTTTCTATTTCATTTGGCTTGGCGCAATTTTTTCTTTTATTGCTGGTCACGGATCATGTGTCTTTGACGAGCATAAACGAGACCGGTCGGAATCGAGCGATGGACTTCTTTTTTGTCGCAATCATTGCGGTATAAAATGCATAAAGAAAAGACGCAAAAATAAATATATTTTATTTTGTATAAATCTTTTGTACAACATTTTATAATATATTTTTTTCAAAACTGAAGGCGATACTAAATAATCAGTCGATATGCAAATTATAATTTATTTTCTTTAAAATTTGCCATCTACAAATTTAAACGATCAATTTTCAAGAGGCAACAAAATACTATCTCTTTTTAAAGACGTATAGAGCAAAACAAAAGCTCAAGACCGATTCACTAATATTTACTTATTTGATTTGATCGACCGACGCTACTTATTTGATATTTAATTAAAATATATCGAACTACTCAATGCTCCCGAACTCTTCGCTCTCGAACACTCACATAGTTCTTATCAAAATCCGGGAAGGCCAATTTAAAAAAATTTCAGCTGGGAGGTCGGTGACGTTCAAAAAAGGCGGCTTTGGTAGAATACATTTTGGCGATTTCGTAACAAGGGGGAGAAATATTTTGACTCATCATCCTTTCCGCTATCGATGCCATTTCTTGCTTGGAAGGCGGCCTTTCTGGCTCGAAACGGTCCCGATTCATATCGAGAGCTTGCCTCGGTCGTTCGTTCTTTGAATATTCGTTCAAAAACCCAGAGCGTGTGGCGTTTTTGTAATATCCATATCCCTCATCTAAAGCAAAAGCTGCAATTAGTAAAAAAAGAAAAGGGGCCAAATGGCATTAAAGCAATCGAAGAATACCTACCTCGGTTTTGATCGCCTCCGTGGTAAAACTCGTTAGAAGGATACATTTTGTAAAGATCAGGCGCTTCATCCTCAACCGGCTCGTCTCTTTCCGTTTCGAAACTCAGATTCCCTTGTTCTCCCCGAATTTGCAAAGTTTCCATATCGGAATATCCTACGAAGTTTCCGTTGGCGTTGAAATCTTTTTCGGGTTCCATCCTCTTGATACCAACAAAGTCGTTCCTTGAATCTGCCGCTCTCGTGTTTGGGTTCCCGTTTTTTTCGTCATCTCTTGGATTTTCCGAAAACATCTCACCGCGGTTACCGTTCGATTCTGCGGAATCAAGACAAAGAGATTAATTACTGCAAGTATTTAGACCAGACTAAAAGCCGAGAAGAAAGTACCTGGTCCTAAATTAGCAATTCTTTCGGATTCTTGTTCCACATCATCGCCGTTTGACTCTTTGGCGTTTCGTATGATATTGGCTTCTCTGATGATAGTTACGCAACCTAAAATAAAAGCCAGCATAAGAACCTGTTCTAATAACCTGTTCTAACCTGCTCTCCTGTTTTTTTTTTTTCTCAACAAAGATATACGCATACTTTCGGTAAATGAGAGAAGACCGGATCCACTTTTGACGATGGGGCTGGTAGGAGGATGAAGACGAAGCTCGGGTTCGACTATTTTCCCGTCGACGACGTTGACATAATTATCTTGAGGTCTGGGTTCTTCGGCTCGTGAGTGATGCTTTCTGTTCGGAGCTCTGAGCTCTTTTGGGAAAGGCGTGGGAGTCCTATGAAGTTTTCCCGGTAGCAAATCTTCGTCTTCCGCAAATCTGTAAATAAGTAGGCGTCTAGTAAGACAAGGCAAATATGAGTATGTCGGGCGAGACCCCTTACCTAATCTTTTTCGTCCAAGAGGTTTTTTCAACAGGGTCTCCTTTACTTTTCTCCGAAGCGATGTTACTGTCACGCAAAGGTATTTCTCCGAGCTGGGGCAAAGCGATGTTCGTCAAAAACCTCTCTCCGCTCGCGATATTGACGTCTTCCGTGAAGGGAATCAAAGGGACATTTTGGTTTGCCGAAAGCCAAATGGCGCGAATGCCTTTTAAATTTATAATCGTGATCGGAAGGTACATGAGAAAATTCCCTACCAAATTGAGAACTTTCAAACTGTTCAAATAACCGATTTCAGGAGGCAACACTTGAAGTCTGTTGTAACTTCCGTTCACGATGGCTAATCTGCAATGGAAATACGCATTCAATTTAGACAATTTAGACAAAAAAAAAAAAAAAAAAAAAAAAAACAGTGCCTGTTTTACCTGGTGCAAGATCCAATTTCCGGAGGGAATTCTTCGATCATGTTCTTGGAAACGTTTAAATTCCTCAAATTCCTAAGCAAACCTACGGAACTTGGGACGTTGCACAACCGATTAAAACAAATATTTAAATCTTCAAGGTTCACGAGCCTTCCAATCGATTTCGGAATCTAAAGAAAGTGAAAAAGAAATTAACGAATCATTTGAAACAATATACAGTACTCAGCTTCAGACTTTGTTACCTCTGCTAACTCATTCATTTCTAGTTGAAGTGTTTGTAGTTGAGTTATGTTTCCTATGGTTTCTGGTAGGTGTTCAATGTAATTGAAAGAAAGATTTAGCATGGTCACACTTTTACAGAACCCTATTGTCTCTGATATATTTATTAAATGATTATAACTCGCGTCTAAATGTTCTAAAGAGATCAAATTTTTTATATCTGATATTTCTTCTAGATCATTGTTGTCAATTAACAGCTCAACTAGACTTTTCAAACTATTAATGCATGCAGGAAATTCTACAAATTCGTTGTCTCCAATGTCAAGCCTAAAACAAAAGAAAAGCTGCAATATGAGAATTTTTTTTTTTTAAACAAAAAACGACAAAAATTATGGAACTTACCTTGTGATACAGGTCAACCTTGAAAACGACAAAGGCAAATTACATAAATTATTATTTCTAAGTTCAAAAATTTTTAATCTAGAAAGTCTTCCGACTGAAGCAGGTAAATAACTCAATTCACAGTCATTGAGGTAAAGTTCTTCCAAACCTATGAGCTGGGTCAATATAACTGGCATTTGTTTCAACTGATTGTGACTGAGACTTAATCTCTTGAGTTTTCTGCAGTTTTTAAGGTTTTCTGGCAATTCCTTTAAATTATTTTTGTCTAATTTCAAACTAGTTAAGTGTAGCAGCGAACCTATGGCAGGAGGAAGACTGGAGAGGCAGTTATCACAAAGATTTAAATGTTTCAATTCCTGGCAAAATAGAAAAAAAAAAAAAATTTAAGTCAGGTAATCAATCTAGCAGCAAAAAATCTGAAATTTACTTGGCAATGAAAAAGTTGAGGAGGCAAATTTGTAATCCTGTTGGAAGACAGAATTAAAGTTTCTATACATCTTTCTGCATTGAAGACAATGTTTGGCACTTCGGAAAATCCACAGTGGCTGAGATCCATTTTTGTCACCAACATTTTATCATCTTGTTGACTCTGGCAACAAGATTCTACTGCGCCCATTGTAAAGTGTCACTGTTTTTAAAGAGAAAAGACAAGATCATTAAAATTTTCCGGTCATAATGGAAACCTTATGACTTACCGAAATCGACGAGGGGAAAAACTGTTTGAAATTCTTAAGTCTCCCCTGAAGCATTCATTTAGGACATGAGAAATTTTTAACAATAGTGGTTGGCCGCATTCTTCAACGCTGATACTACCTTAACTAAAAGTTATACCTACAAGTCAAATTCGTATAGATTCATACATTGGATGTGTTACGTATCGCCGAGATATCTTTAATTAAATCTCTTCTTATGATGCAGGTATTACATATATTATCAGGTAAAAAATAAAAGAGTATCGCACACATTTCGAACATTTGTTTACGGATTTTAAGATACACAGAACAGACGGTTCTTGATCGCAGCAAAAAAAAAAAAAAAAAAAACTCGGTAAAACTCGTTAAGCGCAAAGCAGTCGACCATTTAATTTACGACCCGAAAAAAATTCTCCTGATGCGTCCGGATGCGTCCTTATTTCAAATTCATATTTTTAAAAAGTCATACGGATGGAAGCATATAGGAAAGATTTATAATGGCCAAAAAACATTATACTGCCAACTTAAAAATATTATTTGCTACGCTCTATGTGCGTGGGCATCAAATGGCCGAAAAACACAAACACGTGACAAGTTATTGAAAAATGGCTTCAGTCGACAAACAGAAAACCCGTTTAATTTACAAAGGCAGCAGTAGTTTTCGAACTAGGTTGATTTTATCGTTGTTAAGCGGAAAATGCGTGGAAATAAACGATGTTAGATCATCCGACGATGAACCCGGATTGAAGGGTAATCCACTTACAAAATAAAGTATAAAGCTTCTTACAGGGCAACCCTTTTGTATTTTTATTTTTTTTAACTTCATTTTTTAGAATACGAGATAAATCTCATAAGGCTGCTGGATAAAATAACGAATGGAACAGCGATCGAAGTCAATGAGACCGGCACTTCTCTTTTTTTTCGTCCCGGTTTACTCTATGGAGGGGAGATAACGCACGAATGTTGTAAATTAAGAGCTTTATCTTACTATTTGGAAGTTTTAATGGTTCTCGGGCCATTTTGCAAAAAACCGCTTGAATGCAATTTGACTGGTGTCACCAATGCCAAAGTAAGAAATTTATGCGTTGAAAACCTGGAAACAAGTACAAGCTTAAATGCAGTTTTATTTTTATTTTTTTTTTTTTTAGGATGAAATATCTGTAGATAGCATGATATCAGGAGCTTTGCCTGTACTTAAAAAATTTATGTTTAATGATGAAGACTTGACATTAAAGGTATTAAAAAGAGGAATGGCCCCAGAAGGAGGAGGTCAAGTTAAATTTTGTTGCCCTTCAAGGAAACAGCTGCAGTCCATTCAGGTAAGTAGTTATTTGTAATTATCTCTGGACTGAGATTAGATCCTTTCTACTTGTTTTTTTTTTTTTCAGATAGTTGACATGGGTAAAATTAAAAGGATTCGTGGAGTGGCTTATGCCTGTAGAATATCCCCTACATTTGCAAACAGAATGGTGGAGTCTGCAAAAGGGGCCCTTCTCAAATTTTTACCAGACGTTTACATATACACAGATCACTGCAAAGGGGAAAAAGCCGGGAAATCTCCTGGTTTTGGAATGAGTTTGACCGCCGAAACGACAACTGGAATTTTCCTGTCTTGTGATGGTCATTCCGTTGTTCCCGGGCCCGGAGATAAACCTTGTCTCCCGGAAGATGTCGGGAAAGCTACCGCAGAACTTTTGCTTGAAGAAATTTATCGAGGTGGTTGTGTTTCTAGTTGTTTCCAAAGTTTGCCTATAATATGGATGGCACTTACTCAAAAAGACGTTTCCAAACTTGTAACAGGACCCTTATCACCATACACGTAAGTTTTGAAAGATGATGACAATAATAATCATTGTTGTAAAACACCATTTTACTCTTTACAGAATCAAATGTTTAAGGCACATAAGGGATTTTTTTGGGCTCACTTTCAAATTGGATTCAAAATTGAAAAATGAAGAGGACGAGGAGCTTCAAGACGGAGGATGCAAAGTTTTACTCACTTGTTTAGGATTAGGTTATTCTAACATAAATAAACGGACGCTGTAAAAGAGCTGTGATAAAATAACAAAATAATTTTCACTTAAATATTTCAACACATGTTTATTACAAAAAATTTTATAATCCGCTACTTTTATAAACATTTTTTACATAAAGCTTTTTTTTTCAGTGGTTTTTTTCAACCATCTTTCATTCACCATAACTCCTGAATTACGATCATTCATAATTACAGAATGCCCGACTCAGATGGTGGTCACAGTCCAGTATTAGCGAAAAATCACAAAAAAGAAATTTGGATTTCTTCTACCCTTTAATAACAAAATTGTAGAACTTAGGATCATCGCCTGCTATCTCCACTAGACAGGTTGTTTGCCTAGTTTTTTTTTTCCTCGACTTTACTTAAGGCACGTTACACCGCAAGCGATTACATTGTTATGCAAAATGTTAAGTTTTTGGGCACAGAATTCCGATAACGTTTCCTTGAAATGTTTGCCATTCAGAAAGTTGGAATTTAATTTTGCTATTAGTTCATCCGCACTGTGACCTAGGGTTCTTTAGGGGAAAAAAAAAAAAAAAAATTAGTAGATTAAAAGCACGGCCCGGACGTGACATTCAAAAAACGTCTTTGAATCAAAGGATTCGTTTGATTGGCAACGTGAAAATTGTTGACGAGAAGAATCTTACGTCTTAATAACATTTTTTTTTTGATTAAAATTGAGTTTTTAATAGTATTTACAAGTGAGTACGTGCTTCGGAGAAATAAAAAGAACAGTTTTAGTTTCTAGAAAAAAAACCACTATAAAAAATTGAAAATAAATTAAGTAATTTTTCACGGTGATAATATCCTTTTTTAAGCTATATAGCTGTATTGGTTAGGATTGTCTTTGTCTCTTTCCATATAATCTCTATCTATTAAAGATTCTATTCTTTTTTTGAGGTCGGCCGGCTGTAAAAAATAATTTTTTTTTGTTGTTGTTATTATTAAAATGGAGCAAAAGGATGAAAGCTTTCTAATTAATTACCTTGACTGGGAATTTCAGCTGATTAAACAATTCGGATATGAGAAGATTATGCGAAAGGGTTTTCCTCATTTTCATAATTCTGACGATGGCTGCGTCAATTTGATACTGCCTGTCTTGAAACACTCGTTCCTCAGTTGCCTTCTGCTCCTCGTTAGTTTCTTTCATTTGAATTTGATTTATTTTGATTCTAAATAACTTATTGGAGAATTCGTGATTGAATGTGAATCTGTCACCGTCCTCGACGTCTCTGCCCCTCGGGCTTTTCTGAAGGACCCTAGCTTTTCCGCAAGCCAAAGACTGCAAAGTTCTTCGTAATTCGCTGTCCTTAAAAAAAAAAATCCAAATTTTATTTACTGAGTTAGAAAAATATTGAAATTCCGGCTTACTTCAATGGCGGTGGCTGTTCGAATATCTTCCAACGAGATTTCGTCCGTCTCGTTAAAAAGAAGTAAAACCAATGCTTGAAACAATGATACTTGCAGTTCCTTTCTACCCTGCGGACTCTGAAAACATTAATATAAATTTAAAAAATTAAATGTGAAATAATGCAGAGACGGGTAACAAAATGAAGCTGGACTCACTTGATCGAAAGTGGCTTTAAGCACGCAGTGACCCAACGTGGGTTGCCACTGCAATTTCCTACCACTGTGTTTTAATAAATAAAATTTGTTAAAAACGGTTTGATATTCTATCATTTCGATTGGAAGATTGACTTGAAGCAAAGGGTAATTGGGCCAGTATCCCATGGTCAATATGTTTACGGTGAGATCGATCCCTGTCAAATTGGCGTGCTTCGAATTGGTCATATACTGCTTGAAAGCGATGTTGATGTCCTTGTTCAGTTCCATGTCTTTGAACATCCCCTCCAGTTTGGAGGTGAATCCTCCACCGCATTCTTGTTTCAATTTGGAAAGCATGCTTTTCTCTGCATCAACGCTGGCGGATTTGCCGACCAACAATCTTTTCGCAAGGTCCTTTTTGTAAAAAGCTTCGAAAACGTCTTTCCCGTGAATAAATCTAAATAAAACCATAATTTTATCTAGCAATCTCTCCAACTCTTCTTCGGTCCATTCCTTGTTTCCAGCTCTCAGTTTCGAATCCACGAATTTAGCTATGAGCTCCGCTGGCTTGTTCGCTCTTTGATTAATAAAATATTCGAAAGCTTCTTTTAAAGAATTGGAAAATTTTTCGTTTTTTTGAAAACAATTAGAAACCATATAATCCATTTTGTCTTTAAAATCTAAGAGTTCTTGCACCATGGTCCTATCTTTTTCGGGGATTATCACGATCGTTCGACCCTTTTTCTGAAATATCAACCGTCATAAATAATTTCAAACATTGCTTTATAAGTCATAAGTCATTATTACCTTAATATAACTATTGAAATTTATGCAAAGTTCTGATAAACCGTTTTTGACTCTTGTCAACAAGTTGTAAAGTAAAGTGAGTTCGGGTATCCGATTTTCCTCGAGCAAATTTTCCAGTCCTTTTTGAAGAATCGTAGATAAATGTTCGCTAAGCAACTGTTTTTCTACTGTGTGAATTAGGGGCCATCTAAAATCACAAACAACATTAATACTGCTTAATTTTTGTCTTCCTCTACTAACCCATACTTACTTGGTAGAAGAATCTAGATAATAAAGCAATCGTTCGTTTTCTTCAGACAGTCTTTTGTCGACGTGACATAAATAAACGGACACCTCCTGTTCGTTGATTAATTTCTGACCTTCTGCAGAGTAGAGCCTTTCTGTGGCTGCGAGAAACCTTTCAAAACAAATTCAAATCAAAATCAAAATCAAAATCAAAAGCTTGTTTGAAATGACAAGAGTAACATACTTGGCCTCGAATGCCTCCTGATAAATTTGAAGATCAGTTAACATCCTCAACAAACTTTTGAGCAAAGTTCTATCGACAGCGTCTCCCTGCCTCTCCTGTTCGATCAACATTAGCAGACCATCTACTGTTCGGTTTTGAACAACTGGGTTTAATATTATGTGCCTCCTAAACAACTCCAATCCCATATCCCTGAATTAAAACAAAAATGAAACAGACCGGTTACTGGATTCTCTCTTTCAAAAAGGAAATATTGGTATTTACCATATTGAATATATGGAAGGGTTTTGAAGAACATATGTCCTATCTAAGTAAAGAAATATACTCCTGATCATGATCATTTGTTGGCAATGAGACTCCCAACAATGGTTCATTCTTTTCAGACATAATTCCTTGTCCATGTTTTCTTGAAGAAATTCTTCAATGTTTTTCTTTACATGTTGTTCCGTCAAAGCTGAAGGGAAATTTTTAAATGGTTATGCAATACACATTTTGTATTAGGGATGCGCTTTGTTAATGCTTACCAGATAAATTGTCATATAAAGTGGAAGCCATTTTATGGTTACACATGTTTTCAACTGCTTGATACAATTCTTCTAAACTGTATTGAATGGATTTTGAACTTTGTATAGCTATGACAGCTTCCTTCAGCTTTTCCCATGTTTTTTCTTGGTAATTCTCTGGCAGCTTCGGAGTTTCTTAACAAACAGTACAAACAGATTATTTATTGTTATATACATTTTTAAAAAGATCTAGCAATAGGTTTTGTTTGCACAAACAAAAAATACTAAAGGCCTTTGTTAAAATTTATTTAATTCCTTTATCATCAAGCTGGGACGATTGACACAAGAGCAACAAGTTTTCAAGATTCAAATAAAGGAAAGGTAGAAAACCTTGGTTGAAAATGTGAAGAAAAGACCGTCGATAAGGGAAATTTTTACAAAATGGCCGCTGGACAGGAATTATTGCTTACAATTTTACAAATCAGTGCGTACCTTTAAAATTTTTTATGATGAGCTTCTTGGCGGAGCCGGGTTTTGAAGTCAACAGACTAGCAGAATTTTTATTAACTCCGTTGGGATTAGGGCTCAAAGCAGAGAAATTGGCTCTTTTCTGAGTCGTCGTATCCGTCATATTTTCGTCTTTTTGTTTTAATTTCTTCGAAGGAAAATTATCGCTCAAGGACCTTTTACCGTTTCTCCTTTGAAGATTTTCGTCCCCTGCCCCGATTATTTGAGTTTTATGTGTACTTGACATAGAATTGCATGTCCTGGCCGGAGCCACAACTTTTTAACAGATTTTCCGTGAGAATTAAAAATCTTTTCCCGTACCGATTCCATCCATAATAATACTCACGAAATCGGCCATTCGCATTACAACAAATGACGCGACCTCTTGCGGAAATTTTGTGAAACAGGAGGTGAATTCGTCGTGGCAGCTACTTTTTTTTTTTTTTTTCTCTAACTTTTTGAATAATATGGCGTGATTACAAAAATTTATGTGTAAAAATGTTTTTAAAAAATTATGGCACTATTAATACTTCATAATGCTTTTAAGTTTGCGGCTCTCACTCTAAATTACGTGTCTCCCTCGATATTGGCCGACGTCGTTCTTCATCCTTTTGATTTCGCTACTGTTTTGTTACAAATAGGTTTCGATCCCGACGGGATTAAAGATGAAACCTCCACTTTCGTCTCTGTTTTCATACAATATGCACTTTTGTAATATTTTTTCTTTTCTTTTTAAAAAACTGGAAACTGAGAGCCGTATTCGATCATCTTTTTTCCAATTTTTTTTTCCAGTACTTTATATGTCCCTTGTTTTCTAACGTCCGTTCAAAGCTTGCAGATGATGGGAATGCCTCACCCCAGTGTATTTTATTATGTGAGTCATATATACAACCAAGAAGGCTTCGGAGGTTGCTATCGCGGTTTGACCCCGAAAATAATAGAACGCTTCGTAATGATACAAACCAACGATTGTGTCAAACAAGTCATTAACAAAGGTAAATATTAATTCCAGAGGGTAAGGTTTCAGGGCGATGGGCCCGACTTAAAAACTGCATTTTTTTTCAGCACCTGGACGGAGCATCCGTATTGCTCGGATGACAAGAGACCGATTCGAAGAAGACTTTTTTTTGAGATCTCTCGTAAACAACATTTGCTGCCAATTTTTTGCAGTTCTAGCGAGTCACCCTTTTCACGTGATAATGATTTCGAATTTTGCGGATTTCGTTCATGGGAAAAAAAGCAATCTGTGTCGATCTATTGTTTCCATTTACAAACACGACGGATATTACGGATTCACCATTGGCCTGGTTTCTAAAAAGTTTTTTTCGAAAAGTTCCCCAGGTTTAATTAACATTCTTCTTTTCTTTCTTTTCAGGCTCCGAGACTGATGGGTGAATTATTGTCATTAATATTTTCCATGGTTTACACAAGGACCGTCAACAAGCAGATGAGATTTGCGCCCCCTGAAAACAACGGGGGAACAGAAACGAGAGAAATCAATTCCACGGTAGATTATTTCACGGAGCTCGAAAGGTATCGAAACTTCAAATGAAACACAGCTATATCCTTTAAGCAAAGATTCAAGTTAAAAATCCGTAGCCGAATAATGGTTTGATCCTTTCGAACCGTATCTTCGGAGGCGGATTTTTCAACAAAATCGAGCATTCCATGATTCTCAAAAAAGGTGCGACGTCGCAGGTCGCCGGCTACGAACCAAGTGGAAACCTTCGTTCCAGGAAGTTCCGGACCGTCGATCCCGGGAGAAGAGAGAATTCCAGATTCCGTGCCGCCAAACCGTCCTCTCGGCGTCTTACTAGCTTATATCCCGCTAACTTCTAAATATTTTTATTGGATGATCGCACGTGACTACGTGGCAAAGAAAATCTCCCACCCTTTCTTTCTCGTGTGCCACTGCATGATTGTTTTGGACACTGGTTGGGAGAAATTTCCTCTGATACCTTATTTTAAGCCCATGGTCAAGTTCCTTGACGTATTTGTTCCAAGAAGGGAAAAAAGGACCGTCCGACCGATCTGATAATTAATATTTACAAAATTGTCACAGAACTGATAGCATTTTACAAATGCTACATTGCAATTTATACTCATCGAATGTCCATTATAAAAAAGAACTTTTGTGGAAGAGCTTTAGTCTCTAATTTACTTTCCCACATCGCAAAGATATTTCGGTCTAAGCTATTACAAAACAACTCAAAATGGAAAAATTATATCATATTATTATTCAAAAGAAATTTTAAATTTTTTCAAGGCATAACAAAAAAGAATATCACAATTTTCAAAGGAATAAAAAATTAGCTTCTTTTTGACATAGGGACTGCAATTTCTTTTTCTATCAACAACTTATGAATATAAATATCGTTGTCTCCGGAAGTATCAGTCAAAGTCAATTCCAGGGTGATGTTGTTGGGATTTTTCGGATCGATATTTATTTCCTCCACAGTGGCAACGAATTCTTTTTCAACGACTAGATTTTGAAAATCCACGCAGTCAAGGGCGGACCAGTCTAAATTGGCAGGTGCAACACCTGAAAAAAAAAAAAAAAAAAAAACAGTAAGGAATTGTGTTGGCTTTCGATTGAACCATTAAACTCACCGTGTAACTTTGCTCTTATGGCTTGATACGGGAGAGATTTAAAGACTTCGGGGTCGTCGGGCAACGCTTTCAGACTATCTAAAGGTGCGATCACAAAGTCACCGAAATCACATAAATATACGGAAAACAAAGAGGATCCCAAAGCCACTTGCAGCACTCCTCTGCACAAAAATATTAAAAAATTAAGAAATGGTGGCTAACCTGGCTCGGACCAAGAAACTCACCTGTACCAATCCCCGTCGGTATGCCGGACCGCATACAAACTGCCTACAACGCAATCTGTTTCCCGCAAAGGAGGTCCTACCGAATTTTCGCAAAAATCCTGAAGCGACCGCATCATACTTTGAAGTTCGTTATAGCTTCTTAACGGTTGAACAGTAATGAGGTCCGGGCTGGCAGCCAAAGTGACGAACACGTCGTAGAATTTCCCAACTCCAGGAACGGGAGGAGGACGCAAGTTGCTGGACATCAAGCTATCAAGGCCCATGGCTTCCGATTTTTTTCTCGTCCTGCTTTCGCTCCTGAAATAGTTTGGAATAAATTTCTGTAAAAATATCCTTTTGAAAAAAAATTAAAAAAGTTGCTTACAGTTGTAAAGTAGCGAATTTGGCCAATTCGCTGCCTATAGAAGAAAGAGAATTGTCCTCGGTTGATTTCCTCCTAAATATTTCCACCAAAGGAACAGCTCCATTTGCTTCTGTTCGTTTTAAGAGAAGGTTCTCGTCTCGGGGCATCAATTCACGAAGTTTTGCGGCCAATTTAGAATCCCAAGCTGTTAAGTTTCCCAAACGCACTTTTAGAGCCTGAGCAGGGATCGAGGCTAAATAACTCGACAATTTCGATAAATGGTACATGTCCTTGATTTTCGTTTTTTGAGTCATTCCGTCGTCTACAAAGAGAACTACGACGTGACCTGAGTCTTTCTTCTCTGTTACTTGTGCTCGACCGTATTTTCCGGTTTTTTCACATCTGCAAACAACGATTAAAAAAATTTAATAAAAAGCAATTTTCAAAAAAGGTCTGTTCAATACCTAGTTAAATAAAGTTCCTCCGAATTGACGGTCTCCGGAGTACAAACGGCCTCTTTATCGCATTCGGTTGCTGTTAGCTTTAATATCATGCACTCAATGCGTTGGATTGCCTCTTTGTTAATTATGAGAAATACGTCACCATCGTCGGTGATCTCTGATACATATACTTGCGTGAGGTTATTGTCCTAAAAGGAAAAAAAAAGAACCAGGGACATTTTCCCAAAATAAAATTTTTACAGAGTTCACAGCCATTGCTTTTAGAGTCAAACAAATTAAAATTATTTTCCTATAAGTCTGAGCTTTGGTTTTACCTTCTCCAAATAAGGGGCCCGTATCTCGGCGACCACTGCATTCAATAATACTTCATTAAAATTTACGTCTTCTTCGGTGGAAGTATCCCAAAGCACCACGCTCGCAACGCTACTTCCTACATCGAAAAGCAATACTATTTCGGCTATGAAAATCTGGGCCAAGAGTCTCGTCAACAACAATTGGGTCACGCTCGGATCGTCCGCGAAGCAATCCAGTTCGTGTAACGACAAGGGAATAGCCTGAAAAAAAAAATGCAGATCAAGCATCCATTTTCATCGATTGATTTGTTAACTAACCTGAGGAGGCAACCTCATGTAAACCGAATCCAAATAATACAATTCTGAGAGTTTCACTTCCTCCTCTTCCCCGCTGTCGATGAAAAATACTAATCCCTTTTTATTTTCTTTGGCTTTTATAAATTTCACCCTGTGCCACGTATCCTCCAAGTTAACCGCGTAAATCTCCTCTACAAAAGGCGTTATTACTTTATTTTTGGGAGGATCCAACTCTATTGACGTCATCAAGGTGTCGTATTTATCCTATGGTAAAAAACGAAAGCAGTAGCTAAAAGGTTTTTGAAAATTTTAATTAAAAAAAAAAAATGCTTACAGAATATTCCTCTCCAATTAGGCGGCACCATACCTTGGACGAGTTTTTCACATTTACTATGTAAACCTCCCAGTAGTCGGAGTCGGGCAAAGACAAAGAAGGCAACTCTTCTAAATCGTCGTCGAAGAGTATGGGCTCTTCTGAGCTCTTTCTTTTCGAAATGATAAATTTCCTATCGTCTACCGGATTAATTTCAAACTCTCGGGATTTAATGACTATATCCAGCCAATTTTGATCCAAGGTTTCTCCGTATTTTTCCAGGTATAGGAGAGGGAGTTTATCCGACCAAATTCCGTAACTCTCCCCGACCAATTTCAAAATTTGAGAGACCACGGTAGCTTCCATTCCAGGTCGAATTTGTTTCAGAGAATTTAATTCCTCTGAAATGTGCCTGTATGCCTTCTTGGCAGCGGATTCCCGGGCTCGTATTTTGTTCGTCTGTTCTACGGGGTATGAAGATAACTTCAACTTGTCTCCGACGACGACTTTGCTGAAAAAGCGGTCCGGCTCGGTTTTCGTGTCCTCGTAAGTCGGTTCCGGATATCCGTTGACTTGGCAAAGTTCCTTCAGTTTTGTCGTCCATCCATTGGGGATATTTGTGATTGGCTCCACGTCGTGGAAAACGTCCCCGTTTTCGAATTCCTTTTTCTCGTTTTCTTCAAGCGTCCGCATAGTGGATTTTATCATTTCCAAACGAAGCTGTGCTTTTGATTTTAACTGACTGGGAGGCATGGGAGGTATAGGTGGCTTGTCTTCGAAATCGGCGAACGGAATGACAGGCGACAGAAAAGGGGTCACAGAAGTAGGCGAAGAACCGAGAGTAGAATCTCCCGAGGCCCCGCTTTTTGCATCCTCGTCCAAACTTTTCAAACCGGCCAAATGTTTGCCTCTCTCTTTGATCAATCCAGATTGGGCTGGTTCCGTTTCTTCGAAAGAGTCAAAGGGAATCAAATCTTCGGAAGGGAAAGTTGAAAAAACATTTTCGTGTTCGTTGCTTCGTCTCGTTGGGCCTGTTATCATTCCATGTTTTTCCAAGGTTTTTGCGAGGAACTGATTTCTTTCGATCCGACTTCTGACGGGTTCTTTCCTTTCCGGATGTACGTCTTTCTCTTCGGATTCGTCGCGTTTCCATGATTTTTTTTTGGGTTCTTCCTTGTCCGATTTTTCCGATTTTACCGAGGACTCGTCCGCGTCTTTCGCTTTACCGATTGACAAAATCTAAAAAAACCAAATGTCCACATTAAACTTAGCCTTTGTTATCAGAGGATGAACGAAACTTACTTGTTTTTCGTTAATGTGTTTGTGAAATCTCGGGGCAATATCGTAGGCAGGTCTTCTAGAACCGGGCCGATGACCCACTACCTGTTTGTATATTGAATGCGTGCCGGAATGAACAGGACGTCTTCGCCTTTTCGACCCCTATCACAAAATAGTTTATGAAATCAATTTATAATGTAAAATTAGATGCAATAAATTCAAATGGTACTTTGAATTTAGCTTCATTTACTCAAAATAAAAAAGTTACTTTTCAGTATCATTTTTTCATTTTTCTTCCCTTCCTAACTAAGATAAAACCCTATGACCCACCCAAATCTAAGGATATCAGTTGGCTGACTTAATATTTTCCCCTTCATAAAATATATCTTTTAAGAGATTTTTTAGTCATGAATATAATGTGAACAGGTAGCTGCCAACAAAAAAAGCTTGTTTCTCTTTAACCCCGAAGAAGAAAAAAAAAAAATAACAAAAATACAAAGGAAAACAAAACAATTCAATGTCCATTAAGTATACTGGACTGGAAAGAAATTGTAATAAAGTTTAAAAATAAAGCACGATAAATGTGAATTATGTCAAATACACAAAGAAAAGTTATTATCATTAACAACAAATATGTTGTCTTACATGTCTTTTACCCATTATTTGGATAAATTAATATTTATTTGCCAAAAGCTGTAATAACATGCCATAAGAACAAAACAACAAGAGTTTGCTTAAATAGGAAATAACAAAATCTTCAACTTACCGCTTTGGGTCTGACTTTTCGCTTTGGATCATTTTGTTCGCTAACTAGAGACACAATATGTAATGATGTTGATTTAGGAACTGCTTCCACTCTGTCACCACGTAACTTAAATTCATCTGGTTTTTTCTTAAAAAATTCTTCTAAATTTGAATAACCTAGTTTTCTTAATGGGATTTCTGTTCCAAAAGCATCTCTGTAATCCCCTTTTACATGATTTAACGGAAGGCCTCCTTTGCTGGAAATAATTATGGCCCTCAAATTTGTCACCAGATCATCTTCTACACTGGCTGACATCTTCAAAATAGAATATTAAAAAAAGTAATTAATTAGTATCAAGAAACAATTTACTAGTAAGAACTGTCTAAAGTAAAAAAAATTAGGCCCGAAATTTTTTTCAATAGCTGTATTAAATTCTCCAAAAACGTCCCTTATTTTGAAAAAAATGAGAAGCTAACCTCAAATTATTGCCAAACGTGACGAATATCGTTGACACCTACTAGTACATCAAAACGTCTCCTAGAATCGCAAGGGTCAGGCATTTGTGCCGGAAATACCTTAAACCGTTTTACAAATTATTTTTCAAACCAGAGTATAACCGTAATTACGTGACATGGTTTATACTACTTACACTGAGAATACTGGAGAAACTACTTCCGAAGGAATATTGTTAAACACACATTTTTTCTTATTTTTAATTGACAAATTAATATTATTAACTGTCTTAACTATACATTCAACGTCCAACGATAACAACCTATTTTTGCCTATTTTGATTATAAAAGAATTGTCACATTCCAGGATCATTCGTCCCACGTGTCACTTCCTATCTCTTCCCTCCATTTTGTCCTTCTTCTGCCACGACCATTTGCTTTTTAAAATCAATCCAAAAAAACCATTCTTCCAATAATCTTTTTTTTTTTTTCAGTTGTTTTTTGCTTCAAAATATAGTATATTTCGAAGCTGGACGGGGAAAGTAGATTGTGGATGCTGAAGCAACTGAGACATTATTTCTTGAAAAGAACCTTCCAAGCATTGAAAACAAGATATAATTAGAAGAGAAAAAAATGCTAATCTTACTGCAAAGGGTTTGCTAAGTCAAGAGAGAATTAACAACATGAATCTAGGTAAAATCAACAAAAAAATCGATAGTCTTGAAAAATCGGTCAAGAATCAGTGCCGGATTTACAAGTTTTGGCACCCTGTGCAAACGTCTTTTTTTGCGCCCTGCTTCAAATTTTTTTACATTTTCCCATCCCCCAGTTTATTTTTTATTTTTTTTCCTAATATTAGCTTTCATCTTTTATAATCTTTTTTTACCTTAATAATAAACGGCAAACAAGCCATTATTTTTCATTTTGACGCCCCTAAAATTTGGAGTATGTGCATGGGCACGGAAGGCACATGCCTAAAGCCGGCGTTGTCAAGAATAACCAAATTTTCGCAAAAATCTATGATGTGAAAGCAGCTAATTTAAATGCTAATCGATCGATCATAAAAATAATTGATCTAAAATCTTTTTTTAAATTTTTTTTTTTTAAACAGCTAATAATTTAAAGGTGTCGCAGATAAATATCTGCATATATATCTTTATAGGTGTCGCAGATAAATATTTCCAGTGAGACCTTTACGAATAATATACGATTGGTCGAGTTTTGAAATTTACCTTCGACACCTGTAAAGCAATAGTATTTTAGATATCACGGGGCGAAAATGAGTTTTTTCTCGCCGAGTCCGAAGGTTTGCGGAGCGAGCCGAAAGCGAGCGACGCAATCGGACGAGGCGTGACGAGACTTTTCACGTCTCAGCACGTCGAACACCTCGGCTTCGCCTCGGTGTCTCAAACTCGTGCTTCGGCGTGAAATAAGTCTTTTCCATCCTAGGGCAGTATAATCTACTATTAAAGACGACTTTTTTTAAAAAAATTATCAAGATTTGGTATTGTTTTTTGTTTCATTTTAATTTGAATTTCTCAAAAATAAATGATAATATACTTTTTCAAATTAAAACTTTTTTTTTCCAAATAAATATTTGGAATAAAAAGCCAAATCAACTTTTTGAAAAAAGCCGCAAGTTATGAACTTCATCACAGCAGTTTCCCTTTAGTCATTATCTCGTCTCCCAGTTCCAGTGCTCTTGTAAAAAAAAAGTATTTTTTTGGAGAACAATTCATTAGGTAAAAATGGATGATCCCCGAAAATATTTAATAAATTTTATTTTAATAATCTTCTACCGTTTTCTACAATTCGTTTACACAACAATCAAAAAAAGGAAAAAGTAACCACTTGAAAATGAATAATTATCAAGTCCATCATAATGAGAAGTATAGATAGGTACATCTAAAAAAAATGTTTCATGATGCATAGATTCGTTTTCACTTTAGACAATTTGCGTTTCCGAAAAAGTTACCCCTATCACAAAAAATCGAAGCTAAATATTTAAAGGTGAAAGTGTTTTAAAAAAGTATTACAAACATTAAGGCATTTTTTTAAATTTTGCCAAGGTTAACTCAGAACCGAATCGAGTATGAGAATTATACGGCCAAACTCAAAACTAATTTATTTTAAAATGTTTTATTTAAAATAGAAGATTTTAACAAAAATAATATTTCTATCAATAGATCTCTATAGAAAGATTTTAAGTATACACATGTACGGATACCTGTAACTAAACTAAAAAAAAAAAATAAATAAATAAATTGGAGAAACAACGAATAGTAATGTAAAAGACTCCAGATTACAATTTATTTTCGTCGATCATACCGTTCGATACAAGAAATTAAAAGCACATCGTAAAACATCGAAAGAGATTCCGAAATAATACTCATCCGAGGTTCAAAATTGGTTCTTACCGAAAAACGATACGAGCAATAAATTAATTTCATATTCAATTCGTATATGTGTATAAATTAAAAAGAAAAAAAAAAGACACCGGAGTTAGATGAGCGAGCGATCTCGGAGTGCACCTTATGCTTAATGGAATTTCTTTTCTCCCCAGGGACCTAAGACAAGGGTTTACCTTCCGGAATGGTAGGAGAAGTGGGATTCGTGGCGTTTGCTCGTCTTGCAGACTCCTCTCGAAGAGCTTCGTCAAAACTTTGCATTGAACTCGATCGTGATGACGAAACCTTTGTCTAAAAAATCAAAAACCCAGTTTAAAACGGGCCCGTAGCCAAGGGGGGCCAGTGGGTGCTGGGCTGATTAGGTGCCCCCCTGGAGTAAATTGGCTAAACATGACAGGTATAGGGAATGATGGCCAATTGCCCCCTTTAACAAGCCCAATTGCCTCCCCTGGCTCTTCGTTCTGGCTACGGGCTCGATTAAAAAAAAAAAACAAAAATTGTAATGTAATTCTTCAACAGGGTCCTTACCTTTACGTTTTCATAGGCCGAGCCTACTTTTTCTTCCAGGGATCTGAAACTTTCTGAATTTTTTAACTGTCCTAACTTGTGAGTGAAGCCGCCAGTGAGACCCCCTAACAAAGTCTTTGTGCTTTCTGCCGTGGCTTTAACGACGGATTCAGTCTTCTGGTATCTGTAATCAAATTGCAATAATAATAATAATAATAATTTCATTTCATAGAGCCATAGGACAAAACCAGAGGAGGGTCAGGGCGACCGCTTAAATGCAAACGCACCCCTCTTCAACGGTTGGGGAACAGACTGGATGAAAAGATATCCGTAATCAAGAGTCGATTCCTCAGTCACACAGGCTCCAGCCATAACACCTGGCTATGGGATCATGTGTTTGCCCAGTGGTACTGAACCCACATGACTCTCATCTTCAAATACCCCGTAAAAGGGAGAAAAAAATAAATGAATAATAATAATAATAATAATAATAATAATAATAATAATAATATGTTATGATAATCGTAACATCTGCACTGCCCGACTTGGTGGCAGTGAATGCCAGGCCTACCCCTCACGCACTAGTTCCGAAGAGTTTGAACTAAGTTTCCCCCCTATCTTGGAGCATATCACTATGGCTTTGTGTACGTACTTTGTATGTACAGGTCTCGGGTATGCTCTAGAGACTGCTGCCATGGGATAGCATCCACAAAACAGCTCAGTCATCTGGCTGTTAACTCACCGCTGACCGCCAACATCTGAGGCATGAGAGCATTATCCCAGAAAAAATACCGCCATGACTTGCATTTAATATTAAAAAAATATCCCAGGATTAGGTGTAGTTTGGGTTAGCGACATAATAGATTGATTTGTTCCCCCCTTCCCAAATAATCTATATTAACTTGTATAAAAACCGTGCGAGTGCGGAAGTACAGACCCGTTGAGTTAGTCGAGCTAAACGAAATCATGCAAGTCCGTAAATGTCGTGTTTGCCAAAAAAGCCCACACATTTACATGGCGATCCCTGTACGAGGGAGCGAAAAAACGAAGATAATAATCGTAAAAGAAATTAACTTGCGAGGAAAAAAATTATTTCAATAGGGGAGGCAGACCCCAAAGTCATCCGCCCAGATTGCGAGGTTGTTAGTGTCTATGTCGTCTGCTATAATCCTCATATTGTTGTTGTCCAATTAGTTTGAAAGTAAACAAAACTCTAACTGGACGACAATAATGCGACCGTTACGGCAGGCGACATTAATCTCTGGATTTCCAATTGACGGACAAAATGCCGATCCAGATTCGATTCTAATGCACTACTTTCTTTATTCATTTTTTGTAAAAAATCGAATAACGATAATATTTACAGTGAGTGGCACATATATTGGCGAAAAAAAAGAGATTTATTTATGTTTTTTTCTTACTAGACTCCAGCATAGAGAATCGTAAGTACTTTCCGTTATGTTTGCCAAGATATCTGCCGCTCACTGCACTTTCCTTCTTTTTGAAAAAAACTGCAATTGCAATATTTTGCGGTGTCGTGATATCTAGTTCCAAATTTCTGATCATTTATTTCTTCATTTTAAAACTCAAATGTTTAAAATCATTTTGCAAATGAATAAAAACTGGATCTCTGGAGTTCGTGCACTAGAGTCAACTTGGGATCGCGATAGGTTTATTTCAATTCGTAAGTTAAAATATAGGCGAGGACAATCAGTTGTAAATCTAGTGCAAATAATAGAGATCAATGGCAGGCGATATTCACTAGCGCCCATGGCGGATGAGTTTTTAGTCTGCCTCCCTCGGTAGTGATGCCGATATTTTAAAAAAATATCGAAATCGGTATCGATAAAAAAAAAATATCGAAGCATCGATATATCGCATCGGGGAGAAACATATCGAAATGCGAGATATCGATACTTCGATATTTGTGTCAGAAAGGACCTTTTTTTAGTCAAGCACTAATTTCTTTTCTTACAGTCAGCAAAGCCGAAACGTTGCAAAAAGGGCCAAAAAACGCCTTTTTCGCCTTTTCAATGAAATTTTTGACATTCGATATTGGAGTTTTAATATCGTTGTCGCATATCGATATCGATATGAAAATTAATATCGAAAAAAAATCGATTTTTTTCCTTTGGATATACCGATATTTCGATAAAATATCGGCATCACTGCTCCCTCGGAATGTGACTACTTACATAGGAGCATCTGAGACTACCTTTCCAAGCTGAGAAATTTTTTCTTCCACGTTTTGGTACCTAACGTAAATTCGAAATGATAAAAAAAAAAAAGAAATTAAAATTAAGAAACACAAATATTAAAATAAAATAAAACAAAACAAATGTTGTAAATAAATAAATAAAATATATAAATAAATGTAAATTTAAAATAACTGGGAAACCTAACATTTCACGCAGGTAGTTGACATGATAATGAAACCGGCCCATTGAATAATTAATAACAAAATGCAGATCAGAGAGGGATCTTGGGCAGTCTAAAATAATTTAAGAATAAAAAACAAAAGGTTGCTCTTCAAAAAAATATTTTAACATACAAAGTACTTGACTTACACATTTGATTCTTTGACATTTCGAACTCCTTGACTTAAATCGTCTGTAAGCTCTCTCCAAACAGAGATTCCTAATTTTCTTTTAAGCTCTTGCGAGGTTCGCACTTTCGACTGAAGGACGTGTCGTAGAGTTTGAATTTCTTCTTCTACCTATAAATCAAAAACAATATTTAATTAAAATGTCGTTTATTTTCCAGCAGATTAATAGTTGGGGAACTCTTTGAGGGATCTTAAAATTCTTATGAATCAAACAATGTTCTATCCGTTTTGTCCTAACATACATGTTAGGTTTCCAAGAAACACACAATATTTAATTATCATTGCTTATTGCTGCATTGAATTTTCTCACACAAATAGTTCACTTATTTACCTTAGCTAATTCCTTTTGCCAAATAAGTCGTTGCTTTTCTTTTTCTTCTTCAGTTAACCCTTCTAGATCAGTTTCATCAGGAGTCACCTCCATTGTAGCTTCTTCACCTGAGGAAAAAAAAAAAAAATCAAGTGCATTTGTTAAGTATCTAAAACATAATTATTCCACAGTTCTTCATTTGCTCCTTTTTTTATAAATTAAATTAGTTTCCTTGTCTGATTTTACCTTTTTCTAGGATATTTCGAATCCTTCTTAAAAATTTGTTATAATTCTCTCTTCGCTTTGCTTTATCTAAAGAAAGAGAACCGATCCCCATCCTAATGTTTTTGACGACATTACCGTATTTAATTTTAATAAACTTAATTTTGGGGGAACATTTGTTTAACCGATCCGATTTGGCCTCGGAGGAACTTGTGATATTTGAAATTTCGAAATCTACATCTGATCTATCTGAATCGGACCAATTATAAATCTCTTCTGCGATGTCGGGCGGGGGAGGTTCTCCCGATTCCTCTTTTTAAACAAACAAAAAAAAAAAACAAGGTTTTTTTTCTTTTCTGATTATTTTCATTATGTAAATCCCAAGCCTCGAACCGGTTTCTGTTCTAAAATTTAGGGACTTCAGGGACCAAAAATATGAAAATTAAGGACCTTTTTAAGAACATAAAACTGGTCAGTTTTTTTATTTTAGGCACCTTCCTCTATTTGATTAATATTAAAGGTTTGTGACATGACTAAAAAACTTTTAAATTCTAGCAAAAAAGAAAAAAAAAACATTTTAATCGTTTTTTTTCACTTTTTCTATTAAATTTCTTTGAAATCTTCCACAAAATTTTTGCTTCTTAATAATATCATAATATCATGTTGTTTAATATAAACGATAGGAAAGTTTTCGTAAACGCGCTGCAGATTCAAAAATTATGGACTTTTAGGGACCATTCAAGTCCAAAAAATTTTTTTGAATTTAAGGACTTCTTTTCAAAATATGGACTTTAGGGACTTTCAGGGACCAAGTTCAAGGCCTGAAATCCCCCCCCCCCCCCCCAAAAAAAAAAGATTGAGCAACAACATAAAATAATCAAATAAGAAAAGAAACCTTCTTCTGCAGAAACTTCGTCGAAACTGGGAGTATTTGTGGAACAAACAAAAGTATAAAAATCTTCGAATTCCAAACTATCGAATTCTTCTTCGAAATTGTTCTTGTCTACTTTTTCCGTCAAAAAATCCGAGCCGTCCGACGGCGGGGTGTCCGTCTTCGAATCTTCGAATGTCTCGAATTCGCGGGTAGATTCCATTTTTTTTTTTTTTTTTTTACGAAACTATTCCCATTTTCCAACGAAAGCCCTAATTTTTTTTGAAAAATATACGCGAAATATGTGTACACTAGAACCCGAGGTGCCACGTCCAAGACTCGACTGAAGAACGGTAACGATTTTAACAACGGAAAAATAATGCTTGTCAATAAGGTAAACATCTGCAAATGTCATTTCTTCATACCTGCATCTTCGTACTGTGGTCAAATCTCACTCTCTAATAACCCACATACTTATATACATTGTTTTCAACAAAAAAAAAGAAAAAAAAAAAAAAGAATTAACAGTCATCGATTATTAGCTTTCCTGTGTCCCACCATATAACTAATTCTTTATTTTTATGGCAAATGAAAAAAATGAGCCGTTGCATACACGCAGAGGCCCATTCATCTTTTTCAGTAAAACATACAGTATATCAATTTTACAAGAAAAGGAACACCTCATACATGATTTAAACAATTTGAAATATTATGCATATATCTGGGTTGGCATGATGACACGACACAGTAGAAAATAATTTTTATGAATTATTTTTGTTTACGATATTACTTATCGTTTCGTACATGAATATTTCATTAAAACTTGTTACGCAACGACGACAAAAAAAAAAGGCCGACAAATCAAACATTTTCTTTTGTTTTACCTTCAAGAAATAAAAACGAAACATGGATTTTTCTGTACTTTCGCAAAAAACAACGGCTTAACGAAATCTATTAATATTTTAAACAAGAAAAAAGTTTTTCCAAGGAAAAGGTTTCATCGCCGAATAAACTTCTATCTTGAACATCAATTTGAAAGCCGGGAAAACAACTTGGTACAAAGCAGCAACGTTCCTTACCTATAGAATGAGAACTCATTGCTCTAATTTATCGACACAAAAATGACAAAGTAATCTAATTCTCTTATTTTTAAATCACAAACGTCAGGAATTTTCGTGTTGTGAATCAACTTGACTGTTTATGAATTTCCTTTGACAGCTTACGACAGGGTTGCCAACTCAAAGGCAAAATTCCATCTCCATCTCCTTCAACTTCGAGGCGCAGGCGGTCGGATTTTAAATTACACATGAATACTCTGTCCACACAACCGAAAATTCTTCTCGTTTTCGGCATTTTAACTGCAATGGATTCTTCTCATTCAGAGCAACCGGAATCCGGCCTGACCCGCAAAAATATTCCACCCCCTACCCTTAAAAAAAATTAATTTCGTCGGAAACAAAACGACTGCTCCGAAGAACAAGTACCTATTTTTTTTTTGGCAGTACAAAAAGTACCTATCTTTTTTTGGACAGTCGAAAAACTACCTATCTTTTTTTTGACGACTTATAAACGATCTATTTAAATGGTCATTGCTATATACGATAGATCATTTTTGCAGTAACACAAAAAAGATAGGTAGTTTTTCAACTGTCCAAAAAAAGATAGGTACTTTTTGTACGGCTAAAAAAAAAAATAGGTACTTGTTTTTCGGAGCAGTCGAAAAAAAGCTGCGGGTCAGGCAGAAAATAAACGAAATTTTAGCGGGTCAGCCTGGTTTCGGATTCCTCTCATTCAGAGCAACCGGAATCCGGCCTGACCCGCAAAAATATCCCACCCATACCCTTAAAAAAATTGAAAAAGTCGAAAAAAAAAAAAAACCTGCGGGTCAGGCAGAATATGAAAGAAATTTTTGCGGGTCAGAACGGATTCGGGTTCCTCCCATCTGGAGCAACCTAAATTCGGCCTGACCCGCAAAAATAATCCACCCCTCACACAGTGGGCCAGAAAAAAATTTTTTTGGACAAAAATCGATTAAAAATTTTCAAAATTTTACATAATTGATCGGACAACATTATTTTTAGGTTGTTTCTGTTCCTTATATAAACAAAAAAATTATTCAGAACATTTTTATGCTTTTTTATATTGTTTTTAACGCACTTTTTGTTAATAATGACATAAAATTTGTTAGCGCTGTAGGTATGTTTAAAAAAATCAGAAGTAATCGAAATATGATTTACTGATAGTCAGGTATCATGGAGTGTAAAGCATTACCCCTCCAAACATTTTTTTCTGGCGGTAATTGGTTTTTAGAGTTAATTAAGTCAAAAATTGTATTAAAAATATTTTTCAACTAAGCTTTTAGTGGGTTTATTTAAAAGTCTTCAAGATGTCTATGGTCTCATTATGAAGCCTAAAGGTGCTAAATCAAAAATCTGCTTACAATTTTTGCGCCTCTTTGCGTTCATTCGCTCTTCGCTCATTTTCAGTCCGACCCGGAGCTCTTTGCCTTTATTTGTCGACGAAATCAATTTTTTTTAAGGGTAGGGGTGGAATATTTTTGCGGGTCAGGCCGGATTCCGGTTGCTCTGAATGAGAAGAATCCGAAACCAGGCTGACCCGCTAAAATTTCTTTCATTTTCAGTCCGACCCGGAGCTCTTTATTTTTCGACAAAATTAATTTTTTTTAAGGGTAGGGGGTGGGATATTTTTGCGGATCAGGTCGAATTTAGGTTGCTCTAGATGGGAGGAACCCGAATCCGGTCTGACCCGCTGGGATATCCCTGATTTTTTTTTTTTTGGGCAAATTAGACACCACCGAAACTTTCTAAAACCTTCGGGAGAGGCCGAGGTAAAAATGAACTTGCCAAACTTGGCTAATTTTTTACTTGACCTAAGATTAACTTCTGGATATTTGTAAAATCAATTCTTAAAAATAAAAAATATTATTCACTTAAAATAAAAAATAAAAGTGTAAACTTGTCACAAACGGTATTAGCAAGAACAATAAGTGCTTCAGTCCTGTATGACTTGAAAAAACAAACCTGTTGTAAATTTTCTATAATTTCACCATTTCAGGAATCAGGATGCAAGTTGCCAAGCTATCCTTGAGGTATAGGACGGCGCCTCTCAAAAATGTATAAACTCTATAGTTAAAACAATGGTTTTTAATAAAATGGATGTAATACTAATTTTGTATCACAAAATATCTCAAAACGATAAAACGGTTTTACACTTCTTTACGACCCCCCTAAAAAAATGTCGTTAATATAGGAAGAAAAAAGACACACGCAAGAGAGCTAACGAAAAAATACTAAAGAAGTTGTGTTGTTCCAATTAAATTTTTGTAGGCGAAAAAACCTTTCTTTTAAAAATATACAAAGTTGCAAAAGAACGATTAACTATATAAGAATTTTAAATTCCTCTGTGGAACCTCCTTGTCATACTATGCCAGCAGCCACAATTGCATTTGGATACGATGAGGATAGAGAAATGAAAAAATCGTAACCTTATCTTTTTGACAAAACGATCACCTTATGGAGCGAGATGTGGTTTTTTGTTTGCTTCACTGAACATAAAACTATCACAATTCTAAAAACCGATTTGCTACTTACATTCTATCACTATCGACTTCTCGCCAGCACTATAAGCGAGAATTTCGAAAATTCGCTCCGAAAAGGCTGTCAAACTTTTACTGGCGGAACATATTATACTTTTTAATGCGGCTCATAAATTTTCATTTTATCAAAATAGCAGTAAAAAATGTAAAATGTGCTCGAACTCTTTTTGTTTTCCGAAGGCTCCATTGGTTCTCATAAATACGGAATCTGAAGTTTTGGTAACGTAAAGTGCAAATTTCGCACAGAAAAAGATTTTTTATTTATTTAAAAGTATTGATAGATGGGATTGTGGCAAAAATTTCCATCTATAAATTATGGTAATAATTAAACTAAAATTAAAATAATGTGATAGAATTAAAATTAAAACAGTAAGTCAACAATTAAATATCAAAAAGGACTTGGTATAAAGGGTTTGCGAGCGATAACACCAGATCCTGTAGCTTAATTTTTCTCACAACGGAAAATAACTACAAATCATTATTTTGAATGAAACGGTTCCCTTCGGAATGTTTTCCGGAATATCTGTAGCGACATTTCCCGAAAGCTCCTGGGAAAAAAATTTATTGAATTTTAATAAGCTTTATTTAAAATGAAGTTTGGTTTTTACGAGCATACCTTGATGATCTCCGATTTCTCGTTTAGATTTCGGCAGCGGGGTGAATTTCGATGTGGGGCTAGAACGGTGTCCGTCCTCGCTCTGGTTTGTCTACAAGAAAAACAAAATTTTAAAATCCTTTTGGTTCCTCAGATATGAGTAGGAACCCGTAAAAAACAAATTACATTTAAAGGCTTGGCCACCCTCATTAAATGGCCTCTTCGCTCCGCTTCAACTTTTTCGTGGGAAGTAACTGGAGTCGAATCCAAAAATCTTAATTCTGGAAGTTGATTGATTACATAATATCTAAAAAAGAACAGAAAAAAATATTAATCATCCATCTTAACAAAAATACAAATTAAAAAAAAAAAAAAAGTTCCACCTGTATCTTTTATAATCCTCTTCGTCTTTCTCGGTGTCCGACAACTGATTAGGACAAGCTTTGTTTCCCAAAAGACTAAGATAAGTTAAAGATGGAAGATTCTCTTTGACTTTTCGAACCAGCAATTCTAAATTTCGGATCTTTAAAAAAAAAAAAAAATAAAATAAAATTCATAATGACCTTTTTACAAGTAATCTTACAAGATTCCTACATTGTTTTTGTTGACAGATAAAGTATGCAAAAAAGGTAAATTCGGAATCGTCACTCCGTCCGACAAGGAATTTCCGTCCAAAATTAATTCTTTCAAATGAGAAAACTCTTCTATCCCCTTAAAAAAAAAGAGCTATTATACTACTTTTGTACAAACTGGGAAATATTCCATACCTGAATAGAGGTCAGAGCTCCGTAACTGAGGTCCAACGAAGTCACTTGAGATCCGTATACTTTGGCCAAAACAGGCGGGATTTTATGAAAATTTTGCCCGACGAAACTTAACTGAAAAAATAAAAAGAGAAAATACAACGATGCAGTCGCTTTACCAATTACCTTCCTCAAACCTTTTATTCACCTCCTCCGAAATTCAGGTCTATATATAAGCTCTTTATCTTTTTCTAAATTCAAAAAAAAAAATCACTTAAATTACTTTGAAGTAAAAATGTTCCAAGAAGAAGCTGGGAACAGATCGCAACCAATAAAAGCAAGTCATTGAATTTTATTTATTTATTTTTTTTTTTTTTTTTTTTTCGCTCTTTGCTTAGTGATTTTGCTCAGCTGAACAGTTTCCCTTTAAATGTACGATTTTGCGTCTTTCGGTATTGGAGCACGAAACTTAAACATATTCTAAAGTAATAAAATGTACCTAATGTATTGATTAATATGAATTTTTTAAGGGTATTTCAAATTTTTTTTTTGCATATTTTATTTATTGGTTACGTAACAAAATAAAATAGGAAGAGAATTTTCATAAAACTTCCAATTGCTTGATCATATTTGTAAAGGCGAATGCGAAACGACAGATTAGAGTTATAAAGAAAAAAAAAAAACACAAATCCACAACAACAAATGGCTTATCACCCGATCAAGGTCCAATTTTTAAAGTCACAAAAATATTGGGTCGAAAATAATGTAACTGTAATAATAATAATAATAACAACTTACCCTTTCGTTTTGAAAAACGATTCCGCTTTCCGTACCGAAAAGATCTGCCATGTCGGGCTTTCCTCAGACAATTTTAAAACGAGAAATATAGGCACGTGTTTTTAATATTATCATGTTACGATGACAAGAAATGAGAAAAAAAGAAAAACGAAATAACCGTTTCGATGATTTAACTATATCTGCACTGTAAATTCTGCCGTCCAAAGTAAAATTTAACTTGAATCGCGGGTACGCGCAACAAGTGTCTGCGCAAGATTTTCAAATTTCCAATGAAACAGGAAGGAAAGCATTTTCTCAATATTTTTGGGGTTTCTATTCAATAAAAGCAAGGCAAATAATAAAAACGAAATCGAAACCGAGGCGAAATATTCCAAAGTTAACCGCCTTCGAAACATCAGGAAATCCTGCTCGGTAACGGAGAAAAAGATGCGCGCGCAGTCAACATTCCTAAACAAGGCTGTGTCTCTTCGAATCTAAACAATTTTTACAGTCGAGAGCGGACGTCGACACTTTGTGTCAAACGGGTACAAAACTTTTTTTTTTTTTTTTTTTTTTTATTATTATTATTATTATTATTATTACTTTTTTTGTTTTGTTGTTTTTTTTATTGTTATAATTTCTTTTCAAAATTGATTTTATTAATATTCTGAAAACGCGAGTTTCGATTCTTAAAGAATTTTGTTGTTCAAAAGTTGTTTTTTAATAATCCGTCCACGACTGCTTATGGTTATTGTTGTTTTAATAATAAACGTCGTGAAATGACCTTGAAAGAAAAAAAAAATATTAGTGCCTTAGACAAAAAAAGTTTGAAAATAAAAAGTAATTCGGAATGAAGAAAATGTCTGGGAACGGGACCAACAACCGGGAAAACCCGAGCGGGAACAGAAACAACAACCGGGAAAGCGGGAAGAACGGGATTTCAAACGAAAATGAACACAATAATTCGGACAATCACGTCCGAATCGACAAAAATTCGGAATCGGATTTGCAAGCGCTTTTCGATCTCGTTTTAAAACCGGATTCCAATCGGATGAGGCCCGTGGGTGTACCGTGGCACTTGAGGAATCTTCCGGATTCCTTTTTTACCCCTCCTTCCACGGGGTCCAAATCACCTTCCGTCCAGAGCATATCTCACAGCAGGGAAAATTCCGCGGATTCCGCTTTCGGAACCACCACGACTCCCGCCGGACTGCAGGTTCGTCGGCCAAGCCAATTTTCTCTTTCACCATTTTTCGGTACTGATTATTTTTAAAAATCTCTTGCACAGGTGAATCATCCCAGAGCTCACAGTTCTCCGGCCTCGCTGCAACAAACTTACGCGTCCGCGCAGCAGCAGCAGCAGAATCCACCGCAACCGCCTCAGGGCGCTCATTCTCATTCTAAACAACGAAGTTACGATTTGGGGGGAGCGACGGCAGCGGACGATTTGGGCCCTTTGCCTCCGGGATGGGAGCAAGCCAGGACCCCTCAAGGACAAGTTTACTACTTGAAGTAAGTTTGTTTAACAGGTAAAAACAATCATTTCAAAATAAAGTGGAAAAGGTCGTGTCGTTGCGTGACTCAAACGAAAGAATTTGCGGTATTTTGTTTTTGTCCGGATGCCGTGGAAACGGGAGGGAAAACCCTTGGATCACCTTCTCCGACAGTAAAATTCTTTCCACTGAAATAAATTACAGGCCTCGAATTTGGTCCTTGAAAGTCCCTAAAGTCCATATTTTTAAAAGAAGTCCTTAAAAGTCCTTAAATTCGAAAAATGGTCCCTAAAAGTCCATAATTTTTGGATCTGCAGCGCGTTTACGAAAAATTTCTTATCGTTTAGAATAAAGAACATGATATTATTACGGAACAAAAATTTTAAGAAAATTTTGTAGATGATTTTAAAAAATTTAATAGAAGAAGAGAAAAAAAAATTAGCCTAAAAATTTTTTTTTTTTTTTTTCCCCTAGAAATTTTTAAGTCATGTCACAAACCTTTAAATTCAATCAACCTGAGGAAGGCGACTAAAATAAAAAAAACAGTCTAATTTTAGGCTACTTTTAGGTTTTTAAAAAGGTCCTTAATTTTCATGTTTTTGGTCCCTAAAGTCCCTAAATTTCAGACCAGAAACCGGTTCGAGGCCTGAATAAAGAATAATTTTCAATCTTCTTTTTGAGTTACAAATCTCCAGCTCATTGTGCAACTTTTTGAAAAATGTCCTCACTTATAGAAATTAAAAGAGTTTTTAAAATAATTCCCCGTTATAAATGTGACAACGGATGACCAAAAAATTGGGAAACGAACCGATCTCACGATTACACCACCACAAACATAACCGTTGAAGAATTTGAATTCATAAAAAGTGGTAATAAGCAAGAAGTAAATAAAAATTCCGATATAAGGGAACCAGGAAAAATGTATTTTTTCAAGAATCCACAAGCACAGATTACTATTTATTGTTTTACTTGTTGTTTTTACACGGGTATTGGTCTCTTTGTTTAAAAATGAAAGATTGCTTATTTCTTCATTTTTCTCTCAGTATTTTCATGGAAAATCATGCATAATATCCAGGAGCCAAAGATACATTGATTCAGTTTCGCTCCCAACATTTTTTTTATTTTTCTGTTATCAATCAAAATTCCTATACCTTTTCTAATTTCCCGGAAAATATTTTCTCTATATAATTTGTAACCTTTCAATTATGAAATATTAAAAAATTCTTGATGCTTTTTCAGAAGGGATGATGGTCGAGTAGAATATGTATTTTTCCGACGTAAAATTAATCTTTTGAGTTTCCTCAGACTTCGTGGAAACGATTTGTCCGCACAGTTAATGTTCATTCTGAGAAAGTAATTAAGTCCGAGACAGACAAAAACATTTATCAGATCCGCTGCCATGGCATGACGAATGCCTGAAAATTTTTTTTCGATCCCAAATTTGGAGAGCCGTTACAAAATCAATCCAATTCCCTTTTCCTCTCCCGAGGATATTGAATTAAAAGATTCGAGATGGGAGTGGAATTTTAGACTAGCTGATAACGCATTTCAATGAATTGGCTTTTTGTTGCCTTCGGCCTCTTTTCCCATGCTCATGACGAAAACATTTTTTTTTTTTTTTTTTTATCAATAGGTTATATCTCGTTAAAAAATGATAAATAAAAAAATAAAAAAGTTATTGGAAAATGTTGTTCGGCGGAAGCATTAACTGGCAAACGCGTCCCACGATTCAAACTTAAAAATAATGTGTAACGAGATGTCGGAGCTATTTATAGAAATTTAAGTCTGTTTCCTAGTGACGAAGCTTTCTCGAGGCTTCGATTCGACATGTTTTATTTCCTTCCGTTTTTTTAAACTCCTGTTTCCATTCGAAGAGAAAATAAAGCTGACAATTCGATCACAAATTCCGAGAAAAAAAGAAATGATTCATGCCCGACCTAGAGCACCGGCGAAGGAAATCTGACAACGTAGCTCAACGACCTTGTGGATTATACCTGAACCTGCTCGAGCCTACGAGGGTCGCTTCGGAATCGGGTCACGTGGTCTCTACCACGGTCGTAGACCCTTCCATTTTCGAGGGATGCCCTTTTATTAATAAATTAATGTTTTTTTTTTTTTTTTTTGCTTCTTTTAGCCATATAACTAGGTCGACGACCTGGGAAGATCCGCGCAAGACTTTGGCTGCTCAAAGTGTTCAAGCCCAACACGCGGAACTGCAAAGGGTATCGCCCGGATCGACCCCTAAATCCCCCGCTTTGGGCGTTTCCGCGGCGAACTTGGGCCCTTTGCCCGAAGGATGGGAGCAAAGTTCTACTCCCGAAGGCGAAATATATTTTATCAACCATCAGACGAGAACCACGTCTTGGTTCGATCCTAGAATTCGTAAGTCGAAATTTCACTTAAATACATTCTCCATGGAGATGGAGAAAATAAAATGGAAATTTGGTTTTTACAGCTCCACAGCTTCAACGATCTCCCGGAGGGGGCTTGATCATACCCCAGATCAACCATTCTTGGATTCAGCAATCAATGCATTCTAACCTTCAAGCTAGCCAACAACAAAAATTGAGACTACGTTCATTAGAAATGGAGAGGGAGAGGCTGAGGCAAAGGCAGCAAGAGATCATTAGGCAGGTAAGAACCTCAAAATTAATGTACAATTTCCCCCCCCCCCCCCTTGATTTTTACTTAATTTTTGATTTTACGCTGATTCATTTCAAAATAAAACTTTGGGATTTTCAGCAGGAACTTATGATCCGCTCCACCGATATTCCTCCCGGGTCGATAGATCCCTTTCTTTCGGGACTGACCGATCACGGGCGTCAGGAAAGCACGGACAGCGGTTTGGGCATGGGAACTTCTTATTCCCTGCCACAGACGCCTCAGGACATCCTCGACGAATCCATGGACGGGGTCAGCGAAGGGGGTAACGCCGACATGTCCACCCTGGACAATGCAGACATCAACACGGACGACTTGGTCCCGACTTTGCTCGGAGAGGACATTACCTCGGACATGTTGGACGACGTTCAGTCTTTGATCGATCCGACACCCACCAAACAAGACAGCAACGTTTTGACGTGGCTTTAAGTCTTGCCGGCCCTCATAAAAGCAAGCCTTCGAGTTTTAATCTAGTGTTATTTTATTTTTTGAACCGTTCGTGACTTTTGAAACTTGTTTTGCTTTTTCAAGCGACGATACATCTTCGACGCAAAAGATGATATCGTTTGCGCTTTTGTTTTCGTGTTTTGTGGAGCTAAATCTTTACGGGTGAACAAAGGTTTTTGCCATCAGAAAGAAAAAAAAATGGTTTGTGATTTTTTACATTTTTCTAGTTAAGTGCCATAAAGCGATTCAATTCAATCTCAAAAACTTTTTCGAACCTTGTCTCCTCTTGCTTTTTAAATCGAAGCACCGAGGATGGTTTCACTTCGAAAAATTTTTTTGTCGACCAAACGTCCTTACACGTTTTAGCTTGTACGATAATATAATTTAAGACTTGCTAAAAGAAACAAAGTGCCTTTTACTTAAAGTTAATCGAAAATTATTTACCGATTTCATTTGGGTTTAAAAAAAAAAAAAAATACTTTTTGAAATAATGTAAGACAAACTTTCCAGGTTTTTTTTTTTTTCTTTTTTTTTCTGCAAATTAAACAAAAATTGTGTAATAAATTAAGCTTTGAGAAAAAAAATTCAATGTAAAACTTAGCCAGATAACAACACATTCTGGCAGAGGAAGAGAAATAAATATGCATTCAATAAAACCACCCAGATGCTTTAAGCCATGCAATACAAAATCCAAATGTTTGAACTTTCCGAATTAAGCTTCAATCGGGCATTTTCAATGCTTTTTAAACATTTATTATTTTTCGATTTTTTTAAAAAGGCTCATTTTTGGCCGATTTTACTTATATAGACAATTATAATTTATGTACTTCAAAAAAAATATGCCACGGTTAAGAATGGAAGTAGCGAGTTATTCATTAAAAAATCAATTGGACGTTCCCGGTTCGAATCTTAACCGTGGCATTATTTATTTTTGTAAGACAGTTAAGATCCCTCAAGTATCGGCAAGTGTGTAAAGCAAAAAACACTTGTTTAATTTAATACCAGTCTTGATTACGCTTTTTGATAAAATCATTTTTTTTTAAAAAAAGTCTATATTTGTATTACCTACGTGTTTATGTATAGTTTATATTATTTTTTTTAAAACGATGACCGTCCTTAAGGCAATAACAGTTCAAATATCGAAAAGTGCTATTATATTTTAACTAAGCTGTATATTGCAATAGTTTTAAATTTTTTTATATTTATATTTATATTTTAGACTCCGTTTATGTATTTTACCTTAAGCTGCAGTGGATGCAGGTCTGTTTTCCTATTTCATCTTTTCTTTTTATAGCTTAAGTAGATTAAATAGATGTTACCTTATTATTGTTTAAAAAACGGGCTACGTTACGTTGTATTTTATCGACTAATTTTCCCCCATCGAAAATAAAAAGGGGTAACTATTATTATTAGTTTTTAACTTTTTTCGTCGTTTTTTTTTAAAAGCCGTTATAGAAATTTTAAATTAAACGATTGAGTTAATTATCTTTGCAACACGTTAAGATTTTTTTTAATTCGTACCAAATGAAGTTACGTGCGATTCGTGTGGTATGGAGCATACTCTTTTGTCGTCGAGTTCAAAGCCAAACAAGAAATCCGACCTGAATAATTTCCTACATGAGACCCGAAAATATAAAAAATTCAAAATGACCGATATTTGTAATAAGTTCGATGGTTATGATATATATGGATTAATAAATCTGTGAATTTTAAGTAACGGTGACCATTTTCGAAAAAAGAGGAATTTAAAAAAAAAACGTTGGCTCATTTTATTATGTCGCGCCCGTAAAATCAAATTCGATTTTTTTTAAAATGAATCGTATTACGCTCAGACGTTTTGAATTTTTAGCTTGCCTTTGTATTTATTTTACAAATTGATGTTATAAAACTATTTGATATAAATATAAGTAAAAATCCATGAATTCGGTTTTATATTATTTATCTCATATTCCCGACCCATGGAGGACTGTTCCGCATGCGAATCAAGTGTCATAAGCAACCGTTTGAAAATGAGCGGGCAATCCCTACTCAAAGGAACATTTTTTTTTTCTCGTGAAAGTTGGCAGTATTGAGGCGACGATTTTCCATTGTAAAGATGGTGGTCGTTTACTCTTAGTCAATCGGACAAACGTCGAGTTTTATAAGACTTTATTAGTTTCTGCCGGGAAACCAGAGCCCGATTTTTCGACATTCAATCGGGGGAATCGGGACCGCTTTTGAGGTGTCCATTTTTTGCCGATCTGACTTTCGCAAATCGGAATTTAAGTAAGTGTTCCTCGTCCAATTATTCAAACGATCCATGTTTAACTTTCGTGAGATGTGTTTCCTCGTCTCTCTCTCGTAGAAAATTACATTGCCATTATATTTAATGGTAAATTAGATGGTAAAATTATAGCCGTCGTCGTAATTCCACGGTTGCTTTTTTTCCCCTGGCATTCCTCTCCCGAGCAACGAATTAAAGAGAACAAAGGATCCTTTACCTCGAAATTTTTTATTTTTGTCTGAATTTCCAGAGGAAAAAAAAAAAGAAAAAAAAAAAAATGTTCTTTCAGCGATAGAAAGGAGGGCGATTAATATTTACTTTTTTCTTTTCCTTTTGATTTTTTCTTGGGCGTGTCTTTGGTCCTTTGCAAAAGTTAACCCGAGGTCGTTAGAAAGAAACTTAAATTCCGGTGAAAAACCTGTGTCGCTTATGTTGTCGAATTTTTTTTCAGTCTCCCTGCACACACTGTCAAAAGAAAGGAAGGAGGAGAAGAAGAAGCCGCAGAATGATAGGCCGAAGTTCCGTGGCCGACCCGCTGTTCCTGACGCATTCGCTGCAGTATCCTCAGTATTGCGCCACCTACGGGCAATACCCCGCCGTGAAAATGTACGAAAACGAGCCGAGCACGAGCTTCGATCACGTTCAGAACGTGGAAGTCACCCCGGACATAGATCAGTTTTACGCTTCGAAACCGACGGTGAAAAAAGAAATAATCCCTGCAAGTCCGTCTTCCGAACGGTCTCCGTCCTTGGATCACGACATTTACCGGGGATCGCGCCTCCCGGAAGATTTCCTCTGCATGGAGTGCAATCAACGTTTTAAAAATTACAGGAGTTTCGCTCAACACGAAGAAAAATTCCATTCCGACAAGGAGACAAAACGAATCGAGCCCTCTTACAAGTGCAAGCTTTGCGACTCCGATTGTTGCACCGAAAACGGATTGAAAGCCCACAGATGCGAACGCCCGGCTCCGACAAAGCGTCACACCTGCGAATACTGCAACAAATCCTTTTCCAACAGCGCCTATTTTTCTCTCCATTTAAAAATGCACACGGAAGGGAGCAGTCACTGCTGCGACATTTGCAACAAGTATTTCGTCAATTCCTCCAATTACAAAATCCACTTGAGGAGTCACGAAGGAGACAAACCTTTCAAATGCTCCGAATGCGACAAAGGTTTTTTGACTTCGACCAACTTGTCCACTCACATGAGGACTCACACGGGTCAGAGACCCTTCAAGTGCGACCATTGCAGCAAAACTTTCATCAATTCCTCCAATTTAAACATTCATCGCAATTATCATAAAGGTTTGAAAAGTTACCATTGCAAATTTTGCACCAAAACCTTTTTGACGTCTTCCAATCTCAAGGTCCACGTTCGAATTCACACGGGAGAAAAACCTTACAGGTGCTTCGTCTGCGAAAAAGCTTTCGTCACCTCTTCCAATTTGAACCTTCACATAAAAAGCCACAAAGGGAACGTAAATGCCGAAGATTCCCGGCCTGCGTGAAACCCCTTGGCTTTTTTTCCCTCTCTCGCGACGCTTTACTAGGACCGGACCTTTTTTCGGGGTGTTATTCTCTTCCCGAATTCTTTTTATTTATTTCTCGCATTTTTTTCATTTGTAAATATAAGCCCAATTTTCATTGTCGTCTATTTATACAGTACAATATCAATTGAAAAGAGACTAGTAGTGATTGCTTTTTCAAGTATCGAAATCCCGGTTCGTGGGTAATTTCTATTGTATTTAAAGGTTTTGTATTTTATGCTAACAAGCGCCCACGCACGGCTTTTCATGTATTAAACGAATGCAAAATCACTTTCATAAAAAAAATATATTTAAATTCCGAAAATTATAAACCGCCTACAATCGTCGTCAATTAAGTTCCTATAATGTCAGCTAAACAGGGCAAATTTTAAAAAACCGGGAAAATATCCAAACAAAATTTTTACAAAAAATGAAACTCAACACGAATGAAACAATAAAACATACAACAAAATCAATTGATTTAAAAAAAAAAAAAATGTATTTGAACGACAAAGCAAATGAGTAGTAGCAAAATAGCAAGTTCGGAGGAAATGTAAATAGTTCACCCAAGGACGGAACCGCCTTTATCAAATGCTTTTTTGAATCCTTCCGAAATGGAATGGCCAGGGATCGCAGCGGCTTTCACTCCGGTAGAGCAAGCAGCTTCTCCTAAAAAATTATTTACCCAAATATTAAGTATTTCGTCAGTTCGAAAAAAGCGAAAAATAATTCAAACATTCACCAATGCTTTCGCCGGTAGAGATCCCTTCTTGCGCTTTCTCCATGGTTTCCACTCCCGAGTTGGGTGAGCAAAAACCTCCCGATATCTGTCACGAATCGTATCAAATATCAAAATTTCATTTTTTATTTTATAAAACCACGAATAAAACTTACCAGGAGAAAAAGCGCCAATAAACCCAAAAAAACTTGTTTAGACATTATGACAAAACGAGTAACTGTTAGTCATATTGTAAAACGCTCTCCCTTTTAAAGGGCGAAAAACACGAAAGCGGATGACAATTTAACAAATAAACCGGAATCGGGAAGTACCCACCAAAAGAAATCAATTGATGCTGGTTCCTATTGTCCACCAGGGAACACAACCCACATGTACATACAACGCGCCAAAAAAAAAAAAAAAAACGGAGAGTTTTTCTTAGTCAATAAGACATGGATATGGATAACCCAGGGATTTTCTTTATTCTCGCGGTGACTCACGCGACAGGAACCATAATTAAACGGGTTTAAACGAGACCGTTTAAGCCGTGATTCACGCATCGCGAATCAATTACTAAAAGGAGCTTTCCGCTTTTTTTTTCCCCGTCTCGGTCTACATGTTACGATTTACACGGAAGGATTTTAGAGGTAAAAAAACAAAAAAAAAAAATTAATAAATACCGTATATTATTATTTCGGTAAAAAAAAGGTAAAAAACAAAGGTGTATATTACAAAGCTTAAAAACAGTAAAGGCAGAGAGATTTTAAAGTTGTTTGTTGAGTGGAATGTTATCGTCGGCCGAAAAACCTGCATCAAAGAAAGAAAAGAACGATTTTAAACTCGGGATGTCGGCATCAGACGGAGCAAAGAGACTTACCCTCCCCCTTGACTTCCGGAAGAAGCGCTGGATTGAGCCGAACTTCCGCTAAATCCGACGCCTCCGAAAGGAGTGTTAAACCCGGAGGAAAAGCTATTGCTGGAAGCTTGACTGGAAGCTCCGCTGAAACTTCCCCCTCCGAAACCGGGCCTATGGTAACCGCCGCCGTATGGATATCCTTAAAAAATTAAAAATAAATTGTCGAAACCGGCTGCTTCGAGTTTTTTGCCCTCCGATTCCCTTGCATACCTCCGTAACCTCCTCCCAATCCTCCGTAACCGCCGTAACCGCCGTAACCTCCGTAGCCTCCGTGGCCCAATCCTCCGTGTCCGTGGTAATGTTCTTTGTAAATATACTTATGTTTCCTGTGATGATGAGGATCCGGATCCGGGACCGCAACGGCCACGGGCAAAGGTTCGGGAGATCTTTTCGTCCTCCAAACAACTATCGAGCCTACCGGTCCGGCATCGTTTCCGTCTATCGTTGCCGAATATTCTGAAATAACCAGGACACGTACATCAAATTTCTTTTTTGCAACACAATTTTCTAAGTGAAAACGCAATTTCGGATTTACCTGCGACATAAAGATTACCGTCCTCGTCGCTCAAAGGTAACGCGTAAGCGGCAGATAAAAAAGCCAGACACAAAAAACTCGAGGAATGCATTTTTGTTAAAGCGAGCTACTATCTGCGGAAACTCGACACTTATTAAAAATAATCGGCACAAGTCCCTCTTCTTTTATATATATACCGTATATACATATTCATCTTTGTTCGGCCGAAAGAAGCCTAGCTGGCCGAGGCGAGCGAAGGAATATTTTCCCGCATTTTCCCCGACTTTTTTTTTTTTTTTTTTTTATCATAAAGCTCGGCTCTCGTTACGTAGGCAAATGAAAAACGACTCCAGTTTTCAGGTGTGACTTTTTCCCGATCCATCGACCGATAGGTTTGGGAGACGTTCCCTCTGGAAAAATGATTTCGGCTTGTTTTCAATGCGAAGTCAAAGGACGAACCCGCGAGATGAACTCCGCGGCGAAGGTAAGTAGAGGTAACGCATTACACGCAGGGAAATCCACCACGCACATAACATGTTTTGTTCATTATCATAATTATAAAAACGGAATGAATCGAGATGGCCATCCAGTTTTCTTACCAGGGAATCCCTTTCCAAAATAAATATCAATAAACAAAAGCAAGGCTTTTATAAATTATAATCCGAAACCAGTGCCAAAGGTTTATCCTGCTTTACTTTTTTCGACAATCCAGAAAACTTTTTTTTTTTTTAAACTAAAAATACATTTATTTTCCTTATATAAATAAACATTTAATGACATTTATCAAATATAATATAGGAAGGCTCGGATTTGCGATTTATGCAAATATCGAAGGACGTTCCGCTTTTTTAGAGAGGAAAAAAAATTTTTTATTTAAAGACTCTCCTTTTCCTGGATTTACAGGATAATAGTATATTACTGTCCTATGATGGAAGAGACTGATTTTACCTCGGCTTCGCTTCGGTGCTGTAAGTAAAGCACTGTACCGAGGAAATAGAAAATAACTGTTTTCGGTTCTTGGTATGAAAAATATTTTTAATTGATGATTTCATTTTTTCGATCAAAGGATAGGAAAATGATTGCCTCATTTCATTTAAACTCCCTAAACCTCAAAAACCACAAGTGAAAAATCAAAAAAAAAAAAAAAAAACAGAGACTTAGAATAACTGCGAGGCAAAAATCGGTAATAATTTCCTTATTAGCAACAGAGACCGTAAGAATACATTTCTTTTTTGAGCGCGAATATATCACACAAAATAACCAAGGTAAAAGAACTCGTGAGATTGGCCAAAAAAAAAAAAACATTTAAGTTAGGAGGCCGTTACCATAACAGTATTAAATTAATTAATCGCGTTCCTTTTAATTTTTTTTTTTCTCTCCCTTTTAATGACGTCTATTCATAGAAGAGATGAGTCAAAAAAGTAGGTATTACTTCGGGATTCCTAGTCCACGCAATCCTCAAGGTCGGAAAACAAAGGTGAGACCGCCGCATTCCTTCCTTTGTTTATTTTTCTAAAATGCGAAAAAACAAAGAACAACTCTCCCCAAGTTCCCCTAAGCCAAACATTTCATTTTTTTGTCTTTCTTTTTTCTCCGATTAAAATTTTTGGATTTGACATTACCTGCAATCATGTTGTTCCCTATTTTTTTTTTAATCAATCCAAACAGACGATTCTTATTTAGCAAGTTAAAAATATAAATATAAAATAAAATATATTAAATGCGGTCACGCTTTTAAACCGGGCTAATTAGGAATGATTCAAATAAATGTTTTTCGACCTTGTTAAGTGCGAAAGAAAAAAAAAAAAAAAAACGGTTTTATCGAGAAAATTGTTTTCTCTTGATGTAATCTTGGGCTTAACGGCCAAAAATAAAATTGAAAATTATATAAAACCAACTTTATTTCAATTTATCAACAATCAATTAGATAATAGGAAAGCGTCGCCAAGAGGTTTTCGACGCTATCCATAAATTTGCTGCTTGCGTCCGTCCGGTCGCGTCACCGTGACGGAATGACCTTGAGAAAAAGAAGGCCTGCCATTGTCGACGGAATATCCTCCCGAAAAGGAAACGTCTATTCGATTTCCGTCCGGGAACAAGTAAGACTGGGAAGCGGACTGCCCCGCCGAGGCTCCGAATCCGCCGGGACCGAAATTTTGAGACTGACTGCTCGACTGAGAAGCGGAAGCTCCGAAACTTCCGAACGGACTTTGAGCGCCGAACGCGTTTCCGGAGGATTGGGCTGCGGAAGAACTCGAGCTCGGGAAACGGTTTCCGAAACCTCCGCCGAATCCGTTCCCTCCGAACCTGCAAAAAATTTGTCAAAATTAATCGTCGAAAAAGAGACGAAGGGAAACAAATTACCGCTGCGGACGAGGGATCCTCTTGGTTCGCCGGAGGACGACGCTCGCTCCTCGAGGCATCTCGGTTTCCGTCACGTTTTTCGAGGTTTCGATCTCCGCTATTTGAAATTTTTCCGTTAAAGACTTGCCGCTCCTGGATCCGGGTTTGCCTTTGACGGTGAGGGTGCTTTCCACCACTATTTCGTCGAAGGCCGGAGCCCCTATTTCTATCCGACAAACAACGGACCCATTTTTTAAAGCAAAGAGTCCCGGGCCAAATCGTAAAGCTCCGGTATATGCGACTTACCTCCGGTCGGATTTCCGTTTTGGTTTTTCGTTTGACAATCTACCAAAGAGGCAGCTAACAAAACGAATGCGAGCACTTTCATCGCGTTTGATAATTTAAGAAAAAACTCGAGCTGTAAAACGATCCGAAACGGACGGTAACATCAAATCAAATGCCGTCGAGGAAGCATTTCTATCTCGTAAACCGGCTCTTCTCCGACGCTAATCGATCATGCGCGACATTTCCGCCTATTTATCCTCTCAAACTTGGGAAACTCGACAAACTTGATACTTGCTCTTTTCGACGTGCCAAAAGAGGCCCTCCTTTTAATTTTTTTAAAAAATAAATAAATAAAGTAAACATCGTCCGACCTTGGGTCCGTCCGTTTTATCGTGTTATAGGTCCATGTCGTTTAATCGCTTCGGGCGAGAAAACGCTAATTTATTTATTATCGACAATCAAACCGATTTTTTTTAAAAAGGGAAACCCGTGGTTTGTTGCAGGAAGGCCGAAACGACCTCGTGTGGGCGATACCGCGACCTTCTCTTCTTCCTTATTGTTATTCCGGTTATCTTTCCCGAGAATCCGCGAATCTAAAATAAAAACCGTTAATTCTAATTTAACCATTCTAAAAATAAAGGGATTTCCTTTTTAAAAAAAAAAATTAAAAAAATATATATATACTGTATATTGAATAAATTAAAAGTCAACACACAACCGATAGGAAATATCACAGCAACTCGAGCGGACGCTCGGAGAGCTCTCTTCGAAACCTCGAAGCAACTCCCGACAAATCCCGTGGCCGGATTTTAAAAATTTTATTATCTGCTTTATCTGGCTCGACCGTCAAATTCAGAAGAAATCGAATAACCTGCATAATAAATTAAAACGGAGTTTTAAGAGGAGAGAAAAAGAAGAAAAAGTCGACTTGCATTCGGGACTCACCCTCCTCCGTAGCCTCCTCCCGATTGGGAACCGGAGCCCGCGTTCGCTTGACTCGAACTGAAACTGGCGCTGAACGGACCGAAGGAATAAGTCTGAGACTGGCTGTTGGCGGACGCCTGAGAAGCGCTTCCTCCGAATCCTCCGTGTCCTCCTCCGACGCTGCCGGAACCGGCAGACGCGGACGCGAAGGAACCGGCCCCGCTACCACCTCCGCCACTGAAATCGTAAAACTCTCGTTTACTGCCTCGCTAACTCCGAAGATATATCAAAAAAAAAAAAAAAAAAGTTTATCTTACTAATAACCGCCTCCGTGATGACCGTGGTGGTGTCCGTGACCGTGACCTCCCCCGAAAAGTCCTAAAAGACCTTTGGGTTCTCTCTTGTCCCGGGCGACATCTTCGGAAGGCTCCGATTCGACGACGTATTTCGTTTCTAAAACAACTGGTAAAGTCCAAATGAAAGAGGTTCCAAAGGGTCCGGAGGGAGCGGGGGACTTACCTGGATCGGAGGAGGAGGCGACGCTTAATCCCAAGGAAGCGGATTCCGCGAGGGAAACCGCAAACACAAAACAAAAAATAACCCCGCTTAAGCGAAACATTGTTATAGAGACCTATCGAAAAAAGCAAAATTTCTCGAAATGTCCGAACGATTTTCGATTGCAGCTCGGATCGAATTAAACGGTTCCGCGGGGATGCTCGGGGATTTATACGACGCCGTCTTTCGCATCGCGAAAAACCGGACGACGACGTCCGAAAATCGAAAAACCAAGGCTCATCTTAGGATCCCACCGATAACGTAGGTATATGTGTTTCACGAAAACAGGAAACGACAACAAGGACGCCTACAAGTGCAATGGCAAGGTGCTTCCACCGCATATACCGTCCGGCCCTCGGGACTTTAATAACATTTTTTTTCCTTTTCACTTTGGAAAAATTAAAAAAAAAAAAAAAAATACAAGAACCAGGTCGTATATTTCCAAAATTTAAAAAAGGTTTCTACAATTTTTTTCAAAAGCACGATATCAGCCCTGGAAAACAACACGAAATATTTAACCGATTGGATCGTGAGCCATATGGGACCGGTGCCAGTACACGACCCAAAACTTTTCAACTTTTTGCAGTCTACTTCATAAATTGTACATCAAGAACGAGATTTAAATGAATTTCGGAATAAAAAAGCGAAAAATCTTGGCTCGGTGTAACCACCGGTCTCGTCAAAAAAAAAAGTCTCAAGTAATTACCGACAAGAAGGTCGAAAACGGGCTTCAAAGAGCAAATAAGAAGAAGGATCTGCTTGTTACTGCCGTCACCAGGCCGGGATCGCCCGTATTTATTTTTGAAAGTCCATTTCCCCCGGGTACCGCCGCTACCTCTACCGCTACCGCTACCGGTGCCGTTGCCACTGCCGTCGCTCATCACACACGCCCACATGTCTTTAGAAATTAAAAGCAAAAAAAATGAACCGATCCTGCGAGTTGAAATTTTCCAGCAACCGGATGATTAACATCGGAATCGCCGATCCGGAATGAATCATTTTTTTTTTTTTTTTTTTCTATGGGAGCCTCCTTACCTTTAATAAATTGAGCGATTATTCCGCCGGCACAGGGGATAACATTCGATTGGCCTGAAACTAGTTTAAGGATTAACTCGGGTATTCTCGGCATTACTGGATCCGTCTATACTCAAAATTCCTGCCGATAAAGTGGGAGTAAAGAAAAACTAATACGAAATGTCTAAATATATTTTCTTTATTTATTCCATTAAACAGGGAAACGGAGTAACATTTATTTTGAGTATAAACAGAAGCAGAAATTTATTTTATTTGAGACTCCAAACTTCAGAGGGCTGGACCCAGTTACTTACGGTAACCTGCAACAAAAAAAAAAGAAACAAATTAAATGGACTTGAGAAAAAAAAAAAAAAAAAAAAAGTTTTTAAATTACTTGAACCGAAAAGTGATCGGGCAGCCGCTTGTGCCATTTGCTCCTGGTTCCCTTGTAAAAAGAAATAATGTTTAATATAGGCCTGGAATGGAATCCACCGAATATGAAGTACCTTGACCGTCCACGTAGTCGTCGTTGACGTCGTCGTCGTCTTCGATAAAATCGCGATATTGCAAATTTTTGACCAAGTAATCGATTTTTTGGACTTCTCTGTAAGCTCCGGCCAAAACGTTGGTTTGATATTTCTTAAGTGCGGTTCGTGCGGCTTTACCGTCTGCTACCCAATCGGTAAAATCGGAAAAATCTGCAAGGAAAAAGAGAAAAAATGAAAGTTTCGGAACCTTTTTATTATTTTTTTTTTTTTTTTTTTTTTTTTTTTTTTTTACCGCTGCCCATGGTTTGCATGTAAGTGTCTTGAAGGTCTCGGAGTCGGTTAAGGATCCCGTTGGCGCTCGTGAGTTTGGTGAGGTAGTTCCGGAACAGGAGCTCGGCTTCGTTTTCCGTTTTTGCCCTTTGTTCGTAGTACCTGTTGATTTCGGGGTTTATGCCTTTTTTCCCGGCGAGCTCCAACATTTTTCGAGTCCACCGTCGCATTTTCGAGAGCAAACCGTATTCCCTCCTGGCTCCGAACATTTGGAACGAAAGGAGGTCGTGCAACCGATCCAGGGTGATTTCCTTTTCCTCTCCCTCCTCTCCCTCCCTGTCGGTCTCCGTCTTTTCGTTCTCGTCCGCGGCTCGATCCTCGGCAAACGTGTTGTTGGAATAAATCTTTCTCCTCGTTTCCAAGGCGGCCTTTTCCAAAGAGGCCGCGATCTCGAGGGTTCGAGCGTTGTCCTTTATTCCGGACTCCACGATCCTTCTCACTTCTTTGGTCCCGTTGACGAGTTGTCGATGAGAGTCCTTGACCACGGCCTCGATCGGGTCCTCCTCCGCGTTTTTCGGGGTTTTCCCGGCTCCGATTCAAAAACAAAATTAAACCGAAACCTTTGCAAACGTTAAAACCAGGATATGCTTACCTTCCGTTTTCGAAACGGTCCACAGGAAAATAAGGAACGCCAAAAACTTCATTATAGAAAAATGGACTTCCATCTCCGAGGATTTGCCACGTAAGGTATGACAAAACCATCGATTCGAGAGTTTTATGGACCGAAAAGGAAACGATCGTAAAAATTTTCGAGATAAAAACCGCGGTGTATTTTGCATCTCCCTTCCTCGACACTTGAGAGTTTCACCGTTTGCATAACTCCTCCTCGGAATTATTATAATTATACATATGCAATATTTTTATTTTTCTTTTTTTTCCTTTTAAGATTTAAATCGTTTTTTAATTATTACTTTGAATTTGTTGTGAGGAACGAAGAGCGGGGAAGCCACGTCATAAATCTCGAACATATTTTTTTTGTTTTTGTTAGACGTAATCGTTGGTGACGTCATAATAATTTCCATATGCCTGATGTTGGATCTTGTTCCAGAAATTAATGTTTGGTTCGCGAGAAATTTAATTACGGTCAGGGAATTTTATCCGTTCGGTGAATGCTTATTTTTGAAGGGAGCGGAAAACTCTTCACAAGAAAAGTGTAGCAATCCCTGCGTTTCGCCATGGAACTCGTTTAATTGCCTTTAATATTAGTAATCTTTTTTTTTAAATTTTATTTTATTTCTAGCATTTTCCTCCTTTTTAAACAAGCACGCACACGGGTGTCATTTCAGATTTTTCTTGGGGAGGGCAACACCTCGAGAGGAGAGCTTTAAATGCTTCTTATGGGCAAACATTTTTGTACAATCAGTTTTCGAAGGAGGTTCTATTTTGCAAATTTGTTTATTTTTGAAAGAAACGTTTTTCCTCCTACAAAAATTTAATTGGAATCGAAATATTTTTTTAAAAAACAAGGAAATATTCCTCTTAGCATTCTCCACAACTTTTGTTACATGAAATTTTGATCTATTCAGAAACAAAACACCGCCATGTTATTTTTGTAAAGAGTTTAAAAACACTTTTTTTAATAATTGCAGGGTATTTCATGTGACAGAAGTTGTGGAGAATGTTAAGAAGACATACCCATATTTCCCTTCAAAGTTGCCCCAGCGTTTTATACCGGCAACATTCGAATAGATAATAATTTTTAAAGTACGATTAAAATGATAATGATAATTCAAAAAGGAACAAGAGATTTAATTTAGTTTTTGACAAAGAGCGAAAAAACCGGGAATCTGGAACCTCCCCTCCCTTGGCATCCCTGCCAAGTCATGCCAGACAAGTTGAAATGTTTTTTTTCTTTTTTCTTATTTACAAATAAAGAATGCACGATTCCTTAGAGTTATAAAAACGAGTGCCTAAGCCTAATTAACTCTCCAGCGGGTTTTTCGCATCCGATCCAGTGTAATTTATTTTAATATATATAAGTGTTATACAACCGGACTCGTCTCACATTCGGTCCCGCGCTTAAAATCACAACTTTTCGAATAAATCGTCGTGCCGAGGAACAACTCTTCAAAAATCCGTCAGGTAAATATCGCTTTCCTGTTTCATTTACATTTTTTATAATAATTAATGCTGTGGGTTTAAAAAAAAAAAAATCGGACGCAACTTATTAGGGATTTCACTAAATTTGGGGATTAAATTTGGTTGTGAGGACAGTTTTCCTTTATTGATTTTCCCTTCGGGGGTCGTTTGGGGGAGCCGCAAAAATTCAAATAGATAAATAAAATAACCTTCACATTTGAACTTGACCGACCGCAAAACTCCAAGTTAAAATTTATCAAATGCGTCATAAGGATAATGGAGAAGGCAAAAATTATTATACGATTTAAATTTGCAAAATTAATTAATTAATTAATTCAGATGTTTTGTTTATTACGATTAATTGCATCCTTGAGGATTTATTCTCTTTTCAGATTTCGAAATGAACGGAAAATTCTGTTTGATTTTGTGTTACTTGGGATTGGCGACAATACACGGCATCTCCGGACATTATTTGCTGAGAATCGAAAAAGGATATCCGAGTTACCAGTACGAGCATTCCTTACGGAGGAGACATCTCACTCCGTTGGGGGGAATCTTGCAAAATGCAGCCAGCAAAATTTTAAATCCTTTGGGACTGGGAGGAGCAGGATCCGGTTCCAGCGCTCAAAGTCAAAGTTTTAGCATCGGGGGAAGCTTTTTAGGTTTGCATCAAAGCCTCCTTTTTTTTGAACCGAACCCCCCCCCCCCCCAAAAAAAAAATGAAAAAATAGTTAAGTAATTTTGATTTTTTCAGGAATCGGAGGGAGCATTTCCTCGTCTTCTTCGAAAGCTCAGTCCGCTTCCGGAGGTCCGGTCTCGGCTTCGTCGGGATCTCAAGCTCAGAGTTCTTCCTTGTCTGGAGGCGGAGGAGGCGGCGGATTTTCCAATTCCAACGCCGCCAGCTCCGCTCAAGCCGGAGCCGGAGGATATCACGGAGTGCCGGTCGGAGGTTTCGGATCGTCTCAATCCCAATCCTCCGCCCAGTCTCAAGCTTCGTCCCAAGGGGGAAATCAAATTTATGCGCCGGCGGCTCCGGCTCCGGTCGCTCCTTACGTCGGACCGGTGCCGGTGCCGGTTCCGGTTCCGGTTCAAGGGGGAACGTCGTCTTCGGGATCTCAGTCTCAAGCCTCGTCTTCTTCGCAGTCCGATTCGGTCGACAACTTCGTTTCGCAACCCGCATACGGCGGAGCCGTTCACCGACCTCAAGTTTCCGGTCAGTACGGAGGCCACGTGCCGGTCGCCCCGGCAGGAAATTACGGCGGTTCCCATTCGGCGCCCCAATCGGTCGGTCACCAGTCCCGTCCGACGGTGATAGTGGTCGTTCCGGTTAAAGAACCGACCCATTCTTACGGAGGTTCCCACCAGACGGGGCCTTCGTACCAAGGTTCCGTCTCGCAAACTCAATCGCAGTCTCATTCTCATTCTCAGTCCCAGTCCCAGTCTCATTCCGACGACGTCGGAGGTTACGTGGCTCCCGCCCCCGTCCACGTGCCGGAACCGGAACCCGTCTCCGTACACCCGCAACAAGAAATCGTCTCCTACAACGCTCGACCGGAGCCCGTTCCGAGTTACACTCCCCCACCGCCCATTTTCAATTCGGCGAAAGACAAGGGAGTTTACTCGGGAGCTCAGCCTCTTTACGTCGCCGGACCCGCATATTCCGGAAATCAAGGTTACGTACACAACGAAGGATCTCTTTACGGCTGCGGTAGGAGAAAGTGCCATAACAAACACAAACCTTCTCGTCACGGAGGAAGCTACAATCCTTACAACGAAGGATCCGTCTACGAAGAAGGAGGCCGCTACGGTTCCGACTCTCAAAGTCAAAGCCAAAGTCAAAGTCAGAGCCTAAGCCAAAGCCAAGGAGGAGGATATCAACGAGTTCCGGCAGAGGGCTATTTCGATTCCGGAGCCGGACTCGTCGTTTCTCACAATAAAGGATCCGGATTCCCGACGGCCCCTCCGGTTGCGGTTCACCAAGGATACACCGGGTCCGATTCTCAAAGTCAAGCCGGCAGCAACGGCCATTCCGGCAGCGGAGGAATCGGTTCGGGCGGGAAATCCGACAGCCAATCGTCCAGCGGATCTCAGTCTTATTCCGGAAACGGAGGCTCCGGATCTTCCAGTTATTCCCAATCCTCTTCCTCCAGCAACAGTGGAGCTTTAATATTCCATTAAGCATTACAATCCGATCCCGTTTTTTTTTAAATTTTATTTATTCCTTTTGTTTTTACAAAAATCCGGAGTGCAAAAGTGGCAAAACGGATTAGTTATGTTAACTTGCGTTTTCCGCTGTCCGTCCTTGGAACTTAATAGCTGCATCTTGGACAGTCCTCCGACCTTCTCGGCAACACCAACTCGAGTCACCGACTCGAATCCTAATTACCAATGCGATTGCTTTTCTTCGTGTCTTTTTTAAGAAGGAAAAAAAAAGAAAGAAAATGAATAGAAGTCTTCCAACGTAATATTGTTAAAAAAAAAAAAGGCAAGACCAGATTTAAAAAATAATGTAAAAAAATAATTGCCATCGTTTTTTCGCACGAAATTGAAGTTGAAAAAAAATTGCATGACGTCATGCACGCTAAGTAATTTTTTTTGAAATCTTAATGATGATTTGGTTTTTTCTTGTTTATGAGTGAAGGCATTCGACCGACTTGTATATTCGACTCGACGAACAATAATATGTTCGGTTCAAATAAAATGTATTTTTTTTTTTTTTTTAATTTAAATTTAAATTGATTCCTCAATTTCTTCCATACCTTACGTAGAAAAATTAGGATAGTTTAATTCATTTACAGTGTAGCTTCCTGTATCTTCGCACAGCACTTTAAAAACGGATTTGAAGCCCTCACAAAAATTTCATTAGACATATTGCTGATGAGAAACCTTTTGCTTGAAGCAATTCTGAACTGATTTACAACAAGGTACTCGATTTTTTAACTCAATTTACACAGACACATACACAAAAAAAAAAAATCTCACAAAAATTTAAAGATTATACCCAATTGCTGAAATCTGAAAGGAAAGCTTAGAGAGAGAAAAACAACCGACACCATCACTGTTAAAAAAAAAGGAGTAAAATCTACTCTTACAGAACACATATCGGACCCGCTACTTTTTTAGAGTAAAAAAGCCTTTTTTCATTGATACACTACTCTTTTTCAGAAGTAAAATTTATTTCAAGAAAGTAATACTTAACATTACTTTCTCCGAAATAAATTTTACTCCTGAAAAAGAGTAGTGTATCAACGAAAAAAGGCTTTTTTACTCTAAAAAAGTAGCGGGTCCGATATGTGTTCTTTAAGAGTAGATTTTACTCCTTTTTTTTTAACAGTGTATACTCACATTTCCTTTTATTAGGAAAACCTGATGTCATTTTTGATGACAAGAGCGTGAGCAAGAAAAAAAATGCAGTCAAGTTTCAGTTGATTTGATATATTCAAAATAAAATTTGATTAAAAACAAAAATGTTTTGAAAATAAATAATTCAAATATTTATAACCCAAAAATTAAAAAAAGAAAAGAGAAAGACAACCTCAACAGAATGTACACCAACTCCAACTGAATATAGGAAAAAAATAAAATTTAATTACATAAAATATAACGCATACATTTTTAAGTACTTTCGTACCTTCATTTTTTGTTTAATTCTCTCGTTTTCCAATTTTAAAACATTTTTCTTTTGTAGAGGTACAGTAAGTTATACTTTTGAAAATAATACTGATCGATCTAAATAAATAAATAAACAAATAAAACGATAATAAATACTTTGGATTCGATGTGAAATCGTTAAACGTAATCGAAGGAATGAAAAGAAAAAGAAAATACTTTTGGAGAGTTGCGGGAACCTAGCCCAAGCTACAAGGCATCTTTTTCCTACTTTTCTAAACGGCTTAATCCTACCAGTCTTATATATTTTTTTTTTTTTTTATTGCACTTTTTAGCGATCGACGTACCGGGCAAGTAAGGAATGTCATCTCCACCATCCAAAAAAAATAGTAAACTCTGAGATTCCCATCTCGATTTCATTTTAAAATGCATTGATATGTTTCAAAAAAAGGAAGGAAGGGAAGAAAGGAAAAGGGAGAGCTTCATACGAATTCGTTGGAATTTTTCCTGCAGCCGAAACAAGAAAAAGATTCCGTTTTGGCAAGCGGGACCCATCTTCTCGTGAAAACCTGAACGGTCTGCCTGTAATTTTTAACTAGGACATTGGAATCTAAAAGGATTTCTCCGTCGCAATTCCAGACGCTGGCTCCCGGGTATCTCTGGGTATCTTTCCCGGGTATCTCTGCAATTTCCATGTTTTCGTCTAGTACTTTGACCTCCACCTCGGAGGCTTTGTAAATATCTATGAAAGGCAAGTCCGATAAATCCTCCTCTTCGTTTTTGCTTTGAGCCCTGAGCAACATCCTCAAAACGTCCAATATGGAGCGGGGTTTGCAAAGGAGGACATCTACGGATCCGTCCCCTATATGACAACGGGGAGCGATCCCGTTCGGACTTTTATCGCAAGCGCAGGAAATGTTGGCGCAACCCACCATAAAATATTTCCCCCGAACGGTCAAACTTTTCCTTTCCGGCTCCTTTTTTTCTTCCGAGTCTAATTTGAGTTCGTCCCTGACGGCAAGTAAGTCCTCGTCCCGATATCTCGTTTTTCCGTTTTTCCGAAGGCCCGGTTCCTTGCAAGCCTCGCAGTTGCGATTGCACTTGGGCCCTGTTCCGGGTTCGCCGGGAGAGAGAGTCATGGATATTTCGCAACGATATCTTCGATTTTTCAAAACTTTCAAAAATCCCGCGTAATCGTATCTTTTGGGTCCCATCCACCTGTGCTTTTCGCTTTCTTTTAAAACGTCCCCCAAAAAGCCGTAACCGAACGAACTGAGGAAATATCTGCAGAGCCCTCTGGAAGAATGAACGCTGCAAACGTCCAAACCGAACCGATCTCCCAGGACGGCGTATATGGCTGCGGTTTCCCGATCCCGGGTCCCGTTGAGGCAGTAAGCTATGCAGTCGGTGCTTCCGCCGGGCACGATCGCCAAAGGAACTTTAATCCGGGGCACTTGGGCTCCGCAATCGTTTTCGTCCTTGTTTTCGTCCCTCATGGATTTGACGATCAAACAGTTGACGATCTCCGAAACGGTTCCGTCTCCTCCCACCGCCAATATCCCGTCGTATTTACGGAAATCCCGGTCGAAAAGGACCTCGCGGAAGTGGTTCCCGTGTCTCGTCACGATGGGATCTGCCTCGATCCCGGCAAGATCCAAAATGGGTCGCACCGTTTTCTCGTACACTTCCACCCCTTTTCTTTTCCCGCAAAAAGGGTTGACAAATACTAAAAAATTCTTGGGCCTGGTATGTTTCGCCAGTGAATTGTTCAAGGTTTTGAGCCATGACGAAATTTGACGTTCGTCTCCGTGCCGCATGACGACGTCGCACTTTCGCCATCGATTCTTGTCCTTTTTCTTGGCGTAATAAACGACCATGCTGTTCCGAGACGAATCCTTTGAACCGTTGTCTGTGAATAAAACCAAAAATCAGTCCGACAATAAAATTTTGAACAAATAAATGAAATTTCATCTTTCATCAGTGAATACTGAATACTGACCCGATGTCCTCGACCGGGAACCCGTTCCTTGATTTACGGCTATGATATCCGAGGCAGGCACCACGTTCCTTTCGAAGGGAAAATTTTCTTTTTCCCATATTAAAACGTCCCTGTGAAAGTAAACCCTGCATCGCTGGTCCGATATGACAAACGTGTTGAGCAAAACCGGATCAAACCCTTCCTCTTGCGACATTTTTTTTTTTTTTTTTTTTAATTTCGGTTAGTTTAATGGAATCCGAGGAGTCTTCAAAATCATTTCCTAGTTTTATTTTTCACCTTGAACGATTCCCGTTTTTAAAACAAAAGCCACCAAACAGATCCCTCATATTAAGGCTACTATTAAAAATTAAAAAAAAACAACCCTTTAAGATGACATTTTTTATCTGATCTGAAATTTAATCAACCTTCCTTCGATAAAACTAATAAAACTAATTCGTGTAATTTCGTTTTCAATACTTTTGTTTACGTTTACAAAAATTGAGTTAAACATCGTCTGGTACAATCTTCTGCTATGTTTTATTGAGACTGCGCAAGCGCGCGCGATCCTCTTGTAGTCTTGTAAATTACTTCGTTTCCACTAAAATTTAATACGCGATTATTAAGCAATCAACCTTACTACAACTTTTCGGCAAAATATCGCGAGACCTCACAATTACATGAAAATTTACACGTAATAAGTTACCACAAAAAGATTAAAAAAAAAAAAAATTTATAATTTATCAATATTTTTCCCTTGCAACATCGTTCTTCATTTTTTGACTCAGTTTTGGCATACATATATACATGTACTTATAAGTACAGTAAACGGTTTTGGATTTGGGGATTCATAAGGGAAAAAGCCAAAACATAGAAAATCAAAGACAAGCTAATAGTTTTATGCAGATGTATCAGTCCTTATTCTATTTAAAACCTTGATAATTATTGTGATCGAAAATAAGCCAAAGCTCAAAATAATAAAATCAAAGTTTCATCATCCGATATCATAATATCAAAGTTTCATATCTTATTCTTGTTTATTTTGGAAAAAACCATTTATATAAATTCAAAACTTTCTTTCTTCTTCCCAACTTCAAAAAAATATTTCATTTGAAAACGTGATGGTCTCTTAATAATTCTATCACTTATCATAAACAGTAAAGTTTTCATTGTCTTTTCAACTTTGTCTATTTTATTTTGTTTTACCATTGTTACTGCATATGGTGTGATGTTTCCAAAAAACCTTGATTGAATAAAATAAATTATATAATTTAAAGCCAATGAATTTGATGAAATATCACAAACATTATGTACACCATTGCAGCAGGAAAGGTCATATTTTATATATAAATAACCAAGATTTTTCTACTCCAATTCTTCATTTTCTTCTCTAGGAAACGAAAAATATAATTGGACAGTGGCCCTCAACAATAATAATACTTGAGTTAAGGCTACACCTTAGCATACTTGCATAGTAGCATTAGATGTGCCCTATCAACGCAGATAATTAATAGCCGCCCCATGATGCAGATGATAAATATAGGATAAGCGGTATACGATAAATAAATACAGGATAAACGGTATACGATAAATAAATACAGGATAAAGGGATAAGTATGCGATCGGGACTACGGGACTTCGGTTATTAATAAATTTTACAAAAAAGAAGCAGCTTATTTCTCGTTGACACATTGAATTTTTTTTGTTGTCAGCCATATTGTCTCAATTTCGGAGAATCATCACCATGGGATTCACGTTTACAACAATCGTTAATAATAGAAATAAAACACTCACCGAGTTTCTGCAGCAATGGCAAATGTTATGGCAATGCCCCCGTTTTGCTGATCGTATCCAATCGTTTATAACCAAAGGATTGATCATTAAACACCTTCACGAACACGAAACGCGCGTCCACCCGGATTCTTTGCAACTAAACTGTTTAGTACTGCCAACTTTAAAAAAAATTATAAATTGTCGAAAAACACACTCATATTTACCTTATGCACGTAATACGAGGAATCAGCTCGTTTAACATTATCTCTTTTAAATGATTCCAAGCAACTCCGGTGATGTCGGCTTATTTTTTATTTTTTAAGCTTTAATCATAATGTCGAAGAACATGTAAAATAATTTTTCAAAATTTATCCGTTTTCACGACTTTAAATTCCCGTATCATATCCGGATTAGGATCCTTCGGTGTACACGAGATATTTCCGTTATCATGGGGATCCAATCATGTGTTTAAGCTTTTTTAAATATTGCTTATTATCACAAGTATTATTTTTTTGATTAGGATGAAATAGGTGAAATAATGGTAGAAAACCATTATTTAAATGACAACAATCGATTATCTTGACGTTAAATCTCATTTGAATTTGTTATCTCTCGTTTGACCGGTAAGTCCTATCGATAACCTTGCCCTCTGTAATTTCATCATGAAATGCCATAAAAATTGAAATAGATAACACTTGATTGTTACGATTTCCAGAAAAAACCCCGAGTACACTTGGATGGTTCCGACTCACAACTATTCCCTCGATGCGAACCATTTCTTCCGTTAAGAAATGCAGAACATAACCCAACCAGGTTACCTATATGTTTCAGATCTCATAATGGTGCTGGATCGAAACACCGTGGAAACCCTCAAAGGTCTAAGCGCGGGAGCCGTCACCGGTTCCCTGGAAATATGCGTGACCTATCCTATAAAGTACATCAAAACCCAAATGCAACTGGAAGAAAAATTTGGAAGAGCAAAAAAATATTCTGGGATATTTGACTGTGCCAAGCAAACCGTAAAAAAAAATGGTTTCCTGGGACTTTACAGAGGCCTCAACATTTTTTTTTACGGACCGAAAGCCGCGATTCGATTCGGGGCTTTCGAAACCCTCAAGGCGAAATTTGTAAATGAAAAAGGAATTTTGAGTCCCACAGATAGATTTTTCTGCGGGCTCTGTGCCGGAGCAGTGGAAGCCGCAGTGGTCAACACTCCGTTGGAAACCGTCGAGTGCAAATTAATACACGATCAGAGGACGGAAAAACCGAGATTCAGAGGTTTCATCCACGGAGCAGTCATCATATACAGAGAAGAAGGCTTCAAGGGAATTTACAACGGGCTCTACCCCTCTGTTATAAAACAGTCTTCCAATCAGGGCATCAGGTTTTTCGTTATGGAAACGCTGAAAAATTATTATCGTGGCGGGGATCCGAACGTTCCCGTGCCCAAGTTGGTGGTCGGCCTCTTCGGTGCGTTCGCGGGGTTTTGCAGCGTTATGGGAAACAACCCAGTAGACGTAGTTAAAACGAGAATGCAAAGTCTGGATCATGCCAAATACAAAAACATGTTTGATTGTTTTATTAAAATTTGGAAAAACGAAGGCTTTTTTTCTTTTTACAGGGGGGTCACCCCGAGGTTGAGCAGGGTTTGCCTAGAGGTAGCTTTAACTTTTATGATATATGATGCGCTGCAGGAGCTAATAAAAAACTTTTAGCAATAATGGTTTCATAGGGCTCTTTTTCTGATGGTTATCAGTATTTTAGAATATTCAGGCTGTGTATAGTATTAAAAACCAAAGCAATAACCAGGAAAGAATCTTTTCTAGTCAAATCAGTTCTGTTTATATAGAAAAACAAATGAGTTCAAATTATTTAACAAAAGTTACTCAGCTTTTTTACTTTACATATTTGTTTTTAATCTTTATTTTTGTACAAATATTCATAAATGTTTTAATAAAAAACATTAATTGATCTGTTTCATACTTTTTTTGTTTTAATAACTATAAAATCATACACATTCCTAAAAAATTTAGTTTAAAAAAAAAGAAAAAAAGTTTCAAAAAAATATGAATGTAAAAAGTTTTCAGTTTTGTTTGAAAAAGGAAAAAAATATTTTCTATTTTTTTTCCCCAATGTAGGCAGTCGATTTTCCTGTTTTCTTAATAATTTCCAGGATTTTATCTTGTTCAAGGTCAGATGTTACTGTAACAGTCTTCTCTTGCAGATTGACTTCAAACTTATTAACTCCTTTGTCTGTAACAAAGTAAAATATGACTTATCAATATGCATGATTCAGATTAATGTTGACTTAATTTAAAAAAACACATGTTGAGCACATTTGGAGTATTACAGACATAAAACAAAGTAACAAGGTCCTTTCCCCCCCCCCAAAAGCAACAACTTAAATGCAGAAGATATTTAAAGAAAATTTAAATCTTACCCTGATGCTTTTTGAGTACATTGCTAATGGCATTCACACAGCCTTCGCATGTCATTTCCACTTTAAACACATGTACCTTAAAGAAAGAGATTTTATTTAATTCCTGACCAAAAGTCCAATGTCGATATTCACGCTAACGAAATGTCATCATAAAATTTGCATTTCTCTTTTTTTTTTTTTTTTTTAATCATTACCTTTGGAGCTGCCATGATATTTTTGAAGCTTGACCGTTGATATTCCGAATTTGTTCCGTTGGTTTTTGTTATTTGGAAAAAATAAACTCAAGAACCTTTACTTTTGTGTCACGTCAAACGGATCATGATATTATGCAGTCGCCAGCAGTTTGAATTTCACTCACGCATTCAATCACAACAAAACAAACATACGGAAGCAGAAGACATCCGCCATGTTTGTTTTCTTTTTTTTCTTCGAGATTCCCTCTCAGAATTTGAAATTCTTGCGGTATTCTGATTTGATTTGCAAAGGTTACTTTTCTCTCTCCTTTTAAAATTTCTTTATTCAACATCAGCCCGGAGGGAATTTGGCTATGATTAAAGTGCCGTATTCCTGGTAGTTAAATGCACGTTTTTGGTTTTTGAATACCCAGCTACACATGCAAAATATATTACGTTCAAAAAAAAAATTAAGAAGATTGCAACCAAGACTTTTTAGTTAAATTTTTGGAGCAGAAAACTAATTAAAATTCCGGACTAGGGAACTTTTGTGAAGGACCATACCTTTCTGTTAGATTTAAATCATAGAGTATGCTCTCCCCCCCTTTCATCCTTTTTGGTATGCTCTTCTGGGAAAGTGGAGCTCTTTTCTCAATCGGTGATGTCATCAAAAAAACTGGTATTTCACAATTGGGAGCGAAGTGTTTGTATGAAATGAAATAAATAGGGGAAATTATGAGGTCGAAAAGCGAGACCGGTCCCGTCCCCTCTTTCGAATCGATCTCGGGGTCGTCGCAAATATTCGTCACTTCGAAGTAAGCGACAAATCTCTAACGACTATGGACGGACTAGTTTTGTTGATTTCTCTCGCATCCTCCGCGATCTTTTCCGAAGCGGTTCAAGCGACTAAACTCCTAGAGCGATTCTCGTGGAAAGAACTGGATTTCGCTTATCCAAACGAAAGGACCAGGCTAGAAGCCATCTCGACGGGAGCTTTCGTTCCCGAAAACAATCTTCCGGTAGGGATCGAAATATGGAACGATAAGATTTTCGTCACCGTTCCGAGATGGCGACCGGGTGAGTTTTACCAGGTCGAGAAATTATAACCTTCAAGTTAGCGAAATCACGACTTTTCAGGGATTCCATCTACGTTGAATTACATAAGCTTAAACGGTTACTCCGTTTCTCCGAAACTGAACCCTTATCCCGACTGGTCGACCAACACGGAAGGAAATTGCCTGGGCCTCACGACGACTTACAGAGTAAAAGCCGACGCTTGCGATCGACTTTGGGTTTTGGATTCCGGGACGGTAGGGATCGAAAATACCACTCGACAGGTAAGCAAATGGTATCCATCAAAAAAAACACACACGCAAGTGTTTTAACCGAGACCGTCACGCAAAGTCAAATAATTGTTTCATTTTTTTTTCTTTTTTTTTTTTTTTGCTAAAGGTGTGCCCTGTGGCTCTCCACGTTTTTGATTTGAAAACGGACCAAGAGATTCGAAGGTACCAGTACAAACCGGAGGACGTGAACGAGAGAACCTTTATCGCCAACATCGCCGTGGACGTCGGACGGACTTGCCAAGACACTTTCGTCTACGTTTCCGACGAACTCGGCTACGGACTAATAGTTTACAGTTTCGCGGACAACGATTCCTGGAGGATTTCTCATCCTTTTTTCATGCCGGATCCCTTGGCTGGAAATTACGACATAGCAGGTAGGCGAGGAGAAATCGTTCCGTAATCGCCATCTCGGATTGCATTTTTTTTGTACCAAATGCAAGGTGATGCATTTGCAAAACAAAACCAGTTTTTCCTCCTGATTTGTTTTTTTTTCCGCAATCGATAAAACCCACCTTCGTTCAGGGTCGGTCAAAAATAAAAGTATTTCATATGATAAAAGTAAAATTTGTTTTAAAAAAAAAAAGGGGGGGGGATGTGTCAAAAGTCGAAAAAAGGAATCTCGTGTTTCAATTTTTTTTTTTAAATAAAAAACAAAAGAACGGGAGCAAAGTTGTACGATTGTTTCAGGTCTAAATTTCCGGTGGGGAGAAGAAGGTATTTTCGGAATGTCTTTGAGCCCGATAAAGTCGGACGGATTCCGAACACTCTTCTTTCATCCTCTTTCCTCGAACAGGGAATTCGCGGTGTCCACCGGAGTTTTAAGAAATCGAGAAAGGGCCACCTCCGAGGAGAGTTACCACGACTACCTCGTTTTGGAGGAAAGAGGTCCTCTGTCCCGCTCCACGGCGGAAGCTCAAACCGAAGACGGCATCGTCTTTTACGGTTTGATAGATCGCAACGCCGTGGGATGCTGGAACTCGAGAAATCCATACAAACCGGAATATCAGGTATAAAGGAAATCCGGGAGCTTTTCTCTTGCCGGTTTTAACGGTTTCTTTTTCAGGGAGTCGTGGATCGGGACGACGTGGGGTTGGTGTTTCCGAGCGACGTTAAAATCGACAGAAATAATAATTTGTGGGTTTTTTCGGACAGGATGCCGGTGTTCCTTTTGTCTTATCTCGATTACCGAGACGTGAATTTCAGGATTTACACGGTCCCTGTGAACCAAGCGATAACGGGGACCGTTTGCGAACCTCGAAACGTGAGTTATTCCTTCCGGGTTCCTTTCGAAACTTGATGACTTGTTTTAATTATGTTACAGATTCACCGTTTCTCGACCGTAAAACTCGGAGCAGTCCAACTCGCGACCGAAGGATAAAATGTTTTTTCTTCTTTTGTTTTTCCTTGAAATTTGTAACTTTGAATCGTCCAAAAATAATAAAATCGATTTCTCCTTATCTCAAGTTTCATTACTTTTATTCAGCGGAATGTGAAAACGGGAGGAAAGCTCTTAAGCCACCTATGTTATACCTATATTTGACGTAGCTTTTTTCCGATGCGACAACAACCCTATTGCCAAGGCGACGAAAAAGAGAAAACTTCCGTCGAGATTCAAAAATAAAATCACAAAAGCTATTTTTAAATCATAAATAAAACTTATAAAAAATTAATTATTTACTCGCATTGCGATTTTATCAAAAAATGCTTTTCCCTTAACCTCCCCCTTGATCCATTTTGGATCCTGAGCTTTTTCCCAGAAATTCCACGACAAAACGGGATTACAATCGCCGTTTATCGGACGAAATAACGTAAAATAAGAGTCTAAATTGTTGGCGGTATCCGAAACCGGAATCGAAATCGTCCGGTCCGATCTCTTTTTTCTTTTTTCATTTCGAATATGGGATTTTCCATCAAATTAAATAAATGTTTTTTTGTAATAGGGGAAATGCGAAATCCATTATTTATCGAATCAGAAACATTCTTGATATATCACTGTTTAGGTTAACCGCTCTAACACGTACCGGTATTCGGAAATATTTTTAATTTTCACAGAGCAATGGTTGCAATTATTATTTTAATACTTCTCTATAAGTTTTAACTTAATTTTTCCCTTCGTTTTTAATAATCCATAATGCTCCGTTTTTGAATTTCCCTCCAACACTTTTTGAAAATTGTAAGGGAATCGGAGCCCCCTTTTATTTCTTACAATTTTTAGACAAGTTACAACGTTTCAAGGAAGAGAGACAAATATCGAAAGGAATTCTCAGGCGAAAAGGACAAAGGTATCCAAGTTTCGGATTGCCCGCAAAAATTTCAAATTTTCTTTGAATCTCTTTCCTTTTTCACTTTTAATGTTGACTAAGAAAAGGGAAAAAGCGTCTTCTTTTCAAAATAATAATTTATCTTGTCGACATCTTCGAAAACTTTGAAAACGTCACGTCACTTTTGAATAATTGATTCGTTATTGTAAATACTTCTCTTTTTTTTTTCCTTTTGAAGAAAGGTTATCGCCCAAGTTGAGGTCAGTCGTCAGTTTTCGTAGGAAGCGATAAGACCCGCTTAATTTCCGCAGGAAAATGAACAAAACTGCAATAATTCTCCTTTTGTTTGGGGGCTTCTTGGCGGGGGTTCGTTCCGCCGTTTATTTGGCTTATCAAAACCAAATTCCGGGTGAGTATACCCCTTTCCGGGTTGTTTCTTTTTCATTCGATTACCACATTTTTTTTTTTTTTTTTTTTTTTTAAGGTCATCCGAATCAATGCTACGACAAAAGTCGAACAGTGTTTTATAACAAAGGGGATATCATGATGAACGAAATAAGCGATAAGATTTGCGGAGAAAAAGTCTGCCTCGGGAAAAGCCAAGTTTCCAGTGAAAAAGTGCTTACAGAATTTAAAACGTAAGTATCGGAAAAACAAGGGAAAAGAAAAGCCCCTGCGGGGGGGATGTACGACTACTTCTCGAATCCTCTTACGTGGATCTAATTACCGGATCGAAAACCGCAATTTCTCTTGGTTCGCCCCTTTTTCGAAGAAAACCCATCGACTGCGGTCGTAATCCCGACTCTTTCCGGTTCTTGTTTCCGTTAAACGATTTTGTTTCTCTTGTTCCAGTTGCGGAATAGTCGAGGGAGTCGTCAAAAGACAAATCAAGACGTGTAACATAACAGAGACCCTAGGACCCTATCCCGACTGCTGCGTCCCTCACGAGAACGAAACTCCGGAATATTGCGGACCGGTCTTGCCGGAACAGGAGGTCGAAAAAATTTCGGCCAACAAAATCAGACGTTGAAAAGGGAGAAAAAAAAAAAAAAGAGTATCCTCGAGAGACCGCCTTCGCTTAAAGACAAATATGGTGCGAAAAGAAGAAAGGAAAACTTTTTTTATCCGAGATCTGACTCGGAGATCGGTCGACCGTTTCCGGAATTTCCTCCGGATAAAAAAAGAATCGTGACCCCCACGTTTATCATATCCCCCTCCGTTTCATTCGCTAACGGTCCAGCTTTTTATAGTCTGCTCCCCCTCCCCCTTTTTTTATACAAGTATTTTATATTCTAGCTTCCCTTTCCGGATTCCGTTTGAACCATCCGTCATCGCGAAACTCCGGTCGCATGCAAATAATTCGACGCCTTATCCCATTTTTCTTGAGTTTTCCTTTTTCCCCCCTCCTTTAAAAGCCCCTCCGGAGGAAATTAATTAGGCGGGTCTTCGTTTGCACTTTTAATAAAAAGAAATTACAACTCCAACATTTTCGAAAGATCGGGAAAAAACTTTTTTTTTTTTGAAAGAGATTCTCGGAAGTGTTCTTTTATAACTGTAAAAAAAATTTTCTCTTTTGCTTTTCCACACGCGAGAGGGAAAAGCTACAAGAGCGGATTCGGTAGTCGTCCAACGTTCGCCCGTGGAAACGCTTCGTTTTCACCGAGACATACGCCGTTCGTGATAAATCTATTTTCGATTTTTGTGCGAAAATGATCTTTAAAAAAAAATGTTTAACCGGATGCCTATGGCAGGATAAAACTCTTAGTTTTTAGTGAAAAAAAAAATTAATAAAGTAATTAAGTTTAATTTTGTTACTAAAAACAAAATTGTGACACAAGGACGAAAAACTAAGTTTGAGCATATCGTAAACCAATATAGCTGAAAAAAGGTTAAGAAATTACGAGAAATTATAATTTGAGCACATACCTGGGATTCTACCGAAAAAATCTAATGGAAAAGGGTTTTAAATCTGTTATCCCTTTGGTTTGGAGGCCGATTTAGTTGTGAGGTCCTCCTGGGAATCGCCGGTTAACGACTCCCGAACCATTTTCCGGGTCGTCGATTTCGTAGAAACCGCGATGTTTTCTTTAAATCCCGCCTCGGAAAACGCATTCGTTTCCTTAAATTAACTTGAAGGAAAAAAAAAAGAAAAAGAAAGACGGGGATCCGTCACGTTTCCGCTAACGACCTAATTAATCTCCGGAAATTTCAACCGATGAACGAGACCGCCTTCGAATCTTACGAATTTGGAAATTCATCAAACGAGGAACAAGAGTGCAAAACCAACGTCCTCGAGGCACTTTGGGAAAACGGGAAACTCGAAATCCCACTTTATTCGGCCATTTTCTTTTTGGCCGTTGTCGGGAACGTTTCCGTTATCTTAACTTTGGCCAAAAACAGGGGAATGAGAACCAACACCAACGTTTTTTTACTTAATTTGGCTGTGTCGGATCTCATTTTGGCCGTCCTTTGCATGCCCTTCACCTTGGTGGGAACACTTCTCAGGGATTTCGTATTCGGGGAATGGATGTGTAAATTGGTTCCCTTTTTCCAAGGTAAACCCCTTTTTTAAAAATAAATAAATAAATACATAAAAATTCAAAGACCAAAAATTACGAGGAAATAAAAATTTTTTCGTCGGGACATCCGCATTCCGGAAACGAGGGATAAAACATGTTTCTTTCCCAGTTATTTTTCAATTTTCCGAATTCCTTTTTTCCTTGCGAGAAGCGAAAAACTTTGCTATCGAAACTTTTTTCAAATAATAATTACCGAAAGTCCTCTTTTTTTTTTGCTCTAGAGCTTACTCCCTCGCAAAACACCAACAATTATTTAAATAAATTATACAAATAAACAAACAAACAGAGAGAAAAGATTCAATCGGATCAAGACGGGAGCCGCCTGGAGTGAAACAACTTTATCGAATTCATTTAGAATTAGTTAAGTAGTTAATTAAAACGGTCAGTAGTTTTTCATCGGTAACATCACTTTTTGCGAAAAATTTATTCTTCGCAATAAGTGAAACCTCCTTCACGATCCTACCCAACCGACAAAGCATTCCTAGGTTCCACGTGGATTTTAAAATTAAATAAAGAACGGGTTACATTGGCAAAAAAAGGAAGACTACTCAGTCATTAATTGGTAAGAATTAATTTTTTCTGCAACAAGGTTCCCTGAGAAAAAAGAAAAAAAAAAAAAAAAAAAAAAAAAAAAAAAAAAATTATTGTGCCTTTTAAAATTTTTTGGACGTCGATTTCCCAAATTCGAAAGTTCCCAAATCAAAAAACGCCATAAGTAGACATGGAAAAGTTTTTGGACTTGCTCCTTCATTTACCCACTCATAAGAAACAAGAAAACAATTTTGGGCATCTAAACTCGGTTACAAAAAGAAAATAAAAAAGGGAAAAAAGCCATTATGTAAAAACAAAGGCGCTGCAGGATCAATTCATGATTTCACTTTTCTCTTCGTGATTAAAAAAGAATAATAATAATAATAATAATAAAATTGAATTTACGGTAAATCAAGTCGGAAAACTTCGTTCCGCACTTTTTTTTTATTAGCTTGAGATTATTCTTTTCTCTATTTTTTTTTCTTACATTTTAAAAAAACGTGATTCGAAAAGCTTTTCCTCGCACAAAAACGTGACGAACAAAATTTTTTAAAGTTGGCCCAAAAATACGATCCAAGAAAAAAAAAAAAAAAAAAAAGAGCGCGAAATAAAATGCGGGAACCCTTCTTGTTCTGTAAGAGAGAGAAAAAAAAAAAAGAACATTAGCCTTTTGTAAATAACTTTCTTTGTTATTACAAAAGGAAAAGGCTTTCTGTTATGTTATAGATGAATGCAAAAGATTTCCATTATCTATGTTGATGGATTTTTAAAATAGCAAACTCCTTTTTTTAGACAAAAGACTTTTTGTAACCAAATTTAAAAATAATCAAACATTTTTTTTTTCTTTTTTGAGCCCTAGTTCCTTCCTTTCGAAAAAAATTTTAAAGATTTTAGGAATTTTGTAAACCCATTCGTTATAGATATTAATAGCAAATATTCAATACGACGTTAAAAAAAAAACAGACGAGGGACCGAGAGATTTATTCTGCTTCGCCATTTCGGGCAAAAAAAAAATCTATTTCCGAAAGTGCGGAACATCTTAAAAAAAAAACAGAGTAAATATCGGAAGAATTCTCGATCGCGGATCAAAAGAAATTCGCTTCTAATAAAAGTAAAAAAAAAAAAAAAAAAAACCTCCTTCGACGTTCATAAATTTTTTATCGAAACTTTGCTTCACAGCCGAATCCCCGCTTTCAAGAATGCAAATTTTTTTCCTCGACCGGAAACGATTTTTGAGCCTCAAAACTTTGGACGGTTGGAAATGGGTCGTTCCCCCGAAATATATATATATATAAAAAAAAGATAAAAACCTCCTCGTTACTTTTATTTTAATAAACGGGGATTTTGTCGATTACCCTGCGAATGCGGCATTCAAATTCGTTTGCAGCGAATTGAGGGGAATCTTTTCAAAAACGAAGCCGCTCAAAAAAAAAAAAAAAAAAAAAAGAAATTGTAAAGCTTTGAAAAAACGTCGACTTTTCGCGTTGTGACCGCTTTTCAACAAGAAATAAATGGCAATTAAAAGAGAATTAACCTCAGGGATCGACCTTTTTTATTGGCCTCCCGATCCGATATTTTCAAGACGAGCTAACCTTTTCGGTTGCAACGATTTAAAATGATATATCAACTTTTTCTTTTTCACCCGTCGGTTGAGGGACAAAGGAAAAGAAAAATTTATTTCCTTTTGCTTTTAAGAAAAGGAAAAGTTCCGGAAAGAATTAACCCGAAAAAAAGTTGGTTAAATCCCGATTATGCCGGATTCCCTTTCTTCTTTGTCGATACGTTTAAATCCTGTCATCCGATGGAAGTAACGGATTTGTGCCTCTGTGCTAGGAATCCAAAAATACAAAAATGTAATATTCCAAAGAGGGATATTAATATTTTCAGCTACTTCCGTCGCAGCGAGCGTTTGGACTCTGGTTGCGCTATCCGTGGAAAGGTACTACGCCATTTGCCACCCTCTGAGAAGCAGAAGATGGCAAACCTTGTCTCACGCTTACAACCTCATAGGGCTGATATGGGCCGGAGGAGCCGTGTCCATGCTTCCCATCCCGATCCTCAGCGAACTTCAGCCCACAAATAAAGGTCATCACAAATGTAGGGAAAGCTGGCCCAAGGGCGATTACGAACGAGCTTACAACTTATTTTTAGACGTCCTCCTGTTGGTCGTGCCTTTGTCGGCTTTGGCCGTCACCTATTATTTGATAGCGGTCACACTTTGGAGAGACTGCGCCGCCAAACCCGGTAAATCCAAATCGGATATAATTTTTTTTTTTTTTTAACTCATTTAATTGTTTTGGGTCTTTTAATTAGCCGGTACGAAAAGTGAAAAAGAAAGTTGCGAACAGAATCAGGAAATCTCCGAATTTCGATTGCTCAAACGAGAAAATTTGAAAATCATGGATCGACTGAAAAAAATTACGAGAAAAAAAGAGAAATTGGATTTGGAAACAGGAGAAAGCGATTTCCGACCTTACGATCTCCGTCCAAAGGAGTTCCCCGAGGACTTTGTCTCCAACCCGAAACCTTCGGCTAAAGTCTGGGCCGCCGATTCCGATCGAGAAATAAGTAAATAATTCCATTTGTTTATTTATTTATCCTTCTTATTGGGTAAATCTTTTTAAAAAAAATTTTTCAGGTCTGAGGCAAACCAATTACGAAAAGAGTCTTACCAACAAAAGGCGAGTGATAAAAATGCTCTTCGTGGTCGTTTTGGAATTCTTCATATGTTGGACTCCCCTGTACGTGGTCAACACTTTGGCTCTTTTTTGGCCGCAACTCGTGTACGAAACCGTCGGATACAAAACTATAAGCTTTTGCCATCTTTTGGCTTACACCAGCGGATGCTGCAATCCCATTACTTATTGCTTCATGAACAAAGGATTTCGGACCAGTTTCATACATTTATTCGGTTGTTGCAAAACCAAATAATTTTTTTTTTTCTTTCTCTTTCTCTCTCTTTCACTTTTTATTATTAAATTACAAATTTACTTCTTAGCTAGATTTAAGTTTTTTTTTTTCCTTTCAACATCCCCCTTCAAAAAGAATAAAAAACTCCGCGAAAAACCGATCGTCTATCACTAATTACATTTTTTTTCGTCTCTCTAATAACCGCAGTTTTTCAAAAAAAAAGGTCTATGTATATTCGACATTAAAATTAAAAAAAAAAAAAAAATAGTAAAGACCGTTTCCAGTGGGAGGGAAAAGGAATTTAGAAAAAATTACGTAGCGCTGGTTTCCCCGTTGTCGTGAAAACCTCCGGGGGGGATGTTCATCCCTGAACCGTTGACGAAAAAGGTGTTCCCCAAGCCGTACAAATGACCGCTGTATTTCGAATCGTCAATGTTGTCTTCGAAATACATCTGCCAGAAACAACAACCACCAATTAATTAAGAGTTTGAATCGGTCAAACTTTAATTTTTTCCCTGGGTAAAAATGAATTTATCGAATATAAGTGCTTACCTCCTTCATTTTGAAAAAAGCCATACCGGTGAGTAAACTATCCGAGCCGGCTTGATGCTGCGGACCGATGCGAAGCAATTCCAATTGATCGGCGACTTCCTGTAATCCGCCTTTGAGGAATTTGCAACTTTTCATTAAATACTTTACGTCGTACACAGTAGGGAAAAAAATTTTTAGTAAATCGAAAAATTCCGTTTCGTCCTGGGGGAGGTTGGAATCCGTGAGAAGTTTTATGAGGTAACCGAAATCGTAGCCGCTGTGAAAACTGAGCCACTTGATGTTGTCCATGAGGACGATCCCCGAGGTCATCAAGAGCTCCGCGAAATACAAAGGCTCGATCCCCTCTTCTTCGTGCTTTTTAAACTGGATCCCGGAATTTTGAAGGAGATCGATGGAATCTTGGGCGTACATGTCCTCGGATAAATTAAACTTAAAATTAAATTGCCAAGTGGTATACTGTCCGCCGGGAGTTTTCCCGTTTTCGTCGAGAAAAGTCAGTCCCAACTGGATGATTCTTAAAAGATCCACGTTGCACCTGAGGAGTTGATACTGATATTCGGCGGTGCTACGGAATTCTCCGATGGGTCGAGCGACCACTCCGGGAAATTCCGTGTCCATCGCGATCCAATGGTATTTTTGAACGATTTGCCTGATCGTTTTAAATTCTTCGTCCAAATTGTGAGCCCAAACGTCCCTGATGCCGCATTCCTCGTTGCTGGGAACGTTGGCGGGAGTGTTGGACGTACTGTTTCCGGCACTGGGCATCGTCGTCCCCAGCCTATCTAACAGCCAATTCACGTTGACATCACTAACATTTGCATTGGTTTGACTTCCTAAAAGAGCCAGTAGCTGAAAATAAAAATGAACATTTGTTAATAATGCTCTCGAGTTTGAATCTATAAAAAATTTACTCTCTTGAAAATTGAGAAAAGACAATAAAAGATTGTTTGAAGCACAAGAAAACCAAGCAAAGTTCATTCCTAGTTGAAAAAAACTATTGTCACTGAGATTCGTTTTAAAGTTACTTCTTATTTTTAAAATGCCTTTCATCATTCTCAATTTCTTGGTTATAAAATACATTTTTTCAAAAGATAGTCTTGTAAGAAATTCATGGTCAGACACAGTTTACTGTTGTAAACATGGTTTGCCTTTCTGTTTAATTTATTTCCTTTCAATTCTTATATAATTCGATATTCAAAACTGAATAGCATTCAACAGTAAAGAAATTACCATTCACAAAAACATTGAAGGAAGATCAAATTATGATCTCCACTATATCGATGAAAGCTTCTACTTGGCTTTTACTCTACCAATAATCTTTTCCTTTCCAAAAATGAATCTCGGTTACTAATGTTTCTTCGTTAAATGCATTTGTAAGGCAGTCTAACAAAGATCAATGTAAAGCAAGTAGAAACTTTAATTCAATGCCGGTGGTCGAAAATTTGATGAATCGTCACATAAAGTATACTTTCAGCTTGATCTAAAACACAAATTATTAAGCACCTCACATCAAACTGAAAACAAACAAACCAAAGTAATGTTAACTTACTTTTTTTTGAGTTTCGGTGGCCTCCCATTTATTGCCATCCGGAGTTTTACTTTTTCTTCTGTCGTCGGCCTCCTCTACAACTTTCATTGGTTTGGTTTACACTAGAAAAAAAAAAATTTTATAGTTAACGGTATGAGGACAATATCTGGGTTCAGCTGGCAAAGCCGAATAGGGAAGCGTGTAAATGTCACCGATAGAACTGTTACACTAATACTGTTTGTTGAATTTAATCAAGACCGTTTGACGGAGTCTTACAAAAAGAGGTTAACGAACCTGTTCTAAGCGTCCCCGTTCCCCGTGAGCCAACCAAAACGGGCAAAGCAATCGGAAAAAAAATTACGGACTCGTCAGAACTTTACGGAAGAGCGACCCCGGGTAGGCCTGAAAATTACGCTAAGGTACAAATATTTTCTGGTCTTTCTATTCCTCCGTACCTGTCATTTTGAAACTCGAAGAGGAGCCTAAGAAAAACACAAACAGGTAGCCCAAAATTATGAATATTATACCTTCGACGATCCCGTTTGCCGCTGCCTTCTAAGTTTTCATTTTCTGATGCCACGACGATCAGCTTCGAGAGCTCGTGACGTCATCACTGGCCTTTAATTATAGGCCTAGTCAGTTTAGTTTTATGATTAAAGCATAAAAAAATTAATTTTTTTTTCTTTTCAAGGCGGAATATCTTAATATTCCGCCTAATTTAATTATATTTAATCTAAATATAATTAAATTTCTTATATCAAATTTTCATTCAGTTTCTTTTTCTTAAAAAAAAAAAAAAAAAACACGTCTATATTATAATAAAGTAAAAAAAGATCACAATACAAAATTTGTACATATTAAAATTTGGTTAACAGCCATAAATAAATTAACATGTAAAGAAAAAGGAATTTCTAATGACTTTTAATATACCATTCATTTCTTTAAAATATTCTCGAAAAAAATCGAGGCAGTATTTACAAATGAAATCACGCTTGAAACCTGGAATTGACGGTCCCTCCGTTAACTCCGTTGTGATTTTCTTGGGGTTTAGATTTTAATCTTGTGGCTCGTTTAGAAGGAGTGGTTTTTCCCCCCGATGGAGGCACGTAAAACCACCAGGAACAGAAGAAAAAGAGGAGAGAGCAAGCCTTCCCAATTACCGCTATCCCAAACATATATCGGCTCATGTTATTGTTGTCGTAAACCAAACAAGATCCGGATTCGTAACAATCTTGTTCCCACAGGATGCAAGTCTTGTCGATGAGGAACCCGAAAACGAGGGGAGCCGGAATGGTTCCGAATATTCGGACGACTATCCACTGAATTCCCAAAGCAAACGATCTTTGTTCGTCTTGCACGCATCTAAAATTAATAAAAATTTCTGAATCCAGCTGCATCGGATGCCGTAACAAGTATAACAGTTACCTGAGGGTGGCCGAAAGGGCGGGCATCGTGGCAGTAAATGTGAAAAGCATTACGAAAAAGGACAATACCACAAAATACCATAAAAAATTACAGGAAGCTTCGCATTTTATATTTTGCGCCTCGAAGCCTTGCCAAACCTCGTTCGAATCACCGCCGACAACAAACTCCAGAGCTTTGAAAAGTTTCGGAGTTTCTCCGATGTTTGAGGGCTTCTGTATGCAAGAGCAATTCGTATAAACCTAAATTTGAGGGAAAATATAATAAAATCAGACGTGTCTCGAAAAAAGAAAAAAGATTTTCGACTCCTTGGAAAGTTTCGAAAGTAAATTCAGGGGATACCTTGTAGTCTTTATACATGTATTCATTTTTGCAACCCGCATGACAAGGAGAATAATAAGCGACGGAATCGATGCCGCAGACGGGGTCGTATTCCAGCAAGCTGCAACCGCATCCAGCGTTGCATTCCGAAATGATAGAAATCCGAGAATCCAAAGAATTTCTGAAATTAATTTTTTTTTTATTAAAAAACAAATTTCAAAAGAGTTTCCTCGTTTGCCGATTTATTTCTTTTTTTTGAACTTACACGTCTCGATAAGGAACGTTAAGTCCGGCAAAACTTAAATTAGGGCAAGTTAAAAAAAAACAAGATATGAATATCATGCTGACGACGGTGCTCGCAATGCACAACTTAATGATCCCCGCACATTTGAGATCCAGTCTTTTCACTAAATATCCGCCAAAGAAAGTGCCACCTCCTCCGGCGGGCACGGTTATGGCTCCTGAAAAAAATCCAACAAAATGACAATTTGAAATAAGAGCCATTTTTTTTCCTTTTTTTTTTTTTTTAAATTATACCCATCAAAATTGCGGCAAAACTTGCACTGATGCTAAACTCGTTTTCGATTAGTTTCGGCATGAAAGCAGCAAAACCGGAGACCAAAAATCCTTCGCTGGCACCCGCCAAATTTAAAAAACTAAAAGTCGGATTCACTATTAAATCTCTGAAAGCTCGAGGTATTTCTCGAAGTTTACGAAAAGCTTCGAACTGGCTGTCCCCGTGAGCTTCCGATTCTTTTTCGATTTGAAGAGATCCTGTCGGGGGAAAAAAACATTTCATTAGTTTGAAAGGAATCTCAAGTAGAAAATTTTTCAAACGAACTCACCCGGGAGAGCAGGCGGAAAAGCGACAATGGGAACCGCGATCAAAACGCAAATTATTCCGGACAAAATGAACCCTACCCACCATGCTCCGACCCAAACGTTGCTATTTTGAGTGAGACCAAATCTAAAAATAAGAAAGGATGAAAAAAAAAAAAAAAAAAAAAAAAAACAGGGAAGCATCAACAGGTTGAGGAAGGAAGCTTCGCTTTTACCTTTCCACTTAATTCGGTTAAATGCAGAGGGTTCGAAAATTGCCTCTTCAAAGGGATTTATCTAATAAATTTCCAAAATGGAATTTCGACTTTCTTCCCGAACGATTTTCAAACACCTGCATCCGTTACATAAAAAAGGGGGGAGGAAGCTTTGCCCTCGAAGCTCGTTATTAAAAATAAGAAAAAGCGATAGGTTAAAGTTGAAATGAATTTTTTCGTTACATTTGCAAATTTTTCTTTTTTCTATCGATTTTGTTCTCGTCGAAAAAGAAAAATTTTAAATCCTAGAGAACGAAAAATTCGTCACAGGAATAAATATTTTCTCGAGTATTATTTTTTTTCCCCCCCTTTTATTTTTCCTTCCTTTCTGCTAAAGGATAAGACACCGGGATATTTTAGAAATCCAGTTTTATTATCTGGCTCGACGGTCCGTAAAATTTTTTCCCCTCAAACTTACTCGTTGGGATCGTTGGTGAGAAAATCCGTGTAAATTTTTAAAAGTTCTCCGCCGAGCAAATATCCGACAGCGGGTCCCACCAAAGAAAGGGTGTAGTAAATACCTGCAATTACAAAATTTTATTTAAAAAAATAATAAATAAATTTTTTAAAAAAATCGGACGGTTACCTAAGTACACGGAAGACATTTTTTTAGTGACATTTTCGTCGAGGTAGGTGACCCCCAAAGTATATAGAGGAGCCGCTCCGGCTCCGGTCAAAAGCTGACTTCCGACGAAAAGCCACAAATTGAGCGAAAGGTACTCCGGTCTGGATTCCGAGGAACATTCTTCCCCGGAGGTGGCGTTTGCCAAACAGAGATTAAGCCTCTGTTGGATTCCCTTGTAGGCCGGATTCGTGAAATGAGGCAGAGCAAACACCAAAGATCCCAAAGCTATGACCAACACCCCGAAACCGATCCATCTGGGTTTGCTGGCGTCCGACCGTCCTCCTAATTTAATTAAATCGGGGTAATTAATGCGAGGAGCGGAGTAACCGTGAAACCGAACGGTACTCACCGAAATAAGTAACAGGAACCAAACAAAGGAAAGATGCAATGTCGTATCCTCCCGCTACCAATCCCGTTTCGGAAGACCTTAAACCGAACCTTCTTTCTATCGTCGTGATTACGACGTTGACAAATCCGTTCACGACCATACCTGCATATAGAGAGAAAAAAAGAAAAAAAAAGAAAATCGAGGGAAAAGTTTAAATCTGCGGAAAAAGGATTCGCATCCGGGATCCAACGATAAGAGTAAATATATAAAACGAGATCCTTTTCTCGGTCGTTATTCTATGACGGATAAATCGTCCCCCGGAGAAATTTTCACGAGAATCCTTTTTTTTTTTTTCCATTGCTCCTCTCATTTTTTAAAAGAAAAAGGATTTCGATATACACTTTTCCCATAGTTTTATAAATCTCGATGGGTTCGACGCGATCCGAATAAATATAACTTTGTTTAATTATTTTCCCTCGGAACACGTGGATGGGAAACGTGGCACGCCAAAGCTCGGCAAAAGAGCTAAATCACAAAATTTTTGCAACTAAAAAAATTAATAGATTTATAATTTGGTAAAAAAAGAAAGAAAGAAAGAAAAAAAAAAAAAGTCGGAATTTTATCGAATTACTGAAAATCTTGGGTCGGTTTCAAAGAAAATGGGATCTCAAATTTTCACCGGATTTTCCCGGAGCAAAGGTAAACAAATTGACGGTTAAAAATTTTGTTGTTTCAACTAAGTGGAGCCGTATCGATTTTAGCCGGAAGCCCGAGATGAAATCCACGTGTCCGACTTTTCCCCGGTATTTCCGGGCTAAAAATTATAACTAACAATCGTAAGAAGGTCTGCTCCCCGGTTTTGCAAAGTTAACCAAACCGGATTTAATTTATTTCCTCATGTTTGTAATTTAATTGTCATAGTCTACGACTCGTGTCAAAAACATTCCCCCCTCCCTCCCCCGTTTCTTTCCCGGAAAAGCGGAAGGGGTAAACTTGCAAACGCAACGACCAAACCTTTTTCTTATTATTAATTTTTATTTACTTTTTTTTTTTATTTTAAAAAGAAAAGGCCTCTCGGATTCCGATCCGAATAAGCGATTCCAGTCACGTACGACGTCCTTCCCAATTAAACATCATAAATCTTTTATTCAGAAAATACGAATCGTCAAATAAAATTTGAATTAATCTTTGTTATCGAGGGTCGACGTACTCGAAAAAAAAGGGACAGAAAGAAAAAAAAAAAAAGGCCCAAAAGCCGAAAAGAGTTAAGACTTAAGATTTAAATCCGAGTGTTGGTCAAGGAGGAAGTCCTTTATTAGAAGACTCCTACGTCGCTTAATCGGTCGAATCTCACGCGTCCCTTTGCTCGCTTTATAGCACGTAGGTGTTTCGACTCTTAAAAGTGGCCATCGAAACTTCAAAAAAAAAAAAAAAAAAAAACTCACCCTGCATGGCGGAAGCCCAGCACAACCAAAAAAGAACCCATTTCGGAGTTCTGAACCTCTGTAGAAATTTCGGTTTGAAAAACCACCACCCGCATTCCGCTTCCGTTCCTTCCTCGAGATATTCGTCTTGGCAGACTTCGAATTCGTGTCCGGGAAGGTGCAACGTGTCTTCTCGCCTTTCCGGTGATCTTCTCAAGTCGACGGTGTCCATGTCGTCTTCGCCGAATCCTCCGGTCGGACCCTAGAAGAGAAAAAAAAAAAAAAAAAATGAAACGATTTGTTTTTTTCTATTTGTACGAATTTTCCTACCTGAGCATGTCCCCTTTTTGTAAAAGAAAAAAAAAACTGTCACGTTCGTGGATTATTGGGCGGACGAGTTTCCGAAAAGAACGTTGGAAAAGCTTTGCTTGGATTCGATCGCGACCCGACGACCGAAACCCTTTGAAAGCTACTGAACGTTAAAGAGGTCTTACAAAATGCCTCCGCATTCTATTTCTTTCTCTCTCTCTTTCTTAGACGTTCCGTTTTTTTTTTTTTTTTTTTTTTTTCTTCTCTTATGTTTCGCCACCTCAATTTTTGTTCCGAGGGGAGTTTTTTTCTTCTTCAAGAATTAATAGATCATTTTAAGACGTGGTTCTCTTTAGATTTTTGACGACGTAAAAAATTGTGACTCACCGGCAGATTTTCGGATGCGCCGTCGAAACCATAATTCCGGGATCCCGACTCCTTAGCGTCCGTCATCTTTTATTTATAGCGGTTCACCCCGTTTTGCCATATGGAAATTACACGAGCCCAGCGTATATCACTTGCCAAGCCCGGCCGATAAAAGCTCGATACCTCTACACTCGGCTACAAAGTCACGTCATAAACCATAAATTGTTGATCCGATCGTTTCCTGGCTAATCCTTGGGGCAGCTTTAAATTTAAATGCCGTCCATTACGAAAACAAATAAGGTAAGTCGGTAACCGGTGAAAATGACACACTGAACGGTTTCGCTCTTCTTCCAACAAGGTTAAACACAGGTACGGTAGAGTGCTTACGTTAAACGTTTCTTTCTTCGGATTTAACATCAAAAAGTAATATATGCCGTTTAGGGTCGAATAGTCCCGTGATGCACGCATATCAAATGCATTATTTTCGGGATTCGCTTTCTGACGTCATCCCGTTTAATCCTTCCTCATATTAAAAGATCCCGCACGTTAAAGAGGATAATTAAAAAATTATTTAACCGACCATTTCTAAATATTTCATCTCTATTAAATTTTTTTTTATTGCAAAAAAATACATTTTCATTTTTTTAAAAATTCTTTTTTACTGAAACAAGATTCGATAAAAGCGAAAAGTAAGACCAAGTCGAATCCGGTAAATCGCGATCCCTGTATTATTACAATTATTTTGTATTGCTATCGCTATATTTTACATTAGGAACTAAATTTACAAAAGGAATCAATTGATTGTAATATCGACTTTTTAAAAATAAAGAAAAACAAGGTAACCAGCTCAAAAAATACCTATCACATCGAATGAGAATATAGTCTGTCAAATACTTAAAAAATTTGTTTTTAAATTTCTAAATACTAAGCTACATTTAGAAATATTTATAAACAAGAGGAAAAAAAAAAAAAAAAAAAAAAAAAAAAAAAAAAAAAGAAAGAAACCGTCCGAACCTCCCGAACCGAGAATCGTTTAATACCTTTTAAATATTGTTAACGTCAGGAAGAAAAACGAAAGGAAGCCCGAAACGAGGATCATTCGATAAGCGTAACGGAATCAAAAAAATTTTCAGTGCACTTAATTTCCCTTATTTCCTTGCGAGTACAGGGAAAATCACATTTAAAAGCTTTATCACAGGATTTCGCTTATCCCATTTCGTTCTTTTTTACATTTTATACGGAAAACTAAGAAAGGCAGGGTCCACGGAGGCGACTTTCGCCGTCAAAAAAGCATGCATGCAGAAAAGGATGTTTTGCAACGAGGCACATTCCATTTCCTGCAAGAAAAAGTAAAAAGAATTAACGGACGGGAAGGACATCTGGGATGCCGGAGACGAAACAACAGGGAGAGGAGTCTCGCCTTGTCGCGACATCTTTCGTCGCGGAACCCGATCCATTTACCTTGGTTTCGATTATTTTCGTGTCGGACTCTTGGAAATGAAGTTTCAGGCGGCAATTACCGTCGTCCGAACTTCCTTTTAACTGGGAAAATTTGTAGCTCCAAAGACAAGTTTTAGTTTCCGAATCTCTTAGGACGAACCCGTGATTCCAGTCCAAAGTGAGGCCGCATTGTCTCCCGCACCATTTCACGACGAACGTCTTGTTCTGAAAACGGAGGGATATATTTTTTAAATCCTTTTCGAAAGGGGGACCGTCGGACGGACTCACTCCTATTTTGGCGACGGCGGAGCAAACGGCGGCGTGCCACGCGGCTTCGATCCTCAAAAGCTCTTGCCTCGTCTCCACGGAGAGATACCTGGAATCCTGGCCGCAGGTTTGAACGACGAAGCAATGCTGCCGTTCGTCCTTGTGCTCGGAATCCTTGAGGACCCTGAACATGGTTTGATAGACCTTGAATATGAGGCCGCATCGAAGCCAATCGACCACGTTCAACGGGGGAGAATCGAAAAGGAGAACGTCCGTCCCTTTCAGTGTCAAAAATCTCGGCTTGTAAGTTTGCCAAGGGAGCGAACCGGACGGAACGGCTTCGTTGACCCAACCCATGTATTCGATTCGTTCGGTGCAAGGAAAATTTCTGTTGTACAATTTAATTTGGAGCCGGGTGAGCCCGACTATGTTGTCCGTGATGTGTTTCAACCACCTGGACAACACCGCGGAATCCGCGCAGTGAACGATTCCGGTGGAAGTCCCGTTCAATCCTCGAACTTCGAAAGCGTTCGGCCGAAGCTTATCCGTTCCGAATATGTACCTCGTGACGTATGCCATCATCAAAGGGACCGTGACCGCGTCCACGTATTTCGAGTCCTCTTTTTCCTTGTATTCCGATTCGTGGTGTTCCTCTATTCGAACGTCCTCGATTTGGTTTAAATGATTTTCCTTGGAACCTGTCGAGGAAAACAAACCGATTTAAATATTCCCACATCTTTTTCTTTTTTTTTTTTTTTTTTTTTTTTCTTTCTTTCTTTGCTTACGCTACCGGTGCGTTGCAGAAAAGGCGTGGCGGCTTTGTAATGTTTAACGGATAAAGTCACCGTCTCCCCTGCGTTTCTCAAAATTGCAAGCGCTTCGTCGTGAGGACATACGGTCAGCAAATCGTCATTTACTGCAACAAATTTAATTTAAAGGACCGAACCGGTAGATGTGCGGGATTTAACGTAAAAAAAAAGGGGAACCTTTTATGATGGCGTCTCCCACGAAAAGCTCCCCGGTTTCGTCGGCGGCTTGTCTCGGAAATATTCTGGATATCATAATCGGAAGTTTGTGTTCGGCTCCTCCTTTGATGCTGATTCCCAAACCCGTGTCCTTTCGCCTTTTCACTTTCACGGTTCGTTCCTGGGGCAACAACCGAAACGCATTTTAAAAAAAATTTCTTAAAATTCAACGACAAAAATATTTTACTCTGGAGTCTAGCGGAGGTGTCCTGGCGTTATTTTCCGTTTGTTCCTTTTGAAGTTTGACCAGTTCGGTGGTCAAATAAAGTCTCATCGGCCGAGGTTTGCATTTTCCGTCGCTCACCGTCACTCCCCCGTACCTGATCTGAAAATAAAGTTAATTCGATGCAATTCGTTTTAACGCAAGAGTTTCCGACGTCCATACCTTCGGAACGGCCATTTTTTTGTTGACCATAATGAATTTTCTTGTGATTAACTTGTAGGGTCACTTAAACATTACCTCCTTTCCGTCGATTCCCCCCCTTCTTTTTAATTTCGAAAAACGTCTTGCACCTTTATCACATACCTGAAAACAAAAGAGATTAAATACTCTGAAAAGGGTCACATGTTTAAACACCCCGTTAATCGAATCTCTCCTTTTTTGCGACGCACTTTAAAAGAAGAAAACGAATTTACGCGGGAAGAAAAAAACGAGTTCCAAGCGAAAATACAGGGGACACCATTTCGAAAAGGAAGAAAACCAAAGAAAAAAAATTGATAATAACCCAAAAGAAAATTGATTGATGTGGTAAATATAGTTGTGTAAGGTAATGCCGCAGAACACGGCGCACTGGAGTTGCACGTTTCTGGGTCAAAAGGAAAATGTAAAATCGAAATCGGGAGGCATGCGAACTCCCGATTTTCCTTTCCCTCCCTTTTTCGAATCCGAGAGAACGCGAAAAGGTAGGAGCTGTGGGAACGAGATAGGGAGGGCAGTCACACACGAGATAAGTGTGCCGAGCCACGCTCCTCGGCACACGGCCGCTCTCCGCTCTTTCCGTCGATCGGAAATTCACCGAAATCGATAAAAAAAAAAAAAAAAAAAAAACCGAGTGTGACTTCTTGGTCCAAAGTCGAAACAGGTGGAAGAAAACCATGGGAAACGACCTTGGGAAAAAACTCGTGGAAAAGCAAACACACCAAAAAAAAGGGTACCTGCTTCAAATAGACAACAACAAGCTTTTGTTTTTAAATCATCCGTTTAGACTGGGGGTTGGAGTACGAGGGTGGGTTGTGGGAACATGGGAACAGAAACTATATAATAAAGGGGTCAAAACTCTTTTACGAGTTACAACGGCTTTAAAATCTCGGACCCGTTTAATTAGAGGAATATCGAATAATCCAAAATCTTCTTCTAAGGGCGGCCTCTCTCTAAATGCCTTTTCTTTTTTTTATTTCCAAATATTCTATGAAACCTAATTCTTTTTTAGTTTTCCATTTTTGGATAAAAAAAAAAAAACAGTTGTAAGAGATCTATAACATTTAAAATTTCTTCCCGGAATTTTTTCCCACAAAACAATCCAATTTTATCTTAAAAGGTGTGTCTCCATCGGTGAATTAATTACATAATGTAATTAATTGTAGGATGTAATTAAATGATTTTCGAAGGTATTAAATCGATGTTTTCGGTCTTGCTCGTTAGATCTACAAGGATACGAAAAAGGATATCGAGCTCCAAAGATTTGAAAAAAAAACTAACACCTTTGTAAACCGTTTAATTGCATTCTGTGGAGACGTACCTAAAGTTTTTTTTTTTTTTTAAATTATTTTTTTTACTTTTTTCGCTTTTCCCTTAAAAGAAATTTAGTCGACATCGTGAAAGGGTATAAAAATCGGTCATTTTCCACGGGGAATTTGGTGGAAATTAAAAATGAAGCACCCTACGTCAAGTGGAAATTGCAAATATTAATAAAAACTTTTTACAGTCCGACATTAACCGGATAAATCACGTGTCGGATAATTGTCGGGATAACACCTTGATGCACGGAGAAGCGAAGCGACTTCCGAATCGGGAGGAGCAAAAAGGGACAAAGACTCGGCCGTAAATAGGGTAAACACGAGAGGAATCGAGGGAAACCGGGCGAGACCGCATCTTCCCTAAGTTAACCAAAGGGGAAACGGAGGGAGCGTGTCGACGGCGTGTATGCCTGCGGTTATGCGATAGTTTGAACGTTCGTCTTCGTCGAGTCGGCAGACGTTCGACCGGTCGCCGAAGATACGTTGCGCCCCGGTAAGAAACTCCAAGACGTGCGCAAAGACGTGTGCCGAACACTTGTTGATCGCTTCCGCAATTTTTCACGCGTTTTACATATTTTAAGATAAAAAGTTTAAATTCCCGGTGGAAAAAAAAGTGATGCTTTCTAAAGGTTTAGCGAAAAAAGTTTTGGTGAATTAATAAAAAAAAAATTATCGTTTTATATCAAAGACATGGCCGAATCTCATAATTTATGGGGGACCGGAGGTTACGCCGTGAATAATCCCGGAGGTTGGAATCCTCAGGTGGCCCCTTCCGGATCTTCCCTTCAAAGATACGATCAACCGAGATCGGTCAAAAGACAAATGAGCGAAAGCGACGAATGCGAAGATGTTTTCAGCGAAGAATCTTCAAAAGACAGGTTAGTCCTCAGACTTTTTTAAAAGCGAAACAGAGGTTCGATTCCTTTGGCCTAGTTCAAAAAAACTGCATTTTTAAAACCCTTTTTTTTTTGTTTTAATACCAATTATTCCAGAAAATATATAATATTTATACGATTTTTTAAAAAATTTTTATTTAATTAAACTTATTTAAAATATTGAAGTAAAATAAATTCAATTTTTATTGCAATAAATTGTTAAACTTTTGAATTTTCTTGTGAGTAAGACAAGTAAATGGTGTAAATTAGAAAAAATATTTGGGTGGCATTTAATTGATCAGTTTTTTTAAATTCAAAAATCAGTTTTTTTTACACTTTACCAGTAAATAATATAATTGATCAGTAAACTTTGACCAGTAAATATTTGATCATTATTATATTTATTTGATCAGTAATAAATTTGATGTACCAGTAAAAAAAGAAAAGAATCAGTTAAACATTCACATAAGGGGATTTTTTTTTTTCTTTTTTGGACAAAAGAATTGGTAAAAGCTTATCATTGGGTGAAGTCAAATGTAAAAGTCGCCAAAGACTTGTCTGACAATTCTGTATTTTATTATATTTCATCCGGAAAGGGCAAAATTAATAACGACGACATTAAAAATGTTAAGGAAATGAAATACAACACCTTTGAACAGCTTCGGTGCCGAGTTTTTAAAGATTGGATCGTTCAGTTCCCTAAAGACAAGGATGGTGATTTATCAGAACGCGTTTGTATGTGCCAACATTTTTTTTAAAAATCATGTATGTAAACATACTCGGTGTTGCTATAAGATCAAAAAAAGCCAAAGTACCTGCAGAAGCCAAATATGTGCCTGTCGGCCTGAAGAGAAAAAGAGGCAGGCAAAGACCACAAGGAAAGCTCTTTTAGTCGATTAATATGGTGTGTTGCACAATCTTTTCTTACAGAATTTAATTTTACTTTGGTTATAAACTGATCATTTTTGAAAACTGATCGCATTTCACCAATCAAAATTCTAAAAATTACCGACCGTTTCCGTATTTTTTACTGTTCAAGTAATAACTTTTTACTTCTAAAAATAATTAATTAACTGAAAAACAATTCTTTTTACTGATCAATTTTCATATTTTCTACTGGTCAAAAATAAAGGAAAAAAAACTGATCATTAAATTAAAAAACTAATCAAATAATATTTACCCAAAATATTTTAGAGTATTTACTCTCATGTATTTTCAGAATTATGTCGAATAAACAAGTTTTCGGTTGGAAAAAAAAAAAAGATTTAATTAGACAAAATCAATATGGCCCCTATTAATTCGTTTATTTTCCGTTAGAAAGGAACACGTGAAATTTAAAAAAAAAAAACTTTTTCAACGTTTTATTATTAAAATCTGAATGGCTCCTCATAATTTTTCAATTTCAGATGTTCTAGCCCGAACGACGACTGTCAAATGGGATTCTCTAGAAAGAAAAGAAGAGGAATCATAGAAAAACGAAGAAGGGATCGAATAAATTCCAGTTTATTAGAATTAAGAAGGCTGGTTCCGACGGCTTTCGAGAAGCAGGGATCCGCAAAATTAGAAAAAGCCGAAATATTACAAATGACGGTGGATCACCTAAAAACGATCCATTCCAAAGGTAAGGAACGACCTCCCACCCGTTTCCCCCTTGTTTCCGGTCCGTATGTTTATCGACTTCCGCAGTAAAAGCGAATTTTTTTTTTAAATTTTAGGTTTGGACGCCTTGGCTTACGACCCTCACAAAGTGGCCATGGATTACAGCGTGATAGGTTTCAGAGAATGCGTGAGCGAAGTGGCGAGGTACCTGAGCACCGTGGAAGGGATGGACATACAGAACCCTTTGAGGATACGTCTCATGTCCCACCTTCAGTGTTACGCGACCCAAAGGGAATTGGCGTCGAAACAAGCTTCCGCCCCCTGGAACTACAACGCTTATTCCGTCCACGATTATCCGGGTTCCAACGCCTACGAGGTCTCTCCCGGTCAGCACCACCAAAGCTTGGGAGGACATCACGTCCCCGGAGTTCCTCCTCCCTCGGGGCCTCACCTTCACCGACCTCTCGCGGACGGGACGTCCGAGGGCTTGCTCCGACCGGACGGAAGGTCCGCGTCTCGGTCTTCCGATCCGGACCACGTCCCCAGGCACCACGGAACCGAAAGTCTCCACCACGGGGAAACCTCCGGGCAAATCCTTCAATCCGATTATCAAACTCAAGAGCCTTATCCCCCGGGCTACGGGCAACAGGGATACAATCCTTCGGGACAAGTCAAGCCTTACAGGCCGTGGGGCGGTGAAATCGCCTCTTACTAGCCGCAGATATTTTAAAATACCGACAATACGATTTTCGAGGCCTTTTTAAAAATTTTAAAACAAAAAAATTACTTTTTCTACGATTCTAGTCTGAATATACAAAGTGTGATAAATTTCGATTATATTTTATAAATATTTTTTTAAATAAATAACATAATTTTAAGAAAGAAAAATGAGTTTGTTATTTCGGGATTATCCTTTATACGGACCCAGAGGTGTTTTTTTTATGCTAATTTTTTGACATATTGTTTCGGACGCGACCCCCGACCGAGACCTTTCATCCGTGAAATATGAACGACGTCCAAACTCCGCAAATTTAGATTTTAACGAGAGGCTTATGACGAAATTAAAAAAAAAAAAAAAAGAAAATCGAGTTTTGCAACAGAGTAAAAAACAAAGTCGAAAAAAGAAAAGATAAGAACCGGTGTGCAGGAGCCAACGGGGAGGATGAGGAACACATAAATGTTTGCAGTTTGCCATGTGTATAGCAATCGTGAGAATATGGGGTAGTCGCTCGTCACACACTTTTTATTTCGATAATACGAGGGTCCTACACATTGCCTTTTCCCCTTTTCCCCTTTTCCCCTTTCCTCTCTCCCTCTCTTCTCTTGGTCACGTCAAAGAGGAAAAAAAAAAAAATACTACTTGTTCTTTTTATACTTATTAAATCATCGATCACCTTTTTTTTTTTTTTTCATCAGGTGATTTATTTATTTCCGGGGGATCCTTTTTATCCTTTCATCTAGGCTAACGGTACTTATTTCCAGGTAACCGGACTCCGTTTGCGGTAAAAAGCCTCCTTCTAGTGGACTTTTTTTTACTAAGCGATGCGATATCAAATTCCTCATTCAAAATTAAATTTAAAATTAAATATTTATTTACCAAAAAATTACGTAGATCCACCTCTGCAGTCAGACTGTAAAACGCTTCCTCAAAAACACTCGTTGCAGTTTAATACTCTCGATTTTTATTTTTTTTCCAGACCTTAAACAAAATGGATCAAAACGAACTAAAATATAACTTTTTCGGTTGTTGGTCTTATAATATCGGATTGGAGCTGTTGATATACTCGAAAATTTCGAGGTTTTGAAATCTCATCTTAATAATAATTTATAAAAAATTTTTCACAATTTTTTCCTCGAAAAAAAAAAAAAAATCGAAGCACGTGAAGGAAATTTTGAGAAAATTTCGCAGCACGCTCACGGAGGACTTGATTAAGAAAATAAATTAATATTTAAGAAAACATTTTTGGCGACAAATTATATGGCAAAAGTGGTCAGTAAAAAATTAATTTTCCAAGTATATTACTCAAATTGGAAGTAAAAATAGTTTCTTGTCAGTAATGAAAATCATTACAAACGAAATGATTCCATTTTTTTAAAGTAACAACACACTTTGCAGATTTAGGTTGGCTCACATTTCCCAAAATTTTGTCCGATCGCTACGTCCCACGTGGTTTTCTTTCTTTTAGGTCCAAGTATTAATGAGAAAATGGCGAAAAAAAAAAGCTTTGTCACCTTTAAGGGGTGGAGCCTTTCATTAGGAAAAAATTAGCTATTTTATTAAATTTATTTATAAAATTTGCCGTTTTTAAATCCGAAAGACTGTAACATAAGGGTTTCGAATTTTGCTAAAATGACTTAAACTTATATTTTAAGAGGTGAAGAATCCAAAAAATCCTAGGCCCCATAAATGAACCGTTTTAGTGATTTTGGGCTTTTTAGGGATTTTAGCTTTTAAAATTTATCGAAACCAACTCAAATCGCGTTTGAAAGGCTTCTAAGGTTGAAAATAAGCAAATTTTATTTGTAAGCACAATACCGGAATTTGGCCTCCAGCCTCGGCAAAAGCTCGACCCATGGGACAGATCTACACTTGCTTCCAAAGCTCTCTCAGTAGATTAGGTAAGCCTAAATAATATTTTTAAATCCCATTACCTATTAATTTATACTTACAAATCATTCGTAATTACTTACCGTTTGGGTTTCATTTTACTTACAATTTAAATTTTTTACTTCCGTTTTTTTAAAAAACACTTAGCATTCAAATGGCAGCCAAACTTTTTCACTTTCAATATCCGTTAATTTGGCGCGTCTTAGGGCCTCAAGGGTTCGATATCATTTTCCAGATGGGTCAACATGAAAAATGGAATTGCTTTAATTTCGGCCGTTTTTCCCGTACCTACCCCTTTTGGGCTCATAAAAAAAATTAAAGGAATGACATTTCCGCGGATAATAACATCTTTTTTTTTTCGAAGAAAAAATTGCGAAAAATATTTTAAAAGTAATATTTTATAAATTATTATTAAGATGAGATTTCAAAACCTCGAAAATTTCGAGGATTTTAACAGTTTAATTAGTTAAAAAAAAAAAAAAAAACTACCTAAATAAATTAAATAATTTGTTACAACTCCTGATTTAATAACCTCGAAGCATTCGAGAATTTTAACCGTTTCGAGCTTTTGCCCTTCGAGGTTATTCAACACCTCCATAATTTTCCTCAAAAAAATTATTTAAACGTTAAAAAAAGAAGCTTCGGAAAAACCCCGAAAAAATCGGGAAAATCATTTACGATTTTTTTTTTTTTTTTTTTTTTTTTTTAAATTTTAAAAACAAATAAAAAAAATAAAGACATTGAAAATCCCAGAAAACAACGAAATTGTTAAAAAGCGGGAAATTCGAATCAAACACTTTAGCCTTGAATACACCAACGACTATTGACGAGGACGGCGCAACCTTCCGGCCAAATTTTTTCCTGTGGGGGATGTGCGGACCGTCTTATATGTGGCCATGCCACTCTAGAATTTATTTCTAGAGTAAAAGAAAAATAACACATTTTACTTTCAAAAAAAGCTGGTTTTCGATGAATTTTGAGTATTTTGAGTATTAAATTTTCAAGTCTTCGGAGATTTTCAAGGTCCTTATCCTTTTTATTTATTTTTAAAATTAAAAAAGAAAAAAAATCGTAAATCGTTTGTAAATCCCCGATTTTTTCGAGGTTTTGAAAATCCCTCAAAACGAATTTTTAATTAATTTCTCAAAACCACGACAATTTAGAAAATAAAAATAATAATTAAAGCACTGCATTTTAGAACCCCGAGCTCACCAAAAAAAATTGAATTACTCCGAGCTATGTAAAATCCATCGGGCAAAAACTACGATTTGATCATTAAATCGATTTTCACTTACCAAAGAACTACCGTTTCCCTTATCAAAGGGCCTTTTATTGGTCAGCCTGTATAGCACCAATTTGTAATGTAAAAGCATCAAAATTAGTTATTAAAAAAAATGATATATTTCGCTTTTGTAACAAAAATAAATTGAAGTTTAAAAAAACTATAAAAATAAAATGTTAATAACTCAACAAGTCTTGTTCGATGCCGTTATTCAATCGATTCTGTAAATTAACGTAATTTTCAAAATAATAATTGATTTCGTTGTCGGCTCTTTCGGAGCAGAACCCGTTCTCGGAGCAATTTTCCACTCCGGAATGCAAAAGTTTCAAGGATTCGATGACTTCGTCGTAAGTTTTGTCCGAGCGAACGAGATCTTTGATTTTTTTAAAGGGGCAATTTTCGGAACATTCCCCGTAGGTTTTGGCGGGTCTTTCGTAAAAATTTTCCATCGACTTTAGATTTTCGTAGCGAGGCTCGGAAAGGTCGCGGTCCGACCTGGAGGTCAACACGTCGTAATTCGGTTCCGGTTTTTTCCCGGGCGGTCTGTCGTATTTCGGCTCCAAAGATTCGTACTTGGGTTCTTCCCCGGTTTCCGAACCGTTTTCGAAATTTTCCCCGTGTATTCGAATGAAATTTTCCACTGTTCCGATTTCCCCCGGGGCGGACGTTTTTTTTCTCCTTCCGAGTTTTTTCTTCCTTTTCCGGGTTTCTCTGAATTCGCAATCGGAATCGTCGCAGGAACTGGAAGAAGCCAATTCGCAGGCCGAATCCGAAGAAACGTAACCGCCGGAACGGGAATCCTCCCGGTCTTCCGAAGGGCAGTAACACTTGTCGCAACATTTTTTAAGGCGGCACACGTCCGAAGGGTCGATCTTTTGAAAATTCATGACGCTCCCTCGAAACTGGGAATCCTCTTTGGAAAATTCGAACTCTATCCTGTAGGTCGGATGGACGAGCCCGACCTTTTCCTCGTTGCAACTCGAAAGGGAAGACACGCTCTTGAGAACGCAATTCCTTCTTCTCTTCTTGGTCAACGTTTGCCCGTACTCCACTTCCGTTTTCGTGGACTTGTTAAAAATTTTCCGACCGATGGCGTTAAAAATATTTTTCAGTCCCTTCCGAGACATTTTCCCCCGTTCATTTCTTTCGCAAGAAAAAACAAAGAATCGCGAACGTCTAGAGCGAAAAGAGTGCCAAATCAAACTAAACCAAAACAAAAACAAAAAAGCAGGGGGAGATAGAAAGTAAAATCGCACTTTCCTCCGGGAATCCCTCTCGGACGAAAACGAAATTACCCAACGACTTAATTACTCCGCCTATCTCCATTGTTACCGGTTACACAAATTATCGCTCTCGACGTTTCTTTCTCACCCCGTCCGATTCCCCGTCGGGGCCGGGATACTCGTCCCAAAGCGAATCCGAGACCCGTCCCGAGCTCCGAGGGCGGATCGCCTCCTAGTCTTTCCGGATTTTCCGCACAAAAATATCCCTCGTCTGAGAGAATCGGAAAAGGGGGGAGAAGGACGGGAAAACCCCGAAAAATAAAAAAGAAGGCGAAAAAATGCACGACTATCCCGGCCACGGACTAACTATTATGTAAAAATCCCACAAATATGATCGGTTATTGTTCGCACGATCATTCGATCAACAAATCCGAGCGTCAACCGGGGAAAAACGAGGAGAGGAAAGCCGACCAACCTCTCTTATGGGCTATATCGACTTACCATTTTTTTTAAAATTTTCAACAAGGTTTAGGCATCCCACTTTTTTTAAACTGAATCAAACAAAAAAAGAGTATATTTAGAACATAAAACTTTTCAAATAAAATTTCGTGAGTAAATAATTTCTCGAGGGTTTCAATGCGATTCGGTTTTATTCCGACGAACGAACAAGAGCGTGCATGTGCATGTGCATATGCATAAGTCGTGTGTCCCTCGCGTGGGAACTTAATTTTACCAAGATCTTTTCGGCACACGACCGTTTTTTTTTTTCGATTTTGTATAATTTTTATTTTCAAAGAATCGAAATTCGATAACGTTGACCGTCTTCTTCCAAGGAGGGTAACAAATTAAATTATAAGAAAAAAAAAAAAAAAAAAGATTTCCCCCTGGAATTGCACTGGTGAAAACACTCGAGATTCGAATAAATTAAATTTCGCAATTTCGAATTATTTTAAAATAACTTAATCATTAATCTTCATAATTTCTAATTTCGAGAGAAAAAAAAAAAAAAAAAGTTGTAACCGCGACGAAACATTAGAAGTCGTTAATTATTATCGGGAAAAAATGATTATTTTTGTGAGAATGGTGTGAGCAACATCACCCATTGTTTACCTTAAAATATTTAAATTTGCGACTTTCATTTTATCATATAAGAGCAACTGGATGAGGGCCTGTTTCTCTTTTTCATCGGATTTCTTTTTCCTGTTTTGTCCGAAATGTGGGGATAATATCACGAGCCAGTGAGTTTTCCCACGAGAACAGATCTCGCCTCGTGTGAATGAAAAAAAAAAAAAGTCACCGCAGTAGCGGTTGCCAAGGGCATATGGTTCACTAAAAACCCATAAAATCAGATTAGATAATTAGCTGGGGATGAATGTTTTTATAATTGGGACACAAGGAATTAAAATTAAATTTATAAATCAAACTTAAAAGTGGGTTAAAAACGTCAATAAATGAATGATGGAGCGATTCCGAAACAAAAGGAAACCTTTCGTGTTTCGAAAAAACATTTGTCATTGTCAATTGGCCACTTGTTACCCATTTCCCGATTAAATCGATTTCTTCGGAAAAACAGCTGCGAAAAAAAAAAAAAAAAAAAAAAAATCTTTGGACCGAAGAACTCATATCAATATGAGTTAATTAGTGAAATGATTTCTTCGTCTGTCAACTCCTTTGCCTATTGTGCAAATCAAAAAAAAAGGTTTTAAAACGTCAAAAACACGTGTCGCTTACGTCGATGACATTTCTCAAACGTCAAGCGTTACGTTTTCATAAATCAAAAACGGGAGCATGTGTCCGATCACTCCCTCTCTTTATCCCATTCAAACCTGATACCTCATAAATTTTGATTCGGTCCGTTTCCTTTTACGGATGACCGGCGGTCACTCTAGTGCACCCGCGAGAATTTCCCCATCACTTAACTAAATTTGATTTCAATTTAAAAATCGTTAAAAAAAAAAAAAAAAAAAAAAAAAAAAAATTCTCCGGGGGTGATAAAAGGGTCGTCCACTTGACCCAAAATACAATACCGCATAAATTCTTGTCCGAAGTGGTCATCCGGTCATTGTTTTCTTTATGTTCTGCAAACAAGTAGCATGAGGAGGGGGATTGACTTTTTCGATTTTCCTTCGGTCCCATGTGGGAATTTCAAACGTGAAAACTCATTAACATAAGACATTTCTCGGAAAACAATTACGATTACAAACCGGTTTTTCGTAATAAAAAAGTTTCGACAGCAGCTGTTGGCTTTGAAAAACGTATAAGGATTAGGTCCGTAAACGATTTAAATTTTAAAAAGTAAAAAAGAGAAAAGCCAGTTTGTAGAGGCTTCCTAAGATTCTTATTAAATGTCTCTGTAGTTTTCAAAAATAAAGAGATTCCAAAAGCTAAATAACTCTAGACCGAGATTAAAAATCATTTTTGGAATATTACGGATGAAAACTCGCTTAAATGTTTTAATTCTCTATATTAACAAGAATTTTCGAGAAAAAAAGCAAAATCTAGCTTACCACACAAAACTTTTAAAACAATATATCAAAGTATAAATATACCTCTTTTTTTAAGGAGCCTTCGATGAATTTACTTCCATAAGGTCCCATATTAAATCACTCCGGTTGTAAAAAACCATCCTGACGTAATTACTTTCTTCAATTTCACAGGTCTTTTTTTTTTTTTTTTTTTTTTTAATGTTACGAAAATTTACAGTAGCTCTAAAAAAAAAAAGTAAAAAATTACCGACTATTTTAAAAAAAAAGTAAAATTTTAGGAAAAAAGTTAAATAACTGTTTCCAGCTGCAATAATAATTAACTTAATAAGTATAAGAATGCTATTTTTACTTTTTTGAAACCGCTAAACCCGATTTAAAAAAAAAAAAAAATTAACTTCGGTTATAATATCAAACAAATTTTTCGGTCCCTTGAAGTTTCTTATAACCGGAGTCAACTGTATAATTTCCTGTTTTGTAATTGATAAATTAATTCAATACATTTGAACTTTTTTTTTCTGGAGAGAGAAAAAAAATGAAAAATAATAATATTTAAATAAACTTTAAATACCAGTTCTCAATTATTTAAATTTTTCGGAAATCGTAAGGAGTAAGCTCAGTATATAGATTAGGCATGGAAACATGTTTATTTTCTTTATAGAAAAAAAAAAAAGTTGCAAACGATTGTTACTCCTAACATTTGGGCATATGTAAAAACCGCATTCAAGAAATCCTTTATTCGTAAATAATAAAGATTCGAATAACATGAAAAAACCGTTGGAATACCCTATGGACGCCATATTTGTTGATAAAAGTTGGTTCCGGTTTTCGTCGCGAGAAGCAGCACCTTACGGCTTGTTTTGAAAATGTATAAAACGTTCGTGAAATGTGCTGTAAACAACAACAAAAACCGAGGGGAACCGATTCCTCGTTTTAAAAAAATGCTTGTATTATATTAGTTTCGCTAAGTTAACGTTGTCATTTCCGAACGGGACGAAAACGGCTGGACAATGTTTTTTGTGTTGGCAGCGTTTGCTTTAAATATTTGAATGCAATCGGCCGAGAGGTCAATGTCATCGTTATCGTCGTTTGTTATCATGACATCAACGAAGCATATTCGTTTTTTAAGAAAAGCCAATTGTTTTCAATTTGCAAAAAATTACTCGGTAGGTATTATATACTCGTGTCTTTTTCAGGATTTCACAACTTTTTTTTTTGTCTTTTTTCAGACTTCCATCAAATATCCCAGAAAAGTAAAGGTGGTGGAAGTCGGACCCAGAGACGGCTTACAAAACGAACCGGACTTGGTACCTACAGATGTTAAGTTAGAGTTAATTCAAAGGCTTGCAGATGCCGGACTTAAAACCATCGAAGCTACAAGGTAATAACATGTTTTACTTTAAAAATCATTTTTTCTAATTCTCTTTCGCTAAAAAGATGTTTTGCTTTTCAGTTTTGTATCTCCTAAATGGGTTCCCCAAATGTCAGACCACACAGAGATATTAAAAGTTTTATCGAAAGAAAAAAAAGTCGATTACTCTGTTTTAGCTCCCAACGTTAAGGGTTTGGAATTGGCTGTAAGTTAGTTTAAAATTATTTTCTAGCCGGTTTAATAATTGAATATCATCGTTTAGATTGAAGCCGGAGCCAAGGAAGTGGCAGTTTTCACTACCGCTTCGGAAGCTTTTGCAAAGAAGAACACCAACTGTACCGTCAAGGAAAGTTTAAAAAGAGTCGAAGACATTGCAAAGCTGGCTCAAGCCCACAAAATCAAAATCAGGGGATATGTCAGTTGCGTTATAGGATGCCCTTACGAAGGAAAAATAAGTCCGGACAAAGTGGTACCTGTAAGTGTCAAATCGATGGACTACAAATCGACTGCTCAAAAAAAATTCGGTGGGCGTTAGTGGACGGCCGAAAATGTAAAAGAAAAACTTTTAGTCCTTTCTTAAAATTTTCTACCTGTTAACCGTTCTACAGCGGTCTGTTCCAGGGGTTGCAGGAGTCATCAAATTTTTAAAAAACGAAACAAAATAATTTACGAGTGCAAAAAAGGAAGACGTTTTCGGTTAAAAGGGTTCCATCTTTTCAGTTGGCCAAAGCACTCAACGACATGGGATGTTACGAAATCGCTTTGGGCGACACCATCGGAGTGGGCACTCCCGGAAGTTTCCGAAATCTGTTGGACCGAGCGGTAGCCGTTCTGCCCGCGAGGAAAATCGCCGTGCATTGTCACGACACCTACGGGCAAGCTTTGGTCAACGTTTTGACGGCTTTAGAAGTCGGTCCATTTCCAAACGACTTTTTTTTTGGCTTCGGGCTCGAAAATAATTTTTTCTTTTTTTATCCTCCTATTTTCAGTACGGGATATGGGTGGTGGATTCCAGCGTGGCGGGACTGGGAGGTTGCCCCTACGCACGAGGTGCCACAGGAAATTTGGCGACGGAAGATTTGGTCTACATGCTCCAAGGCATGGGGATAGAAACCGGAGTCGATTTAAATTCCGTCGTAGAGACCGGTCGTTGGATCTGCAATTATCTCAAAAAGACCAATAGCTCAAGAGTAGGAAAAGCATATCGACAACAGTAAACGCTTAAAAATTTTGTTGCAGAAAAAAAATGTTAATTTTTAAAATTTTAATAAAATTTTTATTTTTTTAACGAAATATTTTCCAACCAGAAAAGTTGATAATCGAATCACGTGCCGGCTCATCAAGTAAAGAGCGCGAGAGCTTAACCTTCGAAAACAGGCCAAACCTAGGTAGGTAACGGCCTTGGAACCGATTACCAATTAAATCATTCCATCGGTTTTATGTTTACATTTTCATCGCTCCGCAGATTTTCGTAACGCCGTAAATTTTTCATTTTTTTCATTTTTTTTTTTTTTAAATATAATATATATATCAATGTTTGTGTGTTAAAAAAATAATAAAATTTCTTAAGCTTCGCGAAAACAAAGTCAGGTGCGGATCGGATTAAACACAGTTTTTAAATCTCGGTTAAAAGTTAAACCCACAACTCGAGAAACCGTCCGATTCTGATTATTACGTAGCTTTTTTTCTTTATCTTTTAAGAAAAAAAAAGTTGAACCAGTGTTTTGTGTCACCGAGTGTAAACGCGGTCTCGCGGGGATAAAAATGTATTTTTATACACTCGACTAATTTTTTTTTCGAACAAGTGATTAATTTTTTCCCTGGTCATCAAAATGCCGTTGGATATAGAAAAAGTAAAAAAATATTTGAAGAATTATAGTTTGACTTTTTTAACGGTAATCGGGGTAGCTGCGGGCCTTGTTTTGGGTTTTATCCTGAGATCCCTCGAAAGGGAAAGATGGTGGACCAAAAGAGAAGTCATGTACGTCCAGTTCCTGGGGGATTTGTACTTAAGGATGTTAACGTGTTTGATCCTGCCCCTTATGATAAGTGCCGTGGTTTCCGCCATCGGTTCCTTGGAGCTTAAAACCTCTTGGAAAATCGGAGTCAGATCTTTCTTGTGGTGGGTCCAAGAGATTTTTCCCGATGGAACTGCAACATGCTAACATTTTATGTGCGATTTAATCGAATTTCAGGTTTGTTGCCATTCAATTCGTAGCCGTTTTAGAGGGGATAATTTTCGCTGTGGCGATTCGCCCCGGAGTCGAAGCCCACCCCGAAAACAGACGACCGTTAAACTCGACCCAAAACGTTTTGGTCGTAGACGCCGTTTTGGATATATTCAGAAATCTGTTTCCTCAAAATCTGATAGAGGCGAGCCTGGTTCAGTACCGCACCGTTTTGCTGGATCCGGACAACGAAACCGTTCCCCTCCCGGACTGGGAAATTTCCCACAGATATCACGACGGCGTCAATTTACTCGGATTGATCTGCTTCTCGATATTTTTGGCCTTGGCCGTGGGTTTGATGCACGACAATTCTCGGCCTCTGGTAGATTTTTTCGGCACCTTGGAGAAGTCCATGATGATGGCGGTCAATTGGGTCCTTTGGTAAGATCGACCCGAACCGTTTCCCTCCGTTTTTCCCCGAATCTACATGTCGGGTTTTTCCGCAGGATTTCTCCGCTGGGAGTGTTTTCCCTCGTGACCGCCAAGCTTTTAGAAGAAAAAGATTTGGGAGTTTTATTCGAGAGACTGGGATTGTACTTCGTTACCGTCCTGGTGGGATTGTCCGTTCACGCGACCGTCGTTCTCCCGGCCGTTTATTTCCTTTTGACCAGGAAATCCCCCTTCAAATTTGCCTGGAACATGACTCAGGCCTTGATAATGGCTTTCGGGACGGCTTCCAGTTCGGCCACCGTCCCCGTCAGCATGGAATGCTTGGAAAAAAGAAACAAAGTCGAACGGAGGATAGTCAAGTTCATGGTCCCCATCGGGACCACCTTGAACATGGACGGAACGGCTCTGTACGAGGCCGTGGCCGTCGTTTTCATTTCCCAATTCAGAGAAGTCCCTTTAAATTTCGGACAGCTCGTTCTCGTCAGGTGAGGGAGGGAAGAAAGGCACTATTCTCTAAAGTTCCATCATTATTTATTTCTTGCCTTTTTCAGCGTTACCGTTACGGCGGCTTGTTTAGGAGGGACAGGCATACCTCAAGGAGGGTTGATGATCATGGTCATGATTCTCACCTCTTTAAATTTACAACCCGAAGACGTCACTTTGATCGTCGCCATCGACTGGCTTTTGTAAGATTTGACTTTTTTTTTCTTTTTTTTTTCAAATTAAAATTTACCGAGTTTCAATCGATTTCAGGGACAGATTTAGAACGACGGTAAACGTTTTAAGCGATGCCTACGGAACGGCCATCGTGGAGCACTACAGTGCCGGCGAGTTGGCGAGACTCAGGAAGGAGACTTATTATTCCCCCTTGAGTCAAGACGATATGGAACTCGCACCCAAACAACAAGAATAAAAATTTCTAGTCTTTTCCTCGAAAAATGGAAACTGGGCCTATCTTTAAAAAACTGCCTTACGACAACTGATTGTTATTTCCTTCAAAATAAACAATTGTTTAATGACAAGATACAAGTGGCTTTTACTTTACTGCCAGTGTAGTCGCGACTTTGCTCCGAATAAGTGTATTATATCAGTTAAAATTAAAATAAAAACGTGAGCTATTGCTTACTGCATTTCTGAATTTTTTTTTTTTTTTTTTACTCACCCAGCAGTTTCCCAGTTAATACAGCGATTGCGACGTCCCATTTTTGTGGGCTGCAAAGAAATGAAACGGTTCAAATTAGGAGTGTGCACTCGTTGGTTTGAAAAAAATTTCTAGGCATTTTTTTTATTTTTTTAAATTTTTTGTTGGAAATGCCGCTGGACGTGGAAAAAATTAAAGCATACTTTAGAACTTATACGCTGACACTTTTGACGGTGATCGGGGTCGCAGGGGGTATCGTCGTCGGTTTTCTTTTGAGATCCTTGGAGAGGGAGAGGTGGTGGACCAAAAGAGAAGTCATGTACGTCCAGTTCCTGGGGGATTTGTATTTGAGAATGCTCAACTGCTTGGTTCTGCCTCTCATGATGAGCGCAGTCGTTTCCGCCATCGGATCTTTAGAGCTGGAAAACTCCTGGAAAATCGGACTCAAGTCTTTTTTGTGGTGAGTTCCCGTTTTAAATCGATAAAGCGATAAATTCCACTATTTCGATTTCTTTTTCAGGTTTATCGGCGTTCAGTACGTGGCAGTCGTAGAAGGGATACTTTTGGCCGTGATCGTTCGCCCGGGAGTAGGAGCCGACCCGGAAAATCGGGAGCCTTTAAATTCGACCGAAAACCTTTTGGTGGTGGACGCGGTCCTCGACATTTTTAGAAATTTGTTTCCTCCGAATTTGATGGAGGCGAGCATGTTTCAATATCACACTGTTTTGGTAGATCCGAGAAACGAAACCGTTCCCCTCGCCGAATGGGAGATTTCTCACAAACACGTGGACAACATCAACATTCTCGGAATCATTTGCTTTTCTATATTTCTCGCGTTGGCCGTGAGTTTGATGAGAGAAAATTCTCGACCTTTGGTGGAGATATTTGCCACGCTGGAAAAGTGCATCATGACGGCGGTAAACTGGGTCCTCTGGTAAACCTTTATCTCTCAAAAAAAAAAAAAAAAAATTATAATTTCGTCGGGAGAGTCATGCTCCATATAAATTTTCAGGATGTCGCCTCTGGCGGTCTTGTCCCTGGTGGCGGCCAAGCTTTTACAAGAAAGGGACTTGACCGTCTTGTTCGAAAGATTGGGACTCTATTTCGTGACCGTTCTCGCGGGATTGTTCGTTCACGCCTTCCTTTTCCTCCCGGGGATTTATTTCCTTTCGACGAGAAAAAACCCCTTCAGATTTGCCGGGAACATGACTCAAGCCCTGGTGACGGCTTTCGGTACGGCTTCCAGCGCCGTCACCGTCCCCGTAAGCATGGAATGCTTGGAAAAGAAAAACAAAGTCGAACGAAGGATAGTTCGCCTCATGATTCCGATCGGCATCACGTTAAACATGGACGGGACCTCCTTGTACGAGGCGGTGGCCGTAGTTTTCATCTCTCAAATTCGAGAGGTCCCGTTCGATTTCGGACAGCTCGTTCTGGTCAGGTAAGGGCTCCCCTTTCGGTCCTTCCCCCCTCCCCCCCCCCCTTTCCAAAAATTTTTTTATTATTTTCTTATATTTTTTCCAGCATTACCGTTACGGCAGCTTGTTTGGGAGGTGCCGGGATACCCCAAGGAGGTCTCATGGTTATGGTCATGATTCTCGGCTCTTTAAATTTACCACCTCAAGACGTGATTTTGGTCGTGGCCATCGACTGGCTTTTGTAAGTTTTCCCACTTTCCTTTTTTCTTTCTTTAATTGGAATTTAAAATTTTTAGAGACAGATTCCGAACGACAGTAAACGTTTTAAGCGACGCCTACGGAACTGCAGTCGTGGAACATTACAGTGGGAGCGAACTGGCAAGATTAAAACGAGCAGCTTATTCACCTTTGAATCAAAACGAAAACGACAACGACCTGCAACTCGCAACCAGACGAATCCGATGAAATACAAAGTTTCCCTTTTTCCGAAATCCTTCGAAATTCTGTAATATTTTCAAAAAATATGCTTCGGCGTTGTTGCAATAAAAGAGTAAACAAAATTTTATAATTAATAAATCACACCGAAAGGCGGGTGTCAACCCGTTTTACTATCAGTCTAATTTTGACCTTTTGTTCTAAAAAAGAAAAAAAAAAAAGAAAAAATTAGTTGCAACCTGTTACTTGTTATGCAACTCGTTTTTTCTTTATCATGTAAGCAATGTTTTTGTGTCCTTGAGTGTGCGTTGTGCAGACTTTAAAAAAAATATGCGTCGAGTTTTTCGACGGTGATCGCTGTTGCCACAGGAATAGTTTCGGGCTTCTTCCCGAGATCCCTCTATAGGAAAGGATCCAGCTCTTGGGGGGCGTCTATTTAAGGATGCTTTCGCCGTTGATAGTAAAGCGCGGTCGTCTCTGCCGTCGGTTTCTCGGACCTTAAAACCTCCTGGAAAATCGGGACGAGACCTTTCCTGCGATAAGGACATTAAGGATCGTGCATTTTCGCTCGAAATAATAATCTGTGTGGCGTCCTCCCTTTCAGGTTCGTTACCATTCGATATATGGCCTTTTTACAAGGGATCATTCTTAGCCTAGAGAGCCGTTTCGGGAAACGGACAAACTTTAAATTCGATTCGAAACCTTTCGGTGGTGGATGGCGTCCTCGACATCTTGAGAAATTTGTTCCCCTCCGATTTGTCGGAGGCTACCGTGTTTCGGTATCGCTAGATCCAGACGACGAAACTTTTTCATTGACGGAACGGGAAATTTCTACATATTCGGGTTCATTTGATTTTCCATTTTTTCGGCTTTGATCGCGGGCTTGACGAAACGAAATTCTCGATCTTTGGTGGATTTTTTGAACACTTTACAAAAAAGGACGATGAAGGCTGTCGGCTGGGTCCACTGGTAAGCACCCATTATCTCGTGGAATCCCGATTTTTTCCCATAGGATTTCGCATATCGCGTTCTTATCCCTCGTCACGGCTAAATTGTAGGAAGAAAAAAAAAAAATCTGCAATTTTAATTTAAAAGGCTGAGACTTTACGAGGTGACCGTCCTGGCGGTGTTATTCTACCACGCCTTTTTCGTCCTCCCTGAGACTTATTTCGTTTTAACGAAAAAAAATCTTTTTAAATTTTAGGGAAACATGATGCAAGCGTCGGTGACCGCATTCGCCGTTCCCTTCAGCCTGGAATACTTGGAAAAAAGGAATGACCCGGATCCGAGATTACGATTCGTACGAGACCGTAGCCGTTCTTTTTATATCCCGTTCCATTTCGGACGGTTCCTTCTTGTCAGATAAAGATCGTAGAGTGCTCCGAGAAAGGTAAAAAAAAAAAAAAAAGATTGCTTATTGCTTTTTCCGTCCGTCCCTTGTTTCGGCACTACCGCTACGGCATCTTGCCTCGGTCCGGCCCGGTGGTTATGGTCACCGTTCTGGCCGCTTTAAATTTACCCCCTGAAGATGTGCCTTCGATCGTGGCCGTCGACCGGCTTCTGTAAGTCTTGCGAAATACCATTTATAAATTTTAAAAATTTCAGAAACAGGTTTCCAACGACAGTGAAAGTTTTACCAAAACGAAAGAAAAAAAAATTTCCCTCGTCGAGCAACACTCTCAAGTCTTGCGATTGCCTATAGTTTATTATCAATTTGAACGTGTGCCATCTAGCGGAAGTTTTAAGAATCCTCACTACAGATGACGACACTTGCTTCGTTCCGAAACGTCCAACGGTCGCCCCATTTTACCGAGTAATACTTTTTCCAATTTTTTATTTTTCACGGAATCTCTAGTAGAGTAGGTATTAAATTTTGAAAATGCCAAACTCGTTTACCTTTAATCTTTCGGCGATAAAATAAAGCTACACGGTATTCGGAAAAATTCCAGCAGCGGCGGCGTCAGCGGCCCGAGTTTGAGGCAGAATCGCAAACCGGAAGGCGCCCCGCGGTCAACGCATTCCATTTGGAAACGCAGCGCACAGCTATTCTTAATTCGCTAGGCCAGCATCCAAAAATAGTTTGCTTACGTGTTTCATCTTGCACATTTTCGTTTCTCTGTTTATTTCGCTTTTTTAACCGTTTTCATCTTTTTATTTATCCCAAATCGCGTTATTTCGGTCATTTATCCCGCAACTTCAACCTTTTTTAAAAACATTTTTCGTACGTTTTTTTTTTTTTTTTTTTTTTAATAATAAAAGTAAGTCGTTTCCCTTTGATTCCGTGCGAGAAAAAAACGTTCGTGAAACTAATTATTCTCATTTCAAAAAAATAAAAAATAAAAATTGATCGCATTTAAAAAAAAAAAAAAAATTGTGAATATCTCTTGGTACAAATGAAAAAAAAGTTTTGATAAGTGCTTTATAAAATGTTTAGAAAACCCATTTCGAAAACCGACGTTCCGTCCCGACCTTTGTATTTAACTTGGATTTAAAAAAATAAAAAAAATTTGGAATAATTAAATTTCAGCGGTTGGGAAAATATTTCCATGTAGTACTTCATTTAGGAGTATCGCTTTAAAGAAAAAATGAAATTCGAATTCTATCGATTTTAAGGGATAATCGTCGTAGGACGTCTTAAGGTAAGCATAAATTTTTAACCCAATTAATGGTATAGAGGTCCGAGGGAAAATGCATTAACCCGACAATAGAGAACAAATTGTCAAATTGCTGACCTACTTTGCACTCTTTTTCGTTTAATTTTAGATTCGAGCGCGAGCGCCGCGAAACCAAAATATCTTTTGTTTTCATATGTCAATGCGGGACCCTTTTCGTATTTACGTAATTATCTTTTAAATTTTTCTTTAAAAAAAAAAAATTTTTTTTTCTTTTCATTTCTAGGTTAAAAAAAAAAAAAAAAAAAGGAAAAAAAAAATTGCAAAATGCATCACATTTACACGGGAGGAAAAGGGGATCCCCTTTGCCCTTTAGGGTTTCATCCTCAGGTTCGGTGGCCGACCAGATGCAAAAGATGCTTCAGGTAAAACCGGGCTATTCTTGATATTTGGCGGGATTCGATTCAAGGGTTTGTCTTTTTTTTCGGCAGAGATTACAAAGAACACGGAGGAAAAGGAAAGGAAAACGAATCTTCCTTGCGGAAAGACGAAGTGACAATGTCGACCCCCAGTTTGTCTTCCTGGAGTTCCGCTTCTTCTCGTGGCCGAGAGGAAGGGAGAGCTTCGTCTTCGTCTTCCACGGATTCCGGAGTAAGCTCGAAAAGTTCGACTCCCACTTCTTCGGATCCTCGTTCGACGACGTCCTCCAGGTAAGCGACCCACTTTATGTTCTTCCCGGAAGCCGATTCCCGCCCTCCTGCTGTTCCGACCTCCGATTCCGTTTTCAGGTTCGGAACCGGGAGAGCTCTGAGTTCTTCTTGGACTTCGACGCCGGATTTGGGGAAGCTGGACGACTCCGAGACTTTGACCGTGTCCGTCACGCTGCCGAGAAGGAGAGCCACCGCGGATTTGTCCTCCTCTTTGGACGCGGCCGCCAGATCCACGGAATTCACCGTCAGGAGGCGGACCAGCGCCACGGATCTCACCAAAATCGGAGAGTCGTCTTCCTCTTCCGTCAGATCGTCCTCTAGAAATGCGGCCTCCAAAGAGGATTCCGCCAAGGCGAGGTGAGTCGAGGATCGGGGTCTCGTCCGAGCAAAGAGTTTAAAACGTGGATTTTCGATCGCAGGACGAGCGGGTCCGACGGGGAAACCAAACCGACACCCAAAACCAAAGTTTCCAGCAGCACAAACACGACGCAATCCCTTTTAAAACCGACCGTTAGGAAAACGACGGACACGAAAAAATCGATAGAAACAAATGGAAAACCACCGGGGAAACTAAAAAAACCGGAAGTTAAGGTGACCAACGAAGACTCTTCCAATCCCGAAGTGGAATTCATTTTGAAAGTAAAAGGTTCGAAAAAGGAACCCACGAAAAAGACGACCCAAGTGATAAGGCAAACCTCTTCCGTTTTGATCCCTCCTCACGGAAGCAGTTCCAGCTCGTCGGGGACGGACGATTCCGTCGACGACGAAGACGACGCTACCAGCGTCGCAGGGACCGAAACCACCGAAACGACTTTGGTCGGGGATAAAAACGACCACGAATTACAGGAACAAGTGAGTTTTAACGATCGAGACCTACCGAGCCCCTTTCTTAAACCCTTTTCTTTTTTTCAAGATCGAATCCCTAAAGACCGAGTTGGACACGTGGAAGACAAGGTGCGAAAAAGTCGAAAGAGAAAAATCTGACATTTTGCTCAGAAGGTTGGCCTCCTTCGAAACGACCCCCTCGAAAACGGCCGCTTCAGAGGTAGGGCATTGCGTTAATTCCTCCTCCTCGTCCTTCCAAAATTCTTGATCGAATTTCGCTTTTCCTTCAAGGTTCTAAAACTTCAGCAAAAAGTTAACGAACTTTCCACTCAATCGGAAGACTTGAAAGACGACAACAAAAGTTTATCTCTCAGAGTTAAGGAGTTGGAAAAGGAACTCGAGCAACAAAAGAAAACGGACGAATTAGCTAGAAAAGCCGAAGAGCTTCAGGTAAGGAAAGTCCCTTATTTTTGGATGTTGTTCGGAGGAGCAAAAAGCATAACAACTTTTTGAAATAACGGAAGTGGCATTACTTTTATTTCCACGGATTAAAAAGTTAACTTTTTATTTTAATTAGTGCTATAGAAAAAGAAAACCGAAAAAAAATCCTGTTTTCACTTGTAATAAAAAAATACTATTTCCTTTTTTTTTTTCTATCTTTTCAAGGCGAAATTAATTGCGGCTGAAACTCTTTGCGAGGAACTCATGGACGAAAACGAAGACATGAAAAAAGAACTCAGAGATTTGGAAGAAGAAATCGAAGAGATGCAAGATAACTTTAGGGAAGATCAGGCCGACGAGTATTCATCCCTGAAAAAAGAGCTGGAACAAACCACCAAAAATTGCAGGATATTGTCCTTTAAACTCAGGAAATCCGAGCGGAAAGCGGAGCAGCTCGAATTGGAAAAAATGGAAGCAGAAAAAAAATATAAAGAAGTAAGACTTTTTTCATCATTTTTTTTTTTTTTTTTTTTTTTGAAACTTATTAATTTTTGTTTTAGTTTGCCGGGCAAAAAGGACTGGACAGCATTGAGAAAATTAAAAAACTCGAATCGGATTTAAAGGTCGCGAACGAAGTAGCTGCAAGATTGACCAAGGAATTGGAGGATGCCAATTCCAAACTGAAAAACAAGGATTCTAAAGACACAAAAAAGCCTCCTCTATTGGGAAACTTGCCTAAACTAGGATCTGGAGAAGTAAGATCTGGCTCATTTTATCGTTCAAAATCAGACAAAAAGTTAGGCTTTTTATATTTTGGCAGAAAGTCTCGAGATCTTCCCTAACGAGAGGAGGTTCCCAAGACGATCCCCAACAACTTTTGAGGGATTTGCAAGATTCTTTAGAAAGAGAAGCCGATTTGCGAGAGCAGCTCAGGTTCGCAGAAGAAGAGGTAAAAATTGGCAAAAAAAAAGAAAAAAAAAGAAGAAAAAAAAAAAAAACGGCCCCCTCCCCTTCCCCCTATCGCCACGTACGGTTGCAATTTTATATTTTGATCGGGTCGACGCCATGAAAACCTATTTTTTAAATTTTTTAGCTGAGTCACATGATCCTCAAAAAACAACTGAAAAAACTCAAGAAATCTAAAACTCTTGAAAATCTGCACTTGGAATCGTTGAAACCCGTAGAAATCTCCGAAAAGGAAATACCGAAGAAAGTCGAATCCGATGCCAAGATGGAAATTTTAAAAAATAAAATATTTCCGTTGCTACCGGAATATCTCAGAGATGTTACCGATATGTGCTTTAAACGTTCGGAAACCAAGCATCTCGCCGTAGAGACGGACCGCTTGCTCGTGTCGGACGATTTCGCCCAAACGGAACGCTCGACCGCCGACGGAGAAACTCAAACGAAACAAATTCGTACGACGGAAAAAAATTACCAAACGGACGAGAAACAAGTCCGGGAAGCGGAAATTCAAACCGAGCAACCGGACGGACGAGATTCCTCTACCCAAATCGAAAGGGGGTTGTCGGCGAAATCGGAAACGGAAAGGGATGCCCCGTGCCAAACGGATTCCGTAACGATCGGACACCGAGAAACTCAAACGGACGCGGTCGGAAACGAAAAAGAAATTCAAACGGAAAAAATTCCAAACGTAAAAGACGAGCCGTTTCCGGAAAAAAAACTGGAAAATCTAACAAAATCCCTCGAGGAACATGCAACTTTGCTTAAAGAATGCGCTGATTTTTCGGAGGAGTTAAGAAAGGGTTTCTCGATTTCGGAAGAGGTCCTCACCGTGGATTCGCCGAGCTTACGAGACCAAACCGTTCAAACGGACACTTTCCGGTTTCCGAAATGGAATCAAATTCCGTTTCCGTGCGGTTTGAGTTCTTTAATCCCGCCTAGAAATTTATTTTCGCCCATGGCTACTTTGCTAACCCCTTTAGGTAGGATTTTCGGGTAACGATGCAAAACAATTTAATGGGGGAACAAAAATCGAGAGCCCATCTAACTCTTGTGTGTTATCTGTGTCACCCATTTTTTTTTTTTTTTTTTTTTTCAAAATAATTGTTGCAGGCGGCGAACCTGAGAAAGAAAGCTGCTCGCGTTGAGGAGGACAACGATTCTTTAGCTCTTCAACTCAAGAAAATGGCTACTAAAGCCAAAAGTATGTCACATTTAAGCAACCAAAAAAAAAGAACCAAAAATATATACCTGCATCTTTTTTTCCATTAAATTTTGATTTTTTTTCTTTTTAAAAAAAAGAAAATGGCTACGGAGCCAGACTGTTCGAGCTTTGTTAATACATTGGAATGTTTCGACTCGGTAAAACGAAACGTGCCGAATTCGAAAGTTGCAACAAAATTTTCATTTCGATGCCGAAAAATATTTAAAAAAATTTTTGTCATTCCCCAAGGCAAATGTACATAGAATACATAATTCGGGACCCGAGATCCTCTTTTTTTTTCTCACTTTTTGCTTTGTAGCCGTTTTCTTCAGCATTTCGGATTTACTAACAGTCATTTTATACTAACGGTGATGTGGTTTTCCGTTTTCGGCTTGCAGTGAATAACAACTAACGTTAAAAATGTGACGTACCGAATTAGTTGCTTTTACAATCGGATTTGGAATGATTATTTTGAATGATTTTGATTTTTTTTTTTTTCTTGTCACGTAATGGGAATTCGGATTAACGAATCTAAATTTAATTCGCAGCCGGAAGAAGGCACAGTCCTACGGCAAACAGGTTGACACCGGAACCGGTCGTGGAAAAAGACGAAGGGATTTCCGACGAGGAAGATCCTGCCGAGCTTAGACTGCTTTTGGAGCTCAACGAACAAGTAAAAAAAATAAAATAAAAATTAATTTAAAAAAAAATCAAATTAAAAAAAAATTTTTTTCCTCTATTGGTAGGAATCTGTCGTTCTGAGAAGGAAAGTAGAAGAACTCGAAAGCGATTCAGAGTCCAATAAAAAGAAAATTAAAGAGTTAGAGGATAAATTGACTGCGGCTACTTCCGTGAAAAAGCCGGGGATAATGGGAGGCCTCGGAGCCACAGCATCCGCTTTGGACAAGCAAAAAATGAAAGTCATAGAAGAGGAATCCTCGGAATTAAGGAAGAAACTCATAGAAAAGGAACGAGATATCGAAAGATTACAAAACGAAATTCAAATGTCCGGGAAAAGGTCCAAAGGCCAGTTGATGAAAAGCAAGTAAGAATTTAAAAAAGAAAAACAAAACGAAAGTCGAAACTCATTCGAAATTTTGTATGGTGGACAATTCCAGATCGTTGGATTCCCCTACGGAACAGCAAACTTTGGATCTCAAACGGCAACTTCAACTCGTGGAACAAGAAGCGACCATCCTGAGAACCAGGATAACCACTTTGGAAACGGAAAACGAGAAATTGAGCAGCGAAAACAAAAAACTGCAGCTTCTGAGGAACACTAAAAAAGCTACGGCCCCGTCGGAAAGCGACACCCCCGACAAAGCCTTGGAAGCTAAATTGGCCGACTCCGAGAAAAAGGTATGTTTGACCTCTCGTCTACCGCATTTCTTTTACTTTTTTTAAACGAAGGGTTTTTATTCCAGATAAAAGAACTGCAGGAAAAGTTGGAAAAGGCCGAGTCCGGAACGAAAAAGCCCGGCCCGCCCGCCTTCGGGAAAAACACCGAATTGGAAAAAGTGAAAAAGGAACTCAAAGCCAAAAGCGACGAGCTGGAAAAACTAGTCAAAGAACACAAAGAGGTCAACGAAACCCTGAAAAGAATCAGGGAAGATGCGACCGGAAGCATTTTGGATTTTTACAAAGCCAGAACCCCGAAAAAGCCGACCGACATGCATACCAAGCTTCAAATGAAAAAAATGGTGGAAGACTTGGAAAACGAAGTAGGTGAGTAAAGTTCGACGCGGTCCAGAGATGCACGCTGCAAAATTTTTTATATCATAACCTCCATTTCTTTTTTTTTTTTTTTTTTTTTTTTTAACGAAGGGGATATTTTGGTGGCGCTAAAAAAATCCGAAGAAGGAAAGTCCTATGTCAAGTCGAAACACAGCGACGCAGACGTGGAAGAGAAAGAAAAAACAATTAAACAACTCGAGGAAAAATTAAAAAAAGAAGAAGAAAAAGCGTCTGCCGCGGATAAAAAGCTTTCCGAGGAACAAGAAGATAAAAAGAAAATGGAAAAGAAAATAACAGAAGAAAAAGAATCCAAAAAGAAAATGGAAAAAGATTTAACAGACGAAAAAGAGAAGATTAAAAAATTGGAAACCGAAAAGAAGAAAGTGGAAGGAGACCTCACCAAACTTCAAAAGGAAAAGGAAGCCTGGGGAAAGGAAAAGAAGCAAATGCAAACACAGATCGACAACCTCAATGTAGAAAAAAGTAAGTTTCCTTGTTTCGTTCACCCCCCCTTCCTCTCCCGTCGATCCTAGATTAATTTTTTTTTTTCCCACAGAAAATTGCGTTTTGGCCCAGGACGAAGTTGCGGTTTTCGTTAAAAAGTTGGAAAATTTAAATAAGGAATTGGAACAAGAAAAAGGCATCGTAAGTAAATTGAAGGAGCAATTGGAAAACACAAACAAATTGGAACAAGAAAAAATCAAGCTTCAGAAGGAAATCACCGACAAGAACAAACAAATTCTCGACATGGACAAAAAACTGAAAGAAAGCGATGACAAATTAAAAAGAGTCGAAAAGAATTTGGCCGTGAGCAAAAGCAAAGTGACCAAATTGGAAAAAACGATCGAAGACCAAGAGCAAATGCGGCTAGAAAGGGAAAATCGATGGAAAAGCGTCGAACAAGATTTAAGCGGCATGGAAGTCCTTGTAGGCTCCTTAAAATCTAAAATATCTGACTTGGAACAGGAAATCGACAAGAAAAACGGCATCATTAAACATTTGGTAGGTCCGTATTCTTTTACTAGGATATACTACGATGCATTGTTCAATTTCTTTTTCAGGAGGAATCCGTCAGAAAAGAGAGAGAACGAGCGACGGATGCAACTTTGAAAGCCGGATCCAACGAAAAAAGAGAAATCACCGCCTTGAGGGAGGACTTGAGCAAACGAACAAAGGAATTGGACGAAATAAAAGAAAAATATGATAAATTGGAAAAAACGAAAAAGTCAGCAGAAGAGAGTTACAAGAAGAAAGAAAACGAACTCGTGAAAGAAAAGGAAGCATTGGAAAGTAAAACGGCGGAGCTGGAAACCGATCTCAACGTGAGTTCAAAGACCTGGGTCTCCTTGAGGCTCCAATCAAATTCTTTTTTTAATCTCTCTCTCTCTCTCTCTCTTTTTTTCAGGCCGAAAGAAAGAAAATTGAACGGATGAAAAATGCACACGAAAAAGAGCTTCGGAATCGAGAGACAGAGTTGGCAGCGCTCAAAGTGAAAATTCGATCTCTCGAACATTCTTCGGGAAGTTCCACGAAAAAAGTCAGCGAATTAAAAGACGAGTATCTGAGCAAAATCCAAAGTGAGTTTGGAGCGAACCGCTCTCCAAATTTATGGGATTCCCCTAATTTATTTTAAATTTCCAGAACTGGAGTCGGAGCTCGCCGCGGAGAAACAAGAATACGAGGATCTCACCGTAAAGTACGAGCTTTTAGAAGAAGAGCACGTGGTGACCAAAGCTCAGCTGGTCATGGAAAAAGAACACATTCAAAGTCAGGTCTCCGTGGGAAAGAGAGAAATCGAAAATCTCCAATCGGAATTGAAAACCTTGAGGGACACGTACAACGCCAAACAAGATCAGTGGATCAAGGAAAAATTGGATCTTCAGGAGCAACTCAAAGAATCCGCGGAAAAAATCACTCGAGCTTGCGAAAACAAATGGGAGATGGAAAAGGCAAGACTGAAAGCCATCAACGAAGAACAAACCTCGTTGGCGGAGCAATTCAAACAACAAAACGAGTCGGCCCTGGAGCAAATGGACCACATGAGAAAGGAGAACGAAGACCTGAGGAAAAAGCTCGACGATTTCGATAAAGTTTCCAAAATTCAAAGACAAATGACTGCGGATTCCAATCAAGTGGATCAAGAGCTCCGAGAGGCCAAAGCCAAACTCGCGGCGGAAGAAAAGAATCACAAGAGCGAAATGGCCGCTTTGAAACTCAGATACGAGAGCAGAGTGAACTTGATCAGCGAGGAACTCCAGACCTCTCAGAATCAAATTTCCAGGTTCAAAAGGGAAAGGGACACGTTCAGGCACATGCTGGAGGAAGCCCAGTCCCAAATGGCGGAGCTCAAGAGCGGAGCGAGAAACAGGGACAGCAGAACCAGCACCTCCGGAGACGAGCTGGAAGAAAGCAAAGCGACGGTGGCGACTCTCGAGCAGCAAATATCCTGCATGGAGGACGAACTCTCCGAAGCCAGGTTGGAACGTTCCAAACTCAAGACGGAGCTCGTCTCGGAAAAATCCGCCTGGGAAGTCAAGTTGTCGGAACTTCAGTCCCGAGTCAACGAGCTCGAGGAAGAAAAGATATTGTCCAGCGGTCGAACCAAGATACCGGGTCTCAGGACGAGAATGGAGCTCGCCTGGCAAAAGGAACGAGAGGACCAACACAGGTTGCTCCAAGAAACGTCCACCCTGGCGCGAGACCTGCGGCAGACTCTCTACGAAGTCGAAAGGGAAAGGGACAAGGAACGTTTGGAAGCCAAAAGAAGAGCGGAACAATTGAAAAAGTCCTCGGAGGAAGAACTCGAAGAAAACAGAAAGAAAATCACGGAGCTTCAATGCGATTTGCTCGAACTGAGAGATGCACACGCCAAACTCAGGACCACCAACGAGAAATTGAGGAGAGAAAAGGAACGATGGGAAAGGGAAAACAGATCCCAACAGAGATCGAGAACAAAGACTGACGACGAAGACAGAAAAATACAAAGTTTACTCGAGAACGTGGATTCCCTCTTGAAGATTTTACCGGAAGTCTTCGAAAAGAAAAACAGCAAGAGTTTGGAAGTCCCGGGTAAGAAGAAGGCGGCCGTCAAATCGAGGGAGTCCTCTCCGGCCTCGGGAACGGAACAAGACGCTTCCATACGGCTCCAAGTGATTCTTCAAAGACTGAACGAAACGGCGGAGGAAGTTCGATCCAAAGCGACCGAAAACGACGACAGGGGAAGGAGGTCCGCGTCCACGGGTTTCAGAAGGTAAATAACCAAAGTTCCTCGATCCAAACACGTGCACACACAAACCTTTTTTTGCGTTCCCAGGGCCGCTTCCACCGAATCCGATTCCGGAGTGGATTCCATCGTGACGAGCAAAAGGATGGCGGGACCGCAAAGAAAACCCAGTTTGTACAGGAAATCCCTTTCTCTGTCGGAAACGGCGGGACCGACGGTGCAAGACCAAGTGAGTCGTAAAAAAAAAAATTAAGGCCACGGGAGCAGATTCAAATCTCTTTTTTATTTCTTTTTTCAGGCGATATGGAAAGACGAAGAAAACGAAGGAAGCATGACGTCTTTGGAGGAGCACGTGGACACCAGATTGAAAAACCTCGGGAGGAGAGAAGCTTCCATGGATTCCAGACTCAGCGGAGGTTCCACTCAATCCGAAGTCCTTGCCGGGGACAAAAAGAAAAAGAAAGGGCTTTTCGGGAAATTAAAGAAGTTGACCAAAAGCAGAAGCATCGACGACGCAAACGGAAGCCAGGAAGATTTTTCCGTCAAAAGTGCCGGCGGATCGGATTCCGACATGAGCGTTGCGGGTGACGAAAGAGGAAGCAAAAAGGACCTCAAGGACAGATTATCCGGAATGTTCAAAAAGGGCTCTTCCTCGAGAAGTAGCAGTTTAGAACGAGGGGAAAACGCCAAATCCAAAACATTACCAAGAGCCAACAATTCCTCCAGGACGTCCCCTGCGGTATAAAACAAAATTTAAAAAAAAAAAAAAAAAAAAAAAAAAAAATTACGACATTTACTCTTTTTGTTACAGAGGAGCGACACGAGTCAAAGCTCTACATTGGGAAGACCACTCGACAAAAGCAAAAATCCGGCGGCTTCCTTGCTCAAGAGACCCTGACATTCATGAAAATCAAATAGAATTTGGTTTTTAATTCTATAGATGGAAGTTTCATTCTCCCCCTCTTAACTCGACTAATAAAAAAGATTGCATCAAACGGTCAAACGTTACATAAAAACCGTAATAATTTTAGGCCGTTTCAGAGCTCTCAAAGAGAAATGTCTAGGAAGATGATATTTGATCCGACCTTGTCCTCAAAACCTTTCCTCGGATTTCGTTTACGTAGGTAGTCGGGCCGGTTTTTAAGACTTTTCTTCGGCCGATCGCCGACCTTGATATACGATATACATACTTTGGTTTCGGTAATTTTTCCGTTTCTCGGAAAATGCATTTCTTCGGTTTAACCGTGACATTTTATTAGCGGGATCCGGTTCGATCGCGTCATCTCCTCGTCCGAACCGGAAACGTCTCTTAAGCGTTTTCGGTCGATCGAACAAATTTTGCCCGAGATTAAAGACCTTGCCATCGAAAAGACCGAATTCGTTTCGGCTCGTTCCGACCTCAAGGTCCGACAAGATTTTCGATGCGGATTTATTTTTTAAATAAAGCTCCTTCTGCAGAGTCATCCAACAGGGTCGGATCCCGTTATAATCGAAAAAAAAACGCAAATTTTCTCAAACGCCATCGCTCTTTGCCTCCTAAGAAATGAATCACACCGCGGCTGTTACAGCCTTGGACCACTTTGCACACTTTGCAAGGTTTTTTTACTCATAAAAAAATTACAAAATACCACTTGGATGTGATCCTAATGTTTCCGTTCTAATGTGCAACACGTTAAATGCTAACAGCATAATACACTCCATTTTGGTTATACATTTTTTTTTCTTAAAATTCCTTAAAACGAAAAAAAAAAAAAAAAAAGTCGGGTTCATCGACTCGGAGCAATTAATTATACATAAAAAATTAAAGTTTAACGAGAGCTTTTCAATTACCGTACTATTTTCGGGATAAAGGGATAATTTATTGAGATTGAATGAAATAATTCTAAGGGTCCACCGGTCTAATTATTCCAATCTTAATTTTTATTCCCCTGTAATAAATCTTTAAAATTAAAACGAGTTTTTTTTTTTTTTTTTTTTTTTTTCCTCTTTATAAAAATCTTTGAAAACAAATTGTTTCTAAAGATGGGAAACATGTCGTGAATCATTTCACCAAAGTAGGTGAAAAGTTTAAGGAATTCCAAAAGATCGTTTTCGGCCGCGTCATCCGAAAAAATAATTTCCGTATGATTTTTAAAAAAAAAAAACCTTGACCGTCGCATAGGCGACCGAATTTAAAAATCGGTAAAGCAAAAATTTTTCGAAACAAGTAAAATTTTGTTAATTTTTAAGTGGGAGCGGATTCGACATCGGCCTACCGTTTTCGGTTGTCAGGCCCCTCTGAAGGGCCTTACAGTCTTTACGGTGGGCCCCGTAGCGAGCTCTCAAGTACCGTGCAATATTTACTTTCCAATTTTAGTAGGGATACGTATCGAGTACCTCGCAAACTTTTTCCATCTTTGTTGTTACATATGCCCGAGTAAAGTCCTTCTTCGTAAACTATTTTTTGAGAATTATTCCAAAAAGTTTTGGCCCGGCCCGTTTTCGTGAAGCCGCATTTCCGCCTCCGAAAATGCCGCTCTTAACGGGAGCTTTCCCTTATTTTCCAAAATATCTTGATCGATCTTTGAAAAACAGGTGCGAAAAGCATTTTATTAAGAAGATTTATTTGGAAAGAGGGAGAAACCAAAGGACCGAAGACAACTTAGGATTTCTCTCGGTTCATACGAGAATCGTTAGATGACCGATAACGGTATTTACCAAGAAATAAGAGTTAAACTTGGTTGAAACGAGAGTAATTTCGTTCCCGAGCATGCGCGATACTGGAAAACGGCACGCGTTCTTTAGAAAGTGAAAAAAAACCTTCACGAAATCCAGTCGGTTGAATAATTTTATCTCGTGTGTGCCGTTTACGTTAGTTTTAGTTTTAATTCTTTTTTTTTTTTTTTTTTTTTTTTAACAACCGATCATTTTATCGCGCGGGGGCCGTTCTGGTTTTTGGTGTTGTGCATTGTTAAAAAAAGAAAAAAAAATGATTCATTTGGATTTCTTAGGATACCTTTATCGGATTACTCTTTATTAAGGATAACTGTTTTCAGTGTTAATTAAATGGTAAGGGTTTATTGCGAAAACCCAGGTTCTAATCTGGAAGATGCGAGACGGACAATGATGTAACATAATTACCAGGGGTCACTCGGCCTCCGTTAAAATATTAATTTTCAGACTTTTCGTCCGGAAAAGTAGGGGGAGTGGGGGGAGTCGGAGCCGAGGGGAAGGGGAAGGGATCGAGACACCGGAAAATTTGACATAACGGTCCGGCATCTCGTTTCCATTTTAAACTCATACGATCGGGAACGATCATTAACACACAATTACAAGATAATTCTAACGATAAAAGCATTTCTCTTTGACGAGAACGAAAGTCGTTAGGCAATTTGATATGTTTTTATAAGAAAAAAAAAAGCGATGATTTAATTATCCTCGTGGCGGGATGACGCATTATTCCCTCCTTTTTAATCCTGACTAATCGATTGCCAGCGGGATCGAAAAGCATCTTGACACAGGCATGCAGAGACCAAAGAGAGAGAAAAACGCATCTCGTAAATACCGATGTACCCATAATTCAAAGGAGATAAAAAAATTAACATGAGAATAACGTCGTAAAAAGGAGGATTAAAAAAGGGTGCCCGTAGGTTATGTGGGCCGTTTTTCCAGCGTGGGTTTCCATTCCGAAAAAAAAAACGAGTCTATTAATAATAACAATAACTTATTAGCAAAAAAGAAGAAAAAAGAAAATTAAAAATAATTAGATAATAGTTCTCACCGTATTATGAAACGAGAGAAATTAGTGACAGTTTCACAATATGGTAACCGCCGTGAGATTTTAAACCGCTCGGGCTACCGTGATGCAATTATTTAACCGGGAGATTTCCTTTAAAAAAATTTTAAATTTTTTTCAAAAAGGAAAAGCTACCGGTGCCAACAACTTTTCTCCATAAAAATCAAAAGTAAAAGTACTTTCTCGTTTGTTAAACTCGTCACGGTACAACACGGTTTCAAATGGACAAATATTTAATCTCCGACTAAAAATCATCTTGGAGATGTCGTCCCACATTTTTCTTCTTCTTCTCCCGAATCCTCAAGGCTAATTCGTTTAGCATTAAATTGACATTTGAAAGGAAATTAAATTGAAAATTCGATTCGGAGTGGTGCAATATTTTTGCAATTAAAACCGATCCTATTGTAAATCAATTAAAAAACCCAATTTAATTTTGTCCAAACGTCCAAATGAATATGTTTTCATTTCGGGGGCATGTTGTTTATACAATTTTTAAAAAATCGAATTTCGAATGAAAAAAAAGTTCAACGAGTGTGGCAAAATTCTTAATTATCTAGGCTTAGTCAATATTTTACTTTGCCTCCCCTCCCCAATAATTTTTCACGATACTATTTTCAGCCCGAGTCTTTTCCTATCGGCCCCGTCAGGGAAAGGAAAAAAATGGGAAAAATCCCCGGAAATTTGAAAACATTCGCTAATATCGTGCTCTACACGAATAAAAACTCCAACTCTTCACCTTATTTTTTTTTTTTTTTAATTGAAGGGGTCCCACTTCAGAGTTTTACAAATCGAAAATCAGAAATTAATTGAAGCATTTTAAGCGGTTAGCCCCATCTCTTTTGGGAAACGGAGTAAAGAGACGGAAAAATTAATTTGAATCTTTTCTCACTTGTTTTGGATATTCGGTAATCGGATAACTTTAATTTTTTTTAAACCAAGTTGAATTTTTAAAAGAAATTAGGAAAATTAAAAATCGAGCGGAAAACTTTTAAACCGTCGATGAAAATCTTGGAAATCGGCTCTTTTTTGCGGGATTTTGAAATTTAGGAACTTTGGACAATCTTAGGGAATAAAACTTTTAAAAACTGCTCGACTGCTCTTTAAAGAAGCAAAACGTGACTTAATATGAAATGCAAAAATCCCGTTAAATATTTTTTGACAAGGTAGTTTGGCACAGTTGAAAACCTTGGGCTAGGATCGGTGCCAAAATCCTTATTGTTATCCTATGAATTTTAATTAAAGAAATAATAGGGATAGTTATAACTTGGTTGAGGTATCCATTTAAAACCGGTTTAACTCGACGGTAGTCGATCGAAATTAAGGCCTATACGAGCTCGAATCCACTGCATTTCGTGGAAAAAAAAAAACCCCAAAATGAAAAACTTTATCGTCCGTCCGGAAGTGTTAAAGTTTCACGACCTTAGATTTTTAGATCCGAAATATTTACGATATTCTTGTGAAGTCGTCGCTTTCACTCTCGTAAGGCTATTACTTAATCTTGCATCTTTTTCGTGATAAGCCATCGCCGCCATCGACAACAAAGAATATTATAAACATTGAAAAAAAAAAAAAAAAAATTTACACGCGGTTCCGTTTAAACAAAACGTTTATTTGTTTTTCCTAGTCAAATATGCAAATCTTTTTTAGCTTCTTTTGTGGTGTAAATTTCTATATTCAAATTACCTTTCTCTTTTTTTTCGGTTCTTTCTTCTGTTTTTTTTTTTTTGTAAGTCGAGAATTACTCGCTTCATCAAATAAAATTTACCGTTTCAATTTTTTTTTTCTTCTTAAATGTGGTATAAATATATTATTAGAGAAATCGATCTATTTTTAATCGATTATGGCAAGGACCGTGCAAATCGCTTATTTCCTTTTCAATTTAATTGAATTTATTAATTTCCCGGGAAAGCTTCGTTTGTGTTTTTGGCCATTTCACTCAAATTTTCCTTGTTAGTAGCTATTAGTATTTTTTTTTTTTTTTTTTTTTCGAGCGAGAGTAAAGTAATGACTGGCGCGATTTTCACAGCGTCATTTATCCAATTTGACTTTCACTCGCGTAAATAATCGAATCATAGGTATCATTTCGAGATACATACCTCGGAGCATCTTTTAAATGCTCGGTTAAATGCGGAACTCGTTACCTATAAATCTTGGTCGGTGGATGAGTTTTTTAAAAAACTGCAAGAATTTTAGCCCAAAACCGAAGGAAAAAGTTAGGTAACGAACCGATTGATATTTTAATAAAAATAAATAACTCGAAATAAAATGATATAACCCGTGTTTAAATACCATATGCATATGTTAGTGGCTCATCCGAAAGATAAACGGCGGTTACGACACGTTTCCCAGATTCTGCCTACCGAAAGGTCAACGTCCATTTCGAATCCGAGCTACCGGACAAAGCAAAGAGATTTGCGGTTTTTTTTCCTTGCAAACCGCAGCATACGGTTCTTTGTTTCCCGGGATAAAACTTTTTTTTCCCCTTTGATCCGAAGGACACGCCTCGACATTCCGTTCCGATTCCGATTCCGTATCGGACGAAACGTGCAAGGTACGAATAGGAGTGCCTCCGTTTTTACAAATACCGAATAATAATGAATGAAATCGAGTTCAACGCACTTTGGAATTCGGGGCGAAAATCGGGAGAATCCGCCGGATTTTAAAAAAGAACGGAAGCCCGCGCGACATTTAAAAATAAAATGTGGGCGTTTTTTGCCTTGAAACGACCAAAGTGCAAATGACGTAACCTTTCCATTCGTAGCGTCACCGAATATTCAGAAAAAATTTTTAAGGGAAAAAACGAACGAAACGGACGAGAATCGACCTTGTTTCTTCTTCTGCCGATTCTTTTTCTCAAAAAATTAACACGTCCTTAAACATAATAAAACGGAAAATTCGTTACCGTGACATTAATTGTGATATTAGCGTTCTTTCTCTTCTTTTTTTTTATGCGAGCTCCGAGTGTCCATGGTCGATTTTAAGCGGAGTTTAAAAACGTGTCAATAGCCATTTTATTTTATTTTATTTTATTGGATATCGCGGAATAAAAAGGTGATTGCACAAAAAAAAAGTAAAAGCAACAGACGTTTTTGATGATTTACATGTCAGAAACAAGGATATAATAAATCGGGCGAACCGATGATCCGTAAAACCGATAAGAACTAATTTTTTTTTTTTTTTAATTTTCATTTCTTTTATTTTAAACGGTTTTGCATGGAAAATCAAGTCCTTTCACGAATTTTTAACATCTCCTGCACAAGTTGCAGAATTTTCACGAGAAGGCCCCTAAATTTTCCCGGGGTAAATCATTATATGGAATCGGAAAAGGTTCTTCCCCCGACTGGGAAACACATCATAGATATATTTTTTTCTCTTTGAGAAATTTTTCTAACGCGTCCTTGAAAAAAATCAATTCCCACAAATCGATACTTGTGATTTTTTCGTAGGAAGACGGGTAGGTCGAAATATATGACGTAACGTATCCACCAAAGGAAGTCCAAGTCGAAAAGAGCCTTAATATTCCTTTTAAAATAGAAAGTCTTACGGATTCACCCGGTCGAAGACTCTCTAAAAAATCGGTAACGAAGAGTTGGCCGACGATGTGTGACACTCGTTATTACCATCATTAACATAGTTATTTTCAAATATTTATTCCCTTCACTGTATAATTTCACCGCACCATTTTGACGGATTTGATATTTGTCTCGGGGCATTAGGAATATCCAGGCCTGTTTGCATGACCCAATTTTCCTGAAGGAAACCATTTCCTAACAATTAATCGGTAACGACTCCACCCATCGGGCTCGGTCCGAAAGAAGGTCGAGAGAGAGAAAAAAGAAAAGAAAAAAAAAAAAAATGACGGCTCTTTTTCTATTGCGGAGCTTTTCCGAACGGTAGAGCACACATCGGGGAAAGTATTTCTTATGATATAAACAAGTAGCATCTAGCGAATAAATCATTAGGTCCGATCGCAATGTAAGAAAACGCATCTCTCCGTGGATTAAAAACCACGAGGTCCAAGATTTATCAAATACAAAAGCGATTACGGGTCGATTTAGGTGAAGGAAAGTAAGATTATATATTTTCGATTTCGTTGCAGGCCTTATCTCGTATTTAAAATGCTTTGAGGCGATTACGACAATTATCTAGGTACGCGGTTCGCTTGTTCCCTACTTAGAAAAATTTAACTTTTTTTTTTTTTTTTTTTGTTTCCAGGAAAAAATGATATCCAGAAGGAGGATATTGTCCAGATCGAGAGACGATCTCGCGACGGAATCCGCTTATCAAACCGAAGAGGAAGAAGACGTTTGGTACCAAAAAGACAAATTATTTAAGGTAATTATTTGGCGGAGGGGGACGTCTCCACGAGCGCGAGTCGTTCGACACGCCCGTCCTTGAAATATCGGACAACACCTAGGTTTGGGCGTATCCCGTTTTCCGACTTCTTCCTGTTCCCTCGGATAAAGAGGACTCCTCCGAAGCTAAACACCGGCGAACGAAAAATCGGGTTAAATGCGGCCTTGTTCTTTAGCCGCGTGCATCTTTCGGTTTAACGGTGTTTCTATAGATGGATCGAGTCCTCCTCATTTGGTACTGACATCCAGGAATCATCCGCGTGAAAAACAAATTTGCATATCACGTTGCATTCCATTTCTAATCGAATCGAATTTCGGAGGAACTGTTATTTCACCTTCGCTCCATTTTTCAATGATAAAAAATCCATTTAAAATAACATAATTTTATAATTTTATAATTTTATATTTGATGTAATTTCTCACGGACGATCTTGACATTTTTATTCGTTAACGGTTAATCCTAAGAAGATATTAACTTTAATTAAATCATTTTTATTATCTTGTTCAAATTATGATTTATTCTTTGCGAACGTAAAAACAAGTAGTTAGATCCAAAGTGAAATGCCAACACGAATCAAACACAAAGGAGGATGCATTCGCACATAAAATGCATTTTCGGCCTTGGAAGAAAATCCTTTTTTCTCCAAATCCTCGGGAGTTCAGACACGATTTCAAAAAATTAATCGATTTCGGAATCGAGCGGAGAAAAAAAAAAAAAAATCTGTAGCGGTTTGTAAATGGAAACTGGCTTGCCTTGACGTAACGAGAGAAAGTGATACCGGTCTAAAATGTAAATTGAACCGTTTTCATCGGCGAAAAAAGGGCCAAACTCGGTTCATTTTAGTCGAGAGAGCGAGTGAGGGAGAGAGAGAGAGAGAGGAGAGGGAATAAAAAGATGGTTCGCTAGTAATGCCGTTTCCATATTCCCGTCATCTTTTTAACAAGCGGAATATCTTATTAAAATATTTCATGGACACGAGCGTATGTTCACTTTATAATAAAATTGCATTTAATATAAAAACAATAAGAGTTATTCCAGCATCCGATTAATCGAGAGACGAGAGGCATCCGCCCACTCTCCGAAACTCGAGAGGACCCATACGACTTTGTTCTGCCTCGTTAATTTTCGCTTTCCCTTTAGTGGCCCCTTTCGAGATTTCACGATTCCGACCCTATCGTCGGGAAACGATTATCTTTTTTTTTTTTTTTTTTTTTTTGTTTCCGCGATTCGTTTCTTCTTTTCCCATTTAGTAAATCGGAGGGGAAAAAAAAGGTCAAAATATGACATGTTTGGCATTTCGAACCAAGGTGCCAAGAGTCCCGAGGCAAGGTCGCCGGAATGCGGTGCCAACTTGCAAGCTCCATTTGCTTTTCTTTAATCACATATCGTGCATTTTATAATTATAATATTGGAAATCTCTAAACAAGGTCGCCTTTTGACAAGGTCGCCCGCAAAAATTCCATATAAACTCTTTGCTCCGATTTTCTTTTATTAAGAAAAGCGAGGATGCCTCCGTCCTACCTCACCGAAACACGTCCTTGAATCCTTTGCTAATCCGAACGTTTTTCGATACCGTTTCGGTTTTCGGTGTGCGGCGTATCCGCCACGCCCGATTAGTTTTTTTTTTTAAAACCATATACATGATTCTTCTTGAAGGAAAAACGTTTTCTGCTAACGGGACCGCGATTATACGGTTTCGATTTCGATCCACTTTCTTTTTCATTTAAAATTGTTATAAATGCTAAACGCTGTTTTGTTTAATAAAATAATTATGCTGCAACGAATCGGAAAAAAAAGAAACATACAAAACTGCATCGAGTTACAAAAGACTCGAAACCCGTCAATTACGAAATCCGTAAACCGCAGAATCGGAAAAAAAAAAAAAAAAAAAACGAAAAATGGTTCGCTTGCGGTTTCCGAAAACTCGTCGGACCATTTCCATTCACGTATCTTTTCTGCAATGTCGGTACATAATTTTTTTTTCCTTTTTTATGTTTGGTTGCTTAAAATAATAGTCGGGATGTCATCGGAGCTGCACCGACACCCGAAAATCCCTAATTAGTTACCAGATGAAAACGAAGTGATCGGTAGTTTTTTTCTTTTTCGACCCCCGTCACTTAATACGGATGAAGAGGCAAAAACAAGATCCTCCCGGGATAATATTTTGTTTCTTTTTTTGTTACGTCACCATGACTTTGCCTTTTGCCTTCTGACTCGGGCTCCCAACAACATTATAAATTTCTTTTCTTTTTTATTGCATTTAAGTACGAGGTTTACGAGGTTTACGAGGTTCGTCGTTCGCCGGGTGCCCGGAGAGATGGCGATATGCTATTTACGTCACGTCCAACTCCAACAAAGACAAAAAAGATTGAGCAAATATATTTTATGATAGCAATCGAAATTAGGCTAATAATAATGATAATGGTAAATGGGCTCAACAAGTAGAGCGAATAACGGAAAACGTCCTTGAGAACTATAATTCTAGACGTAGTGCAATGCTTTTTTTTTTTTTTTTTCCTTTTTTTCTTATAATTGTTACGAGTCGGAATGTTGAGCATTTCGTGGATTACTTAATTAATTTTTTTTTTTCCCCGTTAAATAAAGGAGGAAAATTTTTTATTTCCCTTTTTTCCCGGAATAGGTCCCGGTACCTTCGGAATGTGAAAAGGATTTATAGAGCGATTACAAATTATGGGAGATACGAGCTTATACAACTCTGATCTTTGGTCACGTAACGATCTGCAAGACACGGAGACCGCCTGCTATTGTTGTTCAACTAAAAACTTGTCTTTTTCTTTTTCTTTTTCTCTGTCTCTGTCTTTGTCTTTCATTACGATTTCACAAAATTCTTTCACCTTTCTTAAAACACTGCAACAAGTAAATCAATCTCATTCAACCGCGAATAAATAAATACAAAATTTATTAATTACTAATTGTCAATAATTTTTGTCAAAGAAGAGTCCGTTTCTCAACATTCGCTTCATAATCTTAAAATAACATTACTTTTTTTTTTTTTTTTTTTTTCTTTAAATTTTTTGTCGGGATTGGGCGGTGGCGTTTTCCTTGGTTCCGAGCGATTACCGCGGCTTTCCACGGAGACAAAATCGGGAGGGAAAAAAAAATTATATCGAATCGGTTTCGCTCATTTTTAGCTTCCGACACGAAAAAAAGCGAACATCGAAGCAGATGGGAGATACTTATGAAAATGTTGACAGCCTTGGATTTTTTCAACTTGTCTTTTGTTACATATTTAGGCGCGTCAAGTCGTCAAGTCCCTATCTGGTAATATTAATGAAAACGGTGACGGGCGATACAGTCACGCGCCCGAAGAGCTTTTGAAAGAGGAAAAAAAAAAAAAAAAAAAAAAAGAGCGATTTGCCTCGTTTGGCCTACCCCGGATCACGAAATCGGGGTTCCGTAAACTTCGTATTTTCGTAAGTCACGAACTCGTGTTTTGCACTTACCGTATTAATCCCTGGACGCTTTCTTTCTTTCCCGTCCGACCCCAGCATTTCCCGAGACCGCCTATCTGAAAAAGGAAAAAAAAAAAGTTGAAAAGATGTTTGTTTAAAGAGGATGACCTTCGCGGTTTGAAGTTGTATTCTAAAAGTCCGTAACACTATAATAAATGAGTTCCGTATGTTCACCTCTGTGTATCCGACCTTGCTCCTTAAGAAAAAAAAGAAAAAAATATATCGGAAACGGACGTTTCCTTTCGAACCGAAAACCGATGTAACACATAAATTCTTTGATCGGAATTTGGAAGTCGAGTTTTTCTCGGTGGGGACCGAGGAGTTACTTTCTCATTTCGAAGGACTTTTCGAGTGCGGGTCCGTATAATAACAAAGGATTCGCAAATAATTTAACTTGTCGCATTAAAATATCATTAATCAAGGTATTAAAATGATTTTTCAAAAAAAGCCGAGAACATCAACGGAGGAGGTTTCCATCCCGTTAATTGCATTTTTTGTCTTGTTTAATTATTATTTAAATTCCGTTTGCGAGCAACTTTTTTCCACGGGAGATCTTCCTACGCGAGCGAATAAAATAATTCGACCCCATGTGGGATCCTTTATGTTCTTTGCTCTTTTCGTGTCGAAACTTGCAACGGCCACATGTGTAAAATTAAAGTCCTTTTTTTTTTTTTCTTTTCAGGATCACATTCAAGAAGTTTTAGAAAAATGGCATCAAATCGAAGACGAGATTTGGGCAAAAGTCATCCTTTTCGAAAGGAATCGTAGAATAGCCAAAGCTTACGCCAGAGCCCCGGTCCTCACCATTAACGGATCCGACGACGGCTTCGACGGTTTTAGGTAAAAAAAAAAATTCGCAAATCACATTAGCAAATCTTGACAAACAAGTTTTTTAATCCGAAATAAAACCAAATAAAATAAAACAAGTCTTGCTTGTTTCGTAATAAAAAAAAAAATTGGCTACTTATCCCCAAATATAGAGACAAATACAATTGTTAAAAAGATTTAAAGTCTAGTAGGTAGGGAATTTTTCAACCTTTTCCATTCTTTTTGTTTTTTGGATGCGACATTCCCCCGGACCTCGTAATTAGTATGAAAATAAACGACCTTGAGAAATATAATGATTGATAAGTCGTGTTTACCTAAGTTAACTGTGACTAATAAAATTAGACATCCGCTAAGGGAAAATAACGTAGACGGTTATTTTTGGATTTGTTTTTTTGCCTTCCGGCCCGAGATAAAATTTTTGCCTTTTTCAGGATCGGTTTAAACGGTTTCGACAATCCCATGAGGGACAGGGACACTCAAACATGTAAAAGACTAATAGATCACGGAGTTAAAATCAAAATGGACGACCAGGGCAACATCCTTATAAAAAGAGTCTCCACTAAATGTAAAATATTTATAAAAAACACGAGCCCCAGCGGTTCTTCCGAAGAGACTTCCATAGGATCCGACGTTTTAAAATCTCCCAATAATTCTCTAGAGCCCGATAAACCCTATAAGGTGAGTTTCGTTTTTACGAAATAATTAATTAATATATATCAAAGCATTAACGAAGGATATTTTGGTGAATTTTCCAGTTATTTGACATGACTAAATTCTCTCAAAACTTGATGAGAGAACTGCAGAGAGCCTACCCGGATAGGAGACGCCTCGAATGTCAGTGCCTAAGTACCATAGTTTTCGTAAAAAACGAAAAGGAAATTTTGAATTGCCCCATTTGGGTTATGATAATCAATGTAGTCGCTTTGGATATGCTTAAATCTAAGTTACCGCCAGGTAAGAAGTTTTTTTTAATCTCCTGTCGAGAATCGTTTTTTTATAATGAATAATAAATTTTAAAAGGAAAAAAAAAAGTTGATGTTACCTAACTTTGGTTATTTGCCAGGACGTAAACCCGTATAATAATCCAGATTATTAAATCTTTTTTTTTTTTTTTTTTTTTTTTTTTTTTCCGTAGTGCAAAGAGGCGTAGACATAAGGAATCGGCCCAGGATCCCGATACCGGACGAAGATCCGTACAGTGTAGCCGGAAACGGAAGCGGGAGTTCCGGATCCAACGCGAGCGGTCCCATGACGAGCAACAACGGTCCTCCGACCGGATACGTCGCTGCCACCAGGGAACAGCTCCTTCAACAAGCCAGAAGGAGCGATAAACCTCCTAAGTTACCTCCTAGGGATAATATGGCATATCCTCACGATATACCAAAGGTATATAATTCACACGAATCACGACCCCGATCAAAAAAAAAAAAAAAAAAAATTAATCGCTTTTTGGATTTTAGCCCGATTACGACGACATAGAAGAAGAATCCTCCTCGAGGTTACATACGAGATTATTAAAACCCTTCATATCCTCGAGAGGAAAAGACAAAACAAAGGATAGCAAAAAATATGGTGAATATTTTTAATAGGTCTAACAGAATTAAATCGGGCGGGAAATTTAAATAATTTTCCGTTTCTCTTTCAGACGACCCATACTACTGCGGTCTCAGCGCTAGGGTACCCAATTTCGTCAAGTCTTCAAATAATAGAACCAAAGGACCTCCGAAAGAAACGAGAGAAAGCGTCCGAGGTTTTGCCGGGGTTTCCCCCTTAAACAACAACAACAACAACAACAACAACAACAACCACGGAACGCATTATTCCAGTTACCAACCTCCTTTATGGCACACCAGAAGTTACGAAAGCGGAATGGGTAAGCCCGACCGTCGGGAAACGGCGTCCTCTTTACCCTCGAGGTTCCCGTTTTCTCCTAAAGATGGAGCTAAACTTTGTTTTTTTTCCTCTTCCAGATTCGGATCACATAGAATCACCGTACAATCACATTTACGGACGGTTGCCCGTTCCGACCAGATCCTACATACCTCAAGCACCGAGAACCATGTTCGTAGGAGAATGGGACTGAACTTTAAAAAAAAGAAATCCTTAGTCAAAATAGTCAAAACCAACAAGAGGAAAAGTCGGGTCGAGGAAAACTTAGTCAAAAAATTAATTTTCGAAGACCGCGCGTCGTTTAAATAATTTATTACTTTGCGATCGATTCCCGACGGGATAAAATTATCTTAGAAAATGAAGTCGTAAACATCGTTGGCATCTTTTTTCCCTTTATAAAGCTTTTTATATTTATTTATTATTCATACACGCTACTTACCTCGGAAAACTTTATTTTAGAAAAACGGTTCAGGAATTTAATTTTGAACTTAATAGAAAAAAAAAAATGCCAAGGATGCCGACGATATCAAGTCGAAACAAAAAAAAAAAAGCAAAACAAATTTTCGATAAAGTTAGAAGAGAGTTATTATTGCTCACTTTTTTTATTTAGTTCTTTTTTTTTTTTTTAATTGCATCGTCCGGAAGTCTTTTAGGACACCGAATCGTATTGTAATATTTAAAAAAAATTACTCCTTTTGTAAATACTCATTTAGCATTGTAATAATTAAATTACACATTTTTTTGTATACTGAAAAACAAATTAATAAAAATTCGGTGTTGGAATTTAAATAGAAAAAATTGTTATTAGCCCTCGGGGTTTTTCGCGTCATGAGGAATATCGGTGAATCCGTGAAAACCGGTGTGGGCGTCCCAACGGTTTTCACACACGTTCCCATTTCTTCCTTTTAGTTGCTTATAGTTCGTATCTCCATACGCAAGGTTTCATTTCGATTTATGATAATTTCGGTTAAAATCGCGAGTGATGTACAACATGGCGGACGGTTCCCAGACGCATTTTCCGATATATTAAGTTGCGAATCGGTATTTCTAGAATCTTATATTAGCTCCCGAGGCGGTCAACAATCTCTATTTCCCTAATACTAAAAAGTAACCAAGTATGAGGATTCGTCCTTCTTGTCTTTCCTTTAACAAAATTAATACATCGATTTAAAATTTTTTTTAAAAATCCCGTTAATAATAGAATCAGGCTTCTTTTTTTAAAAGATAAAAAAAAAAAAAAAAAAAAAAAAAAAAGGGAAATTCCTCGTAAATGATAACAAATATTTGTGAAACACAAACATTTTGAAACGGACCATATTTCCATCGAAATTGTTTTTCAGAAAAATATTGTCGTAATTCAACAAAGATTTTGCTTTCCTGCCATGAGGTAAGTTCTTTTGTAATTTAATTATTGTTGTTTCGTTTTACCCCGGTGAAAAAGAGGAAATGGAAAACGAAGGATTCGGCGAATCGAAAAAAATTGTTAGCAGCCAGGAAACGACACCGTTTACGTTTTACGTGGAAAACAACCGTTCCACACTTTTCTTTCCTTCCGGTTTTCTCCCAACGGGTAAAATAATAAAAAAAATTATTTTTTCAAAAAGGGGCTCAACAGATTCCCGGGAACGACTATCCCTTTTAAGCGAAGTCTAAATGCAATCCATAAAGGGCGGTACTTTTAGAAGAAGGGGGGGGGGGATCTATCTCTAAAGCAAAAAATAATCGAACCCTTTGCCGTTTAAAGTTTTGCAATGCTGCAAAGCTTTAAACCATATAACTAGGGGTATTTCGAGCTCCTGAAATCGAATTAATTCAAGATGGCGGTTATGCAAATAAATACCTAACGGATGGACAGTCATTTATGCAATATTTAACAAGAATTTTTCATCTATGTTTAGCTTATAAAGAAAACTGTTTTTTCTGTGTACAAACGTTTATAAGTTTAAAAATAATAAAAACTAAATATTTTTCGGGGGGGTTTCAACAGCTATTTCTGAATCTTAAACCTAAATTTTGAAAAAAATTGAAATTAAAGACGGCGGCCTACTATTTAATTTTATTTTCTTAATTATCGTAGACGTAACAGCTTATAAAATCTTGACCAGTTAAGATTTCTGGTTCATTTTTTTAAAAATCTGGGTCTCCATAAACGATGTCAAATTTTTTACCCTCTTTGAAAGCTGAAAAAAAAAAAAAAAAATTAAAAAACACCTCTTTTCCACTTCACCCCAAAAGCTGTCTTATTTCTTTTCTTTCGGGCCCTTCGAAACACCCATTTTACGTAAAATAGTACTGAAAACAATTGTAATGACGGATAGTAACATATTTTACGTGCGGTTAATCCTTGTCGGTGCTCAGCTTTCAACTTCACTCCGTGTTTGAAGTCAAATTGTACACGAATAAACGCTGATTTTTTCTAAACCTTTGAAAAGAACGTAAGAATCGGAATTTTCGGATTGCCTTAATTTTCAAGACAGCATCCAGAAATCGTTTCCCACAAGCAAAATTTGGCAAGTGCAGAAATGCCGGAATATAAAGTTAAGAATATTCCAGGTCGGATAAAGTGGCTTTAACATTTCTGACAAAATTAAAAAGCACTGGCAGAAGTAAAAGTTTGCCATTTTTGGTACATCCGTAAAAAAGTGAAGCAAGAACAGATGCTAAAATCGACGAAAATTCCCAGCAAAATAAAAAATTTTTATTTTGGAATTTCCTTTTAACTTCACCCCATTCTACGGTATATTATAAGTCCACTCTTCGAGTGCCTCTGGCGTATTCCTTCACTCGATAACATTTCCCGGTTTCCTCTTTGATGGAATTACCCGAGAACCCCAACCAAGAGAATTACGCCCTTGTAGGATAGCCGAGCGGGAATAAAGAAAAGTCGGGGATTTGAAAACAATCGGAAAAGGCTTCGACCCTACCGGACCAGCATAGGATGTTTTGATAAAATATCAAAACATCCTATGCCGATCCGAATCGAGGGCATATTTGAGAATAGTTTGCAGGCCTATAAGGATGGTTGTGATTTGAAAGGTAAAAGTGGGAAATGAGTGAAACTCATATCCCACACCCTCCTGCCCCAAAAAGGCTAAAATTTAGGTTTGCCGAAAATTAAATCGGTTTTTCAAAAATAAAGACAAGTCATTTTCCGGGAGGCACTTAATTTAAAACAAGTTGATTTTCTGGGGGGCCATTAGTGCCCTCCACGTAAAAACCGATTTCGGATTCGGAATCGGCGACCCCTAAAACCCCTTAACTCATACAAACAACATTAAAAAATTTTCGGGATAAGGTTAAAAATAAAATCAAAAATTGAGTTTGCATCACCGGTTGCATAACCGAGCAATACAGTATCGGGTGCATCACTTTTTTTTTTTTTTTTTTTTTTTTTTTTTTTTTTTTTTAACTGTCTCTTTGGCCTAGTGCTTTTACCTTTATAGAAAAATAATATTTGGGAAGAATGGGGCATTTCCAAATTTCTACATAACTCGATGCAAGATTTCGTACAGGCCTCTTTGAGATAAGGATTTCACAGGGAATAGGGTCATACCTCCGATTTTCGGACTCAAGTAAGTTAAATAAATTTGAGTACCATTCAGGCAGTATATTGCTCAATTGTCGTCAGTAAAATTAAGCATTTCTTCGGCAAAGTTTAGGGGCCTATCAAGTCATTTTAAAAATAAATATTGAATTTTTCGAATTCATATTTTTTAAAGTGTTTCTTTCTTTTCAAAACGGTGATCAGTTATATTTGGCATAAGCTGAGGTTAAAAAAAATTATGTTTGATAAAAAACTTTTATTAGGGAAAAAAGAAAAATTTTTAATCCGCTCAATTCCGAAAAATGTTCAACTAACGGAAATGAGCAACCCCAGAATTTAAGTTTTTGATAGGGGAACCTCATTAAAGAAAACCATCTCGTTTTCGTTTTTTTTTTAAGTTTTTTTTTTTTTTTTTTTTTTTTTGTCATAGCTCTGTAACGGATTTATTGTATACTTTTTTACTCAAAAAAATTCTCATTTGCACAGGGAATTATTCTTCAATTTTTTTTTTATCTTTACCGTCTTAAATGATAGATTTTATTTACGGTTTAGTATAGCCCTAAAATAGTTTTTAATAAATTGAATTCTAAGCTTAAAGCACCGATGGAAAATAAATTAAGAGAAAATCGGTTTTATCGTGGCCAAAGTCATTTTTAAACCTCCGTGCAAATTAGGGAATTTCTCCAAGCATGGGACCCTTTTGTCGATTGCCGTTTCCAGTTTCGGGTCATGTTATCCAAAGGAGCAGCGTTCAAAAGTCCAGTAATTGAAAATTGAGTTCTACAATAAAAATAGGCACCCCGGAACATCTGGCTTATTTCATTTTTTTTTTTTTTTTTTTTTTTTTTTTTTTTTTCGTGAAACTCAATTTTTTTGACTTAGCTTACAAATGGAACTAAAATACCAAACTATGAAAGCAGAGAGGCATGTAGGAACACCCTTACACCGATATTTTTAAAATTAGCCTAGTTTTAGGAGGTGAAACAAGGAATAATTTCCCGAGAAAAAGAAAACTTGAGAGGAAACCACCATAAAATTTCCATAGAAATTTGTATATAATATCTAAGTGTATCGACGAGGCACGTATAGCAACCTTTTACTCGGTCCTAATCTAATTAATTAATTTTCACGATATCTATCTTGAAAGGATCACACCAAGCGTAGGAAATTTAAAAGGACCAAATTCTTTTATAGCAAATAAAGGAAAGAGAGAAATAAAAAAAAAAAAAAAAAAAAAAAAATCGAAACTCAATCGCGACGAAATCAAAGGATCCTCATCGATTCCAAGGCAAAAGGACTTCCATCAAAAGGAAATGAAAAGCCCGTTCGGCGAAAATAAAAAACTTTTCGTCCGAACCGGATATTTTTTTTTTTAAATATCTTTTTAGGAAATCGATCGAAAAGAAAAGGCGAAAAATTTTATCCGCGGTATAAAATCGAAAAACCGAAAAACCGAGGTTCAAGGTCAAACTAGGAGAACGCAAGAGAGGGAAGGGAGGGGAGGGAAGGGGAGTAGGAGGAGGAAAGCAAATTCCTGATTTATGCCCGAAGCGATCGATTTCGTTGCGGTTTTAATTTTAACATACCATCGCTTTCTATATTATCAAGATGAACCGTTTTCCTCTTTTGCCAAATGCACATCCGTAATAATGGCGAAGGCTTTTAATTGACGTTTTAAAAAAATTAAGTGGACGCAAAATTGAAAAAGAAAAAAGAAAAAATTTGGAACGGAACAAAAAGGTCAAAGTTATTTTCGATAGGCCTATTCGAGAGTTAAAAGTCCCGGTTGGATTTCCGGTTCGAAACGAATTTTTTTTCCCTCGTTTTTCCCGCACGTCGAAGGTCGTCGAACCGGAGCTTGTAAATTACTCGGAAACCCTCGTATTTATTTATTTTGAATCTGGGTACCGAAAAATATATACGGGAAAGAGTTAATAACGATTTAGAAAATCCGCCTCTTTTGAAATCTGATAATATGCTTAATAAAAGCTCGATTCGTTTCTATAAGAATTCCGGGCGAAAGGGATTTTGCAAATTAAACGGAGCTTTCGCGAGCAATTATGTAAATTAACCGCAAGGCCGTCCCCTTCGTCCCTTTTTTCCCCGGTCTTTCTTACCCTTATCCCCGCCCCCCATCTCCGCAAGTTTCGAGTATCAGAAAATTCGAGGTCTTCGGGTTCGAATTTAAATGTCGTTTTACTGTCGACAAAAGCACCTTCACCTTTTCCAAAGTAAAAAATAAAATAAAATAAACTGGACTGTCCCAATCGTAAACCGTTTAAAGGGTTCTTCCCAGACTAAAAGGCGCCATACTTGTTGATTTCCCATTTACCCTTTAGTCAAGAGGCATTTATTTTATTTTATTTCGGCCTCAAGTCATTAACAAAAATACTCTTAAATACATCAAATTTTGGGGTTTTCACACCGATTTCAAGAATTGAGCAACAAAAATGTAATAAAATCTAATTATCCAGCTTTCAATTTTTAATATAAAAAAAAAGGCAACTGCAAGGACCTGCAAGAGGGATTAATAACTTTTAAGCCTAAAGTTTCTCCTCGATTAAAAAAAAAAACAGGCTAATTTCTTCAAATTTGTCAGACATGAGGTATTTCCTAATAATTTCTAATGGAGAAAAAAAATTATGGGCATCCAAAGCTAACTTCTCTCTCAAAGATAAGTAGGTTTTCCGCGGTTTCACAGAGGGTGGGATTAAATGAAGCTCGCGCCAGTTTCTCAGAAATAAATCTTATTTCCCCCCCCCCTTTTTAAATAGTAAAATGGACTTCTGTACTGAAAAAAAAAATTAGTTATTTGATTATGTAAAAATATAAGGCACTTTAATTTTCTTAGAAATCATTATAAAAGGTTTGTGAAAATGAAATCGCTTTGCGTTAAGTCCTCTTGATAACCTGTGCCGAAAAAGCGAATTACCATCCCCCAAGATCTTTATTCCTTGTTTCTTTTTATTAAATTCTCAGAAAAATGTCACACAATATAAACAGTTTCGTCCTTTCAAGGGAAAAAAACCAAGTAACTCTTTCACAACCTTAATTTTTTTTCCCTTTCATAAGCCGAACACTGAAAATTCCAGATTATTGCTCAACTAGTGAAATTCATTTTAAATGATTTATACCATGAAAAGCGTTAGGTGCAACCAAACTTTTGGTCTCAAGCCTCCCTTCTTGGAAAAAGGAAAAAAAAAACGGTGGTGCGCGATATAAACAATGCCCACCGTGTCAAGGACACAGAGTTTATTTTTGGATTCCAAGCAGAAGGCAATCCCTTCACCGAGGAAATAAAATTCCCGTCTCGCCATTTTCTCTTTTTTCCCAAAATAAATCTCAAAAGCAAAAATATAGGGAACGAAGGAAACGAGCCTTCGAGGCTTTCGTCCTTTTTGGGAGGAAAAAAAAAAAAAAAAAAAAAAGAAAAAGAATCCTCGCGACCTTGAAAATCGATACGACCTTGTGGGGACAGAGTCCCGGGACAAGGACGCTTCAGCAGGAGCAAGGACGCCGAGCAGACAGACGAAGAGAGAGATGCACAAACGGAAAAACTCAAAGACAGACAAAGAGAACAACAATTTCCACGCAGAGCGTGGAGGTCGTGGATTTATAACGGATCGCTTTTTGTCACACGAGGACGGAGAATTTTCTTTTTTATTTTTTTTCCTCCCCTCCCCTTATTTTTTATATTTTTTTTAAAACGGACAAAAATGGTGCATAATTCCGAGAGATCCGTTCCGAAAAATCTAAAAATAAAATCTTTACCGAGACGGAAATAGAATTCCAGGACTTCGAAGAAAAAAAAAAAATGAACGAGCGGGGAAAAAAAAATATTCCTAAAGTTATGCGGTAGAAACCGCGGAAGGGCGAGGCATTCGAAAAAAAAAAAAGTACAACAAATACTCCAAAAGCCGAGCTGCGGTTTTTAATAATTTGCGCTCGACAATTTAACTTGGCCGAATCAAAATTGGAACATTCGGAAAATAAGACCATTAAAAACTTTTTGAGTGGAGTAAAACAATTTTTTAAAGGTAAAGTTTAATAAAAAAAAAGGAGAAGGAAAAAACAAGGGAGGAACTTTTTAACCGAGAGTAAATCGAATCATCTACTTTTTTTAAATGCAAGCTCTTTTTTTTTTTTTTTTTTTGCCAAAAAAAAAAAAGCTTTTTCGGGAAGTAGCAGGGTCGGAAAGGCCAACGTTTTTCATCGACGATAAATGGAATTTTTAATTTCCAAGCATATATATTGGAGCCAAAGCTTGACGAGCGTTTATTCGCCAAAACAACAAAATAAATGAAAAACGGTCGGTTTTTGGGCTAACGACCCCAAAGTCTAAATTTACTGAAATTCAAAATTAAAGGAAATTTTAAAAGATAAACACGAAGAAAGGGAGAAAAGAAGGCGAAGAATTATGTAAATTTTCGTGCTCTCTTGTTTAATCAGTGTAATTTAACTAATTAAATTATTCGAGCGAATTAATCCGAGTCTCGTGTCGCGGGGGAAAGATCCGGCCTGTTGAATGCACCGACGCTTTTTTCCCCACGTTTTCTTCTCCATAAAATTCAAATTTATACCGAAAAAAAAATGCCCCTTTTTTTTTTTACTATTGACGTCCGAGAAAAAGGTCATTTGGGGAGGGGAAGACCAGATGATGATAATAAGCATCGAGGATATTGTGGGGACTGAAACGGTGTAGAAGGAAAAAGGGGAATCCAAAAAAAGAAGGTAAAATGGGATACAGTAAGACAAACGTCTTACTGGACCAGAGTCCTAATGACATAAGGCGATTTCCTTAGGAAATCATGCTTGTTTTATACCGTCGATGTTTTGAGTATCACTCAAAACATAGGCGATATAAACATAATAAGGAAGGACAGGATGGTTGTGTTTTGAAAACATCCAATGTGGGATATTCATATACCACAATTCGACGGGGCAAAAACACAACCACCCTGAACTATTTCTGGTACAGTAAAGTGAAAGCATATATATTTTTAAAAAACAACAATAATACAGAGGTCTTTACAAAAAAAAAAGTCAGTGCTGGGGCGACTAGTCCAGTGGCTCTCCAGTTGAATCGTGTACTTTGATGGTAATTGATAAGACTGATTTGCTGCTGAGTGCTGAGAAATGAAGTTACTTATAAGTCATTGATGTGAAGTTTCATATTGATATGTGAAGTTGCAAGAAGCCATTGCGATGAAAAAAATAGTTACAGCGTAATTAATGCCATGAGAGTAGTCGATTGGTAGAGCCACTAGAAAAGTTGCCGCCCACAACAGGATCTACATTTTCAAAATAGAAAAAAAAATTATAAGTACAAAAAAAAGTTAAACAATATTGCCTCTCAAAAGAGAAAAAAAAAAAAAATTAATCGAAAGAATTGATAAATTGATAAATGATACTTTGAAGGTCATATACGAAATGCTCAATATTGCTGACCGCGCATTTAAAATATTTACTATAATGAACTCAAAAGCAAAAAAAAAAAAAAAAAAAAAAAAAAAATGATTTAAAAAATGTATACAACTTGAAATAAAAAAAAGTGCTAAGCGGTAGTCGGTAATCGTTATCAAATCATCCATTTGCAGTTAGCTGGCTGCAAAATAGCATCGAATACTTTTCAGATTTTGCTACTTTTCTGAGAAAGATTTTTTTATTGGCCTTTATTGGCCTAGATCTATTACGTTTTATTTACTCGGCAACCTGAAAGTACTGTGAATATACCCCAGGACATAATAGTCTTGGTTAGACAGAGGCTAAGGGCGTCACTCTATCGGCTATTTTTCGCATATCTAACCCTGGGTATCATTGGCCAGAATACCCCTGCCTAGATTTTCTTTCCTGCTCAGGTTGGCTGCCTGACGGGATTGTTTTTCGACCTTGTCTGGTCTAGATCCTGTGTATGGTTTGTTTATTAAATGAAAGTATTGCCTAATGTCAATATTAGACCTAGTTCTGAATCCTTAAAATAATCAAAATACCATATATCCGTGTCAAAACTAGTCCTTTATCGAATCAAACATACCTCCACTAAGAAACAGGTAGTGGTTCTGCACCACGTACAGAGGTCTGGGATTGGGCAGAAGCTTTATTTTACGCTAAACCCAATCCCTGGTTGAAAAGTACAACCTTTAATTATCACATACCATTCTGCGTTAAGAAAAAATTATAAAACTATCTTCGACATACCGCTTAACCTTTGCAATCCCTATGATCTGATTTCTGCCGTTTGTTAAAAAAGAAAAAACTCGAAACAGGGTTCGTCCGCTCGCCGTCATCCGTCCAAAAAAAACATAATATCATAACTTCAAAATAAATTCATCCACATGACGATACGACGACGAAGCGAACGACGATTCTAAAACAAAAAATAAAAATCATTTCATTTTTAAAAAACTAGAAAAAAAATCTGTCATTAGGGCTGATTGAAAACAAACAAAAAAAAAGGAAACACTTGGTCAGCTTAATAAGAAAAGAAAACGTAAGACAATGGTAATAATCTTCATACTAAAAAAAAAAAATTGCTACACTTAGCATTTCATGTATGACCTATTTAAATAATAAAAAAAAAGAATATGCTTGTAATCATTTAAAAAAAAATTTCAACTCAACAAAATACTGCTTTCACAAAAAAAAAAAAAAAAAAAAAGGAAAAATGTCTGTTCGGGGGAAATTTTTTGGTTTAGTAAAAAAGGAATGATTAAAAAAAAAGGAATTTTATTCTACACCTCTTCAATCCTACATGACAAGAGTTCGTTTTCCCCAAAAAAAATTATTTTGGGGCCCGTAGCTATCACCAATAATGTGGTGACTGCTTTCCCAAAAATTAAAAATAATTTTGGGGGCCCACCGCGATCACCAATAATGTGGTGACTGCTTTCCCAAAAATTAAAAATAATTTTGGGGGCCCACCGCGATCACCAATAATGTGGGGACTGAAACGGTGTAGAAGGAAAAAGGGGAATCCAAAAAAAGAAGGTAAAATGGGATACAGTAAGACAAACGTCTTACTGGACCAGAGTCCTAATGACATAAGGCGATTTCCTTAGGAAATCATGCTTGTTTTATACCGTCGATGTTTTGAGTATCACTCAAAACATAGGCGATATAAACATAATAAGGAAGGACAGGATGGTTGTGTTTTGAAAACATCCAATGTGGGATATTCATATACCACAATATGAATTTTTAATATAATTTGAAAATTCCGTCTTCTCCGATATGATAAATTATCAGCTCGATGTTAGCGAAAAAAACCAGTAATTACGACAAGAAAACATTTTTGGCTTTTTCTGGCACTTTTTCTGCTGGGAAGACTCGAAAACGGTTGACCGATTAAATTAAAAAATTCATATGATTTGTTTTTGCTTCTTTTATAAATCAGTTAAAATAGGATAGGGTAAGGGGTGTTCCGACCCCGCGAGGCACAAAAATTTATCTTTTTTCTTTTCCCGTTGCTCGTGCTTATTTTTTGAAAAAAAAAAAAAGAAAAGAAAAAGCTTGCACGGCACACTCGATTGACGAAGTCTTACTCGGCTTTTCTTCTTTTGAAAATAACAATCTTGAGAAAAATAATCCTTGTAAAACCGCAGCCAAGTTTGGTCTTTTCTTTCTGCCCTCAAAAGTTTCGAAATCAAAAACAAAATGGCCATAATGAAAAATATCTTAACAAGTGACCGAGCGTCTTAAATAAAGTAATAATGAAAATATTTTTAAAGACATGCAAACATCCAATTCGATTTTTTCCCGTTAAATTCTTAGCAAAACTTAAAAGAGTTTTATTAATTTATTTCTACGAAAAAAAATTATATTTAACTGGAAAAATTAACGAAATAAAGTTGCCTGAAGTGCAATTACGAAATATTTTTGGAAAATTCTTCTCGAAAACTCGTACAGGAGATTTTTAAGCGAACCAGGTCTTAAGGAAATCTGAATCTCCACCCTTTTAGGGGTAGAACCTCAAGAGGCTGTAAAAGTCCAAAAAAGTTTAAAAAAATTCCGCTTGCCCCCATCTTTGAATTTAAGTAATTCGGTTAACGGTAAAATCTTTGGCTCCTGTTGGAAAATGACGCAGAACGCTTTTATCTTTTTCATCCACAGTTGAAAATTAACGGACGATTAAACTTTTTTGGATTCCTTTTCAAGATGAAAATTCTCAAAAAAGTTTCAATTTGAAATCAAGGTGGCTTCATTTTAATGTTTCCCTAAAAATGGACAATTACAGAGACCTGATTAACTTGGCTGCGTGCACCGTCGTGCATGTTGATTTTTTCTTCGCCTCGTTTAACAAATTCTTTCTTACCTTAGATATTTTTTTTCTTTTTCATCTCTTAACGGAACATTCTCATGGTAGGAAAAAGAATAAAACGAGCTGTCTTTCGGTTTTCTCCCGACTCATTTTTAATTATGTCGACTTTCTCGCAAGGCTTTAAACGCTTGCCTCTCCAGTCTCCGGTGAATTAATCATTTTAAATTTTCAAACTTTTCCAACTTGGATGTCTAACAAAATTCAGACCATCATAAAAAAATGTTAAAAATTTAATTTCTGTTCAATTTTTTTAAATGTGACGAGTGGTTTTTCAGCACATCTGCAAAAAAATAGGCTGGCAACTCAGATAGCATTTAATATTCCGTTGAACATTCTAAATAATCACCAAATTTGTTCTTATGTCCTTCCATAAAAATTCTTAGAATATTGTAACATTCTGTGACATTCTTGGGCTATTCCTTTAATATTCCAGTGGAGTATTAAATCTAGAAAACATTCTGAAAAACCCTTGAATGTTAAAATATGCAATGAATGTTCGAAGAATATCAAAAATGTCGGAATATTTCACTAATATTCTGACGGCTTTTATGGGCGGACACAAGGTCACTCCTGGAACGTTCCATGGAACATTAGGAATATTTAAAGAATGTACTATGAATATAAAATGCTATTTGGGAACATTTAACGAAGATTTTTACGGCAAACTAAATCCGCTATGGGGGCTCTGGCTGCTATCATGGTAAAACGGCTTCGGATCGGTCAATAAATATTCCCTTCTCATATTAACGCCATTTATTAACCGATCCGAAGCCGGCCGCCATTTTACCATGATAGCAGCCAGAGCCCCCCTAGCGGATTTAGTTTGCCGTAAAAATCCTCATTAAAATAATTATTATGGCTACGGGTTTTTCCGACTTTTACGGAAATCGGAAACGGAATTTCAACTTTTTAAAAGTTTTCCCTCGACAAGTAGTTTAAGGATAAATTCGATTCCTTTACCTTTGGAATGATCGATCGGTTTAAAAGGCGAACGGGTTAAAAATCATCCTGCTCTCCAGATGCGGTTCTTCACGGTCAGGGTTACGATCCCGATTTTCCCGAACACTTCGTAATCCTTCTCCCTCTTGTTTTTTTCCCACCCTTTATTATTCTCTTGGATTTTTTTTTTCCCGGGGAACGAAAAAAAATATATAAAAAAGCCACAAGAAGAAAAAAGAAGTCGGGTGACAGAAAAGTGCCGGAATATATACCTTAACGTAACAAAAATGAGAAAAATTCAAATAATTTTCTTTTAAAAGTGAAAACATGGTAAATAGGGAAAAGGAAGATGGAAAATTTGTATAAAGAAAAGCGGGAAAAGGATGGGGAAAAAAGGAAGAAAGAAAACCGGGGCGAGAGACGAGTTGGAAAGAGAAGAATAGTTCCGGGTCCAGGCTTGCGGACTAGAGACCCATCCCTGGAGTAATCCACCGTAGTCTAGCTACTATACTCCAGTTCATAGTAAACTAAAGCTCCCGTCACACGTATTCCTATTCATTTTTCATTTTTCAAGTAAGTTTCTTATCATATCATTATTACTTTTTATTGTTTTTTGTTTTTTATTTTTTAAACCAATCTCTTGGTTTGTATATATTTTCGTTTAACTTTTTACGAGTGAGTGCTATTATATAATCGGTGACATCAAAATTAATAAAAAATTAAGCGACTGTGTCCATAATTCGAACAAGTTTTTTTTTTTTCTTTCTTTCTGTTCCCGGAAAATTACCGGTTCCGTTTTTTAAACCTCAGTGCGGGGAAAAGAAAACGAAAAGGCTTTCTCGTTACCATGTCAAAAGAAGGCTTTTTTTTCGGGAATTCGTTTATATAATACTCTATTGATTACTAAATAATTAGGATGAAAAAATAAGCCTTTAGAACGCTTTGGGGCGCTTTTCTTAATCAACTTATTCGAGGGATTTAAAAAAGCGGCAACTCGTTTCGTTTGAGCCGAGAAAAAGGAAATTTTCTCTACCGACTCTTTTTTTTCCCCACCCTCTTCTTTGATTTATGAAGTATTAAGGTTAAATAGCGATTATTCTCGTAATTTGATTCCAATTAGTGTTTCCGGTTAATACATCTATATATTTTTTAGAATAACTTTCCCTCGCGGGGTAATTTGAAATCATAAGCCGGAAAGTTTTGTAATAATTTTAAACCCCTTTACAAATTTTCAGTCACGTCATAATTTTAATATCTTTTCCCCTTAATTAATTTCGAACTTGGCCCGTGTTATTCCGAAAAGAAGGTGCTTTCATGCACCGATTTATTTTTCGTTTCTTGTACACCGGAGATAAATTGTCCGACAGAACGATCGACTAGGTATCAAAGAAACGTGATTTTGTCCCGAAAGAAACACGGCCTCACACCCTGGCAGGGTGCGAACACTCGAGAAGATCGTCCTTGAAAAGGAAAGAATTTTCGATCGAGGACCGTCCGTTCTTTCTTCCGGAAAGGACGGTGTCGATCGTCGAAAGCCGCAAAGTCCACGGTCAAAAATTTTGTCGTTCTTTCGGATCGGGCAACGAAGCTTCGCCATCGGACACGGATGACGATGCTGCGGAAACATTTAATGCGGAACATCGACCGAGGTGCACGAGGCCAAATAAGATATTCGGGAACGGAGCAACGGACCTCGGTCCAAGGGTAACGCACGAAATTCTCGATGCACAAGCTTCCGAGAAACGAAAAGAAATGGAAAATTTGCACGAGACAACCTTTCGGGGTACTGCTGCACGAAAAAGGACAGATGGTCACTCCGAAAAATTCGAGTCCGAAAGAGACGCGTTCACGATAAAGAATCCGAAAATTATGGGATTAGGAAATTAGATCGATATCAAAATTTCTTCCTCTTTCAAACAAGAGGAACGCCAGGCGTTACGAACGATATCGAACCATCGGCCTCAAGAGCCGTCTAACAAAACTCTTTCTCAAGACAAAGATTTCTTTTTGCGTTTCGTCAACCGTGAGGAGACGTTTGACAGGGTCGGAAATGACGTGTCCGAAGTCGGCGACAACACATCGGAGTGCCGGATCGGAACCGTGAGGGGTCTTTCGTGCCGAAGGAATTTCCATTTGTGCCGCTCGAGGTCAAAGGTTATCGAAAGAAAAACACCCGGCGTCTCCGGCTTCCACATCCACCGGGTGGGTATCGCACCCGTCCGTGGGGTTTAGATCGGATCCGAGCGGCCCGATCGTTTGTGCTACGTTTGTGCTACAACATGGCACAAAAATGATTTTTCTAGGTCCCCCGGTTTTTCGGATTTCCACACCTGGTGCCTCTAACTTCAAACATCCGGCAGATCGAAAACAGAAACTCTCAGAAGTTAGGGAAAACGAAACGCGTCGTGTGGGCTGAACTGTGCTGCAAAAAATTTTACCCTAGGACTAAAATTTTACCCTAATTCTACCCTAGGTTTTTTAGTTATTCCTGTTTTCCCGGAAAGCCGTATAGTCGAGTTCGGAAAATAGTCGCGAATTTAACACCGTTTCCGTGATCGGACTAGCGCTTGAAAAAGACGTAATTACTACTAAATATTAGGCCGGATAAAAACAAGAGACACTAAGCCCCCCTCTTTTAAATTGGGGGCGGGGGGGGGGGGAACAAGTAATGTAGAAAAGTGTCGAGCGACGTCTCGTTGGATAGCAGATACTTTTCGTTAGCAGTAAAATTAATCCCGTTTTAATTTCATGTTAGTGACCACATTCTCATCGACCGAGGTCAAAGTTCAAGAAAAAAATTATTTTAAGAATTAGTAATAAGTCCACTCTTCGAGTGCCTCTGGTGTATTCTTTTACTGAACATCTCCCCGGTTCCCTCTTTGTGATCCATATACCGATAACCCCAACCGAGAGAATTACACCCCCCTGCCTCAAAAGCAGTATTTTAGGTTTGTTGGAAAATTAAAAATTAGTAATAAGTTTAAGTGACGAAAATTCTCGATATTTAGACGTCAGTGGCTCGTAAACAAGATAAAATTAAAAAAGAGGATATTTAGAAATCCTGGGGGGAAGGGGCAAACGGGGGAGTCGAAGGGCCCAAGACCTATTCTTAAACAAATTATAACCTGATTTCAATAACATATACACAGAAATTTTATAAGTCGTTTATGAAAGGAAAATAGTAGCTGGAATTGTTTCTAACCAACGCTAACAAAGAGGTTTGAAAAACTTTTTCCAAGTTTCTACAAGTTTGTGCTAAAGGTTTGCCAGGCTGTAATCGTTTGTGCCGGGTTTCTGGTACCTGGCAAAACTCCGGCACAAACGTCTACAGCCTCGGAACATTACCTTAGTAGCAATTCTAGTCTAATCACGGAAACGGTGTTAAATTCGCGACTATTTTCCAAACTTGACTATATGGCTTTCCGGGGGGTCCTAGAGTAAGATTTTTTGCGGCACATTTCCGCACAGACGATGCGTTTCGTTTTCCCTAATTTCCGAGAGTCAGTTTTCGATCTGCCGGATGTTTGAAGTTAGAGGCATCAGGTGTGGAAATCCGAAAAACCAAGGAACCTAGAAAACTCATTTTTGCGCAATGTCGTAGCACCGACGATCGGGCCACTCGGATCCGATCTAAACCCTATACGGACGGCTGCAATACCCACCTGGTGGATGTGGAAGCTAGAGATGCCGGCCGTTTTTTTTTAATAACCTTTGACCCCGAGCGGCACAAACGACCCCATACGGTCCCGGCCTTGCACTCCGATATGGTGTCGCCGACTTCGGAAACGTTGAGAAATTTTCTGACTCTGTCAAACGTCTCCTCATGGAAACGAGTTATCGGAAAAAGTCCAAATAAACCGCGGTGTTAGATCGACGGTTTTAATCTAGGGATCGTGGTCAAAACTGGAGGCACAAAAATTCCATATCGCCGTAATTCAATTTTAACAAGACCGATCATCGTACACTTGTAAATGGGCCAAAACAAAAAAAAGTAGGAAAATCAGGAAAATTCGGGTTTAATCTAACACATTATATTAAGCTGTATTCCACTAAAGGGAAAAGAACGGATACATCGCATAAAACAAGCAAGGGTTGGAAGGAAGTGCTTCTTCCGTGTATCGTGGAGAGTGAGGACTCAACTCTCACGAAGGATCCTACAGCCTATGGTTTCGATGCAGTGATCGGGATAACTTGATCCATATAATTTCAATCCCAAAAAGCCTAGGAAATTGCACTGGAAAATGTATAAATCATTAAAAAAAAAAAAAAAACTATTTCCTAGATAACTAACAATAAATCAAGTTGAAAGTTGAAAGCTGAAAAACATCTTTTTGTCCTCAAATCTTTCAATGGAATTAATTGAAGTGGAAAGCAACGATACTTTCCAGCTCTGATTAAACTTAATTAAGCTTATTGAGCCTACCTCCCCTTTCTCGGAAAATCGGACACATTGCCAAGCGGAATGGCTCAACCAAGAATTTGCTGTCGAGGGAACGGTGGAAGGCCAGGCAGACAGGGAGACAAGATCCTGTTCGGAGTTAAGGACTGAGGAGGTGCAAGGACAAAACTCGATTTTAATTATCCTTATTTTATTATTGGTTTCCGAGAAAAATAAAATTAAAAATCGTCTTGGAAATTCGACATCGATTATTTTACTTTAACCGATCACGAAAAGTGTCGCAAAGTAGAAAACCGGATTTTAAAATTTTCATAAGTTTTCTCAAATCCTAGTAGCAGAGGTCGTTTAAATGTCCCAAAGTTGATGTGTCACACGAGCAAAACCCGCTTATTGCACGTCAATTAGCTCATAAATATCGATTTGCCAGACAAAAAATAGTAGGGGGAAAAAAAAAGGAAAATGTTCCAAGACAAGAAAATTGTTTCGTTATGCTTAAATCATTCGAGGGATGACGATTCACCCAAAATTCTTAATTCTCCTAATTTTAATTGGCGATCCCGCGGAAAAATTTCGACGTAACTCAAGTTTTACTTCACTCACGAAAAAAATAACATCGTTTTCCCGAAGGTGAACATAAAAACGAAGAACAGTATTACAGAGTTTAATGAGTCGATTATCGGGGGTAAAAAAAAAAAAGTTTGGTTATTACGAGCAAAAACCTTGTCGCTTTTTAATCTCGATACAAGCGGGTCCTTCTTTTACATTTCTAAGTCCGGAGAATGCTTTAAAGCTTTAAATAACCGAAAAGTAATTTTCTAACTCAAAATTGTACGGTCAGAAATAAGTCATTAATTACAATTGAACCTGGATATCGGTCAATAAAACTTTTTCTGTTGGAATGTCGGGAAATAGTTTGATTTCGAAAATTGCAACTATTTAAATCCAAGGAACCCGCAACAGAAGAACGTCATCTGTTCCGACATCTCAAAGACATCCCTCCACATCCTCCTCAAAACTTGTTCTTTACGTTTTGTTATCCCCCCCCCCCTTCTTATTCGACTTCTCGATAGATTTGAAAAAGCACATTGTAAAAGCTCAAATATCAAAAATCTGTGTTTGAAAAGGGTTTTCCGAGGTGAGAAAAAATGTCAGCCATGGAAAAAAAACTTGCTTTTTCAATTTTTGACTTTTTCTTGCATTTTAATAATCTACGAGACACTAGACTTGCCCATGTTTCTAATTTCTTGCAATTTACCAAAAAGATTTCTGATTTTGAGCTTCCATTTTTTTTAAACTCTCGATCGATCGAAACCCATGACGGTCCATACCGACTCGGCGCAAGGAAATTTTGTTCGTTTCCAACTTTTTTTAAACATGTTTCGATTCTTTCTGATTTTCCGTATGTCATTTTCAAAATTTGTAGCAAAGGATGTATTTCTGTCGGTATGAGAGGAGGAGCGGGGCGAAGATCGTACCCTTGACCGTTGACAGACCGACACACGACCACCTGTCCGCGCTGAGAGTATATCGGCTAGGGCTGCTTGGTCAGCGGTTCCCAGGCTCGACGGAGGGAATTCGTGGGAATCGCTGAACATGCGAATCCGTCTACCGAGCCACGGGTAGCTTAAGGATCCTAACTAGGTTTGTCGGATCGAAATCGCTTTTCGATCTCCGGCGTATCACTCTCAGTCGTTCAAAAACGGATGAAATTTTTATTATTAACAGTTATACTTTAAAAAAGATAGGATTTTAGGGACAGGGACCGAATGGACCGAATACTTTCCAGTTTGTAGACTTATACTAAAATGGAATCTATTAAACAAGGAAGACAGAATAAACTAGATTTGCGCACGGTTAAAAAATTAAAAATAGGGTGTATATAAAAGTTGGGGCTTAAAAATTGTAAATCGAAGTGTTGTGACGTCATATGTTAATATCGTTCTGACGGAAAATTTGTCATAGAATGTCATGCTTTCAATGTTTATAAACCAAGCCACCGCATTCTTTGAAACTTTTTTCGGACAGAACGATATTAACATATGACGTCACAACGCCTCCGCGCTTATTTCGACCGTTTTGATTTACAATTTTTAAGCCATAACTTTAACAAATTATTTCATGCAGGAAAATTTTTTTTTTGTAATACTTTTTATTTCACAAATAACTCTTTAAGATCGTGTACATTATTTTTACACCGAAATTTTTTAAAAATAAAAATACCTGAAAATACCCTAGTATGGAAACAACGATTATAGAGTACAGTACAAACAAAATATCAAAAATCGGCTTCAATTTGTTAAATGCTCTTCCTCATGAAAAGCATGGCCAAAATCATTCGCGATCGTTGATGATTTAATCAAATCCGTACAAATTACTGTGATAACACATATAAACCTTTATGTATATTTTATTACCTATTTTTTTTTTTATACCTTTTTCAAACTGCGCCAAGTTAGCATAGGACCAGCCATGAAATGCATTTTTGCGACCGAATTCCAACAAACCTAAAACTGCTTTAAGGCGACGCAGGAGTAATTCATTTTTTTCAACACCCTATACTTCGAAATATGCTAATATTATCCTTTTGGGGCTAGATATCAAAATTCCGCTTCCGAGCAACAATTCTTATCAATCTTAGGCACCTTCATGAAAAATTTTATATCTGACCGTACAGCACTTTTTTGGGAAACCTTAATCCAGGATAAATTTCCGGGAATTTATAGTAGCAGATTAAGGTTTCCTAAAAAAGTGCTGTACGGTCAGGTATGGAATTTTTCTTGAAGGTGCCGAAGATTGATAAAAATTGTTGCTCGGAAGCAAAATTTTGATATCTAGCACCAAAAGGATGATATTAGCATATTTCGAAGTATAGGGTGTTCGAAAAAATGAATCACTCCTGCGTCACCTTAAGGCAGGGGGGGGGTGTAATTCTTTCGGTTGGGGTTTTCGGTATGTGGATCAAAGACGGAACCGGGAAGATGTTTAGTAAAAGAATACACCAGAGGTACTCGAAGAACGGACTCGAACCACCGACCTTCCGTTTTCGTGACGGCTGCCCTACCGTCGGCTCGGCTCGGCATATCTGATGCAAATATTTTTTCCCATATTTAAAACACGTAGGTAATGGCCTTTCGTTCAAAGACTTAAGAGTGAAGGGTGCTTTTTGTAAAAAATCACCAGTATCTAATTATTCAGACAAATTTTAAGTCCTTTGACAACAATTTACATACAGGTCTTAGAGTTAATCTAAAGGTTAAAAGAAAAAATTCAAGGTGGCATTATCAAAGTAATTTTGCTAAGACTCGAGAATAAAAACTTGTCTGACACAGTTTACACGTTTTTACCAAATGATCATCGGAAAATGACCTCCTAATATTCTCTCTTTTTTTTTTTTTTTTTTTTAAGGGAAAACAAGAGAAAATTATTTTTTAAAAAAATGATCCGAGTTCATTTAGCAACAAAAAATCTCATTAATCCCTTTTAAATAAAATGCTCCATGCTCTTCAATAATTTATCGAAATCCCATCCGACTGATGTATCTCTTTTTGTTTTGTACATTTATTTTGAAAATATCGAAATGCAATCACGGATCCAACCGCACGCAAATTAAAATGCCGATGCCAAGATAGTGGAGTCGTCAAAAAGTCCCAAAGTAAAAGTGAAAGTCCCAAGGACGCGAAAAGGATCAAAACCCTTTGAAATTTCCCTCGATCGAGGTCTTTCTAATAAAAACTAGTGCATAATCGACTTATATGTTTGAAAAGCTCTTTCATTCGGAGCAACTTCATTTCTGACCGATTCTTTTGTTCGTAAAATCTTGATCCTAAGAATTCCATCGACGATATTCTAATCGTTTTCGTTTCGATCGAGACCGTAATTTTAAATCGGATCGTATCGGAAAGGAAAACTCGAAACGAGAAACAGAGGGACGGGGGAAGATGAAGAGGCGGGGGAAGAGTAACCGAGAGAAGGGAAAAAGGGAGTAATGTCATCACCCACCGATCGATAACAAATATTTTACGGCTACAGGTTTTAATAATTTTATTTCATTTTTTTTTTTTTTCGCGTGTTGACAAAGAGAGAAGTTCCTACCCCCACCCCATCTCCCCCGACTCAACACAAAAAAAAAAAAAATCCGAAAACATTGATCGGTTTTGTCCTCCGGCGAAAAGGAAATAAAACTTCAAAAACCCCTTCCCGAATTAGAAAAAAAAGTACGTGTCAACATTTTATATCGAACCGTAATCAAAGGTAGTTTATAGTCGAGCCCCGAAGGAACTCTCCGTTTTTCGATTTCTTTAGAAAAAGATTTTTCGGGGGAAAAAAAAAAATAAAATAAAATAAAATAAAATAAAATTTTTTTAAATAAGAAATTAAAATCGGGGTCGAGGATTAATCGATTAAAGTATCGACTTCGGTGCAGCTGTTCAAGAGGAGCTTCTCCGAAGGAAAAAAAAAAAATCTAAAATTATCTTCCTTTTGAAATATAAGATTAGGTAATCGGTATTCGACTAAATTAAATAACCGATCTTTAATTTTCCAAGAAAAGTTCGGGGAAAGTTTAGGACACAAAAATCCACGTCCTCCAAGGAATTTCCCATGGTATGGCTATGGCTCTTTACGGTTTCCCGGAAAACTCGCATACAAAAGGGATCAAATTTATTTACTTTGTTTCTTTTGCCCATGCATAAGAAATGACTTTTAGGTAATGAACCAAAGGTTTTCCCCTAGGTATCGCTTTAAACAAGGTGTCATAGGATTAATCCATTAAAATATCGATTCCGAGGACAAAACCGAAAGTTTGATTATTCATTAACCCGATTATTACGACGACTCACCGTGAGTTAATTGCTCTTCCAATCTGCAGCATCGTAAATTAATCTTCTCAATTTCTAAGTGTGTTTCCACGAGCTTTTCCCTCCGATCAGGGCCGGCTTTAAGCCGATTTAGACTATGTGCCAAATCGGGCCCCGCGTTTTAAAGGCCCCGCGCTTGTCACAGAGCCTATAATATAATACAATATTCTCTCCTAAATGTTAAAAACTTATTCAAAAAAGCCCGCAGTAATATTTTTTTTTGTTTTTTTTTAAATTCATAATCACCTTAAACGTCAATTCGGCATTATTAAACAGTATACGCCCTATTGTTTTTGAAACTTGAGATTTGGTATGCAGTCATTCAAAATAATACTACTAACACAGCAGAGGCATGTATCCAAATTCTCCGAATTTTTATTGATTCATACCCGTTGTTTTTATCAATCTTAATTTTTTTCGGTACTGTATTCTAACAATTTTTATTGAAGTCAGACTTTCGCGGTCTTTTGCGCTTGACGGAATCTTTTTTTTTTTTTTTCCTTGAAGAAAAATTTTATTGTGGGAAAATCAAAAGTTAGTGCCTGCACTAACAGGGAAGAATTTACATGCCGGGTAGTAAAAAAAAAACTGCTAGAAAAAGAAAGAAATATCAAATATTTATCAAATATTTTGCCGAAAAAAAGGCGACGAAAATGGAACTATCAGATTAAAGAAAAAGTATAAACGGGTAAAAATTTTTGTTCCAACATTTTTAAATGGTAAGTTTTAGTAGTAATGAAAATTAGGGAATAAAAAATTGGTAATTTTTAGAATTTTTACCCTGGTAGAAATTTAAATTAAGGCCGGGCAAATTCCAGAAAAAGAGATATACTCTTTTTTTCTCCTAAAAAAAGAGAGTGAATGATAGGGTGGTTCGAAAATCAACTTTTTTGGAATTTCGAAACTCCTACATTGAGAAAAGTTTCTTTATAGGTAGAGTATCAACCCTAAATTTTTTCAGATTTTTTAAACAGCATCCTGAGGTGTCGAATCAGCCTTGAAATTTTCAAAAAGCCCATAAAAGAGCCGAAAATTAACCTTTTTTTTTTGCATAAAAGACCATCGATTCTTGTCGGAAATTTCGCGTAGATTACGAATTTGAAGCCGAAAATTAGTTTTGGTGTATAATTTTTGAGCTAGAGGACGGATTTAACAGGTCTGAAAACCTGGTTATGGCATTTTGCCTGTGGCTCAAAAACCGTGCAGCAAAACTAATTTTCGGCTTCAAATTCGTAATCTACGCGAAATTTCCGATAGGAATCGATGGTCTGTTAAGCAAAAAAAAAAAAAGGTTCATTTTCGGCCCTTTTATGGACTTTTTGAACATTTTAAGGCCGATTCGACACCTCAGGATGCCGTTCAAAAAATCTGAAAAAATTCAGGGTTGATACTCTACCTATAAAGAAACTGTTCCCGATATAGGAGTTTTGGAATTCCAAAAAAGTTGATTTTCGAACCACCCTAGTGAATGACAAGCCTATTTGTTTATTAGATAGGGATTTTTAAAATAGTATTTTTCTTTACAGGTGTCGAAGGTAAATATTTCAAGTACGAGACCAAGTTTACGGCTCGAGGCGAAGCCGAGGGCCGTAATTGGTCGAGTCTTGAAATTTACCTTCGATACCTGCAAAGAAAAATATTTTTTATTCCGAGGAAAACAATTTTTATGGTCTACTTTTTAGTCCAAGGAATGAAAAATATTTTAAATCGGGCCCCGCACTAGCTAAGGCCGGCCCTGCCTCCGATTTACCTTTTCGAGTTTGCACCTAAGCCTACAAGTACAACGCAAATGCACAAATCCGAAAACCTTATAAAAAAACTTTAAAAACCTTTTCGATTGTTTTTCCTAGAATCTCCTTTTCGAGGAATCGTTCGTTTTTCCGCCCGGACGCTTGCTAAACCGTTCGACCCTTTCTTTCCCATAAAACAAGATGCGACATTAGACAACTTTTTTTTTCAATTATCCCAGACTAATTTTAAAAAAAAGTTTAGAAATAGATGGAAAACACTTAAAAAGTCTTTTTTAAAAGTTATTTTTAGTCAAAAACTAACGGAAAATGAATAATTTGTAAATGAGCCGTATCAACATCAAAAACGCTTTCTACGACTTTCCGCGTTTTCGCTTTTTTTATCTCGTCCCTTTCTACGGGAAACCGCCAGACGTGCGACGGAAGACGAATTATTCGGATAAATTTGTCCGTCCATTATTCTCCCGTTAAAAAAAAAAAAAAAAAAAAAAAAATAGCCTTTTGGTGTAGGGAAAAAAAATAATTTTTCACTAATTAACGCAATTTTCCAAAAATTTTTTAAAACTTTTTCTCTACATTTCTAATACTCTTGTAAAGAAGAGCTTTTGGATCGCGAGGAAAAAAAAAAACTTTGTCGAGTATTGGATGTCTCTTGACTTTTTAGTCGAGGCTCCCAAACTCTTGTCGGCAAAGAAAAAATCCCTAATTCCTATTTTCCCTTTTTCTCGATCCTCTTTATTCTATTTTTCTAAAACTCTTTCATTTATATAAAAAAAAAAAGAAAAAAAAAAGAAATACTTTGAAGTCATAAAAAAGTTGATTTTTCCTAAGCTCGTGCAAGATTCCGTCAAGCTGACGTTGAGTTACGAGTCGTTAAAATATTTTCAAAAATATTACCGATGGTCAGTGTCGTAAACTTGGTGTTTTCCTCAACCCTCAAAAGGAAAAGAAATAGGCTTTAGACCAAACTAGAATTTGGATTTTATTTTAGGCCTTTAATTATGACATTCGGGTTACATTATCGGCTCTTGGCCCATATATGTGAATTTAGTCTCGATCCCATAAGCAGTAAAAGGAAAAAAAAATGTATCCGAGGATGATTGGCACCTGTCAAAACGCATTTGATGCTTCCATCAAAGAAATAATCCAATCGTTCGACTTCATTTTGACTGCATTAACCGTTTAGACATAATAAACAAAAGATTTTTACGAAAATTAGAAATGTGTCGAAGAGTTGGTCGATAAATTAATGCAGAAAACGTCTCTAAAAAAATCAAGAAAAAAAGGCGAAAGTTAAAAAATGAAGAAAAAAAAGAAAAGTTTTGTTTGGCAGAAAGCGTGATAAACTTATCATTTTTGACAAGAAGAATTCATTTTGAAAATATAATTACGGCACGATCAAGATTTTTTTTTTTTACTTTTATTAAAAAAAAGAAAAGAAAAAAATATTTTTGTTTCAGGGTCGAAAATGTCGCTCCTCGCAGAAAATTTAGCGGAAATGAGAAGACGAGCCAGCGTCGCAAGAACGGAAACTACTCCAGAACCTGAAGATCATCACAAACGAATTTTCTCCAATAAGCAGACCGGGGAAAAAGACAGAAACTATTTGGATTTGGTTAATCAACCGATTAAATTGCTACCGGTCAGTCAGCTCCCGAGACGACATTCCAGTGCCACGCCGCAAATTTCTCAATCTCAATCGAATCAGGTTATTTTTTTTCTTTTGGCATTATTTTCCCAACTCCAAGAGAAGAATTTGATTTCGGTTAAATTTCCGCTTCATATTCAAAATGAACATTTTATGTGAATGCCAAGCATGAACGTGTCGGTGTCTTTGTGCATGTAAAATTGGTGATATCTTCAGTCCTGTGTTTTTACGAAATTTTCCCTCGACAACTCACTTGCCCTTTTTTGGCAATTCCTGTCAAAATCTCTAAAAAAAAAAAAAAAAAAAAAAAAAAAACCTTTACTGCATCTATTCGTCGGGTAAGGAAACAACGGTTAACGAGCTTCTTTTTTTTCAGTTTCAAAATCGAATTTACTTAGTCGGTAATTTGTTCTTTTTCAACACAGGCTAATCATTTTGCAATCGTGTCTTTGGTTTGCGATAATCAACTTGCTCGAGTTCCTCGTTTTCCATAGATTCTTTGTTATAAACAGGCTTGGACCGATTTGCTTTCCTGCGTAAATTTTTTTGGAATTGCGAGCATCTTCTTTTCTCCAAACGACAAAAATATTAAGAATTGAAAACCGTGTTGGCTTGAGGTTAAACTTTTTCTCATACCTTTGCAGATACCGTATCCTCTTACCCAACATTTTTTTCACAAAAAAACAAAATTTTTTCATAGCTCAAGTCGGACGTCACCGAGGTCTCTTGCACCAAAGGTTCGGTTCTCATTTCTTTTATCCGAGGTTAAGACCGTTGCCTTAATCAACTCTCACAAAAGCAACGTTGCCATTCCTAATTTTTTAAAAATCTCAAAAAGTCGGGGCCGGTTTCTCCTACTGCTAAAGCAGAAAGGAAAAAAGCAAAGCAGGACAGGCAGTGTTGGACGGTTTCGAGACGTTTACTTTACATTCTTTTTCCCAAGCCCGACTGGGGCTAAAAGTTTTTTTTTTTCTTTTCCTTTTTGAATGCAAACGTCAAACCTTACCTGTAAATGACAACAACATTACTTTTTCAAAAGAGATTCCAAAGGCTCGAGTGATTTTCCTTTTAGAATAAAAGCAACCGTCTTTAAAATGCGAGCGAGCTTCCTTTAGAAAAACAGAAACTGAAACTTTTTCCCGTCTCCTCGATTATGTTTTCATTTTCTGTTTTTTCTTCAACGAAAAAACCTTGTACTTTTTCCCCCCTTTATTTTCCTTATTTTCAAAAATAAAACATAATAAAATAACAATAATAATTTCGCCTGAGCAACAAGTTATGTAAAGACCAAATCAAAATTTACCTTGGGATTTTCGGAAAATCATAAACTTGATAAAAAAAATCTTTCTCATATTTGTCGAAGAAAATAAGAAAAGAGATGAAAGCTACCGTTTTCGAAAAACGAGCAAACAAAAAAGAAAAAAGGGAAAAATCGAATACCGATTGTGAATAACTGCGAAGTTAAAAAAAAAAAAAAAAAAAGAGAGATCCAAATAGGATTGCGTAGACCCATCGAGTCAATTAATTGAATTGAATTTTATTGAAAAATCAATCAAAGATAACAGATCTTGGAGACGTTACGTCGAAAAAAAAGAGAAGAAGAGAAAAGAAAATAAATCGACTAATAATTTCTTTTTTTTTTCCACGTGCACGACCACCGATAAAGAAAAGATAGGCTTACAATTTGAAAAGTTTTTTTTTGTACAATATTTCTATGACTAAAGGTGAAAATAAAAGGGGGGAGGGGGTTTATGTCCCGCATGAAATTTTAACTACTCCTACTAAAATATTTAGAAAAATCGTAACATGTCGCGAAACTTTTTCAAACCTTTAACTTGCACGACAAGCCGAAAAATCTGAGAAAGAAATTTTCGATGCCTTTGTCGTAGTCCAGGATTAGCCTTTTTTTTTCGGCGCACTTGAGCTAACAAGATATTGCTAACTAAAAAAGAGCAATGAAAAAAATTGTTTTAAAAAAGGACCCCTTCTTTTAAGCAAGTTTCGAAAATCCCAAGGATATTTTTGAAAATGTCGATCGGGACATCGCGGATCGCGCACATACGCATCACACGGCACACTGTACAAATACATATGATATACAACAAATTTCCTGTTTACAGGTATCACACACAAACCCGGGTCGTGTCGTATCACAAAGAATACCCCCCGCAGTTCCAGTTCGAAATCGGAAATCGTCCGCCACAGACGAAGAAAGAACACAAAACAGCATGGCTTCCAATACGGCACAACACAGCACGATCGCACAATATTCACATCACATCCAAACCAATCCGTTTTTGCCGGACGCGAATTACGGTCGGTCAGACGGTCACAATTACGGGAAAAACAATCCGTTCGTGGATCAAACCAACATATCCGGAAACAAATCATATCACACGGAAAAAAACAACACGATGCCTCTCGAACAAGCCAAGATATCCAAGGAACCATATCATTTTCAAAGCGAATCGTCCTCCAAAATCAATTTACCTACCCCTCCGGCCATACCTCCCCCTCCGGTGAGATCCAGGCGAGCTTCCACGGCTTTTCAAAATTACGACACTTACCTCGATCCCAGGAACTCCGTCTTAAATCAAAGAAGATCCTCCTCTCCTTTTCAAAACTATACCGGCATCATCGAAAACGATCTTTCGAAAAGTTATTCTCAGTCTCGAAACAATTCGTTAGTCAATTCCCCCTACAATTCCCATTCGCAAATTAATTCTTTACACAATTCTCAGAAGCAACTAAATTCTCAACACGCGAGTTCCAATTCGTTGCAAATGAAAGAATTCCAAGAGAAGACGGAATCCTCGGAGTCGGAAAATAAAAGAGGTCTTTTGGTTTCTCAACCGACCATCATTTTACCAAATAATTACCATGAACTGCAAAGACAATCCATATTAAATAAAGAAAATAGTCAAAAAAATAAAATATCCCAATTTAAAATAACTCATAACACATTTTTGAACGAAACTTCGACTAGCGGGGCTAAAACAGCTAACTCACAAAAACCCTGTTTGAACCATTCTACTACAGAAAGCAGCGAGTCGGGAATCGGAACGTTGGGGAGCACCAACAATGGCATTTCCTCCGACAAATCGCCTCCGGGGAGCAAAGTGTCCATCCGCCAGGATTCCAACGTCTCCAGCGACAGCGTTTCCCAAACCTCTTCCCCGAGCTACACCACCAAAACCATGGAGACTCCGCTCTTGCTCCATCACTCGCGAAAGGTAATTCCGACGATCGACATCGGTATCCGAAAAAAAATTTCGCTCTAGAGAAAACTCGGTATTTAATTGCATCATTTGGTTTCCGCAGCTCGGCAACAAACAAAATCTATGCGATATGATTAACGCGGCAGAACAAAACGCAGCCAATAATGCGGCATTAACCAAAAGCATATCGACGCCTGCCAGTTTGCAAACCTGCGTCAAATTCAACGGTTCCAACATGACGCTACAGCACAGGGTAAGCCGTTTCTACAGGTTTGCCCGATCTCGCTTTAACTCCCATTTTTTTAAAAAACAGATAATACGGGACATGCGTCGGCCTTCTTCTCATTACATAACCAGAGGCAGATTAAAATTCAGATTCGTCCAAGTCATGATAAACGCTGTGGCTCTCATGGCGATCGCCGGAGGATTGGCCGCATATTTTAGAGCTTATCCGACGGCAGTTCGTTACGTAAATAAAACGGTCACGACGACCATCGCCGTCGTTCCTCCGGAAACCAATCCTGCACCAGGTAAATCTTATAACGAAAAAAAAAAAAAGTTTAGCCTTTCTCAAAATTTAATACAACGTAAAAGAGAATTTTAACCTTTAAATTAATCTTGATCTCGATGTTAAACTTAGTTTGCCTTTCTTAACTTTCCCTTTAATACTTTTCACAGTAACATCTCTTTATTAGCTTTCTAACGCTGGTTTTTACACTAGAGAGAATAGCAAATATTGACCCGTTTATTTCGGATTTAATTTAAAAAAAAAAAAAAAAAAAATTGTCTCATGTTTCAGGTTTCTGCTTCAAACTTATAGTCGAGTTTTGTGCTAATCACAAAGTTCCTTACAATTTCACGACTTTTCCCAATCACGTTGTAAATATGAATCAACACCAGGCAGAACAGGTTTGTATTTTTGCTTGCGATCCCGCCAACGAAACCAAATCTGCCTGTCCTTTTGTATTTTTTCCTCCTTCCCAAAATTTAGATAATCTATGGAAGATCGAATTGTAAGGGGCTCGGTGATAAAAGTAGAATCGTCGGATTCAAAAATCTTTTAAGGACAAGATATCGAACTTTTTAATTCTAGGATTTTGTCTAAAGGTGGTGGTGGATTTCTGCATTTACCATCGAGTGCCATACAATTATACGAGATTCCCATCTAGGCTTCATGTCAATCAAGCAGGTCCGGAACAGGTAAATTTCCCTCTCGTTCCTTAATCCCTTCCCGTTCCCGTTCCCTTTCCGGAAGCACGTTTAAAACCCGGGATTTAACGTTTACCATGACCCGTTTCAGGACTTGGAATTGTACGACGCTTTAGTCGACGTAAGATGTTACGAATTGTCGGCACTTTTTTTATGTTCCGTCTTCGTGCCGAAATGCGGACCTCAGGGGGAACTGCTTTATCCTTGCAAGTCCCTTTGCGAAGGTAAGGAAAATGCTTTGCCCTCGATTCCGACGATCCACTATTGATTCGAAACGGTTTCCAGAAACAAAAAGGAGATGCGGTTTCTTCTTGGAAGTTTTCGGGTTGCCTCAGCTCCCCGAGTACCTCATGCAATGTAATTTGCTTCCCGATTCCGACGATCCCGATACTTGCGTCGGTCACAAAGAAGTAAAAGAAGCCAGAATAAGAGCTCAAAAGCCCGGTGAGTGAACCTCCTTTAAAGGGGTCGGCCTCCGCCTCATTTTTATCCTTCCTTCCAGCTTGTTCTAAAGACGGCTTCCTCTGCGACGGAACGAGATGCATCCCCCTCGATTGGAAATGCGACGGGCATCTCGACTGCGAAGACAAAACGGACGAACAAGATTGCGATACGTGCCCTCCCGGAATGGTTCATTGCGGAGAGAAAAAATGCATGGACAACAGTCACAAATGCGACGGAATCATCGACTGTCCTTACGGCCAAGACGAAAGGAACTGCAGTAAGTAAATGCTTCCCTCCTCCCGAGACGGTCTTCCCTCGGTTAACACCGGCACCCTTTCGACGTTGCAGTAAGACTGCAAGAGAAAATGGGGGACGTCGGTCGCGGTCTCCTGGAAGTTTATAATCCCGAAACCGAGCAGTGGCTACCTGCCTGCGTGGCCAATTGGGATAGTAAAAACTCTGCCCAGGCAATTTGCGGCCTAATGGGTTACACACAAGTCAATTACACCAGTCTCAGCATCAAAGACGTCGAAGTTTCTGCTCCTCATACTGTCAATTGGACGGATTATAAAAAAAAAGTCAATTGGGTCAGGGATTTTCGATCTTGCGGCGTCAGCCACTATCCTACCGTCAAACTGGAATGCCAAAGTTACGGTAATACTTGATTCGTTTTTTTTTTTTATCTTTTGAAAAAATTTTAAAACTGCCGATACCGAAACAGCTTGCGGCAAACGAAGAACACCGATAGCAGCTCCTTCGAAAAGGATCGTCGGAGGATATCAAAGCCAGCCAGGGGACTGGCCCTTTTTGGCAGCTTTATTAGGAGGTCCGGAGGAAATTTTTTACTGCGCCGGAGTGCTCATAGCCGATCAGTGGGTTCTCACGGCCTCCCACTGCGTGGGAAAGTAAGTTCCGAGACTCGTGCTTCGGCTAAAAGTTCCACACTAAGTTAATTAAAATTAAATGCTTTTAGTTTCAGCGAAAATAATTTAAACGGATGGAAAATCCAATTAGGAATAACCAGAAGGCACTCCCACAATTTTTATGGACAGAAAGTAAAAGTAAAAAGAGTCATTTCCCATCCGCTTTATAATATCGGAGTAAATCACGACAATGATGTCGCTTTGTTTCAGGTAATTTAAAAAATAACAATAATGACGATAATAATTAAACATTTAAAATGGAACCTTTTCTTTTGCCAGCTTAAAAATCGAGTCAATTTTAACGAACATTTGTTGCCTGTTTGCCTGCCTCCGCCGGGCAGAGAATTGGTGCCTGGTACGAACTGTACCGTTATCGGATGGGGAAAAAGCGAAGATTTAGAAAGTTCGGAATACGAACCGGCGGTCAACGAAGTGGAAGTTCCCGTGCTTAACAGAGAGCTTTGCAACGAATGGATGATTTACAGAGATCTAAACGTCACCGACGGAATGATTTGCGCCGGTTTCGCGGAAGGAGGAAAAGATGCCTGCCAGGTTGGACCCGTCGTTTCTCCGCTTTTTCCCTCGGGTTTAAAAAAATTTTTTTAATTTGTTTCCAGGGTGACAGCGGAGGCCCTCTCCTTTGCCCCTTCGACCGACACAAAGACAGGTGGTTCGTCGGAGGGATCGTGAGCTGGGGAATCAAATGCGCTCACCCTCACCTTCCCGGAGTCTACGCCTACGTCCCCAAATACGTCTCTTGGATCAAGGAACAAATGGAAAAGCATTCCGATTGAGAAGACGCTTTAAGGAAGAAGAAGAAAAAAAAGGGGAAGAACAGGAAGAAGCCCAATTTTAAAATATTCCCGGTCGTCGACAGCCCCGACAAAACCCTCAAAGGTCCGGATTTAGAAAAAAACGAATTTAGAAATAATTTTTTGAGCAAAAAGACTTTATTAATCAATTCTACAGTTAATAAAACGCCGGATGCAATCGAATAAAATCAAATTTGAATCCGTCTTTATTAAAAAAAAAATTAAAATGATAATAATAATAATAATAAATAAAAAATAGGACTTAAAAAATATTTTTCATGAAAACTATCTCGCTTTTGATATTCTAACGATATTTTTTTTAAGATAAAAAAATGGACTTATCGCAAAGACTTGAAGGTGAAAAATTGTGTTAATATTTTTCTTCTTCCTTATTTTTGGCAGAGATATTTACTGCTACATTTATTTATTTTTTATTTATTCATTTACTTATACACAATAAAAAATATTATGTAAATATGTTCTAAGCGGTCCACATAAATTTTTTATGTTGTTTGTCCCAAAAGGTAAACATAAAACAAAAACAAAATAAAAATTATGTGAACCTAGTTATGTTGATTTATGTTGATTTTGACATAAAATTTTTTACTGTGTATATTAATTTTTTTTTTTTTTTTTTTTTTTTTTTTTTTTTTTTTTTTTAAAGGTATAATATTGTTGTTGTAATATAAAATGTAAGACTTTTTAAAGCCTATGAGATATATTTTATTTATGAAAAAAGATATTTTTACATTTTAAAGAAAAATCATTTTTTGAAAAAATCGACAATAATTTTTGTGAAAAAATGCAAAAAGGAAAAAAAAATCTTCCAGATCGTGACAATACGTTAATTTTGACAAATAATCATTCTTTTTTTTTATAAAATTCTTTTTTTCAGTAGAAAAAATATTCGTTAATTTATGACAAGAAAAAAAATTAATGGAGAAATGGAAAAAATGTTTACATTATTGTAGAAAACGTTAAAAAGTATTTACACTCTTTGTTAATTTTAAATAAAAAAAACTGCGACTACGATCTTTTTGTGGGGGAAAAAAAAATGTGCAAGCATGCAATGTGAAAGAAAAAAAAATTATAATTTTTTTAAAATTCTAAATTCCTTTTTTTGGAGTCAGCTTGCCCCCTCTTGTAATTGTAGTTTTGTGATAAATGTTTAATATAGTTATTGTATTGATAAGGAAAATTTAAAAAAAAAAAACTCGTAGTGTAAAACGGTAATTGACAAAAAAAATAATTAGTCTACCTCCAGTTAATGTTTGAAAGAAAGAAAATTTTATATTATCAAATCGTACCTCACGATTTTAAAATATACCTTTCTTTTTTTTTTTTTTTTTTTTTGTAATGATGTTGATTAACCAGGGTGAAAGAGATTTAACGATTCATATCTCTCCCTCATATCGCCCCTTAATGATTCGATATAATTATTTATTTTTTGTTAATTTATAATGTAAAAAGAGACTTGTTTATATAATTTTAATTTTAATTTATTACAAAGGGGAAAGCCTTTTGGTATTTATAGAAAATTTAAATTTTATATAGATAAACAATTTTTTGGATTTTAGTTATTGTTTAGCGGTAAAAAAAAAAAAAAAAAAAAAAAAAAAAATGTTAAAAGAATGTATGCCTTTGTGTGATGATTCTTGTACATTATTGAAGTTTAGTTTAAAAAATTGTGCGCTGTAAAATTTGAGGGATCTTAAATTTTGTCTCTTTCAAATGAAAACAAATTACCAATTCAATTTTGAAACAAGAAAAATTTTAAAGGCATAGGGAAATAAAGATAATTTAAAGTTTTACTTGAGTCATTTCTCTGACGTTTTCTGTTTATAACAACATATTTGAAAGACTGTTAGCAAGTGTATTTCATACAAATGCATGGTCCACTGCTGTGCTCTAAATACTGAATAACCTGACTGACATCATAAAAATTTGCTTTGAATGTGACAAATAGAGATCATTCTAAAATAGCTTTGTCTGCAGATCAGAGAATACTAACACTTAATGACACTTATTTTTAGCATTTAAAGCATAGCAATGAAGGGTGTCCATAATATTTAGCAATGTTGGTTAAACTATAATAAACAAATCAAATACCTAATTTCTTCTTTCATCAGTCATACGCATTAATCACATTTTAAAAAAAAGAGTAGGGTGTTTGAAAATGTTAAGGACTTTTATTTAACCTGCACACCAAGGCATGTATATCTCATGTAATGTTAGGCAAGGGATAAAAAACCGAGAGACATTGTTAATGTATTTCCGGAAAACGCTTAGTTCATACCCTTAAGCCAACAAAAACAACCAGCAACTTCAAATTCCATAGCAATTTTATTCATTTAACCGATTCAATGGGCATAACTAACCAGTTTGCGCCAAAATTATAAGGTTGCACCGGCATTTCGACAAGGATAACGTAGAAAATGCTGGAGGATGCAGTAAAATTAATCTGTAAAATTGCTTACCGTTTGAAGATGATTCCTACATTGTTTACTTTATCCAAAAAGACGATTCACTACAGAAAAAATCACTAAATTAACAACCACGAATTTATCACCCGCACGAGTTTCGCCGCCATATTGTTACAAGAAAATTGTAGGAGTACAATACGACTTTGTCCTTATAGGTGGCAGTTAAGTCACCTCCCGCTCCCGCTCAAAAACAAAAATTTACGGGCACTTACGAGATTACAGTTTAAAAACGTCTTTGTATTATTTTCGATTGATTCATAAACAAAGTATACAACGTATATTATATATTACATATTGCATATGTGTTTTCGTATGTGCGATGCGATGACGACCAAAGCTTCATGAAAAGTTTTCCTGTTCAAAAACCAGCAACTGCTTACATATGGCAACACCGCGGCCTAGAACAACGGATAACGTCACAAAATGTTTTTCGTACCGTACAGACAAATGCTAAAGACTCAAGTAAAAAAAAAAAGAACTAAGACGATACTTCTAAAAGGATTATGGCCCGGTCTTCTTATGTTACTTTATGAGTTCATATCGGAAAGAATAAAATTCTTAGTCGAAATTATTTTTTATATCAAATTGACGTTTTATATATACATAGGTTATAATTTTTCGATTTATATATTTTTAAGAAATTCACGGCTGGACCGTGAAGAGTCGTTATAGCCATTTCAAGTTCAGATTTTATAAAACCCAGACCATAGTGTAAGAATTGTGTGTGCTTGCAAAAGATTCACGCAAGGTGATCATTGAAACGGAGCGACCAGTGACGTCACCGTGGTCAACCACAAGCTAAGCAGTTAACACTTAACCCTTTTGTCGTCCTGTCTGATGACAAAAAGATTTAGTCCAACTCTTTAACACTAAAGAGCCTAGTTGAATCTGACCACGGTGACGTCATGCGCGAGACCAATCGTTTTTGAGAGTTCGTGCGACCATACTTTATGTATTACACTAATAATGACCAAGTCAAAAAATTCAAACCACTAACATAAGACGTCTTACATACAACATACCGTACGGTATGCACGGAGGGGAAATAATGGGAGTGGGGGAGTTGACAACTTGATAGACCACGTGATTAATTGAAAGGTCGCTATATTTTGGAGTAATTTAAATCAAATTCATCGCTCCACAATATGACGGATTACGACGTTACTGAACTCGACTGACGGGATCTCATTAAAAGGTACTCTTCTTCCGTACATATACGGCCTGTACCAAAAGAACTCTCGCCCAAAGGAAAGCACGGAAATGGCATATAGCTCCGCCATATTGGAAGGAAAAGTCATTTCATGAATTGAGGCTGTAAAAAGCCTAGTCCTATTGCGGAAGACTCAAAATTAATTTTTGTTAATAATAAACAATATTCCAAGTTGAAATGGAGTATTGATATTCCCGAGAGCTTACTTGTGCCATATTGACAGATTTCGATTTCAATATGGCGGACCTTGAATTTCCAAAGCAGTTTGTTTAGGGCCTGAAACATTTCTTCGGACTAAAAGAAATTTTAAGACAATCAAAATATTTCGAAAAAGAATTTGATCCCTCAAATTTCTCTTTTTGGATAAAAAACTTGCTTTAATAGATTAAATGTAAATTATTGTAAAAGGTAAAATAAAAAAATATATAATAACGCCTTATAGATTTAGAATCTGCTATAAAAAAGAAAAAAAAATCATCGCGTAAAAAAATCTATTTTATTGGTGTAAATTTGGCTCGATTTTCATGTCAATTCGTCAACTTTTGATAAAAATTATTATTTCAAAAAATTTCGGGACTTTATACTCACTGTACAATAAGGAAAAGTGAATGGGATTTATTATACGAAGGGTCACCATGAAAGGAATCATTCGCATTGGAAATAGGTGCCAATTGATGTTTATCTTTGGTCAAAATATATAAACAATTCTAAAATTTAACCGACTCCTTTCGTGACCAGACTCTTTGACGTGGTTGTTCTGAGCCAAAAAAGAAAAAGATACTAAGTTGGACTGATTTTCCTTAGGCCAGAAATGGAAAGTTGGAGAGGGAGGGGAACAATGCCAGCCGAATATCAAAGGTTTCAATGATGCTGCTCTCTTGCTTGGGACTAGAACATATTTTTAAAATGAATAATTAGTATTAATATAATACTCGTATTGTGGTATTTTTTAAAGCCAAAATATTAGGTACTGTAATATTTTCCTTATATTTCTTGATTTCTCCTCGTCAGTGATCACTACTAAACAAATTTCAACATTATTCTTACTTTTATTTTCAACGCGAGAATACCAAGCACTTTGAGGCTCTAAAAAGAAAAAAACTATTTTGTTTTTCTAGAAGATCCGACGCTCGTATTTTATTTCTTTTCAGCAATAAGTAAGAATAATTTTGTAGTCTAGCAAGAGCATCAGTCATGACTAGTAATTAAGGACGTAAAAATGATTGCTGAAAAATGATTGCTGAAAGTATTCTTTTAAAAAAATGACAATCGTAAAGAAAACAAATTATTATTTGAATCTAGCAAAATTTGCTAGGGATAAAAAATTATTATGATTATTTTTTTTTCAGGCACCGTTATTCTTCAGTATCATTTCAACATTTTTCTTACTTATTTTGAAAGGAATGTTCAAATACAAAAAGGAGGCATTGTAACATTTTTAGAAAAAACGTAGACAATATCTATCAAAATTTAGAAATTAGGTGAAACCACTATTTTAGATATTGAAAAAAACAAAACAAAAATAAATAAATACTGTTTAATGTACTTTTGTATGCGGCAAACTGTGTGCTCAATATAACATGTACAGTTGTACTAGAAAATCGGTTTTCAAAATTTGAATTCTTTCGACTGAATACTGATCACGCTGCAACACTGAGCATTTCTTTAACAGATACTATTTTCTCTCTGGGTTTCCCTTTTTCTTTCCCTCTTTTGGTTTCTTCTGCGTCAATTTTTTCCCAGTCCTCAAATTTAACGACCTGAATATTTTTTTGTTGGATTTTTTTCAAAATCTCACCCGATCCGGGTTTCGATTCCTGGACTTTTAAACGTCCCTCGGCAATATCTTTGTTAATCAGTTGAGCAGTTGAAAAAGCGTTCGTCATGGTAGATAAAATAACTCCTACAGGCCCGGTCGCTAACCAACCGCTGCAATACAACCCTGCATTTCAAGTAATAAAAAAAAAATGTTTAAGCATTTTGGGCCAAAAACCAAAAACCATCTTCAGACCGTACCTTGTTCTATCCTTCCGTTTTCATTCAAAGCAACCCCTTTTTTCCCGTCGAAAGGTATGTCGGGCTCGGCTTGAACACTTTTATATCCTTGGGGGAAAAAAAAAACATGTAAAAGTTAAAAATTTCGCTAAAAAGATTTCACATCACATACCAATGCTTCTCAAGACGAGATCGGCAGGGACAGAGTCCTTAAAATCCGTGGCCACGGCTTTTTGCGACTCTAAATCGGTTCCTACTAATTTATTGATCGCCATTTCGATGTTTTTCACGGAATTCTCCCCGGAGAAGCAAAGCGGTGTCCTCTTGAATATTATCTGAAAGATTTTCCCGTCGTTTGGTTTCTTGGTTTCCAAAGCAGATTTATAAAGCAATTCCGTCAAACGTTTCCTTGGCCTGGCCAGAGAGGGGATTAGTCCTTCGACTCCGACGAAATCTTTCGGATCATAAACCGTGGAAACATTTGGCAAACTTAACATTTCCCTGAGCTCTTTTATGGTAAAAGCAACTTGCAAAGGGCCTCTTCTACCGATGAGGTTTACCTTTTTCACTTTAGATTCTGATAATTGTTGTAAAGAATAATCCGTGATATCCGTTTGCTGAAATTAAATCGAGTAATTGCAATTGATGTAATAGTATATTACCGTCCTATGATGGAAAAGACTGATTTTAAGCCGAAACACGATTTTGCGGCACTGCAGAGGTACTGTAACGTGTTGAGGCGTGAAAAGTCTCTTCCATCGTACCGAGGAAACCAAAATTTAACTTTTGTGGTAGGACCGAAAATAGGTATGAAAAAAACATTTAGACCCGTTCTCGGAAAATAATTTTCCATCAAAGATCCATATTGTGAGTGATTATGTGATTCTTGTTCCGGTAAATGAAAGTAATATACCTTAAGTCTGTCGACGGGAGTCAAAAGAATCCTAGCAACGTCCACGGCAACGTTTCCTTGACCGACGACCGATACATTTTCCACGTTCAAATCGATGGAAAAATTTTTATTATCCGGTAATCCGTTGTACCATCCGACGAATTCTCTAGCTGAAACTACATTTCTGAAATCTTCACCGGGGATTCCGAGTTTTCTATCCTCCTCAGCTCCGTAGGTCTAAAAAAAAAAAAAAAAAAAAAAAAAATTGAAATCGTGAATTATTTTTGTAAAAAGATTTAACATTGGCAAATCTTACCAACAATATGACGTGATAGGCGTCCTTCAAGTCTTTTAAAGAAACATCCTTTCCCAACGAAATATTCCCGTAAAAATTTACCCGAGGACTTTTCGCAGTTTTCGTGAATGTATTAATAACATTTTTCACTTCCGGATGATCCGGAGCAACTCCATATCGGACTAAACCGAACGGAACGGGAAGACGTTCGTAAATGTCTACGGTAGCATTTGGCATCAGCTAAAATCGAAAAAAATTGTCAAAATCACATTGAAAATGAACGGTAAAAATTACAACGGCTACCTTGACGAGTTGCTGAGCCGCGTAAAACCCGGCAGGTCCGCCACCAACTATCGAAATCTGAATACCAACATCCGCGGACGAAAATCTTGTGCTAATTATTTTAACGGCGCTATTTACAAATTTACACAACTTCAATTTCTCCATTATATTTACAAGAGATCTAAAACAAAATTTGAAAAAAAAAATATTAATAATAATAAAATAAAAATAAAAATAAAAAGCTAATCTCGAGTGTCGTCTGCCAACATGGCTCGCTTGATAAATAAGCATGATTTTACAAGATGACGTCACACTTAGAAACACGATCTCCATGCACTTTAAAACCAAAACAAGAAAATATAAAAAAATTTCATTGTAAGTTTTTTCAACTGTCATCTTGGAAAAATTTTTATTTTTTACACGAAAAAGTAAAAAAAAAAAAAAAAAAAAAAAAATACGGCATATAGCAGAATGGAAAAAAATTAAAAAGCAAAATACAGAGGATAAACATCCTTTCGGCAGAGCGTGACCTTGGCCTAGGAGGATGCGCATCTTAAAGTGCATTGCTCCTTGTCCGAAATGTTATAGAACTTACCAACGAAGTGGATAAGCCAAAGATATTTGTTTAAAAAATGCGTGCATTCGTTCTAAATGATTGCTGTAACGTCTTTTAAACATAAATTCGGCCAAGTCTCCTAAATGATGAGATCTTCGTGTACCAAATCTTGGCATTTGAAATTCTCCTCCAGCGCTAGCTCCGGCTTCGTCAATTTTACCTAAAAAAAAAAAAAAAAAAAAAAAAAAAAAAATGAAATCAGTCACGTAATAATTCTTCCTATAGCAAAAGAAAAAAATTATTTCACTGACCATCATAATTTTGTTGGCCCGCGTTGTTTTGAGGATGGACAAAGGTTTTCGACTGCACGATCGTTTGCTGATTGAATTCAGCAAGTTTTAAGCAATCGTAAGATTTCCAACAATTCGATATTACAACTGAACCGGGTAAAATCCAGTCATTGACAACGGTTAACAAACTCCAGGAATCGCAAATGTGAACAGGAATTATGAAGATTTTTCCCTTTTCTTTATCTTTTTCCATCCCCCAAAAAGAAAATCTATGGCTGAAAAAAAACTATATTTTAGTGGATTTACACAAAAAAAAAAAAAAAAAAATTCACTTGGGCCTAAATTTGCTTAAAAAAAAAAAAAAAGTCAATACCCATCACTTTGCTTGTGGTCTTTGCTCTCTTGGATTTTAACTTCATCCACTTGGACCACAACACCGTCTCCTCCTATTTTTTCCGAAACTGATTTGGCCCAGTGAATGCAAATCTCTCTGCAGGCTGTAGACCAGTCCACGACGGTTCTAGTGGCTAAACTAAGTTCGTTTCTGAGAAATTCCTGAGTGGGATGTTTCATACAACACCAAAACACTACAAATTTACACACAGTGTCGATGGGCAGTTTACTTTTTTCAAAAAAAGTCCCTTTTTTCATCGACACCTTAAAATTGCACCTTTTCTTTGGAATTTTAACACCTTCTTGCTTGTTTGTCCGCTTTAAAACTTTGGCGGCTGGGGGTTCCTCGGTGGTGGTTTCACTTCCATCCTGTTTCACAATTGTTTGATCCTGTTGTCCCTGACAAGAAAAAGAAATTGTTAAAAAAAAAAATCTTGGCAGAAAAAAATAAAAAACATGCACAAACCTGCAAGATTTGAAGATCGTGGGAATGATTACCAGAGATCAAACTGTTTTGATTATCGGAATGCGAGTTTATTACAGTTAAGATGCAATCATTTTGATGATTGAGCCCGGAATGATTCAAAACTGCAAGATCCACATTTTCAGGATGACAAGATTCATTACGCTGCAACAATCCTGCTGGATGTGGTAACCTATTGTCACGATGCAACAAGATTAGATTGTCAGTGTTGGCAGTATCAAGATTTACTAATCTGTTTTGCTGGGATAATTCATTTGAATGAAGGATCATATACCGGTGTTGTCCAATGTCATCTATTTGGTGATGCAAACTCAACTGGCCATCACCATTTCTCCTAAAAAGAAAAAAAAAAAAAAAATTGTAATCATTAAATTTACTAAAAAGTTATGTTGATCCTTACTGAGGCTGATGGCAATCAAGGATTTGATGACTGTTGGAGGACTGCCCGGATGAATCATTACTTTGCTGTGAATTCAATGGAGTTTCCAATGTGTTTCTATTGCACCGGAAAAATAAATCTTTGTCACCGATGGCGCATTTCCTACCACATTTCTCACAGGAATATGATCTTCTTAAACAACCGTGTCTCCACAAAAACTGAAGGATTTCAGATAAATCTTCAGTGAGGCAAACAAACGAACACAATGTGTAATAGCATCCCTGGCATTCTATTTCCATAACGATATGGCTGCAACAAAATTTATTACAAATCTGATGGATATACTACAAGGCATTGGTTTAATTTAGCAGCAACAGCCATTTTTAATGTTTCCTGCAAATTTAAAAAACGCAAAGTCCGCTACTCTTAAGACAGATGTTCCAATATTTCAAGAAAATATAAACTTAAGATTGACAAGTGGCTTTCTCGGTTTAAAATCAATGATAAAATATCATAATACATTTGACCAACGCCCAAAACAAGACGGCATGAAATTAATTGTGTCACAAGCTTAAAACGTGCCGCTTTATTGCAAACATCACAAACACACTATACCCTTGATTGTAAAAATTCCTTTTCGTTATGCATTGTATTCTGATCAAATTTACGAAACTTTGCATAAAAAAATACGGTTTCAGTTTTTGGGAACACCCACAATTACAATCAACCCGGTAAATAAATCACACTCGGGACTTGTAACAAAACAACAACAAAGCATCCATTTTGATTTTGGTACATTTGAAGCGCTGTCAGTCTGGTAATTTGGCGGATAATTCGAAATTTATTTCTTGGTGTTTCTCGTTTCATTCTCTACAAATCTTATACCATGCAATGATTAAAGCCCACCAACATTCAGATGAATTCGTTTTAAAAATAAATTTTTAAGGGGGGGGGGGGGATTTCAAGAACATTAAAACTTGGCAAAATTAAAAAATTTATTCATTTTACCATTCACATAACAGGCCAAGGAAGAGTCCCCTTGCCCCCTACCCTACGACTACAGATGGTCAGATGGTTTTTTTGCCCTCCCAAGGCTCTTTTGCCCCCCCCCCCCCCCCAAGCAGTGCAGACCATTATAAAAAGGAAGTAAAAAAAGCTGACTTGAAACTTCTAGTGGATGCATTTGATGGCCTAAAAGAACGGCGGTACCCGTTAAAATAATTTATAATTTTGTGCAGCAAAAATTTTAATTTTTTTTGTTTTACTTTTAAAATAAGCTATAAGTTTAAATTAAATGGTGTCACTCACTAACTGAAAAGCAAAAAAAAAAAAAGGTCATTGCATACAGACTCCCTCCCCAAGATTTTTGTGAAATTACGCCACTGAAAACCAGCTATGCGCAAAATAAAGGAATACTGTATTGTGAAACGTCCGTTTACCGCGATCCTGAGGTATATAGTGAGGCAAAATACTATTTTTTTTCATTAACAGTAAACATGGAGTAACTTATCTAAAATGCATCTTCCTTAATTAAGTTCAACAAGAGGAGAGGCAATTATGTTAAAATATAGGAAAATCCATTAATTTTTTCACTAGAAGAGAAAAACCTCTTTCCGATTATGAATTTGAAAATACGTAGATGAATAACTCCGTTTTTCGGTCTCGATCCCGCGATGGCATGAGGCCATCAAATCCACCGTTCATATTCCGTGCCATAATTTGAACCGAATTATAATTGATTTGCCCAAAAAAAAGCATCATTTACCAACGTCGTCTCCAAAATAACAAAAGATTCTAAAATTCAGTTTCTGTCACGCTCTAGGTCTTTTCGTCTTGGGTAGTTCTTAAAAAAACGTACCTTTTTATATTTAGGCAATATTGCTTAATATTTCATCAAACACACACTGAAAAAAAAAATTTTTTACAGTGAATTTGCGTTTTAAAAGGTAAAGAATGATATCCTTTTTTAAAAGAAAATAAAAATGATTTTTAAACCTTTTTAATTAGATAAAGAGTGCGTTATTTGTCCTCCCGACACGTTTTGTTTTTTTAGCAGCTTCTCATTAAGGATGCAACGAGAAAATTTTTTTTGTTGTGAATTGGTGTTTTGCAAGGTAAAGAACGGCATCCCTCGTCTTGAAAAAAATTAATTACTTTTCAGCCATTTTTTAATACCAAAAAGTGCCTTATTTGTCTTTCCCGACACGGAACGTTTTTTCAAGAATTACCCTCTTAGAAATTAGGATTTATAACGCAACAATAAAAATTTCTACTGCCAGAAAAAATAAAGTTTAATACGTGAGTACACAACATGAGAAAAATCATGCACTGCGCAGGTAATAATAAGGTAAAATAAAACTGCTTTAGCTAAACGCTTCACAGTAAAAAAAAAAAAAATAATTTCATGCATTTGAAAAAAAAAAAAAAAAGAATATATTCTCACTTATACTAAAATAAATTTAGTCATTTGATCAACAAGTGACTACACTATCGTGTTATCAGCCGTGGTGGTTTCTTCCACCGTCATGTACATTCCTTCTTCTTCGTAGGTGCTATCATGTTTAGCGAGAATCCTTAGCAAGGGTCGAAGTTTCAACCACCACTGAATCGTCGGGATCCTATGCCTGTTGAATTTATCAAAAAATTAGTAGAAAAAAATAAATCATTCACAACGCTTTTAAAGTCCTTACTCAAAATTAGTATAGCTGACTATTTCTTGCAAAGGGGTATAAGTATACTGTCTCCTGATGACACCCATCAAAACGGCAGACTCCGGTGTGTTTGCGCACACTGTACCATCCTCCCGTATGGATTCTCTAATTTTTTCGGTAATCCAAGTTACCGTTTTTGCTCCCATTTTAGTTCCCATATTACGATCGAAAGGAGTAGGCGAACCGCCTTGTTGCATGTGACCTAAAACGTTCATCCTAGCGGAAAACAACCCCTTCCCTTCTTCAGAATATAATCTATAAATAAAATCCGTGTTGTAATTGTCGTTTGCTTTCTCGTTTCTTAAAATCAAACCTCGCTGAACTCCCTCAGCCATTTTAGACGCCATATGATATACGTCTTGCTGGAGATCTTTTATAGAAAATTTTTCTTCGAATATATATGCAGCGTCTGCGCCGCCCGCTAGTCCTGAAAATAATTCAATTTCATTTTTAAAATTGATTATGGTTACAAATGCATTCGAGTTTCCTTACCAGCTAGCGTAGCCAAGTAACCGCAAAATCCTCCCATGGTTTCGATGATGAAAACTCTTCGTTTTGTTCCTTGCGCCGATTGCCGAATTCTATCACAAATCTATTTAGGAAAAAATTAAAAATAAAAAGAATGCTTTGCTCAATAATGCTCAATCCAGTTTTCAAATATATTTGACCCCTTTCCCCCTTTCGTGACATTTCTAGGAAGAAAATAAAGAACTGCCGAGAACATTGGCCGGGACCTCGGCAAGTGTTTATTGCCCTAATTTTGACAAACGATTTGTCTCACTCAAAAATGGGAACACGAAAGTTGCAAGTTTTTCAAGAATTTAGAATTTTAAAGATTTCCAATTGAAAACTTCACCTTTTCCTTCGCAAAAAATATTCACCTCAGTAATTTCATTTAGTGCGGTGTCACAGCCAAGAGAAAAATCCGTGCCGGGGACGTTATTCGATATTGTGGACGGAATAACAACGATGGGTATACGAAATTCGGGGTAATTTCCTCTGTTTTCATAAAGTTGAAGACCACCCTGATATGCTTCGAAGCCTCCGATTATAAGAAGGCCTTGAATTCCAAACTCTTTTAACCTCGCAGCGATTTGAGGCATCCGTTTACCTGGGAGAGTTCTCTTGGTTCCTAACATGGCACCGCCCAAAGCAACCCATCCGGTCACGTCAGACCAGGCCATTTCTTGCACCTAAAAATTAAATTGAAAAAAAAAAAAAAAAAAAAAATGGTTTTATGGAAACTTTTTTTTAACCGTTTTTAGTAAACTTACATTTCCGGCGCAAAGACCTTCGACACCGTCGTGAATTCCCATAACGCGATCTCCTCTGTAAATACAATTTCTGACGAAGCTTCGAACTGCGGCATTCATACCGCAAGCAGGAGCTCCGATGTGCATCACGCCGAGAGTCCTTCGGTCCTGAAAATTTAAATTTAAATTAATTAATAATACGAAAACCAAAATACAAGTTAACCGTGAACGTTACCTTTCCTTTGTCGTCACAAGCACTTGCGGGGGGTTTCAGTCTTGTCAACATTTTGTAAGTTTCCAAATTTCTCTGAAAACTTCTTCCTCGTAGTTCAACTGCTTTTTCCCATTCGCCCTGAGCCATCGCCTAAATAATTTAAAAAATTGAATTTTTTGACAATTAATTTAATTGGGATATAAAGTTTGAAAGAGGTTACCTTTGCAACCGCCAACGTCCTTTCGACGCATTGAACTAAAGGAACTCTAACGGCTTGATTACCGTCAAGAGATATTACACAAGCTTCCGTATCCGGAGTTGCTTCCATTAATGCCATAACAGCTTCTGCGCCCATCCTGCATCCCTAAAAATAAAATTTTGAAAAAATAATCACAACGGTTTTCAAGTAAAGTAATTGAGATGATTCCTTCACTTACTAAGATCCTGTCAAAAGCAGATGGGTTTCCACCCCTTTGAACGTGTCCTAATACTGTGATTCTCGTATCCTGCTTCAATTTGCTGACAACCACTTCCTTCACCATATCGGCGGTGATCGGTTTCCCGTCTCGATCGATTGCTCCTTCCGCCACAATTATAATGTTTAACCTTTGCCCGGACTGCCTTTCCTGAAAAAATTCAAAAATTGCTTAGTGTTTCCTCGACCTTTTTCTTTTTTTTAAATTTAAAATGAAAACATTATTGTGCAGTGGAAGCTTTGAAAAAAGAAAAGAAAGGTGAGGCTTGCCTGTTTTAAAACGGCGCAGAGCTTATTTGGCCAATCGCAAGGAGCCGGCCATTCGGGCATAAACACGAAATCGGCCTCGGAACACAAAGCTCCAACTAACGCTAAATACCTAAAAAATAAATACGACATGCAGGGGCGAGAAATCGAGTTAGTGAAAATGGTATAAGAAAAGTCTGGTGGCATGCGGTTAAAATTTTAATAAAAAAAAAAAAAGACGAGCACAGGAAAATAATTCATGCAACCGAACCCAAAATCAAATGCTCCTTTCCCCAATGAAATTATGTTTTTCTACTAAGTTACTGTTTTGATTAGTACCTGAGGAGCCACCGTTTTGAGTTCAATACAATTATGATAAATTATTTAACCTGTTCTAATTTTGAACAAAGTTTCTCTGGCCAATCTCTAGGTGGCGGGCTTTCGGGGATAAAAACATAATCTGCTTCGCTAGTCAATGCCGTTACCAAAGCTAAATACCTGAGTACAAAAATAAAAATTAAAAATCATTCTTGTTTCGTCAAAAATTAAGTTGCATTGTAATTAGCTCAGAATAGCGAATAAACGTGTTAGATAATCACATACCCGCAATGCCTTCCCATGACCTCCATAATAAATGTCCTTTGATGAGAGTAGGCGGTAGATACGATGGCATCTATAGCTTCTATGATTCTGTGTAAAGCGGAATCCGTACCGATCGTCATATCCGTTCCGCAAAAGTCGTTATCGATGGACCCGACTAAACCGACGATATGTAAATGGCTATATCTGTCGCTCATTTCTTGGGTTATTTCACCTGAAAAAATATTTTATGGAGCAAGTTGACAATAGCAATTCAGGTCAAATCAACTTGATAAAACACTAGTCAAGTCCTCTTTTTTTTTCTTTTCATTTTTTTACAGCTTTTTTTGATTTTTCAGCTGAGCTACATGATCATTTTTCTTTATAATGCCCATTATTCTTATTTTCAACATTTCCAAGAGCCTCCCTATTAGAATGTTAGGAAATCAAGCAAAAAGAAATTAAGAAAACTCAAAATTTCAATAAAAGTTCACAAAATGAGCACCTGTAGAGTTTTCTAAAAAGTTAAGTTTCATGCCTGCAACTAATTACCATTTTTGACAAGGTCTGCTAACAGCGAAGGCCACTCCTGTCTGAACAAATTAGCACCGGTTAAAGAGCCATCACCTCCAATAACGACAAGATTGCTTATTCCCCTGTGAATTAAATTTTTAGCTGCCTTTAATCTTCCTGCTCGTTCTTTAAAATCCATGCATCTGGCAGAGCCGATAATTGTGCCTCCTTTATGAATGATTGAAGATACCGAAGACCAGCTGGCTTCAACAATGTTATCACCCCCGTCCACCATTCCTTGATATCCTTCTTTGATGAAGTGAACTTTGCAACCAAGATAAATGCCCATTCGAACAACTGCTCTGACAGCAGCATTCATACCTAAACAAAAAACAATAATTTGGTTAATCCACCAAAATAATTAAATGATTAAAAGCTGTTACCCAAAATGACAATTTTTGATATTGTGCAATGGAATTATCAGGATTAAAAACTAATCACACTAGCAAACAATTCAGTTAAACATCATTTTTTTAAAATTTTTAAGTACCTTGGGAATCACCACCACTGGTAAACACTGCCAGACCTTTCCCTTTATGAGATCCTCTTTCAATAAATTTTGTCTTGTTTTCTAAATCCATTTTGCTAAAAGAAAAAAATCATTAGTATGCTGTCATGTCAATAAGAAATATTTCGATCATGGTGTTTTAAAGATTAATTACAGCTTAGGTACAATGATAATATTTACCTTGACAGACAATTGATTGCTTCACACAGCGGCTAATTTCAAGTAAATATTTGATTCACAAACGTGAAAAGATGTACAAAATTTACATTAAAAATAAAATTTCATTTGATTTCTATATCCAATTAATATAATACTATCAAAAAGAAAAGTAGCGACAAACTTTTTAATCAGCGAAAACTATGACCTCTAAGGGTCACCTTCAAAGTACCTTTGACAAGTGGCAATAACAAAGCAACCTGTTACGCGCCACATTTAAATGTTTCGACCTTGGAACAATAGCTTCGGAAATTGTTTAAATGGGGCTTCCGTGAGCTTAGGCTGACTTTTTTCGGATCGATAAAACAAACGATGTAAATTGAATAGGGATGCACCGCCCCGTCCATAAATTTTATAATCTAAAATTTCAACTACAGCCGACTGACTACATCAGACTTTGTCATCCTAGTTTTAATGGACGAAATTATGTTCGTCAAGCCACAGTCATTGAAGTTAAAATATATAAGCCGACCAATCTTACAAAAAAAATATCAAAAAGGACGAAAAATAACAAGGAAAATTTTTTCATATTTCGTGGGAGCGGCAATACGCTTCACTTGCCACTCCGCAAAGGAACAGGTTTTTACAGCCACGATAATTGTTTTGATTCTGCCAAGAAAAAAAAAAAATCCAAACATCCCGAGTCTGCATTCCGATTTGTTTGTTTTCTACGTATAATAAAGAAAGAAACGATGGCTTTTCCGGTAAGTTTCGCTTTACGTTAACTTTTTAACTCAGTACAGGATTATTATTTTCATTATCCATAAATTAACTTATTTGGTAGCATAAATCGCTGTACAACGTGTAATAGATGTGTCATCTATAAAATATAATGACGTTTATTCACTTTAAATTAACAGCAATACAATCCCGCACAGATGAGTTATCCAGGGGGACCTCCACCTTACTCAGCTTACCCTACCGTCGAGCCGGAAGTTCAGCAATGGTTCGACGCGGTGGACGTCGATAAATCAGGCAAAATATCGGCCAAAGAACTTCAGGGGGCATTGGTAAACGGACAAGGAAAAAACTTTAACATAACACTTTGCGAACTTATGGTTGGTGAGTAACTTGGCAGTAAATTTGCATTTTTCAAAATAAAAAATTTCAAGCTATTTTCAGGGATGTTTAACAAAGATGGGACAGGAACCATTAATGTTCAAGAATTTCAACAGTTGTACAGATTTGTCAATCAGTGGCTGGATACATTTCGTGGCTATGATAAAGATCAAAGTGGGTTAATTGAAGAAACTGAAGTAGCTCAAGCATTTCAACAAATGGGTTACAGATTTTCTAGGGAATTTGTACAGTTCCTCATAAGCAAAGCAGATAAAACTCATGGCAGGCAAATGTCTGTTGACCAATTTATTTTATTGTGCATCCAAATTCAAAGATTCACAGGTTTGACAACAATACCAAATAATAAATAATAAAAATTTTTAATTTATCCATTTAATTTTCAGATGCATTCAAAGCTAGAGATGTTGAAATGAAAGGTGTGATAACCATTGGATTCGAAGATTTCCTTCAAACAGCTTTGAGCTGTACATAAACACTGGTAGTGTTGACTTTCACAAAATATGATATTGCAGCTTAGCAGTGCTAATCCATTTATCTTGGCTTAAAGGATCTGCATCATCACAGTTGTTCTTTATTCAAATATTAATTATTATGTATATTGTATGATATTTCCTGAATTTAAAATTTTGCTAATCTCAGTATGCAATAAAAAAATCTCATATTTAATAAATTTACATGATTTGAAAATTTTATATTATTCACATCTGAGTAATCCATTTGACGCGAAAGACTGCCATTTTTGAGAGCAGAGAAGAGAGAAGAAATTACACAGGAATTCCGACGGCAAAAGTTATTCTTATATTATTTTATTTATTTTTTTTCCTATTTTTATTTTCTACCGGTTTGTATTTGTGAAAAATCAAAAAATAGGTCCTTTTGTTTCATGACATTCAATCTGTTTTTTCATAAAATTTTTTTTATTTTATTTTATTTGGGAAAAATTTGTTTTGGAATTTTCTCCTTAGGCCTGCATTTAAATCTCCACACCCTAAGGAAACGGTAATTTGCATGCTTAACATGAATCAACATTATTCTAAAAAGAAAAAAATTCCTGGACAAGCTCCTGTATTGGAAGTATTTTATGGAGACTTTTCATGAAAAACTTTTAGGGAATAAAAATAAAATACAGTACTAATAGGAAAAAGTCAACAAGCAGGACAAATTATTCTTTTTGTATAAATGAGTAAAATTTTTTGGAAAAGTATCTAAAAATTTCTACAATCATTTCAAACGCTCTTTTTTCTATACTTTTAATTTTTTTTTTTAAATTTCTTACTTCGAATTTCAATAATTTTAATACTGTTGCTTAAAAAGTAAACTAAGTAGCAAAGATTAGGCAATTGGGAAGACAAAATTTTTTATCTTAGCAACCGTAAATATGTTCAGGTAATCAATATAATTTAATTCAATTTTTCTTTTAAATTTTGTCGTTGCCTATAAAGTTCTTTAACTATATCAATAGTCCAAGGGTTATGAAATTTATTTGCAGTTGATTCAAAAAATTCTTCCAACCTACCAGGCTGCTCCAAATTCTTCTCGTATTCATATGCTTGAAGGATCATGTCAAGTCTGTCTAGATCTTTAACTAATTTTGATTCTTCTGTTGACTGTGCTTCATATTCCTTATATAATTTATAAATTTCTGACCCGCTGTCTCCAATCATTTGGGTCAAATCTTTCATGGCTTTGTCTTCTAATCTGAGTTTATCCCCAGCTTCAACTCCACAGTAAGGTGTTATATCGCCTACAATACATTCTGCCAAGTCGTGAACCAAAGACATTTTCATACACCTAAAAGAAGTCGTAAAAAAAAAAATCATGACCCATAATTATGAGGACAGGCAAATTCTTTCAAATAACAGTACCTAATTTTATCGACTTTACTAGTTTCTGGTATCAGAAAAGTTATAATGCTCATTCGATACATGTGACCAGAAACAGTTTCAGGATCTTCAATATTTCTCAATACCCATCCCGTACGTTTTAAACTCTGAAAAAAAAAAAAAAAAAAAAAAAAAGTAAGAGACGAAAAATTTATAAACGAGACCATCAATCACAAAACCAAAGAAATGGTAGTTACCTTCAGTTTCCCTACTAATTGTAAAAAATGAATAATGTTAGAACTACTTGAAGCCATTTCAAAGCGGTTAGTTTTTGTTTACAAAAAGTCACCGCCTGGCAGAGAACCGTTTCAAAAATATCACCTCCAACAAAGCTGTGATTTTTTGTTAACAAAATGCCAATGAGAGTTTAAAAATAATTCAAATCCTTTTAGAAAAGTTTACTGAACTTTGGTAGCTGCAAAAGCGCTTGATAGGTATTTTTATTACTTCAAAAAACATAACAGATTACAAAATAAACAAGTTGGGTTTCATTCCAGCATTTCCGTCAAAAGTCAAGAAAGTAATAATTCTGAAAGAGAAAGTTTCAAAATTTAGGGCTCTAAAAGGATTATTTTTATCGTGGTTGTACATGAAAGAATTTCAAAGATTTAAAATATCACGAAAAAGACATTTTTTAATAAAAATTAGACCTAGAGTAGACCGAAAAAAGAAATAGAAAAGAGAAATAAATTGGAATAGGTTTCAGGTGAAAATGTGAAGGACGTAATTCATTTTCATCTTACCACTAGGAAAAGCAGTCCTAAAAACAAGACCTTAATTTCAACATCAAGATCTACCGGGATTGTTGCACTGAAAGATTTTTTATTTCCGCCGAACCATTTGATAAGAGTTTTGCTCTTTAAATTTTCAATTTTCCCTATTTCTTGTTGCGTTTCTACATTTATTATCTGCAAATTCAAACGAAAGAACTAAATTTGTGGATTTATCATTTTTTTTCTTAAATATAGAAATAATCTGCAATGAGCATATTTACCCTAAAATTCATGTTCCCAACGTTGAAAGCACATAAGCAGGGTCCTTTCACGTAATATATTTTTTTGCCCAAGCTGTTTTTGATAACGAAACGAAAACGACAAGGGTGACCGATCAAGGTAACTGTACCAATTTGAGAATCAGAGGGTGAAAGCACATTCATTTTCTGTCAAATTAATTAACATTTAAAATTTTTTAAGGAATTTCCTAAGCCTACCCACCATCGGACAGCAGCATGCATTCAAGCAGTGCAAGGGCTTGATAAATCTTACAACTTCTTGATGGGAGTTATCGTAAACGTTGATTTCTACACGACGACTGCCACCGCAAAAAAAGGAATTCAGGCAACTACCGGTTTCCATGGCATAATACATGTGCTTACCCTCGGCATCGGTCACTGTGAAAGCGTTAGGAATTTTCCAACCGACAAATTCTTCTATTAAATCTAACCGTCTGTTTATGACTAAACTTTCCGCGTTTAAAAGAAATGCTAACCCTCTGGAAATTTCTTTCGGAGGAGATTTCGGAAACGGCATCCAAATATCTTAAAAAAGAATGTGCAATTTCTTATTTGGGTTTAGAAAAAAAAATAAACGAAAATACCTTCCAATTTAGGTTGCCTTGTGACGACATTATCTGGCGCATTTATCTGAACGGTTCTTTTCACTTCGGCACTTAAGAAGAAAAAAGCAATCTAAGAAACTGTTTTTTTTTTTTTTTTAAATCTTGGCAAAAAAATAAGCAAAATATTTACCCCATTAGTTACATCATTTTTTAGAAATGTATTTACTAATAAAAGCTTTTTACATACTTTGATAAAAACAAAAGAGGACTAAGGAAATTAACGTCTGCTAACAAGTTTTATTTCTCTAAAGAACATAAAATAAGAAAAACAGCGCCCAAAAATGTGACCTTCATTTTCACGTCTAAATTCGGGGGAAATTTAATTGTGTACAAATCGGATTCCGATATTACGTCTTTAAATATTTCGTTATAACGTTTTTCGATTACTCCGATTACCGGCCCAGCACTGTCGAATGCGTGAATCTAAAAAGTGAATTTTTTTAAAAAGCATTTTCCAGTTGAAGCATTTTCCTCCACCGCAGACTCACCGTAAATCGATCGGTAAAGCATCCAAAGCAATTGAGAGAATATTTCGAACAGCGAGGTCCGCGTATAAAAAACTGTTTTCGATTGTCGGCGTCCCTGATTGCAAAATTATACCTCGTAAAGTGCCATTTGGATTGAATGACTCCCACTTTAACCGACGGAGGAGAAAAAACTTCGATTCGCTGAAAAGAGAAACACCTCATTTCGAATAAAATGATCGAATGTAACCGATTAAAAAAGGATTTTTGTGCACATATAGGTTCATGCCTTTTAAAAGGAGCATTTCGTATTCACCATTAAACAACAGAAAAAACAGGAAGCCGAGCAACCCCAAGGCTTGTTAAATCGAATCACTTCGTTGTGATAGACATCTCTGATGTGAAATCTCACGTGCCTGCAGGCAGTACAACAATATCTCGGGCAAAGCATGGAGCTTTCTAAAACGTAATACAAAGCTTTCCCTTCTTTGTTCGAAATCGTGTACAAATTTTCGATTTCTATGCCGTTTACGAAGTCTGTAAGATCTATCGTGTGGTTAACGTTGAGGGAATCCGTGGAAACGAGATGGGCCAAACCGGGATGAGCGTCAACGGTAAATTCAGGAGGGTAGGGAGCCCAATGCTCTAAAAAAAAAAACAGAATAAGAGAAAGTTTCCCCAAATGACATAACTATCATGAGGTACTAAGTCCTTGTATCGAATGCATATTCTCGGTTAGGGACTCTCCATCAATTACTTCATTATTTTTCTTAACGATTTTTGACTCCCCCCCCCCTCTCCTTCCCCTTTCACAGATATCGAAAAATGGTATATTCGTATGGAGATTTGCGTAATTCATGGAAAATCCCAGCCCAGGGGTCGTTCAAGTATTAAGTATGCATTATTTGAAAAATTTTCGACCCCCTCCTTCTCGCTTTAGGTAGGTAAACAAGCTCGGTTTCTTCAGCCGTTCTGAGCTGCTTACTCGATATGTTTTAAAAAAATGTAGCGCGCTCCCGATGCTGTCATTACATCGTTTCGCAGTTGGATGTCGGTCCCATGGATTTGGAGCTGTAGAAAGGAGGTCCACAAAATCTTAAGTGAATTTTAATAATGTCAATTATCTAAGGATGGTTTTCGAATTCATCTTTACGTTACACGTATCATCGCTTTAGAAAGAAACGGAGTACTTGAAATGATAGAATATTTTTTTATGGCAACAAGGGAGAAGTATAATAGTTTCAAAAAAAAATCCAGGATGGCTCCCGAATTAATAAGTGTTTACCGTAATTAAAAACCACATGAGACAGCAAGGGCAAGCGAGATAAATCGAACGAAGCCAAGCGTTCTTCTTTAGACAGAGTTGCTGACTTTTCTTGATGGACTCGGGATCTCCTCGAAGAACCGAGAGATTCGGAAGGGGAGTAAGCTTGGAGGTAATAAAGAGGTGGAGGAGGAGGCATCGGTGATGGCATGTAAAGTTGTGCAACATCCCCCGTGCGGCAAACAGGTTGTAATCTGCACAAAAACTTTTTATTTATTTATTTATTTATTTATTTATTTCAATAAAACTGGAAATGAAAATAAAAATATTTACGTTCGGTAGTAAGGTTCCAAGAAGGTGAATCTGCGACCCGAAGTATTGGGCTCTTCTTGCCTAAAAGAACGGTACAATTATTTTAAAAACTAATTCAACTATTTCTGAAGACGATATTTACATATTTCCTCAAAAAAGTCAATCAAATTGCAAGTAGCGTCTCATTTTTGATACCGAATAAACATAAACAAGGCCGTTAAAAGCAGAAAGAAGTCTGGAAGCGCGGCAAAGTGTATTTTAACCGTTAGAAAGTTGTCGCACCGAACAAGCGAACGTTCCAGCATCAGCATCTGCAGCGAAGTATCGATCCAGGGTCCGTGCATGTGCAGTAAGGCTCTTAACTACCACAACAAAGTATATTTTTGTTGCTACTATGTTGACTTTTACAAATTTGTTATTGGTGTGGGTCGTGGATTGGTGTGTTTCTCAAAAGTTAAACCCATTGGAAAACAACGATAAACTTCGAGACATTAGTAATCTCTTTATCGCGGGTACGAAAAAAAGGAGTTGTCTTGTCATTTTTAGACACGGGAAATTTTCTTTTTTATTTAAATTTCTTCATTTGCAGAATGGCAGTGGGAATCGTGGTCCGTGAAACAAGATGCGTCGGGGCCGGACTTGAAATCGCCCGGGCCTGGGCCCAGGATCAACGCCGCCCTTTGGAAAGATAACACAGGACCCAATTGGTTTTTGTTCGGAGGCCAGCCGGTCGACAACGATTCCAGCAAAATATATTCCGATATATGGAAATACTCCATTTCGACAAGAACCTGGGAACGGGTTTTCCCCTCGCAGATCGAAATGAGAGGCAAAAATCAAAATAAAATAGGTAAAAAATATAAAAATATGAAGCTTACGTCACTAAATTCTAGCGATCATCTCATAATACTGTATAACCAAGATTGCATTACGAAAATAAAAGAAAAATGATTTACTTCAATAACTTTCGACTAGAAATTGGATACTCGAGCATCTATATTTAATTTTTTAAAAAAATTCTATCGGCATCAATTTAAAACTTTTACAAGTTTCACTTCCAAGAAAAGCAAACTAATAAAAAATGTAATTTTCCATGAATTTTTTTCCAGGGGGAATGATGACTTTAAGAGCAAATCTCTTCGACGATGGACACTACCGTAAAGCATCCCATCGTCGATTTTACAACATAGTTTTATGTGGAAGAGGAGTTAAAAAAAACTCCACTAAAACCAACAAAAAAACCATGTGGAGTAATTTAACCAGAAGGAAAAAACAAGAGCCCAACACCAAAGCAGACGAGTCAAAGTCACTTGCCGTTTACGGCCCCAGAACTGCCAAATCCAACACCGTCTGGCAAATAGATCTTAAAGATAAATTATGGACTGCTTATGTTTGTTGCTGCGATACCAGCAACAACGACAAATCTTCTCCTAAATTTCCAAAAACGAATTTTACTAAAACGAAAGAAGAAACTCTCGTAAAAATTTCTAATAGCGAATATCAAAATCTCACGAGTAAAAATAGTTTGATAAAAAACAAAATTGACAAAACCGAAGATAAGGTCGACGCGGAACAACAGCACATGAATATCACTTCTTCGAAATTAAAAAAGAAGAAACTCGGCCAAATCCAGAAAAAGAAAAACGAAGCTCAATATAATAAAAAATTAAAAGAGAGCGAATTAACCAACGAGGATCCTGATTCCGATACGGCCGAACACGTCTCGGTCACCACCGAAAATAAAGAAATCGATTACCTCAACAATTCCAGGACGATCCACATTTTTGAAAACATTCAAATTTTCACCAACGAATCGTCCCAAAAAAATCCGACGGAAAATAAAAAATTGAAAATAAGAAAAGCAGTTAACAATACCAAAGTCGAAGAGAATTCGACTAAACTAGAGGGTAATTTCAGCGATGTCGGAAACAGTTCAAGCGACAGGGTTTCTCCGAAAATCGCGTCCAAATATTGTCCGGATTTTCCGAAAGATGGACAACCCGTTTCTTGGTGCGACGGGAATAACGATGTTTTAATCACCTCCGATTTAAGTTCCCCGCAGATTGTTCTGTGGCTTTTCAACTTGAAAACAAGTCACTGGTCCCAACAAGAGGTAGGAAGATTTTTTACCCCCCTAGCCCTAGTTCGAAGCCCTCTTCCATTCGTACTGTTTGTTATAGATAACAACAGCTAACGACACCGTATGGCCTGGTTGTTCCGATTTTGGAGGAATCCGCTACGCAGGGAACGGAGAAGAAGTTTACATAATTTGTACAGCCGCCGACAACAACGAAAATTCTTCCGTTAACTCCAGTTGGAGCACTACCGAACCATCCAAAAATCCGTCCGAATTAGAACCAATAAGTAAATCAGTTTTTCGAATCGATTCGAAGCGTAAAATTTTAGAAAATTTAGGCCGAATCAATTTAAGTCCGTATTTTAAAACCGCCGAAAGTCGCGAAATTTGGGAAAACGAAACCAAGTCCATGTTGCACATTTTTCGAACTCCGGACAACTTGACCGTTTTAATATTGGCCTACGAGGACGTGGTGGATTTGTGGGTCCTGACCGAAGGCTCCGATGGGAAATTTAATTTCGAACAAGTCGAAAAAATTTGGCGAGGTTCGGCTCTTAAATGGTTTACAAGGTATAATGCAGCCCTTTATAACCTTCAATTCGTATCGGACTCGGACATTTCCGAAACGGTTTTTGTCACGAATCCGCGTTTAATAAACAAAAATGAATATTGGCCAAGGGAAAGGGGTCGGTTTATAATTAGAATATTAAAAAACGAAAATTTAAAGAACAAAAGTTTCGAAAATCGGACTCGCGAACAAAATTTAACTTACGAACTTCTTCAGTCTGATTTCAAACCATCTTTACACGAAAATCAATTCGTTCATAACTACAGCTTCAAAATGTTAATATTTTTTGGTATTAGTTTAGCCATTTTCGCGACTTTCGGTTTCGTTATTTTTTTTAAAAGATGCGTCACGTGCCCCACGAGGATACGTATTCGTGCCAAATGTCACAAATCACCGCCGATCATAAGGTATTCCGTCATACCGGACGACTTGCTTTACCCGGTGGCCTAAAAGGCGAAAAAAGCGTCCAATATTCAATGCACAAAATTAACTCCTTTTTTGTACCTTTTATACCTGAAATGAATAACCGACTTTTTTTTGTTTTGCAATTCTATTGTCAAAAAATACGGGAGAATGTAAATTGCGCCGACAGTCAAATAAGGTACTTTCAACAGGTTCTTTGCATCATTCCGATGGAAAAATTAAAAATCAGTACATGCAAATGGAAATTTATTGGTTGCATTTTTAAAATTAATGAACTGTTTAATTGCGTCGTTAACTCTTATTAATTACAATTTAAAAATTAATCAAATTTATGAAATTATTCTTCTTCGGGTGCTCTTCGCTTTGCAGCGGCACTTAAAATTTGAATTTGCAATGGATTGTTTTTTGGTTGCTCCTAGTGACTGTGGTCCACTTTACTTTCACTAAGGTTCCTTCTATTGTTTACACCGACAGTTTCTAGAAAAGCTAACTTGCCTTTTATTGGCAAATTTACACGTGCGCTTAAAATCATGTCGGAGCAATTGACATCGGTGTTAAAGTAATGACTTTAAATAACCATTAGCCCAATATAAATGGAAAAATGACCAGTATATTGCATGTATTTTTTTTACTTTTTCCTGAATTAATTGCACTTGTGGTATTCAAAGAACCATATAAATGTTTCACCCTACCAAAAATTCGACTAAAAATGACTTAAAGAAAACTAGTCGAATATGACCCTTTTTCGATCAAGGAATGATCAAAAATAATGAAGAAAAACCGAAATTGATCAATAATGGCTAATCGAAACCCCATGCGACTAAAAATGACTAAGACTGTAGTCAAATTTGATCATTTTTAGTCATATTTTTGGTAGGGTATTTCATACATGTAATTTTGCATTGACCAAATGGAACCATACCCATCTTACAAAAAACTATTTTTGTTTATTTGCAACCTGCTGCAACAGTTTCATACTTCCCTATCATTTGTCTTGTTGTATGTCCCATATACAACAAGATATCGTTTATATCGAGGTTTTTCCCTATCAAAAGTGTGACCAAAAAGTGACTTAAAGAAAAGTAGTCAGATATGACCCTTTTCTGATCAAGAATTATAATGAAAAACCAAATTTTCAATTTTTCAAATTTTTGTCAAGCTAAATCCTTATAAGCTTATAAGTGATTGTACCTATCCCTTTAAAAACACTTGCCAACTTTTACAAACATGATATCTCCAACATGCTTATGTAATGTGTGAGTGACCCTAACAGGACTCTATCTGCAATATTACAAACCCATATGTAAAGCTCTCTTTAGTTATGGTTCACCTTCATATAATCATGTCAGAAAATCACCATAGTATCAAAATCATTTATCCATGTATGCTTGAAACAGGGGAAGCATGAGAGAATGCTCTAGTTTTTTAATCGTTCTTAACCGATCGCCAATAATAATAATAATAAAACGTAGCACAAAATTATTATGTCACTACAACGATTATTTCGTGTGTTTCCTCCTATATAACAATCCATGCAAATCGTGGTCTTGAAATCAAGTCCAACAGAAACTAAGTATTATATGTACATAAAATGAGAAAAAGTAAATTGTCTCATATTTAAGCTAAATATTGATATATTGATACTGTTGAAAAAAATTATAACGAAGTTGTCATGTTTTAATAAATGTCTTCTTTTGTAAAAAAGTTATAATGGTTGAAGCTAAAGTTTAAGATTCACTCACCTAAAACAACAAGTCCTTTCCAATAAATCTCTGATGATGATCAAGCCTTTCTTTTCAACAATTTTTAATCATTTCAAATAAAACAGATTGAATTATTCACTCATAAATCTAATAATATGGCACTCGAAAACAGTTTTGTAAAGTAAAATTCAACGACTCTCCGCGTGACGCAAAGTAAAGTAAGGACTTGCCTGCCCTGCCCTCTGGCGAGCCAAAACTTGTTTACTGCCACCGCCACGTCAAGCCGCGTTGGAGATTCCATTTTTTCTGTTGACTCTATGAGAAAACTCCAACAAATCCGTCTACTGCATTTCCGGTGTTGACGTTTACGGTTTAAAAACATTGACAAGTTTCATTAAAAAATTTAAAATGGGTTTTAGGGGAAGAAAATCATCAAATAAAAATCCACCGATTCTAAGTCACGAATTCGTAATTCAAAACCATGCAGATATTGTATCTTGCGTGGCTATGCTTTTTGTTATCGGCCTTTTGGTCCAGGTATGTGGGTTAAGTTACATATTGGAAAATTTAACTGCACCGGGAATTTCGAAATAAAACTTTGAAAAAGAAAAACATTTTTTTTTTGAACGCTTGATCTTTCTGAAAAAACAAATTCTGACAAAATAATAATTTCAAGTATTATTTATTTATTTATTTATTTATTTATTTTTTTTTTTTTTTCAATATTCAGAAATTTTGAAAACAGCTTTAAAATGTTTTGTTTCATTGTTTTCAGAAATGTACATTTAGGAAATTGATAATTCACTTTTTTATAACAGGTAACATCGCCTTTAGCATATATGTTCATAGCAGTCCAACACAATGTAACTGTAGATGATCCCCATACAGAAGACATTACTTATTTTACAAGTGGATGGAAAGACGTTTGTGCTGTCTTTTTTTACTTTTTAATTTGTATAGTTATTCATGCCATAGTTCAAGAATATATTCTTGATGTAAGCATTCTTTTTCTTGTAAAACAGAATTTTCAAAGATTGTAAATTTTTAAAATTTTTTGAATTGCAGAAAATCAGTAGAAAGTTGCATTTGTCAAAGGTAAAACACAGCTTGTTTAACGAGTCTGGACAGCTAGTAGTTTTTTATCTTGTATCCGTTTTTTGGGGTGCAGACATCATTTTCAGGTAATTTGAAATGTTTGAAAAACTGCATGAAAAATCAATAATTAATTTTTGTTTTCATTTCAGAGAGAATTACATATTGAATATAGCAACACTTTGGGAAGGATATCCTCATGCTGAAATGACATTTTTGTTTAAATTTTTCTACATTATTCAGCTATCATACTGGTTGCACTGCTACCCAGAATTATATTTTCAAAAGGTGAAAAAAGAAGAAATACCACATCGTGTTCAACTTGCTACTGCCAATCTTATATTCATTACATTGGCTTATGTAACCAATTTCACCAGAGTTGGATTGTGCCTAATTGTTCTTCACTATTTTTCCGAAGCCATTTTTCATGCAGCTAGACTTTTGGATTTTGCTGATAAAAACGAAACGGGTTCTCAAGGTGGTTAAAAAATCTTTTAGATGTTGATAACCCAATTTAAAAAAAAAAAAGGTTATTAGGATCATAACATTAAAATTTTTTTCAATGACTTGGCTTTTTTTCCAGCCGGATATCTGGTGTCAAAAGTCGTATTCGTACTCGTTCGATTAGGATCAATCATCCTTTCAGTACTGACGTTTTGGTATGGGCTTTCCCTCAGCGAAAATCAAGGAATTGATGTTGCGACGGGAAATTTCAATACTCAGTTAACAAGGTTTGTTTCAGTTGAGCGAAATTCGATTATTAGATAAAATTTGATAAAAAATAATTATGCAATCAATTTTTTTCTTCTGTTTTCTTTCAGAATGATCGCTTTATTGGGAGTCGGTTCGTTGCAAGCCTATCTCATGTGGAATTTCATTACTTCCCAACTGGCCAAAATGAGGGAACAGTCAAACCTGCAACAACCATCTAAAAAGAAATCTGATAAAAAACCGGTCGTCAGCAAGAAGAAAGACAAAAAAAGAAGCCTCGAAGATGACATGAACGAACTCACCGAAGTGGATCAGAATACGGCGAAGAAGCAAAACTTGAGGTCCCGCTCTCAAAAGTCAAAATAAAATTTTTTTATTAAAAATTTCTTTTCTTTCCTGTATTCCCTTCATTCGACTTGACCAAACTTATAAGTCTTGACTGAATGGTTTCATAGCTGGTATCGGGAAAACGGGCGCTTATAAGCTAACACATATAGGCAACTTGTGTTACAAAAAAAAACAACCGAGAATTGCTCGCCTGCTTTATATTGTGCTTATGGCCCTAGCAGGCGAGCAATTCTCGCGTACTGCGGATTGCATAGCTACCCCCGTAATCCCGATACCAGCTATTGCAATTTCTCTACTCAAAAATGGAATTGAAGACCCCAGGGGAAAAAGAACAGATTCCTTTTGTTTCCTTTCTGCTTTGCTCCGATGTTTAGCTTTTGTTAAAGAATGTCAACAAAACATGGAGTCTGATCTTTTTCCCCTGGGGTCTTCAATTGTAATTTGAAATTACAGGATTTTTTTATTTATTTGATTCTGTAAACGATATTTCTATAAAATATTTTTAACTTCCATTAGGAAAATTTTTCACCTGATTACAGTTTACAGCTTTGTCAAACCAGATGAAATTAAGTGGTTTCAAACAAAATTGATCAAAATATTATGAACAAATTGGTTTTATTTTGGAATGTATACGAAAAACAGGACAACAGTTGAGTCGATTAACGACCAATGACGATCCAATTGTACGGATATGACACACTTTAAACTTTATTAAATGCAGCGATGTCTACGCTTTGAACCTAAAAACAAAGACACGTCTTATATTCTTTCTAGAAAATGGTAAAAAAAAATAAAATAAAAAGGCTTACGTGATCTTCAATTCCTTCGATGGCTTCAATCAGCTGATCCACAGACACTTTATCGTCTTCAACAACACAAGAAATTTGAAGTTTATGGATTCCGTACGCCAACGGGACAAGCTTGGAAGCTCCCCAAATTAAACCGTCCATTTCAATTTTCCTAACTTCCACTTCCATCAATTTCATATCCGTTTCGTCATCCCACGGTTTGACGTCTAATATGATGTTTGATTTGGCGATTACAGCAGCTTTTTTGGACTTTTTAGCTGCGTACTCTGCTAATCTCTGCTCTTTAATTTTCTTTGCCTCTTCATCTTCTTCCTGTTTAGGAAAAATTAAGAAATTTAGAGTTTAGATCTGTATTGTACGCTGGTGATTAATTAAAAGGAAAAAAAAAAAAAAAAAACACCGGCCCACCTCGGAGTCGGATCCAAACAAATCAACGTCATCGTCTTCGGCTTTTGCAATCTTGGTTTGAGACTGTCCCACAGCGGTTTTGGCAGCAACGGTTTGACATTGACCGACAGAAGTTTTGGTCGCCGCAGTTTGTGACTGCCCTACGCAAGTATTTCCAGGAGGGCATGTAGCGCATTTCTTTTCTAATGCTTCAACTCGTTTTTCCAAGCATTTGAATAGATTTTCTAATCTCTCGACGACAGATGTTAGTCTGGCTTCAGAGCTACTGGGGTTTACACCCAATCCAGAGTGTCCTTCCATCTGTAAAGGAATGTAAAAAGCGTTACTTGAAAGTAAGAAAAAAAAAAAGAAGAAAGTCTCGCCATAAAAACCACAATATTTGTATTTTTAGAATTTACGGTAGCCGTGCAATATGCTCATGCAGAAATAATTTAAAAAAAAGGTTTTATGTTAATAAGAAATTAAAAGTAGTAACCTTACTCACGGATTCTAAACTAGATTTAATATGCTGTCGTGCTTTGGCGACCTCCTCAGCCAGCGTAGTTTTGGGACATGATTCTTGGGACGCATTCGCCAATCCCACACCACCCTAGCAGATAGAACGGCACTAATTAAGCGTTTCGGTACATGCAATACCAAAAAAATAATAGTGGGCAAACTGCAAGTTTTTTACAAATTCATTTCCAAACCTCATCACCAATTAAGCGGTCACCACTTAAAAAAAAAAAAATTGAGATGAGCATATGACAAAATAAAAGGTTAAAATTTGTATATTAAACCATGCTGGTACTGTTGTCTAGTTTATATCGGACAGGTTGTAGTATTTTCGAATTTCTTTTAATTGGTTTCATTTTTTTTTTTTTTTTTTTAATGGAGGAAAAGCTACAATATGCAATTATCCGGTACAACTCCTGACCAAAAGCACTTAAAAACTTAAACATTTAAACTTTTTGTTTTTTAAAGAAAGGGACCCAAATTCATCATTTTTTCTTGAATCAATTTCTTTTGAGCAAACAACTGAATAATTCTTTGTATAAATGTGCCATGTAATTGCACAAGAATTCAACAAAAGGGGCCAAAATCATTGGAAGCTTATCATTCAAAATAAGAAAAAAATTAAATACAGTAAAAATTTGAAATGAATAGGCATTTGAGGCTTGACATCTTATTTTTTTTTTTTTAATCACCTGCACAAAGCTACCAAGCTTTTTTTTTTTTTCTTCTTCATGATTAAATTTATCAAAAAACACATTTTCAGGATCTTGATTATTTTTAAAATTCCAAGCTAGAGTTTACAGGTCAACAAAAGTAACAAAACTGTAATTGATCTTTATAAAAAGTAAATTGTTTTTTTTAAATTTATAATTTCCTCCTATGGAAGGTTATGAGGAATATGTCATATTTTAAAAAAAAAAAAAAAAAAAAAAAGCATGCTGACAGGTACCTAGATTTACAAATTGTCCAACTAAAGTTTCATACTTAATAAAATAGTGTTTTTTCAACATGAAAATAAGCACCATGTACCTACCCCTCTGTTCTCATCCTTACATTTTTTCTTGGATTTTTTATCTGATTTACTTTTCTTTTCCTTAGCATCCTTTTGCTTTGATTTTTTTTCTTGAAAGGAAATCAAACCCAAATTTAGTTGATTGACATTTAACAAAACAAAAAAAAAATTCAAGTCAATCAACAGAAATATAAAAACATTTACCAGAAATGCTTTCTTCCTTTTCAGATGTAAATTCATCTTCTTTATTTTCAATCATTTCAAAACTCCCCCTTTTATTGGTGTTAGAATCACCCGAGCTATTATTGTGTTTCATATTTTTTGCTTCCAGATTACTTTTGGATTCCGAATTTTTTTGACTTTTAGCTTGTGCTTTAGAATTTTTTTCTTTCACTTTTTTATTATTCACTTCTTGTCCGCTTTTACCTTCCTCACATTTTTGTCCATTTTTATGCAGCTTGTAAAGAGGAAAAAAGTATTTTGAGCTCTAAATCTTTTAATTTACAAGCTCCTTCATGCATGTAAAAAAAATTTAAAAAAATATAGCAATAAAAAAAATTACCTTGGCTAAACTTTCATGAAATTTCTTCTCTGCATCATGGTACACACATTTATCAACCCAGAATTTATCATGAACAAGGTTACCAGCCATCAGTATTAAGGATTGCACACTAAAACAATAAGAAACAGAAAAACTTACAACCCAAGATTAAAAAAGATTTAAAGCTAATTTATATATTAATTGGATGACAAATGGCAAACAATAAGCTTGGAGAAAAGTTCGCGAAAAAAAGGAAAAAAAGAGGGCAGGTCGATCGACTGTCATGGCGGCTGTAAATGGTATTCCAGAAAAGCGCGCGCTTTCATTGCTATTTGATTACATTGCATTATTAATTAAAATGAGACAAATTCTAATTTAACACATATTAAAATATATAGAAGAGGAAGTGAATGAATTAAAAAATGATACTTTAAAAGCGAGCAATGTAGATAAAAGAACTATCTAAATCAATAATAATGCTGAAGTCAATAAAACTGAGAAATTTAAAAAAAAAAAAAAAAAAAAAAAAAAAAAAAAAGGAAATTAAAGTACAATTTATTTTGTTTAGTTCAGCAGGTAATTCTTTCAAAAACCATTCAATATAACATTTTTTTTAAAAAAATATATAATTTAAATATATTTAAAAAAATTTTCTATCATTAAAAAAAATACAAATACATTCAAGAAATCATACAAAACATTGAAGAAATGAATATTTATTTGAAGATCAAATCATTTCATTTATTAACTTTTAATGTAGCATTTCCAAAAAATTTATTATCTGCCAAGATAGGTTTACCTAAATTCACTAATCCTGCAATATGATAGTCATTATATTATCAACATCATGAAGCCCTCTGAAAAGAATATTTTCCTTGAAGTATTTTAAAGACTAAATCGTTGGATGTTTCTCTCAACATGCATGTTTCATGTCCTTTATATAAGGAATACGATGAGATTCTGCAATTCAAACACTTGTTTTTTGGAGAAAACGTCTGTGCAATCAAGGATTATGCATGTATCTTTTTAATCCGTAATACAAAGAGGTATGTTTCTCTGTATTTCCTCTCGAGAAGGCCATGGTGCAGCACTTCTCAAACCTGCAGCCAAAACAGGTAGCATTTCTTCATAATAATTTTCACATGTTGCTGGTGTGACATCAAATAAAATTCCAATAAAAATGACAACTCTTGCTTTAGTTTCATAAGAGTCAATATGACTTTATCTATGATTGGTAGTAGTGAATTCGATTTCATTGTACGCTCTACTTCACTCTTCATTATTAATTCCAGACTTTTTTCAATTGATCTAAAATATGAAACATAGAAATCCCTGTGCATGTGTTCCATTCCTGATTTGTTCAAATATTATGTAATGTTTTTGTTGCACCTAATTCTTTATCCAACTTAGTTGTAGGTAGGTTCACACTTTATGGCAGTCTTCTTTAAGTTTTTTTTTTTTCAAAGACACATCTACAAAAAAAAATGAACAAACCAATTAAAATGAATTCAAAGAAAAAAAGAAAGAAATTTTTTACTACATACTGACTTTAAGAACTTACCAGGAAGGATAAAATCATTTTCAGTAAAATAATCCGAACATACATAGCAATATTTAGGAAGTTTTTTTCCATACCGTAAAACTTTCAACCACTCTATTTGTTACTTCGTTTTTCGGGAACAAATGAAGCGAAATCTCGCTGGTTCGTTTATTTTTACATTGAAGCACAGTACAATATCGATTCGATTTATTTTTATTTTTCCGTGAAAGCCCACGATCCATAATTATTTGATTGTAAATAATAAAAACACGTTTAAAAACAACACAAATATGGCGATTGAGTACCACAAATAGTGTTTCTTCCGTATAACCGCTAGAGGGCAGGTCAATAGTTTTTACTTGCGAATTCTTGATTTAGTCAAGATCAATATGCTCATAATCGATGCGGATCCTGCAAAAACACGAATAATGCTTCGGTGACGGTGCCAATTTACCGATGCAATGTAAACAATAAAAAAAAAAAAAAGAATAAAAAAAAACACCGTACCTTGTAACTAAAGCTTTTTAAGGTTGAAAGATTTTACTGAAGAACTTTTCTTTTAAGCTAAAATAACTCGCATGCGTTATAAAATACGAAAACTCTTTTGGACACGACCACCGGCGAGGAATGTCTTACGGCAAAGGAATCAAAGGAAAGCGCAGAAGACTCGCAAAGGAAAAAAAATGGCTTTTTATGGAAATAAACGGCAATGGCGTCGAACACAAATAAACAAACTCAATTACCCATTTCCAGGGTAAGAACAATTATGAAAAGCTCTCCTCTTGTAGAAAACATCAGCAACGAATCCATTCATTTGGTGGCAAAAGCAACGGTAATGTTTTAATAGCATTATTATTAGATTAGCGATCGCCTGATTTTAAACTCAACTTTCTTAACTGAAATTTAATTTCTTTTATAAAAAATGTTGTACCATTAAAAAAGATCACATATACTATAGAACCTAGAATAAAGGTAATAAAACCATGATCAATCAAACTGCTTTTCTGTATATGCCATAAATGTTGAGGAAGAAATATCTTGACCGCCAATTCTAGGTAACCAAACACTACTGACGAGTTCCAAACCTACTAACTTAAAGGCTTGCGAAGTTTTATGTTCTTGATGCTTTATGCATTCATATTATTCCAGGAATTATTCATTCAGTATTTAGCTCAGCAGTCGTTAACAACTAATAAAACCAAAAGAAGCTTGGAATACAGAGATATTGCTGAAATAGTCAATGGCGACCATAAATTGGAATTTTTAAGAGGTTTGTAGGAACTATAGACAAAGCATAAAGTCATATAGTATTCTTGTATTTAATTTTTGTTGCAGAATTAATACCTCATAAAATAACGGTAAAGCAGTATAAAGACTTGATGAATAGAAATAAAAAAAGTGGCAACACTTCAGAAGATTCAGACTCGGAGGAATCTGAAGAGTAATGTGATACATCAGTGAAATAAGAGATGTTCTTTCTTTGTTAGATTAATTCTTTAAATAAAATCTTGTATAAAGCAGCCAATATTTATGCATCAGCCAGTTTGTTCAGCAAATCATTTGATCACTTCATTGTTACATAGAATATATTTATATATTAAAGATTTTTTAATCTTCTGGAAGAAGCACTAATTCGATTTAAAATCAATACTTTTTCGAATGTTCAATTTTGTGCTTAAAATAACAGACATAATAAATTATAGTTGAGTCAAGAAGTGCCTGTATGGAGAAGTATTGTGTTAGACTAATATAATTTTTTTTACAATAGTGAATTTTAGTTTTGTGCAAATTTATTACCTAAACAAATAAAATTGATTGTTTTTTATTCATATTTAAATTAATTTTTATTCTTTTGTTACACAGTAACTTATCTTTGTTTTTAAATTTTCTCTGTTGGATGTTGAGAAGGAATTCTGTACTGCTACATCTTGTACCAGACATGGCTAACTATATACATTTATTTATTTATTTATTTTCTTCTTTTTTTTTTCTACTAAAGATTTTTACTTTTTTGAAAAGACAATTTTACGAAGTTTCAGGGGAGCATTTGAAAGGTTGATTAAAAAAAAAATTTCACTTTTTGATAATTTAGTTTACTACAGTGTAAAATAAGATTCAACAATATATTGGTCAATCAAATAAAAACAATCATTTAAAAAATAAAAGAAAACAAATAAATGCATTGACGTAATACAGAAATTCGACATTATAAAAATTTTACGCCCACGATACTCTTCGTTCCTAAATAGAACAAGAGAAGCCAAATGTTAAGAAAAATAAATAAATAAATATAAGGATTTAATTAATTACATACTGACTGAAAAAAAAATAATAATAGGGAAATACATCAATGATTTTTACATAATTTTGTCATCTTTTTCCGCATAAAGGAAAAAAGTACTCTTTAATAAAAGTTTAGTCATGATTTTTTTTTTTTGGCTTGCAACAGTCTTGTAAAGCTTAATTAAAAATTAAAAGGAAATATAAATATTTTTCAGAATTCATATAAAATGTGGAAAATACGGGCCCGTAACCAGAACGAAGAGTCAGGGGGGGCAGTTGGGCTTGTTAAGGGGGGCAATAGGCCTTCATTCCCTATACCTGTCATATTTAGCCAATTTACTCCAAGGGGGGCACCAAGTCAACCCCCCCCCCCTTGGCTACGGGTCCGGGAAAATATATCGTTCTATATTAATAGTTTTAGATAGAACCAAAGTTTGAACAAAAACAAAAAGAAACATTAACCCTTTGGATAAAACATTCTGATGTACCACTCTTATTTTCCTACGTTCTTTCTTTTGCCTTTCTTCCAGCCGCAATATGGCAGGCTATTAAAGCTGAAAATCTTGATGGAGGTGGGCTATGAATGCTTTTAAAGCAAGTATTTCTTTGACTGAATGAGAATTTCTAAAGCAATATTATTCCGACAGTCCTCTGGATAGCCAGTCAAAGCAACAATTTTTTAAAACGGTAAATTTTGACTTGTAACTGCCAAGGCATGCAGCGCCCGTGTTGGATTAATTTTTAGCCGGAAATTTCTATAGGAAATGGATCAGGATTGTTGCTTAACTGATTATTACGAAGCAAATCGAGCTGCGAATCAATCCGATAATAGGACATATAGACCGAGACATAGGACTGAGGACACGATAAATTATTTAGTACTATAATTAATATATCTTTAAGATTTTTCAGCTTGTCTTGCTGTTGAGAGCTCAAAAGGGTATTGCAAATTAGCCAAGAACCATTCGTATAACCTTCTTAGGGGAATCTTTGGATTCCCGAAATGAGGACACGAATTTAGTCAAAGAAACACGTTTGTTTTGTAGAAAAATCAGTCAACTTGCTGATCCTGGCAATTTTTTCGTCACTAAAATATACTTATTTTGCATGAAATAAATAAGATTGCCTAAACTAAAAACAAAATAAAAATCTGCATGGTTAGACGCCAAACTTAAAAAGATATATTGTACTTTCAAGGGATTAGTTATTAATCTGTGCAACCGAAAAATTCAACAAACTGAATCACAAACTGTCGTGACTTATCCAGTCTAAAAATTTATTCGGGTAACATTTCGGACTATTTTATTTTTATCCAGACAGATATCTAATGCCTCATTTTTTAAACCTCAAAAAAATCCAAATACGAGTTTTTTTATTTTAATTTTACAAAAAAAAGAACCAGGAAATCTTCGACTGGATTGGAAATGGTTATCCTGATTTTACTGCGCTCGAAACCATGCAGACATATTTAAAAAAAATTACCAAAATGTTTTTTATGTCGGCCTTCTCGATACTCCATTTTAGATAAGACAAAAAAATTACAAAATCAGATTTAAGCTTCCTATTTAAAAAAAAAAAAAATTGAAATAAGCTTATATTGCTAAAAGAATTTATCGGGCGAGAAATTTTTTAAGAGCACTTTAATCTGATATATTTTTTTTAAAGTTTAAAAATTTTATTGCTTTTAAACATTTATTTTTAAGGAGCGAAAAGTCTGAACTACTTATACTTAGACTGCCGATATAAAAAACCTTTTTTTTTTTTCATTACGTAGGTAAATAAATTAATAAATAAACAATGAGTCCGATACAAAAATATAACAATAACAACAACATTATATGGACATTTCTAGTAAAAATGTAATAAATATGGCGCTTATTCAATTTATACTATTTACCTGAAAAAAAAAAACTGAAGTTAGAAAAAAAAATTAAACTATTCAAAAGAATTATTGACAATAAAATTTACCTTAAAAAAAATACTTAATTGGGCGGAGAGCTATTGTAAAAAGCGAATCCTAGCTCCCCGAGCCCACTAGTTCGATTTGCCTATATTTTTTACGTAAATTTGAGACGGAATCTTTAAAAAGGACCGGATCTAGCCTCATATTTGAGCGGAGTAATGGCATGTATCCAAAGACAGCGGCGAAGGTATTCAAACACGTTTGGCGTTGGATAAAGTGATCCGGATCGTTCCAGGGAGACTTCTGACGTCCAGAAATTTGCTCTTTATACGATTTCCGTTGAGTTAATTTGACGTTGGGTCTCCTAGTGACGTGACCTACCAAAAGGTTCATGAGAATGTCCTCGCAGTTTTGACTTTGTTCGACAGTCTTATGAAGGAGGGGGCTCAACCAATGCGTGTACAAATAATTATAATACCGATGATAAACGGCGGCTCCGGTTAGCACGATAGAATAATCGTTCGTCCACTTGGAAGTGTAACCCCAAGAATTCTGAGGAAAAAAAAAAAAAAAAAAAAAAAAAAGAAAAAAAAAGATAAGTTGGCATTCTTTTTCGTAATATTCGTAAAATAACCGGAAAAGAATACCTTGGCATCATCCCAGTAATGACTTCTAGCGGGGTACCCGACGATCCGATCCGGGAAATGCTTCCAGACTTGAAATGCGAAATCGATCTCGTCCGTGGTGAGTACAGTGTCCTCGTCCAAACTCAAAATAGCTGCCGTCTGGATCAGGGGATGGGGGTAAAATCTTTGATTGGAAGTCGAAAACATGGTAAAATTAGTTCTATTGTCATTTTTGTCTAAAGAATTTTTTTGATATGAATTTTGATATGAATGAGGAGAATTGGGTGAAGGAATGTTGGGTTGAGCTTGATGAATAATATTTAATGGGATATGTTTCGACAATTGTGGCCATTTTATTTGAGGAGGTGGATATTTCTCCGCGCACCACATGATTATTATCTAGAATTAAAAAAATGGTTTAATGAAGGGCTATTTTTGGCGATAATTTTTCATTTTTATTCCATTACTTAGATGATTTATTTATTTATTTAAGTTTAACAAACAAGATTTACAGAATACTAATCAAAACCTGTGAATCAATAACAATATTTTAAACAAAATTCCCCTGAGCATATTGCACACAACTGTGAAACGATGATTTCCAGCCAAAGCTAATATCGAAATATTAAAATTTTTGCTCCGACACCGGGTTAGTTCCAAGATTATTGAAATCACTAAAAGGGCTAGAATTCATGAAAATGAAGGGCCGAGTTGGAACCCAAACCATTTGACCTTCGTCTGTTCGTACTTTAGTTTCTCCGAAGTGTAAATTAAATTTTATTTTTTTGTTGAAAAACCTTGAGTTTTTTTTTTTTAAAGTAATCAATTTTAATTAACGAAATAATAATTTTTTTGACTTACTCTCGCTACGAATTGACTTTTGGAAATGTTCCTTATTAATTTATACAAAGGATTGGTGTTTGTGAGAGGTCCTCCTCGTGTGACGTAAACGACGGCCGTCACGGAATCTCCGGGACTCGTCCCAAGCATATCAGTATAAAAAGGGTAATGAACGAGAGAATCGGAGAAAGTCGGGAGCGAGACCAAAGCTCCCGGCGGGCAATTCCACATGATCCCGTCCCGGGTGTTGTCGAATCCCAATCTTGATCCGATAATCTGAAATAATCATAAATAATACTAGTCCGACATCTGTGAATCTAATATGAATAAAATTTAAAATTATAATGTCGGTGTCCTTAAACGTTTGTCCTCCCACTTGAAAGCGTTTAGCTTAAAAGAGGCCGAAATATTTTAAGAAAACAAAGAAAACTTGCGTGGAATGTTGGCCTTTTAAGTTTTCCCTTTAAAAATCTCGAAGGAAAGATAAATGGTGGGAGGACGGTAGTCGAGAAAAGCGAAGCTACATCTTGTCATTTTCCGTAACATCATCTCCACTTTCTTTTTAAAGCTAACCTCGTCGCTTCCGATCATTTTTCCTATTTTTATATTCTAAAAAATCACTCTTGTAATTATTTTGGAATTAAAAAAATGTTCTCACCTCTAACGTAGTAAAAACTATTTTCTCGACGGAAGAAAAATATCTATCCCAAAAAATTTGGGTTTGCTGACGCATAGCGAATATTTTAGTCGGACTAATTGACCTAACAATATCAGGAACCTAAAATAAAAAACAAATTTTAATTAAATGCCCCAATTGAATTGAATTAAATTAAACCGGTTCAATTTCTTACTTGAAAAAGTAATCTCTCATCCGCCCAAATGGCAGCTTTCGTCCAGTCTATGACTTCTTGAAATGGTAACGCCCACCCGTTAGAGAGCAAAACCGGAATGCAACCGGCTTGGAGAGCTTCCAGGAACCTAAAAGACCCGAGTCTTCGACCTCTAGGAACCAAGCAAAACGTCGAATTTTGCAAAAGGACTTCGTAGTCGTACCTTTTAAAGACAAAAAAAAAAAAAAAAAAAAATGACAAAAGATTACTAGTGGCAAAAGTGCATATGAATTTTAAAGAGAAACATCTCGCCTATCGCTCAGTTTCCTGCCTCCTTAGAAAAAATTGAGATTTGCGGGACGGAAAAAGTTGTTAACAAGATGACGACTTCCGTTTTTTTTTTTTTATTTCAACACATGCGTGACATTCGTGAATAAATAATTTCAAACGATTTCGAGTAAAATTTTCATTTTCCAACGAATAAAACCTACATTTTATTTTTCAAAGCACAGCATTTGGATTAAAAAAAAAAAAACCGTATTACAACTCAACGGTTTGGCATCGAAGCAACTTTTTTTTTTTTTTCTTCCAAGCATTTTCAACTGCAAAAGTAAAGAATCCATGGATTCGACAACATAGAGTGGCTTCATGCATTTGTAACTAATTTTTTCGACGGAAAACATTGGATCCTATCAAAATTATTAATCAAGCCAGCATATTTCCTTTTAGCTCATGAGATGCTTTGAAGCAGTATAAAGAAGAAAAAAAGATTCTCTTGCTATCAGAGCCTTGGACTCTTGATAAATTAACTCATAATCGACCTTTTGGCACATATCTGCGCAGTGAACAAACATGCAGAGGCAAAAGCCTTTTTCTAGGCAAACCACTGAGCGATTAAGCCTTTTGAAAGCTGTTTTTCTTGCCCCTTTCTTTAAAGGATCCTCTACGAATGTTTAAATCGTTTTTCTGAGAGGTTACCGATTCATGTCGATTAAAAATTATACCAAAGACATGTATGAATCGAATACTAATTATTGCGTGACGTTGACAATACCGAGTTGATAATTACAATAATAAACAAAAGAGAACATAAAAACCATAGGCAAGGGAAAAGTAAAAAAAACCAGGCCTTTTGTATTCCGCGGTTGACGTTACCATCAACAAAAAAAAAAAAAGGATGATTATCTCCTGCATTCGACAACTATCAATCTCTTCTCGCCTAAACCACGCCTTCAGAATTTGTTTTAAAAATTTTTTCCAAGAAAAAACAATAACTTTTTTAATGATCATCGAAGGCACTCAAACCCAATGTAGGACACTAAAAAAATTTTTTTTTAAATTTAAAAACGTCATTCATAACCTAAGTCAAGGTAAAAAACGGAACCTGACCCCTGGAATTTGTTTGCTAAGTAGTAATTAGCCTTTTATTTTTATATTTTAATTTTCATTGAGGTAATATCGCGATTAAAGGATCCAGGGGAGATAACTTACCTATCATACTCTTGATTATCTTCGTCGCATCTTTCGTCCTTCATATCCTTCCAGCTTTTGCCGTGCTTGCAAGTAGTGACTAGAACCATATCCTGTTCGTTATGAAGATGGTAAAGACTGTTTCTCGTCTCGGATCCGATTCCGTGAACGTATCGTTTCCCTTTGAACGCAAGAACGTATTTCTTAACGACCGGGAAATTGTTGGAAGTGACGTAACCGTTCTCTCCCCCTTTTTCCAGGTGATTCTTGTGAAACAATGGGATGCTCACGTCGAAATTGGGTCGAAAGTGAACGATGCTCATGCTGGCTTTCGCCAAAATTGCAAAACCGTAATCGAACCCGAGGTTTTCCTCAGCGTAATCCGGCCACGTCCCGGAATATAAATTGAAGATAACGTGATTACGACCGTTGTTCCAATGAGGAAGCTTCTGGATCCTCATCGGCAAATTCCTAACGTAATCGTTGCTCAACATGTCCCGATCCAAGGTATCGATCGCTAATATGAACAGACAAGCCTGACTAGGATCTGACGTATAATATCTAGATTCTATAACAACGTTTAATATTTTTTGATAAGAAACACTAAGAGGCATTTGTACACCGGTTTCGTCCGTTTGGGGATAAACGTAAATCTTGAAGCCGTTTTTTTCGCATTTCGAATAATCGAAACAAGTTTCCATCCTGCATTTTTCTTTGATCGTTTTACTATCTTTATCGTTTGTCCATAGTTTTCTTCTTTGGTAAATGTTGACGCCTAAATCTTTATCTAAAAATTGATCGGTAATGTCCGTGTATGACTTTAAAGTCGATTCCAAATCTTCCGATTCGCTTTTTAGTCTATATCCCCCAAAATAACAATAAGCTAAAAATGCACAGCTTAATAGCACTAATAAATATCGTTTCTTTGCTTGCATTTTATCACTTATGATTGATCCTTCATGGCACTAATTTTTTTTCAGCACTAAAACAAAGAGAATAAAATTGAAGTTGAATTAATGCTATTTGATCAATTTTTGCTTCAACAGCCCTTATCTGATAAATTAGAAAAACTTGCTAATTTTTGTTTACATTTCCCAAAATGCTCATTTAAAAATGAAAATACATGAAAAGAATACAGGTCTACTGATTTTCCTTTTGACTTGCCAAGAAACATAAGTAAGGAGCTTTGGGTTTGCAATATTTTGAAATCAAGAAAATACCAGCAGTGGCAGAGTAAAAAACATATTTGGCTAATTAGAAAATTTTTTTAGACATTCGGTTAATCCTAAAAATAAAAAAAATTTCAGACTGTACCAAATTCAAAAATTCTTTCATGGTATACTTTAATTTTTTTAGTTTTGAAGTATTAATTTTAAGTTTTCATCAAAAAAGGCAACTAATCATCATCCAGTTTGATAAAATTTATTGGAGAGTATTTCATAAAAATTTTTAATGCCAAGGTAGGAATTAGAACTACTATTTGAAGAATGAAAAATATTACAATTAATGCACTTAAAAACAATCGCAAGGTAAAAAAAGTTAGGGCAACAACAGCAAAATATCTTACAACTTTTTGACTATTGTTTTACTGTGAGGACTGATATTTCACATGAAAAGTATACAAGTATAGATATCACATGCCTATGCAGCCTGTAAACATAATAGAAAGGCATTTGTGAAACAAAAACTTAATCAAAATTTAAAAAATAAAAGAGCTGTTTTTGAATCAATATATCCTAACTTAACTTTTTCCTGTGATTCACACATTCAAATGGTATTATTTTACTACAGGTTCATATATACACCATAGCAAATTAACCTAAAGTCAAGCAACCGAAACTTTGTAGCTCATTTAATATCGGTTCCCTCGTTTTTTTTCAGCATGCATCTGTTCACGATGAGGCATCGTCTTTACATCTGTGATGAGATACAAAATGATTACTTAATTCGTTCGCGATTACCGCTTATAAGCAAAATTACAGCATAACCAAAAGGCTCTTTCGTTAGAAATTTTTTCCAGGTGTGAATCACAGGAACGAGTCGGCTGATAACCCGACACTTACACTTTGTAACACACGTCCTTAATTTATCGAAATATGGAAACACATTATTTCCACTCATATTGATTCTATTACAAATAAACTGATAACTTTTTGTTTAGCATTCAACTTATATATGCAAGAACAATTCGAAAAAAAAAAAAAAAAAAAAAAAAATCCGATGTAAAGGTCAATTTTTGACGATTTTAGAGGTACGGCTTCGAGTTCACTTTCGATAAATCAAAATAACAAATTAAATAACTATTCCACGAATGAATACTTTGACGTTTTAACAACCGTTCTAAAATAACGCTTTTCCGGCCAGCATTCAAAACAAACGTACATTTTAATATACCTAAACAGCCGCCATTATGCAAAACCGATTTGCTGTGTTCAAAAATTTTACGGACAATGAAAACACGTGTGCAAACGGAATGTGGAAGGCGAGAAAGGGCACGGCAAAAGGGGATACGGCCGTATGCGTTTTACCCATTATGAGGATTATGCATTAAACGTAAAATCTTTTAATTATATGGAAATTTTTTTCTATCAGATTAAAAAAAATAGATTCTTCAGTACCGCAGATGAATTACCATTAAAAATAAGTCTTAAAAAGTGGGACTTCTTTTGTTTGGAAATCAAAATATATTCATCCGCGGCGCAGATATTTTTGAAGGATTTGCCGTAAGAGTTGGAGCGGCAAATAGTGCATCCGCTATTTCGTTTATTTTCGTCGTCCATGGTTTATCCGCTGTTTGTGTTTACAAACAATGTCAGTACTATTGTGATCGATTGTGGTCTTCATAAAAAAATATTCCAATTAATTATCACTTACGTATGGAAAATAAATTTATTGTTCCTAAACAAAACGTTTCGTCAATAACACAGCATTTTTAATAGTAAATTTTTTGTTATCATTGTTCTGCCCATTGATTCTGCACCATCTGTTTATAGCGCTTTTTCATATGAATAATCATGTGAGAATTTGAAAAAATTTAAACAAAAAGTTTAATTTTTACAATCTAATTTTATTGTTATTTAACAGCATTATGAATTAAAATAAAATGTAGGCATGAGGACATCTTATTTTTGTCTTCTAAATAAATTGTATGTTCCATCTTAAATGTCACTGGCGGCAAGATATTGGTACCTAAAACCGAATAAATGGTAAATAGTATTAATTTCAATTTTTTACATATGGTGGTGATTCGCCATCTCCAACGAGTGTCAGATGAGTGTAGTTCCTTGTTCTTATGAATACTTTGCATATCAATCTTCTATAAGCTGTTATGCTGTAAGAGTTGTTCCAACATCATTGGCCACAAAAGAAAACGGCTGCTAGTGCTGCACCTAAAATACTTTTTAATTGATTGTGTAATATAATTCATTCAACTGTTACTTGAGCCCATAGCTGATACTAAAAAAAAAAAAGAAAAAGTATTTTAAAAAATGATCAGTTATTTATTTATTTTAAAAATATTTATTTACTTGGTCAGGCAGAGCAATAAATCAAATTTTGAAGTGACTTTTGCAGTAAGTTTATTAGTTTTGCCTATAAATTCATTTAATTTTCACAATTTTCACATAACCAAAACAATTCATTGCTCCGATCCCGTTGAATTAGAATTATGATTTTCAGAAATAAATAAGTTGCATTTGTTTTTGTTTTTTTGTAATATTTTTAAAAACTGTAACAGTTGTAAAGTTTAATAAATTGAAATGATAAAGATAAGATAAGATAAAACCTACCCTTCTCTGCAATGAAGCTTAAGGGGAGGTAGTCTTACGGCCTAGCCCAATACATTCCATTTTTTATTTTTAGACCGCAAGAACTACCGCTCTCATAATGGGCGATGAGAGGGACCTACTATATTTAGACACGGGTTCCGAACCGTGTAGGACATCACAATATGATTTCACTTTGATCTCATAACAAGAATCAAGAGGTGAATGCATGGTATAAACTTGACTCGACCGCGGACCTTCCGCGTGCGAATCGGGAGTCTCACCAATGGCCTACCGCTCGCCCAATAAATTGAAATGAGCTAGAACAATTTAACCTTTTCTTTTTTTTTCACCATTTATTATAAAACTTTATTAGGCGGAGTCACCAACAATTGAATAGCTTATTCGAGGATTCAAAAAACAAGTTTTACCAAAGAGAAAATGGGGGTAAATATCTTCATCATTAAATGCAAAAATCATAACCATAATGGCAACTTTCAATAACAAAAATTTGGTTTTTTTAACTGCTTTAATGATCTTGTGTGAAGAGGAGAAAAAAGTTCAGTTCTATCTTTGCTTTTTTAAAAGCTCTTGTTGCAAAAATTTTACAATCTTGATTTTCCTTTAAACAAATAAACTACAGAGATTAAATTAATATTCATTTTATATTTTTTTATAATATTTACAGATAATTAGTGATGTAAACCTAAAATTTAATACAAAATTGTGCAAAAAAAAGTCTTATGCATTATTAGCAAAACTAAATTCAAAGTTTAAACGACTATAGCACTTTTTAAACTTACAAAAATATAATAATGTCTAAGAAATATTAGTTTTCTCTGAAACTTCTAAAACTTTTTTTTTATCTAAAAACTAATTTCCCAGTACCGTCCTCGAGTCGTGACAATCTATCGTTTGGTGATGTTTCCGCCAAGTTCAAGCGATTATAATTATAATTTTACTAAAGCAATTATTTCTGTTTTTTTTAAAAGTATTTTCCGACATATAATAATAATAATACTGCCATATAAATAAATAGTAGAAAATTAAAACGAAAACCAGACATTTAAAGCTCTACATCCTAATTTTATTCTTATCTCCCGACTCATTATCGAATGAATAAAAATACACAAGTCCGCAACATTGAGCAAATTAATCAGGGACAAAAAAACGTAAGAACGAAATTAAAAACGGAAAATTCATATAAAAGAAATTATATCGAGAACGGGATTATTCATAATGCTATTTTAACGATTTTAAAAAATCGTTTTACAAATAAACAAGAGTCCTATTTTAAATAATAAATTAATAATTATCACAATTTTTTCTTTCAAAGTAGACAAATTATATCAAATAATTCTCCAAACATTTAAGGAAAAAAAACGATTGTGATTTTTTCCGGCTAGCATGAAAAAGCGATTAAATTAACCTCAGGAAAGTTCTCCGATTGGAGCGTTTTGAAGCCACAAATCATGGATGAAGTTGTACAATTCAGCACTTACTGCCACCTGAAAACAAATTGATATTTAAATAGGGTCACAAAACAAGATTTAAATCATTCCAGAACTGTAATGCATTACAAAATTTAAAAGACTTATAAAAACATACGAGGAGGAGGAACTGCATGTCACATAAACACTTGAGGCCCGAAAATAGCATCCACTGCATGCTTATTTAGCAAAACCAGTTTGAGATTTAAATTGCACAGCGTTAAGTCCATGCGATTTAATTTGGAGACCTATGAACCTTGTGTGTAAAGAAAGTGTTTTTGTGTTTAAAATGGAAATGGAAATGGAAATGAAAATTGACATCCACAGGCGTCGAGGTAGTGCTCCCAAACAAAAATATTAAAACCATCATCCAAATTTCGTAACATTACTTATAGTTCGTAATAAAAAATGTAAGCATTTATAAAATATTCCCAGCGTGAATTTTTGTTTTTTCCAAATCTTTCGGACTTACCCTCCCCTTAAACAGGCTTTTCGCATTTTTAAACGACGAGTTGGAATGAATCGAGTTTGAGAATGAGACAGGTGCAGTCTGAAAGAGTGTCATCAGTTAACTATGAGCGACGGAAAAAAATATTCCCGGGAAACGAAAACGTTTTTAAAAAGTAATATTACGAGAATTTGAATGTTTTGAAAAAGCGATCGAAAAATTTAATCGGAAAAAAGAAATGTACCTTATACGGAGTAGGATTTAAATTTCGTTTGTGATCGTTACGGAGTGTGCTTAGGCAGTTGGTAACTCTCTCTCTTACTTCTTTTAAACTAGGAAGCGGATGTGTGATGCGTCCTTCCTTCCACCACACCTAAAAAAAAAAAAATTATTTAGATCAATTCCATCTGTCGAGACACGAAAATTTTTATTAAAATGAAATAGGAATTACCCTGTACAAAGGCTCTACTCTAGCAGGAACGACATAACATCTTTTTGATTCTTGAAAAGGATGTCGACACAGTACTTTTTCCCCTACTCTCGGAGGTTCTTCCCCGAATTTCTGCATCAGATCGATCAATGCATCCCCTGAAAATTACAAAAAAAAAAAAAAACTAAGTTGACAAGGTTTATGTGCTGACAAAAAACGACTAGTTACCATCGTTGCCGAATATTCGATAAGCAGTCTTTTTCCCCGGCATAGTAATCTTCCCGACATCTTGAGATAATTTGATTCTCGGCAAACCGTTAATTTCTACCATTTTATAAACGCAACCCAAAGCCGGTTGCTTCTGGCATGTGACGAGGTGCGTGCCGATGCCAAAACAGTCTATTTTATGATTTTGATCGTTTAAACTGAGTATCGTCTCTTCGTTAATATCGTTGGAGGCGACAATCTGTAATTTTGAAAACCAAGGAACGTTGTACCTGTAAAAAAAAAAAAAAAAAAAAAAAAAAATTACTGTAAGATTCTGATGCTTAATTAATCAATTTTTTTTTTTAACAAATCTTACTCTTGGGCAATTCGCTCAAAAATCTCTCTTGCTTTATTTGACAAATAGGCCAAATCCCCGCTGTCTATTCGAATTCCAGTAGCCATATACCCCAAATCGTTCAAAGCTAGGGCAACTGCACAAAAATTGAGCAACCCACTCCTGCAAAAAAAGAAAAAAAAAAAAAAAAAAAAAGTAGTATTAGAATCAAGTTTTCTAAAACTGCTAAAGAGCATAAAAAGAAAAGTCGGCTAAATTTTGCAGAGTCGAGTCTTTCCCTATTTAGGCTCTCTAGTTACAATTTTCTCGCAATAAAATAAAACTACTCATGAGAAAATTCTCTGCTATTTTCCATCATTTCTAATCTTTCAACTTTCAAAGCGTCCATTACGGGAAAACCCCGATTCCGTTCATTTAAATCGGTATTAGCGGAAAAAATTTAAATATCTTTAGTTAACTGATTTGAAAATTCAGTGAAGCGAAATCAATAGCCAAGTAGAGAAGAAAGCGAAAGCAGAATGAAAATTCAAGACTGTTAACATTTCCTTATCGTGCATTCTTACAGAAAAGTGCGATTCTCCATCATTTTTGACACATAACACATATTGTTATTTTCGCGTCGGTAATCCTCTTGCAAGCAACTAAGGTACTTAGATCTAGCAGGAAAAAATATGGAACTCGCCCTCGGTAAATAATTATTTCTCTCTTGCTCCTTTACTTTGCGAGCGGAAAAAGTCATCTCTTCTCTTTAATAATGCACGATGGGCAATTAACAGGTCCCCTAAAATATGGAACCAATAGTGAGATTTAAAAACGAAAAAAAAACTACGTAGTCACAGTAAATCAAAATCTTAATTCTAAAAAAGAACAAAGCTAGAGGTAGAGCCCTGCTTTGACCGATTTTTATAATCTGACTTGCCAACTGTAATTTCGAAACTTTCATGTTTGCCTTTCCAAGTATTAGGCATTGAAATAAAAATTCGACTTTAAAATCCACAGCTACCATGTCATATTTTTAAGTTTTTCCAGAGATTTTCAAGTTTAAAACTTTTTTTCAAAAATCAAAGTTGGTACAGATATTTGAAAAAAAAAAAAAAAAAAAAAGTTTGAAGTCATGAACAAATATAAAGAGATAAAATGTAAATATGCGAAGGGATTGTTAATAGGGGGGGAAATGAAAAAACTTTGGGCTAAACCCAAACCAAACAAAACCGAGCCCATGCAGGCCTCTACCTAGTGTTACAGCGGAAGCTAGGAAAAAAAAAAAAGAAAACAAACATGCCAAGATTCAAAAAGATAAAAATTAAAATGCAACTACGCGGCTACCAAGTATTATTTGAAATCTGTAAAATCAAAATCTAGCAATTAAAAGCTTCCAAATTTCTTCAAAAAAAAGTGTCACATCTCACTAAAGGTGCTGCAGGGCATACTAGATCAACTCTTTGCCTTATTTTAACACACAGCAAAATAATAAAAAGGTAAAATAAAATACTAAAAAATTGTTAGAGTTGATCGGAATTATTTTAACGATCGAGAATGAAAATTTGCGATCTCTTTTAAAAAATAATTTTTGAACAGCGCGGATGTCGCGGTCACGCCGAACTTCAAAAAATCGGCTTTCCATTTTTTTTTTCCTTTTTTCAAAAAAGTAAACCAAACATTTTCTCGTCAGAAAAAAACTTTCCGACCAATAACAAAAAAGCGGAGAGAATAAACGTTAAAAAAAAAATGGGAAAGGGGAGATTTAGCAAAGAGTCGGTCTTAGCCCCTAGTGATACCTCTTGACATCATACGTGTCGACAAGCGCCATGAATCCGTCGGGAAAAGCTATTGCGAAGGAAATTAGCGCCGCGAGTTCTCCGTCGCTGGCTTCTTCGGTCATAACGTTCAAAAGGTTCGAGATTTTATATCTATAAACTTTGGACATTTCTAATAGATCGTGCTTGACTCCGGTTCCTTTGTGCTGCAACATCTTAAAAAAACAAAGTGCCAATTAAAAATTTGAGCTAAGCTATCCCCGTTGAGCGTCGGGACTTTGACTTCCCATACCTTGGTTTTGAGTTCGCGAACATCCGTGAAGGACGTGATGTAAGAGTGAGCGTGAGTGCCTCTGACGGGAATGTTAAACATTTTGCCGGCTAAAACGTTGCTGGTTCCGTCAAAACCGCCTGAAAAAAAAAAAAAAAAAAAATCAAACTGATCAAAGTTTTTATTTTTTTAAATGTACAAAGTTTCGGGGGAGGGAACCTTTTCGATTTAGCAGTATGCATGATTGCACCGTGATTGAGTTTCCCCAACTTGTGATCAATGTTAGTCGATCACGTTATACCTCAATCTTTTGCAACTCTGACAGAACAGGGGAAACGGAAATATCGCTCTTTGTCTCTCAAGGTCATCCGAAAACAATGTCCAAGGTTAACTACAGCATGGTTTTATAGAAAAGAAAAGATTCCCCTCAATCGATATTTAATTTCAAAAAAAAAAAAAAAAAAAAAAAAAAAAGGTGCACAAATGAATAAAAGCTGTAGTCTTTTACTGATAAGGACAAAGAAAATAAAGAACGACCTAGACATTCGTGTCAAAGTTCGGTCGCACTACACCTATTGCTATTTTTTTAAAAGATAAGAGCACGTTGTGACAATGAAAATTAAACGTCATGACCTACATAGTGAAACCTATATCGGCTCCGGTCAATCATTGACTAGCAAAAAGCGGAACCGACTTTCCTGACCTGCGACTATGGATTATTTATGTACGTATCCTGATTTTCGGTCATGTCTTTCCTATTTTCAAATGATTTTTTTTTCTTCTTCTTCAAAAATGCAGATGCTGCCATTTTTTCCCATTTTCATAGACTTCCTCTTGGTTTTCTTTTTTTAGTCGTCTTTATCGCAAGAACCTTTGACCCGTAATTTTTGTGCTTATTAATTATTTATAACTTTACGCGTATAATTTTCTTATCTTTGTTTAGAAATATTTTCGTCCCATCATGCTTTCTGTCAATTTTTTAATAAAAAAAATTAATATCTCTACGTTAGTCTCATCAGTTTTTATATCAACGTTGGCAAAAAAGAAAAATTGGAAAATAACGTTTGGTTCGGTATTTGCCAATTCAAAATCCTATCTTCGGCCGTCATCTTGGATTTTTAAAAATTTTGGGCTTCTGCCTTTTGAATAAGCTTCGAGCAAGGAACGACATTACGACCCAAACGCCCTTAAGCTAAGCATGGCCAACGCTCTTATTAAGAATAGATGGGATCATGTTCGCTGAATGTCTTTAATCGATTGACCAGATAACATTCTGAAAAGAATAATTCCAGAGGGATGATTTTTAGTCGGAGATTTCCACTGACTACATTGGTTCAAGTTCTAGGTTTGGTTCAGTTAAGAAGCATAAAAATCCCGGTTCTCTTCTTTTCCGGTTTGGTTTTTAATTCAGCTTAATTTTGAGTCACTACCCGAAATATTTTTTCCAAGTCTCATGGTAAATCATTGGACTTTAAAAACAAGCTGGAAACTAAAATCTAAAATCTGAATTTTTTGCATGTTATCTTTGCAAAAAAAGGAAAAAAATTAAAAACTTTTATTTTTGTTGCCGGAATATTAATAACGAAACATAAAAGGTAAAATGAAGAGCGGAAAAAGGGGGGTCAGGGGTAAAATGATTAATAGGTGATAGAATGTGGATGGTACAAGTATTGTAACAGAATTACAGCAATGCAGGAATTATACGATTCATTCATCTTCAAAAAAATAAAAAAAATAAAAATTTTTCACCTTCTACCTCCCCCACCCCCACCATCCCATTTTCCCGACACCAACAATCGGAATATTTTCTCACCTATATATGCATATTTGGATGCGGAAAGGCCACCGTCGGGTCCTTGAGCTCGTCTTAAACCGAATTCGAGTAATTTTATGTGCTTTCCGGCTGCCATCCTATATCGAGCTGCATTCGTGGCCATTAAACTGAAAATTTAAAAAATTGTATGATACTTATAGTCTTTTTCGAAGGGAAATAACACATTGTTTACCTAGCATAGTTGACTAGAGTTAGGAGAGTGGTTTCCAAAAGTTGAACGATGATCAAAGGCCCTTCCAGCCTGAGAAGAGGGACTCTTGGAAACACGATGGAACCTTCATCGATTGCGTGAACCGTTACCGTAGCTGCCGTGACGCTTTTCAGGAAATCGTAAAAGTCATTTTCCATGTGATGTTCCTTCAAAGCCTCTTTCAGATAATCTATGTCTGAAAAAAAAAAAAAAAAAAAAAAAAAATTAGGTAACGAAAACAAGGACAAAAATAATCAACTCACCGCTGTCGGAATATCTAAAATTTTCTAAAAATTTTAATACTTCTTCTAGGCCGGCAAACACGGTAAATTCTCCTTGGAAAGGGTTGGCTCGGAAAAAAAGATCGAAAACTGCGTTGTCCTCGGTTTTTCCTGATTTCCAGTAGGCGTAGGCCATTGTGATTTGATAGAGATCTGAAATCAAGTTGAACATTCCGGTTGCAAGTTTAAAATTTTCTTTAGGGATATCAAGGGGGCAGGAATTTCCTTCCTGAGGACAGCCAAAATAAGTCCAAGGATTTTATTTTCAAAAAAATGTATATAGCTCAAATTCGGTTAACTACGACTAATCGTGGACTTGGGGTTCGTAATCTACTGCTTTTCCAAAATTCGAGTCTCCATATTTAACGTATGCACATAAATCTGGTATGCAAGGAATGTGGAGATAATAGGCCCCAGGGTTCAGATTCACCTCAGTGAATCAAAGATAAGAGATGTTGACATACCAAGGAATTTACACGATTGGCATTTGTAAAATACATTTTCCCAACTCATGATGAAAAATAGGATTTTAACTGACTAACTTTTGCGGTCAAAGTACGTCTTTTCCCCACGTAAAATTTCGTCCCGTTGAGATATTATGAGTATATTTAAACGGCTGTTCAGTTTGAGATAAAGATGTTCTTTGCCTATAAGGTTGACATAGGCGAAACACGAATTCTAACGAAAGTTTCTGTGAAAAAAAAAAAAAGAAATCTGCTACTACGATCTGCAAAACGAATCGTAACTTCAATATGTTCCATAAGCGAAACACGAGATTTGATGCGAAAACGACTATGCGTGCGAGGAGTTGTTTTTGTTTTTTTTAAGATTATGTTCACTATGTGCAATATTGATGAAAAAAAAGAACGTTAAATAACTTAAAACTCCAAATTAGTTAATTAAAATCGGAAAAAGATTAAAAAAGAACAATATAAATTTTTATCTTTAATATTATCCAAAACTTTTGATTCTTTAACAACGTACACATGACTTTTTTTTCTGTCAACTCCGCACTTGTGGAGGGGGAAATCTTCACTCCAACTTTATATCAATTCATTTAAGCCTCACCCGCATTAAAACGACACCAAGAACTTTTTTTTTTTTACACATTTTTCAAAGGTTTTCTGCCGTTTCCCATCCTAAATTTTTCAAAAAATCCCGTGGTTTTCATCACTCGTTGGGAAAAATAGCTACCCCTAAGGGTTAGGCAAACGGAGTTGTTTTCCAAACGGGGTGGGCGTTAGCCACACTCGAGGCTCGCTTCGCTCGCCTCTCGTGTGGCAAAAAGCGCCCACCCCGTTTGGAAAACAACTCCTTTGCCTAACCCTTGGGATAATATCTATTGTCCTGCCTTCTCATTGGCCAAATAATCGAAGGGTACACTTAATATTTTTGGACTTTTTTCTTCTGCTACCACTATTTTTACGTTTTTTTATTTTTTTAGTTGATTAATTCTAATTGAAATACTTTGGTATCTCCACTCTACGTGCTTAGACCAGAAAAAGACTTAGTAATTTATAATCAAGTGGAATCACAGAAAAGTCAAAAATGAGTGATTTAACGGAGAAAAAGTAGATCTCTTATGCAAGCTGCAACAACAAAATTGTAAAATCTGGCAAAAAGAGGTCAAATAAGCCTACTTTAATAAATATTACAAGTGATTTATTTTAGGTCCACTTGACTACCGGAAATGCATTGATATCTTTACTCTGGTCGTTCAAATTCGAAAAATGACGTCATCCCTCCCCCAATCCAATAAAAATATCGGAATCCCAGAGAAAAACAATCATCCTTTTCGCTAAGATGGTACAGTTAACTGCTCTAGTGGCAAGTTATTGGAATGTTATTGTTTTCCCTTACAAAAAGCGGTGGTAAAGTAAAATAATTGACTTTGAGAGGTGGGGTTTGGCACTAAAATTATAATCATACGGGAGGGGGTAAAAAATACCAAATTCCAGAATTTGAGTCCTTTTTAAATACTAAAAATAATTAAAGAGTACACGGGAGTCTTTTTTTCCCGTATGCCCTTTAATTGCATTATAATGCAACAATGTCCAATTTAACTCTTAAATTATTGAGGAAATAACGAACATGTCGAATTGCAATAGCGGTAACATTGGTATTTCAGCTAGATGATACCGGTATTTTTGTTAACGTTGAAAATTTAGAAAAGTGCTAAAAACTAATATTAAAGACAAAAATTTCAGTTTGTTCTAAGTGTTTTGACTATGTCTCATCCAACTGATAATTAATTACATCATATAATAAATAACGGTACCGAAGAACACTCTGCGAGTTGGAATCCAAAAAGAAAGTTGAGACATCAGCCACTTTAGAGCTACATTTAGACATTTTAAAAATGATCAGCCACTGTTTAATCGACCTGATCAAGAGCTAACAGCCTTAGCCAATTTTATTTCATTTTTAAAAAATGAAAGATAAAAACATTTTTTATTTTTTTAAATTTTCCAACAGCCTAAAACTGCTTTAAGGCGGGGGGGGTGTCATTCTCTCAGTTGGGCTTTATCGGTATGTGGATCAAAGAGGGAACCGGGAAGATGCTCAGTAAAAGAATACACCAGAGGCACCTTTTTATTTCTATTTCCATAAATATTGTAGCTTCTCATCAAAAGAATAGGTGAATAAAAATTTGAATTTAGCCTATAAGAAAAAGGTGAAATTTAGTACAATATTGCTTTTAAAATTCTAAATACCGGTATTTTTGCAATTTTCATTACCTCCGATTTCGTAAGTCTTTTTCGTAATCTACAAGGATGGAAATTCAGATAATTGGTCGAAATGAGTTATTTTCTTTCTTTACTGCAAACCAAATCGTCTGACACTTAGGCTAGTCATTCGTTGATACGGGTGTTGAAAATATGGAAAAATTCCACGAGAAGTAAGGAACAGGTTTAGGAATATTCCACCGGCGTAAAAAAACGAGGGATGCGAATAAAACGATTTCCATAACAATTTTCATCATTCAAGGTCTACTGATTAATGATAACGAAAACGAAACAAATAGAGGACTCTCATATAGGGCTGTATAGGTCCATTTTTAAAAAACCATACGACTCAAAACAAGTAGCTTTCTTCAAAACTTCATCCAGAGCAAGAGGATTTTTTACATAAATTGCATGTCATTGTGTCACTTGTAGCCCAAAATTAGTTAATTCTACTTTTACTGAGACAATTAAAGCCTAAATTATTTTAATTGGCAAAATTTTGTAAAAAATTCTATGAAAATGTAAAAAAGTAACTCGTTCAGACTTCTTGTAGTTAAAATATAGGAGGATTATAAAACAGTAGGCACCCCGTCACTTTCCCTCGGATTCCAAAAACGGATAGGCTGGACTATTTCTTTTGGTCCAATTTGCCAAATATATAGAGGGAAAAAACGATAAACTAAAGTGTTAACATTTTCCTATTCAATCGGGTTATCTTTTGAGATATTAGATTACTAACTGTTCGTGATACTCCATTGTGCTCCAAATAAAAAGTGTTACAAGATTTCCTTCAAATCCTGCATTCTAAAACTTTTTCCTTCCAAATTTTCTATAGAGTTTGCGTATTAATTTGACTATGGTCAAACTATTTTTTTTTTTTTTTAGCAAAAATGACCGGGGAAATCACACCCTGGTACCAAAATATTCCGAGCCAATGAATTTTCCCTCGGCAGCAAATTTGTGCCGTTAAAAGAAATTGAACTAAAACTCTTTTCAAAAGTTTCAAATCGATTTTGATTTAGTGCTTTGAATTAAACTTTTTTTGAAAGGAAAAGAGATGACATATTCCCACAGTTAACATGCAAAGGCGTCAATCACGAAATGAAATATTAGAAACCGATAATCATATCAAAATCAGGAAAGAAAAAAAAAGAACAAAAAAAAAAAAGAATAGCGAGGAAAATGATTTGGATTTCTTCCTCGTGATAACATAACTTGAAAATATTCATGTCAACGGTCGTCGATACGAAAAGGATTAAAACTACCCAAGGCTATCGAGATAGCTGCGTGACAAAAAGGAGACGAGATTAAACTGCACTCTTAAAATATTTAACAAACATGTGCAACAAAATTCGATTAAAAAAAAAAAAATAATAATCACCGTCCTAAAATCCATGCCTCAAAAATCGAAAAAATCGCCGCGACTTGCGGTTTGCGCCGAAAAATCCATTTTTTTTCCTCAATTTTTTCGTTAGCTTTCCGATTTTTTTGGCCTACCCGGGTCTCGAAAACCAAATAAACCGGAGGGAAAAGCAAAAAATTAATGACCGAGGCGTGTCGTCGCAGGGAGAAACGCTCCAACGTCCCCTTTCTTTTCTTTCATGTTCGCTCCTGGGTCCAGGTTGGAAAATTTAGGAATCTGCTTTTAAAATAAATATTCTTTGTTTTCCCGATCATTTAAAACCAAACCCCGAATTTTTTCAAACATTTTTTCCGTGAAAAATCCCCGATTAAAAAAAAAAAAAAATTCGTAACCTTGAGAATAAAAAATGATTTCCAAAATGGCGTTTCAAAGCTTTTGGTTTAAAAATAATTTTTTGGTTTGGGGACTCGAAAATAATGACCACCCACTCTTGTACGCCATTTTTCGACGCTTATTTTAGCCAGGGTATTCTTTTTCCAAAAGCATTTTAGTGAGTAATCACCGCAAGCCCCGCCATGTTCAAATCTCAACTTGTCACGGGTGGCACTTACGCCTTAAGGTCTAAAATTCTCTGGAATGTATTCTTATTTAGGGCATACATTTGAATGGAAGAGTAGGAAAACTAATCCAAAAGGGGGAAGGGCAAGGCTAAACTGGAGAGACAGAAATAAAATATTTTAACGCTTCAAATTATTCAGGTAGTATTTTTATATGGTTTTTGGTCAATGGGTTAATGGAATGCTCAATAGGACAAATAAATGTTCAGTATTTTAGTTGCCAGTTACTTGCATGTACCGACCAAAACAATTTTTAATACTGATTAAAAATTTTAAAAAGTATCTGATCTGACCAAAAAGTGAATTATTATACCTACTGGCCAATTAAATGAAAAGGTATATTTTAATTAAGCAAGACCGAGGCAAGGTTTTGAACTGAAACAGCCTGGAGGAATTGCAAAGTGACAGAACGATGAGTGGAAAAAAAAAAAAAATATTAATAATAATAAGCAAGCGAGGTCTGTAGGTCCGACCCTAGGGAAAGGGGAGTTAAGAGATAAGGGAAGGGAGGAAAGAGGAGCGAAGCGACGAGCCCGTTGACAAGTGAAGTACAAAAAGTCCGCCAGAGAGTGGTTCAAGGGGTGGTAACCATGCCAGAACAAAGGCAAACCGAGATCGGGCGAGGAGCAAAGCGACGAGCCCATTGATTGGAAAAAATAATAGTAAAATTGAAAACAGGGAAATAGGGCAAACACAAATTACAAGCAATCGAAATTCCGTGTGGGGCCCAAAGGGGCCGCCTGCTCCAGGCGACCTGCTGTCCGACTCGAGAGCAAGGACCTACGGCCCTGCGCTCCATTTGCTAGTAATAATACAATTAATTAGGGCACCATTTAAAATAAATAAATTTCTTTCATTTCTTTTTGCGATGGGAACAGAAGCAAATGTTGCAATTTACCCAAATACATGGACAGGGATTAAAAATTTAAAACTCAACGATAACCTTGTGACAATGGTTAGTTTTCGGTTTAAAAAAAAGAAAAATGTAATGACATTGGGACACGCGAGGATTCACGGGAGTCATGCGATTCATATATTACAAACACCTGAAAGATGCGACAAAACATTATCCCCTAATCCTGGCATCGCCATCCATGCCGAAATTGCGGTGATTAAAGTTTCAGTTTCCCAGACATGGATCGACTTGCAAGGCAGAGGAAAAACTTTGCACAGATAAAATTGTTTGTTTAACAGCATGGACATTGTAATTGTAATTGTAATTGTTTTTATTTTGTTTACATTCAAATCTTCATACATTTTTCTAGGATTTCAAACTTAATTTTTTTTTCTCGAGATTTTTCCGAACTGTGAAAAAGCATCCAGAATACCAAATATGATTACTCTAGTAGGGGTAAAAGCTTCTAGGCAATTTCAAAAATATTTCTGCAATGCCTGAAATTTTTTTAAATGTCGATCATTCAAAACTTTTTTTCTTTAAATCTAGGAAAATTTATTCATTTCACATTTCTTTTTTCATAAGGGTCTGGTGATGCACTGAAAGAGGGCATACCATATTTTATTCTTATTGATTTTCAAACAGACTTATATTTAAAATGTTCTTTCTTTTCTTAAACCTTTGTTAATTCTGATTTTCTGCATTTCAAATATAAAAAAAAAAGATTCATTAATTTAATAAAAAAAAAAGATGAATAATTTTTCCAAGTGAGATTAGATACACATTTTTGGGTTTCTTCCCATCTTGTATGCCTCTAGAATAAAAAAACTTTTTCAACAATTCCAGTGAAAGAAAAAAAAAAAAAAAAAAATCACCTGTTAAATTTATAAAATATTTGTATTTACATGTCTGATAATGCAAACACTTTAATTTGTTAAAACTTCTCCACAACACATCATCAATAACAACAACAAAAATAAAAAATAAAAATAAATAAAAATAAAATGATGTACCTACCTGTTAGCAATGGTTGCACAATTCCGCTTTGCCCATTGACATTCTGTTTAATTTTTTTGGTATTGTTGGACATTTCGTCGCATTGATGCCGTTTTTCGTTTGAATTTGACGTGGTGCTCATTTTGGTTTCGAAATTGCTGTTATACATGACATAAAATCGGTGCGAAATAAAATCAAAACAAATTTTTTTCCCCTTTCGGTTTTAGGTTAAGTGGAAAAAGCTTAACCTTGATTTGACATTGTATGTATCCCGATTCGCGTTTTTTATTACAATTTATGTCAAATAACTTGGAATTTCGCTTTGACTAGCTTCTCTCGCGTAGGAAACGTGATTGAAAACTAACCCATTTTGTAGGATAACGAATGAAACAAATCCCGATTACTTCTTCTCCCTCCATATTGATTCTAGAGGTCAAATCACATGTGACAACATGCGCGCGAAAATCGTGACTGGTACTGCCAACTTAAACTTGGGGAAACTTGCAAAAAAAACTTTTCCTCTTCTACTCTTTCTCTTTTCTCCTTTTTCGTTTTTCAGGAAAGGGTGACTCCGGCGATTCTATTCTGCGAACCCCAGCTAAAATTTTTTGCTTCATCATCGATCTTAACAAAAGTTTTGAGTTTCAAAAGAAAGAAAAGGTTCATATAATTATGTAAAAAATTACTTGGTTAAAAATTTTTGTTTTTATTCTTTAAAACTGAAAGAAAATTTAAATTTTAGGCAAAAGAATAAAGATCGTAATCGATCGCTTTTCTTGGCTTTTGCCTAGCAACTAAAGCTAAAGACTAGATAAAATATTTTACTAGTACAAAATATGTTACATATATGCCTATTTTCTTTCGCTGAATTTCAAAAATGCGACGCTCTTTTTTCCTGAATTTCAAAAATATTTTCAAATGCTGAAATATTTGCACTTCAAGACCTAGAAATTTTTTGAAAACCTCCTTACCACCCAGAAAATAGAGACAAAATATTTGAACGACCCCAAATATAAATTTTAAAAATATAAATAAATATGAAAATCACACATAATTAAGGAAATTCAAAACGTTTCACAACATGTTTCCAATCGATCTTTAAACTAGCACAAATAAATAAATAAGTAAATAAATAAATAAATAAATAAGTAAAACAAAATAATAAATTAATCATAATTAATTAAGTCTTGAAAACAAAATTTTACAGCTGTAAAATGAAAGCAATTCAACTGTGCAAGGGATTCTGAAAATTAAACTATGCTAAATAAATTAAAAACTGAAAAAAAAAAACAAAGAATAAAATCATTTAAAAAACTTGAAAACTATTACATGACTGAAATTAACCCTAGCAAATAATTGATTCATTATAAATATAAATTGCATTCAATTAAATTGTTGCAGATTTTTTTGGTTGAATTAAGGTCGCGTAAGGTCGTTCGAGAAACTCAAAAAAATGGCCAGGCCATTTTATTTATTTTTTAAAACAAGTAAAAAAAATTTTAACGAAGCAATAATAATTATAAATTACTTTTAAGCAACCCAAAAATTACTGAAGACTAGAAAATGATACAATGAAATGGATTTTAAAATTTATAACAATTCAAAATTTGGCACTGGCAATAACCGAATAAATACGTCTTAATCCAATCAGAGCTTAAAGCGTGCACGTGCCGTCTATCGATTAATAAATTTTTGAACCGTTTTATTTGGACTAGTTAGCACAAGTCTTTTATCCCATAATTTCGGCAGCCCTTTCTTTGTCTCTTTCTACTTCTAATGGATGCATTCTTTTTCGGTGGGAAAAACAATTCCCGGAACTGGCAAAAGCTTTCGGGCAATACGGGCACTGATATGGTCTGGCTCCAGTATGCTGATTTATATGAAACTGAAAAAAAAAAATATATATATATATTGTTTTCGTAAATTTAATTCAATTTGGCAACTGATGTTTTTAAAGAAATTGAATTTTTACCTTGAGATCTTGATTCCTTTTAAAGGTTTTACTGCACAAGGGACACTTGTGAGGCCTTAAATCCGAATGAGTGATACTATGGGCTCTCAAAGTGGAATTTGTCGGGTAGACCCGTCCGCAAACTGGACACGGAAATTGAACACCTCCGTGATAATCTTTATGCCTAAACAAGTTAGCTGCTGTTTTGAACCTATAAAAATTATTTTAAAATCCTCTTCAAATTTTATAATTAATAAAAAATATTGAAAGAACTTACACTCTTCCACAAATATCACAGCCATATTTTCCCTTCGGCCTGTGTGTTTCCAGGTGAACTTTCAAGTTACCTTTGGTCGATATTTTTTTACCGCATATCGGGCAAACGTACTTGAGGAGGTGAGGGTTCTCCGAGGGCTGGGCAGTATGGAGAACCCCATTGGAAGAATATACTTGACTATCTTCGAGATCTACGTTTCTAAAATCAAAAGAATTCGGTGGCATTATGCTTAGCTTATGCAGGATAATGATAGTGGCAAAAACGTACTTGTGAATCATTGTTCCACCGTTAGCCTGAGATTTTCTAGCTTTAGGAAGGTGAGACCATAAATGGTTTTGCAGCCCTATATCCGTAATAAAAGATCGGGGGCAAACGGTACATTTATAAGGCTTCCCTAATTTTAAGCTAGCGATCACAGGATTCAATTTTTGTTGATGTCTTGTCATGACCAAGGGAGGCGGATCCGTGGCCGATCTAAAAATAAAAACAAAACGATATTATTTGTCTTTTAATTTTTTACTACAAAAAGCAACCATACTTTTTTTCGGAGGATTTGTCGGAAGAGGTGATGTGTACTGTAGAGTTGCTGTTGCTGCTTGCGCTTCCTTCCGCAGTCGAGACATCCTGGCCGTCCTGAGAATCTTGTTCTATTTCGTTCCCGCTTTGACTGGCATTGGAAAAATATAACATCGGGTCTACTTTGACTTCCATTTCCGTTATTTCGATATCGGAATTTTCTTCGTTTTCCATTTCGTTTTCACTCTCTTGCTCCGAATCTGACTCCTAAAAATTATAAATAATTATAAATAATATAAGTGTTGCTCATTAAAAAATATTAAATAATTTTTACCATTTCATCTTTTATAATCTGATTAAGTCGATCCTCTTCTATTTCTTCTGCGATGTCCTCGTCTTCGGGATCTGCCGGTTCTTCTTTTATTTCCGGTTCCTGTTTCACCTTCATCAAATAATCATGATCCATGTCCAGAGTCATTTGTTGCTTTCCCTAAGAAAACGAAAAATTAAAAAAAAAAAAAAAAAAAAAAAAAATTAGTTATGTTCTGCTTAAAATGTAAAAGAGTTGCAGGGAATTTTTAACAAAATTTCTTCTAAAAAAGAGGTACCCTTTTCTCTTCCTTTTTTTTTCAACAAGCTACCCCTCCTAAATGAAAAACCCTTGCTACACCTATTGTTTCTCTCCAGAAGCGAAGGGGATAAAGGAAAGAGATTTTAAAGGGAGAGTCACTTGAGAAGTCCAAATTATTTGATCGCGAAAACGAAAGAAAAAAAATCAGAGATAAAAAAAAACTGATGAACCAAACTTATCGGAAAAAAGTTAGAGGGGAAAAAATCACGGTATAGAAATCAAGATCTGGGACGGGAAAAAAATTCGACATTGCCCGCTTTTTAAAAAAAAATTTTTTCTTTTAGAATTCGAAAAATGAAAATCTTTCGGGATACCAGGAGATTTTCGAAATTACCTAAAAAGCCGGGAATAAGTTTTAATCCCGAGATAAGAGTGACATGGGAGTTTATACCTTGGTGACCACAGTGACCCCTGCCCCGTTCTATTTAATTTACCTTAAGTAACAAGGAATGTAAAAGGCTTGCGTTGGGCTTTTCTTCGTCTTGAATAACGAGACGATCGCTGTCGCTCGTATCTTCCCCGCCATTTTCTTCCTCGACGGAGGATTTTCTTCTGTCTTTATGGTGGGGGAAGCTAATTTCTATTTCTACGGTATTTTCATTTTCATTTTTATCTTCTTCAGTTCCTAGCTCCTTTTCTTCGACTTGGATTTCGTTGGGTACGGTCCCGTTAGCGATCGGCGTAGAAGTTTCGTCGATTCTAACTTCGTTGCTGTTTTCTCCGACTTCTTCAACCGCGACATCTAGATTCATTTCGAAATTTTCGTCACTTTCGCTTCTGAGCTTTGTTTTGGAAGCTTCTTCGGCTGATTTTTCGTTTTCTTTCCCAACTTCTTTATTAATGTCATCTAAACTTTTAATCTTTATCTTGGGTTTCTCTTGTTTTGCGGCTAACAACATGCGAAATTTTTCCTGCATTTCGGCGGCCATTTTGGCGAATTTGTGAATATTTTCTAACTTTTTCAAACACATCGTGCACACCATTTTTGGTAAAGAATCCTTGATCGAAACCTAAAAAAAAAGAAAAAAAAAAAGGATTTATATAACTAAAATATGGATTATGCTCCCGCAATGGATTTATTTTATTTTATTATAAATGCCATCGATCATGCAGAAGCTTTAGAGGATGACAACGATGCAGTGGTTATTATTCATAATCGGGATATCAGAAAAAAATATACATGATACTATTTTAATCCTCACGAGATTTTATTTTTATGATGTAGGGCGCATTATAAATAACTAAACGTTTTGTTTCGGGTTTTCTTTTGGCCAAGGAATAAATACAGAATAAATAATTTCATTAAAGGTTTTTCAGAAGCCAAAAAGAAAAAAGAAAAATTAAACTTGGACTGCAGTTCAAAAAAAATTAGTTTAATCTCCCCCCCCCCCCCCCCCCCCCCCAACAAAAGCACACTACAGACTTTGTGGCCTGGGGACGCTCGTCCTCCCAAATCTGAAATTTCTTCAGCTTATTTCTGAGCCGATCTCCCTCATTTCCATTAAAAACAAGGAAATTTAAAATTTAATAAGAAACAGGCTACTTTTAAAAGATTCTAATTTACATATTAAGCAATTTTATATAATCGGTTTCTTTTAATGTCCAATTTAACACCTTTTGATTCTGAGGCGAAAAAAGTACCGTCTTCACTATATCTTATAGGACCGGTCTAAATTTCTACTTTTCTCTACTTGCACGAACTTTTTGCCTTTTCTTAAAAAGAATTCCTTTTCCTATCCTTAACCAATATTTTCTGCATTAAGATTAGGGATACCTGTTAACAAATCTCAATTAATTAAAAGGATTTACTTTAAACGAAATCCATGGGATTAACGCATCATAAAGAGAAAATTCAAAAGTATAGTATTGATTTTAAGCATCTCGAATTCGCGCAAACTCATTTATAAACTGATTGACATAAATGAACGGCTGCCCATTCTACCAGGAAAAGCCGAACAATCATCCTCGATTATAAGAAAATGATAGATCAAATCGCACTATCTTGCAGCATCGTCTAAAATCATTTTGATAAAGACATACGAGCACGCACGTCATGCTCCTGAATTTAAAGTGCGGTTTTACACAGTTTTAAATTTTTTTTTTTTTTTTTTTATAAATCAGATGGTAACGATAATAATTTTTAAAGCCACGTGGTGACGTCATTTTAATGAGCACGCGCCAACTGCCACTAACACATTCATGTAGGGGAGTTTATTTTGATCGATACCATTTACTTGAAGGATACAATTCTATAAAAATTAAATCCCTTCTCCCCTTTTTGATTATTAGCAGAAAAAAAAATACCCTGCTCATGCTGTCACATGCTTCCAGTTTTTATTAATTTAAACGCTTAATATATAATGAGAAGAGAATGTTATTTTACAAAAAGGAAAGCAAGTTTTAAAACCATAAAACGAGAAATCTATTTTGGGCTCGAATGAGGACGCCTGCGTCTCAAAAATCGCTTGTTGCAATGAATGTTTTTTTCCTTCTTGAAATCATTTAAAGAAATGTTCAGGTCCTCATTTCAAAACGCTTATGGGACAATAGTTGCAATTTTTTATATGTCCTAACAGTACCGGGTGAACTGAAATATGATAAAGAAACTTTCAAGAATTTCTAGTTTGAACCCTTGAAAAACAACGAAACAAGTTTTATGAATTTTTTAAAAAAATTCAATTTTGGTTTTTAATTCGGTTACCTGCCGCACGGAGGGATAAAATTCATCTTCTCAATATTTTGTAATTGCAGGGCCCGAAAAATCCAAATTTTTTAAAAGCTTATAATTCGTGCTGAAAATTTCGACAATCCGAAAAGTAAATTGTCAGAAAATTCAGGCGAGTTTTTTCAAGTATCAAGTAACTTAGAAAGCTTGTGCTTCTAAAATTACTTTTTTTTTAAAGGCAGAAAATCCCGCAACTCATTTTTTTTTTAGGAACGTAAGCTTACCGAAAAATATAAATATCTTCGAATTTTTTCCCCGACTAAATTATCCATGCATTCTGTGGAAAATATACCGACTCCTTTGCCTTGAAGATCGATGCTGCATATTCGGCATAATTTGCTCAAATCCAACGATTTGTCCCCTTCTCCCATAATGAACCTGAAAAATCGAGAAAAATAACAAATCAAAAAATCATCCTAATTTCCTTAAGACATGGTAAGCAAACTTGAACAACTAAATTTTTCGAAAATTGGGCTTTGTTGCTATCGTTTTAAATTAAAAAACGATTAACAAAGCAGATAACAGCAAGATTAAACAACGAAAGTGTGGGATAGCTTTCTAGCACATGGCAATTTGAGTTAGAAAGGAAAAAAAAAATGAAAATACTAAATTCGCATGTCAGAAATTCATGACGTCACAGGATGGACGCCCCTGAACTTTCCTTTAAAAACTCGGGCTTTCGGTGATTCTCTTTTTGTTCTTTCAAAAAAGCTCTAACTTCGAGTTTTTTCAACTTTTTTTTTCTTTAAAAAAAAAAAGTGACGAAAATGAATATTGTTTTTGAATCGATCGCGTCGAAATCATGCGGAAAACTTTCATGTATGAATTTACCTTAAAGTCGAACTTTTGAATTTACGCGGCGTAAGCTTTTTTTTTTTTTTTTTTTCAAGGACGACGATAAATCTTTTCAAACATTTAAATATTAGTTGTTTTTTTTTTTTTGAAAATGTGATTCAGATTAATAAATCGGAACGCGCACGCCACTTACGACGTATAAAAATACATACTGATCTCAAAATAACGATCGGTGTTTTCTCATAACCTTCCCCCTCGAGATCATGTAAGCGTCGATGCAGCCCTAACCATAAGTGCGCATAGAACAAAAATTCGCCTAATGCGTCGCATAAGCGTCCTTATGTCAAACCCATATTTTTTAAAAGAGCTACGGAGGACGTTCCGCTTAAATTCGGAACTTGGTTAACTTAGGGTGAATAATTCCTCTTTTTCTTTATTATACCATGATGTATCCTCTCCTTCGGGACAACGTTCCCGTTTCCTTTCTTTTAACGTTAAACTACCGATTCATTGACTTCCGTCTTAGAAAACGGCTTTTTTACTCCGTTCCCGGATTATTTCCGGAATCATTTTATAAAATTTCGTTTCGGGATATACTTTGGGTTTTTATTAAGGTGAAAAAGGCGTAGACACCGTTTCATCGGTAGTAAAAATTTTTCGTGCATTAGACTCATTAGAGTATTTGCCAAAAGTCCGCTGTTTTCAATTTAAAAAATTTCCGAAACGGAAAAAATAAATAAATACATAAAAAAAATATTAAGATAGCTCTCAACAATTATCAACCTCAGAAATTTAGAAAAAAAAAGAATTCAATTTTTTTTTTTTCTTAAAAAAGAAAAGCACTTCTGTTTTTTTAACCGCTCCAGCAAATGGTTTTTCCCTGATGAGGCTTACTGGGTTTTTTTAACCAGTGAAGTCGATTTTCCAAAAATCTTTAGCACCCCTCCCCCCTCCTTCCGTTGAACAAGTTTGTAACTAATTGGACTATACTTAGCTAGCGGGTAACAGGAAATAAATGTCAATTTTTCACGATTGAGAGCGTAAAATCCGATCCAACGACTTGGCAACGAAAACAAAAAAAAAGCGGTTACTTTGGCCTATTCCACCATTCTAAAATTTCAAATCGAGAGAGATATATTAACAAACACTGAAGCTGATATGTGAAAAGGTCCCATTTAGCAAAATTGGACGAATGTAATATTATTAATTCCGATCTAGGAACTAATAATATTTAAATCTCTTTAAAACGTCTTAGGATTCGGATGAATTCTATTGTGTTATCAAAAAATTCACGGACAAGCTTAAAGCATTTCTCAGAGACTAAGAATTAGCTTGGCAAACAAAGGACTCAGCATGGGCTTAGGCTGCCATGCCATACCATATGGTATAATATAATTTGAAATTTGAATTCTGAGGCACCAATTTTGGATTATTTACCAGGAATGTAGGCTTTTGAAGCTACATATGTAGGCTTTTGCTACATATGTAGGCTTTTGAAGCTACATATGTAGCTACATATGTAGCTTCAAAAGCCTACATTCCTGGTAAATAATCCAAAATTGGTGCCTCAGAATTCAAATTTCAAATTTGAACTTTTCTATTTTTTTGTAGGCCTTTAAAAAGCAAAAGGGCAAATTATTGCACATGCTTAGAAATATTATTTTACTTTTAAAAACCAATAATTTGGATGAGAATTTTAATTTTCAAAATTAAATGTTGCAGATTTTAATTCTCCTTTTGAATGATATTTGGGCAATAATTGGGCCAACTAATTTAAAATTTACTTTTCAAAAACTATGCAATTATAGTTGAAGGGTCAGATCAAAGGAGGTAAACCAAATTGGAAAAAAAAAAACAAAAGCAAGCTGCTATAACATGAAAATATAAACAAATGCATTTTTCAATTCCATTTTCTACTACATTTGCCTTGCATCTAATCCTTTAGTCAAAAAAGAAATAGTAAAGCTTATTAGTGGCAAGCTTCTTCTATAAGAATGAAAAATGCTTCGAAATAAATTTTAAAAAAATCTAAAATCTGTGGAAATAAAAGTGTGCTTTTCCTAAATTTAACTTTGCCAACCTTTAGATAATTAAAATTTTTTTAGTAAAAAAGATGGATCACAGACTTTCTTCATATTATAATAATATACTAAAAAAAACTATAGACATGGCTTAGAGGCTGTGTTATTAAATGTGGGTTACAATTCTTTTCAATTCCCTTTACTCTGTAACTAAATATTGTTTAGCAGAGCAACAACTTCGCGTCTTATGATTCAGAATCAGCCGAGCCGAAGCTCTAAATAAGTCGGATTTACCTGACATTCGGTGAACATAGCATCATGTGCAATTCTTCTTCCATCTATAAAAAGAAACAGTAAAGAATTAGTAGCAGCAGGTCTTTTTAAGCAAAAATAAATTTGGAAGTAAATCATTTATTTTCCCTGGCATTATTGTAATGGCGACCTAACCTTGACCAAAGCAGCATTGAAAACAATCATAAATTAAAAATATTGTGGCAGCGCAAGCAGAATTAAAACTACGTTACTTCATTTTAAAAAATAAACGCACAATTCAGTGAAATCATTATTTTATAACCATTTATTTGTTGCACAAAAGAAAAGATTTCGTATAGTAAACAATATGGTCGCAATTTCTCCCTGAAAACCGTTACGACAAAGGAATCCCTACCTTTGGCAAATGGCAAAGCTTCTAATACCACGTTCCGTCCCCACCAATCAAAAGACAGCTGAGCTCGGCTTTCTCCTTCTAGGCTCTCTATGGTAACCATCTTAGGCTAGCCATAATTGTATAATTTTATCGCAGTAGATTTGCTTGATTGCTTAATAAGATCTTAATTGCTTAATTTAATACCTCAGAGGTATTAAAAATGGAGACTAGCGGAGAGGAGACAAAATCTTGGATAGGACATCTGGTTTGGCTGGAAAACAATAAAGGATTGCTTCAAGAGCAATTAAGTGAAGATGAACCTGGAAAAATGTATTTAAAGAAAGCTAAAGTAGAGCTTCTGTTTCCGTCAGAAAAATACCCACAAGGGCAAGTTAAAAAGTTAAAAGACATTAAGTAGTTACCATATTTTGTTTTGTATGCATTTTATTAAGTGGTTTTTTTCGTTATTTAGATTAATGGATAAGGAAGAACAGTACATAAGCTGTTTCTTGATGCAAAAACATCTGGTGCAAATAGTAAAAGATAACTACAGAGCAATGAGACCAGAGTTTACTGGAACTCAAATTGACGTCAAAACTTACAATGGTAGTGGAATTTTTCATCATTATATTAAAGAACTTAATTTTGTAAGTTTAGATATTTGCTTTTAATAGTTTAGTTTTAATTGCATGTTTTCTGTTTCAGTGTGCTTTAGTCATAATTAAAGAAATCCAGTTCTTTCTAATAATTTATTACAATGAAGAGAAGAAATTAATTGGATGGCTGCCATCAGATTATCGGGGATTAAATACTTCATATTATGATTTTTTCTATGGCTGGAAAATATTTTATAAGATGATGAAGGATTGGATAAAAGCCACAAATGGAGTAAAAGTGAACCAGGAATTTTTTAAAAGTGTTCAGAAAGAAATTGAGTCTTGCAAAGAAGGGAAAAAAATGCTAGATTTATATTTGGAACTTGAAAATTTTGTTGAATCAAAACAAGAACCAAACAGTGTGTTGTTGATGATTCTTCGTATGGCCCTTCACAAAACTCACCTCATTAATGTAAATTTAACCAAAGCTGATATCAGATGTTTGAAATCCATCATAGCAAAGAAATCAATTTAAAATTTTTAAGAAAGCCTATTACTTCCTCATTAAAACAATGATGAAATTATGATAACATTTTAGTGCAATACTAGAAAAATCTGAATTTGCTTGAAAAAAATTAAATTTTTCAGTAATCATATTGCAATATTACATGCATACTGCAGTTTTATAGTGGAAAAACAGTTTAAAATCTAAGCAAGAGATAAATTGTTCGATATCTACACAATAATATCCATTTTTTGTGCTTACTTCATAAAGTTTGATGGCATCTTTGTCACATAAAGCAAGAGAGATTTTCGAACGAATTGCCCAAGAGTAAGATTTGTTAGAAAAAAAAATTGATTAATTAAGCATCAGAATCTTACAGTAATTTTTTTTTTTTTTTTTTTTTTTTTTTTACAGGTACTACGTTCCTTGGTTTTCAAACTTACAGATTGTCGCCTCCAACGATATTAACGGAGACGATACTCAGTTTAAACGATCAAAATCATAAAATAGACTGTTTTGGCATCGGCATGCACCTCGTCACATGCCAGAAGCAACCGGCTTTGGGTTGCGTTTATAAAATGGTAGAAATTAACGGTTTGCCGAGAATCAAATTATCTCAAGATGTCGGGAAGATTACTATGCCGGGGAAAAAGACTGCTTATCGAATATTCGGCAACGATGGTAACTAGTCGTTTTTTGTCAGCACATAAACCTTGTCAACTTAGTTTTTTTTTTTTTTTTTTGTAATTTTCAGGGGATGCATTGATCGATCTGATGCAGAAATTCGGGGAAGAACCTCCGAGAGTAGGGGAAAAAGTACTGTGTCGACATCCTTTTCAAGAATCCAAAAGATGTTATGTCGTTCCTGCTAGAGTAGAGCCTTTGTACAGGGTAATTCCTATTTCATTTTAATAAAAATTTTCGTGTCTCGACAGATGGAATTGATCTAAATAATTTTTTTTTTTTAGGTGTGGTGGAAGGAAGGACGCATCACACATCCGCTTCCTAGTTTAAAAGAAGTAAGAGAGAGAGTTACCAACTGCCTAAGCACACTCCGTAACGATCACAAACGAAATTTAAATCCTACTCCGTATAAGGTACATTTCTTTTTTCCGATTAAATTTTTCGATCGCTTTTTCAAAACATTCAAATTCTCGTAATATTACTTTTTAAAAACGTTTTCGTTTCCCGGGAATATTTTTTTCCGTCGCTCATAGTTAACTGATGACACTCTTTCAGACTGCACCTGTCTCATTCTCAAACTCGATTCATTCCAACTCGTCGTTTAAAAATGCGAAAAGCCTGTTTAAGGGGAGGGTAAGTCCGAAAGATTTGGAAAAAACAAAAATTCACGCTGGGAATATTTTATAAATGCTTACATTTTTTACTACGAACTATAAGTAATGTTACGAAATTTGGATGATGGTTTTAATATTTTTGTTTGGGAGCACTACCTCGACGCCTGTGGATGTCAATTTCCATTTCCATTTCCATTTCCATTTTAAACACAAAAACACTTTCTTTACACACAAGGTTCATAGGTCTCCAAATTAAATCGCATGGACTTAACGCTGTGCAATTTAAATCTCAAACTGGTTTTGCTAAATAAGCATGCAGTGGATGCTATTTTCGGGCCTCAAGTGTTTATGTGACATGCAGTTCCTCCTCCTCGTATTTTTTTATAAGTCTTTTAAATTTTGTAATGCATTACAGTTCTGGAATGATTTAAATCTTGTTTTGTGACCCTATTTAAATATCAATTTGTTTTCAGGTGGCAGTAAGTGCTGAATTGTACAACTTCATCCATGATTTGTGGCTTCAAAACGCTCCAATCGGAGAACTTTCCTGAGGTTAATTTAATCGCTTAGTCATGCTAGCCGGAAAAAATCACAATCGTTTTTTTTCCTTAAATGTTTGGAGAATTATTTGATATAATTTGTCTACTTTGAAAGAAAAAATTGTGATAATTATTAATTTATTATTTAAAATAGGACTCTTGTTTATTTGTAGCATTATGAATAATCCCGTTCTCGATATAATTTCTTTTATATGAATTTTCCGTTTTTAATTTCGTTCTTACGTTTTTTTGTCCCTGATTAATTTGCTCAATGTTGCGGACTTGTGTATTTTTATTCATTCGATAATGAGTCGGGAGATAAGAATAAAATTAGGATGTAGAGCTTTAAATGTCTGGTTTTCGTTTTAATTTTCTACTATTTATTTATGTGGCAGTATTATTATTATTATTCGCTTTTTTGACTCCCTTCTTAGGGGGACACCTTTCTGATGGTGGGGGCCGTAAAACCATTACGGTAACCCCACACATCGTCGACCTGTCGGAACTCGAAAGTTTTTATCTCTGAAACGAAAGTTTTTATCTCTGAAAATTATTATTATTATTATTCATTTTTTCATCTCCCTTTTACGGGGTTATTATTATTATTATTATTATATGTCGGAAAATACTTTTAAAAAACAGAAATAATTGCTGATGATGTAATTAATTTATTATTTTAAATACAGCAGTCAATTACCAAGATCTCTTTATTAATTTTATTATGAATCAACGATTGCACTTTTGCAAAGCATAAATCAAAATTCATAAAACAAAAGTGGAATTAATTAAAAATAGCTGCCTTTACAAAAGGCCACATTTCCATCTTTAACAAAAAAAAAAAAACATATATATATGCTGTTTCTCTGTTACTAATTTTTTTTTCGTCTAAAATGTGCTCATACTTTTACCTTTGAGTAATAAAACTAAACAAACACGTAGAGTTTTGTTCTCCTAAAATCATTTTGTTTGGGGCAAAAATTACTTACACCCACCAGGAGCTGTTAGAAAACGGAATATGTCGTTTCCATAATTAATAGATGTCTGAAAGAATAGTTAGGCAAATATTATAATAAGAAATTATCGGAAGTTAATTATTATTAATAATAATAACTATTACTTTACTGCGCCTAATGATTTCTTTGAATTTTGCAAAATGTATAACAGGTCCAATAATTTTAAATAATATCCATAAATAAGAAAAGAAACTGCTTCCTTTTGAAAACGTTAAGGTCACTAACCGATCCGTTCTCGAAAAGAAGGTCAAAAATAAATTATTCATAATCATATAATGTCTATTAAGTAGAATAATTACATGACACCAGATGGGAATTAATTTTTACAAAAAGAAATTCTATGATTCAAGATTAAAAAAACGAAAATAAGTCGGATTTAAACACTTCCATACTTGTAAAAAACTTAAAATAATTTCGGGTCTAGCAGAGTTTGGTGGAATGCTTTTTTTCTTTCCCGCGATCGAATTACAATGAAATAATTTAAAAATTTTCTATTTTTAGTTAAATAATACATAAAAAAATGTTAATTAAATTTAAAATATCGGTTAAAGTCAATTATTTTTTTTCAAAAATACATTTCGAAAGTTCAAAAGTTTCTTCTAAAAAAATTATTAAAAAAAAAAAAAAAAAAATTTATATTAAGTAGAAAATATTTTACATGGATCTTCAATAAAAATTGAAAAATCAAAACAATCTATAAGAGATTGGGTATTTTACTGATAGCCAAGAAGTCAAAAGCTTTTCGCAATGCTTCCAGTTAAGTTTACGATAAACCTCTATAAGCTTTTCGTCAATTTCCCGAGCCGAGCGCTCTTCTTGAAGCTTGTGAAGAAGTTTGACCAATCGACCGTAATGATTTGATATCGCAGAATGCCACATCATAAAATAAATAACCTGAAACAAAAAAGTGCATGACGAAAAAGATTCTACGACTTTTTTCATCTTGACCTTTCCCCAAACAAATGAAAAACAATTCTTACTTTAAGATCGTTTGGCTCCGAAAATTTCATAACTTCCTTCCAAATATTATTAATGGCTTGTAATTGCTGGTTTGAAACTTTACTGTCTCCCACATCAGACCCTTCGGTTCCCGATTCGAGGTAACATAGCCGGCATAGAGCGCAACCTTTTCTGCAATACGCTTCCACGAGAGCGTTTCTTTGCTTTTCCATTTGCCTAAAAAAAAAGAAATTGTTTAAATTATTCACATAAAATGGAAAAATTAAAACTACTAACGTTTTTATGGCATTCGCATCAGGTCGGGTGTCGCTTTTCATTCCAGCGTAAGCTAACAACTGAGGTGCATCTACTGCTGAAATAATTGCATCTGCTATCGTAATGATTTTCCGACTGTATTCTGCTAGTTCTTCTTTTTCCTAAAAGAAGTAAAAATAATATTATTACTTTTACCGATACTGGACGCTCCATGCTACAGTAAAAAATTTAATTAAATGCCTTGTTATCAAGTTGGGTATAAACAAAAGGAAGCAATCCAGGTCTTTTAAGCTCCTGAGGTTCTAAACATTGAAGCATGGCCGTGTAAACTGGCAAATGATCTGGGAACGATGATTTTAAATCTTCAAATAAAGCGCTCGCTTCTTCCCCAGGTTCTAGAAAAATAAATGTTATTAAATAAAATTTTTTATTGGTTTCCACTTAATTTTTCTTACCCATTTTTCCCAACCAATTCACTTTTAAATCCCTCAAAGCCTCCGTATATTCTTCAAATTTACTCTTTTCTTTTTCTTTTTCCTTTTCCTGTGACTCTTTATCGGAACTTTTGTTTTTCTTGGACGGCTCCGGCAAAACGTATTTAAAAGGATAAACATCCGCTTTTTTACCTATTTCATCTTTAGAATAAGTAATTGTACCTGATAAATACTGGCCTATAGTTATTCCTTTACTAACTCTGTTTCAAAAAAAAAAAAAAAAAAAAAAGCGATTAAAATTTTTTAAGCAGACTTTTGGGCGTAAAACGTACTTATCATTATTTAAAGGTGCTATATACACTGGTAGAATATGACCTCCGGGGGGAATGACTGCTCCTGCCATTTTTTTCCCACCGATCATGGCTTGCGCCTGACTTACATAAACGTCTAAAGAAACAGGAGAAGGAAGCTTTTGTGACAATAAAAGAGGTAGATCAGATAATTTTTCTAGCAATTCTTTTTTTTCATGACGGACATGCATTTTAAGAACGTAGTCTCCTTTCTCTAGCTTAGCACAGTACTAAAATTAAAAAAAAAAAAAAATTCAGTAAAATTAGTTGCTGCTACATTAATTTCTTTTTACACCTTGGAAGGATATGCGTCTCCGGTCGCTACAAGCTGCTTATTGCTATCGAACAGCATCCAAAGCTGGGATTCAAATTCGCTTTCATACAACAAATCGCTTAATAAAGCGCTGTTCGGTGTCACCTCTGTGCCCCTGCACATGTGAAATTTATAAGTCAAAACGTTTTCGTAAATTTGACGGGCTGGAGGTATCGCGTCACGAATTGGCGACAATGGAGAAATTTTGCTATCGCTCGGCCTGAAAAAATTGGTAAAAAATGTTTTATTAAAAGTTGTTAAAAAAAAAAAAAAAAATTAAATTAATAAATAAATAGTTCACATATGCTTTTTTGTTATCAATCTGGTAACGAAACTTTAGTAAAAATTTTTAATTTTTCCAACAAACCAAAAACTGCTTTTAAGGTAGGGGGGTGTAATTCTCTCAGTTGGGGTTATCGGTATATTTAGTAAAAATCTCCGATCAAAACGATGAAGTCTAAGAGATTCGCGTGCCTCAAACAAATAATTACCTTACAACTAAAACAGTATTTTTAAGAGTAACAACAGGCAGGACTTCTTCCATCCTTAAACCTGAGCTTATTTCGATGAAATGAATCCCGTCGGCTCCCTGCATCGTGATGTAAGGAGAATCCGGTTTCACCCCGTGGAAAGCTATAGAATAATCTATGGTGACGTCTCCGAGATTTGCCCAGTATTTGGCGACGACCACTTCGAGTATTAGTCCGCTCTAAAAGTAACAAATATTTATTTTATACTGAGGAAAACTCACGGTGTTTATATTTTTATTTTTCTACCTACTCTAACGGGAAAACTTTGAACATTATCGGAACGCGGGACAATGTTCAAAATCTTGTGAAACTCTAAAGTTTTGCAAACCAAATTAGGTCGGAGCTGCAAGCAATGAATCGCGAATTTGCCGCATTTGTCTTTTTCAGTGCACTTCAATCGCATAACAGCCCAAGTGGCTTTGTCGGGAACCAGTATAAAATGCCTTTTAATGGTGTTGGGTTTAAAAGTCACGTTGCTGAAGCAGAGATCAGGTTGAAGTTCGTTCAGAACTTGGCTGGGTTTCACAACGGTGATCGGCACTCTAAACACGACTCCTTTCTCCGGGCAAGACACGTCGTAAGCTCTCAGACTAAAACCAAAAACGGATTTAACAGCAAATTACTTTTTCCACCCAATTAATCGGTAGCTACCTTGTAAAATGTACTCCTTCGGCCAAAGAGGTTGGATCTATTCGAATGGACAATACTCTTGATATATTGACGAGATCCAAGTGAGTTGGGACTTGAACCCAAGGTTCGCTGCAGACCAAGCTTAATTTCATGTTAAAATTTATTTTCACGGAAGGATCGCAATCTTCTCGGAAAATAGGCTCCACGTAAACAGGATAGTCTTTAGCTTTTTCCTGTAGCCCGTTCCTCATGTGGATTCCTTTGGTGTTGTTAACTCCGCACTGTATCGAAAATCGCACGTCGCGTTCTATAGAGCAGGAAAATTGGCAAAGATGTTCGAAGGCTTTTTCTACCTGTTTTAAAAATGATACACGATAAATGAAATAAAATAAAACCGAGGAAAAAGAAAAGAAGTGAGCAAACCTGCAATAAACCACAGCCCTGAGCGAAAGGATCAACCGAATCCAAATATTGAGCGGAATTTTCCAAAGCTCTCTTTACACTGTGTGGGGAAAATTTCAAATTTCGTTGCACAAGACCGGATAACAAAATGGCTGAAAAGCAACAAGAATTATTAAAAGGAGAGATTCGCTAAAACTAAACCTAGGGAGAACTTACCCACAGCGCCAGACACATGAGGAGCTGACATACTGGTACCATTCAGCAACTGAGACCCCCTTAAGGTAAAATTGGGTACACTAGTGATTGCGCCACCTGGAGCGCAAACGGTGACTCCCATGTCCCCGTCTATCGTTGGTCCTCGAGATGTCCACGTATAAGGCATTCCCGGCTGTTTCTCCCTTAAGGAATACTCCGCCACCATCATTTCGGGTGAAACGTAAGCACCCACCCCTTAAAAAAAATATTATGACATTTTCGGGAAAATAAAGACAAAAATTTTAACATTACCGATGACCGTATTGGTGCTGATATCAGGTGGAGTTCCGATGGTGCATAAAGCCGGTCCGTGATTACCAGCAGAACTTATCCAAGTGACGTTATATTTTCCGACTACCTCTGCCATGAGCTCCCCTATTCGACCAGAGCACGACCAATGGGCGTGTTCTCCGTAACTCTGATTTATCACATGAATCGGGTTGTCTTTAGTCTGCTGCATTACTTTAATCATGGCCCGAACAAGAGCCGTACCAGTTTCCATCGAACCCAAACGGTTATCACCTGAGTAAAAATTTAAAATTAAAAAGCAAGATGTTATTTTACAAAAATTGATTATTGTCGATGCTAGAGATTATGGACTCTCATGGACCCCGGGGACTAAAGGGAAATCAGGAACATAGTTCAGCCACTGAAAATTTATTTTTTTTAAAAATTACCTATGGTTAAAGAAACTATTTGGGCTCCCGGAGCAACTCCATTTTTCTCGGGTTGATCTGGAAAATAAGCAGCAGCAATGGAAGCGACGTGAGTTCCGTGTCCGGCTGTAGGAAAAAAAAAATTATTTTTAAAAGAACAACTTTGGTAAAGCAAAATTTTCCCAAATTTCATAAGCATGTTTTTTCAAGGATTACTTACAGCACATGCTTACTATTTCCAATGTATTTCCATCATTATGTACATTAATGGAATAATTCAACTGATCTTCTTTTGTCAAAGTTGCAAACTCATGAGTCACAGAATACTCTCCAAGCAAAGGAACCTTTTCCAAGTCTCCATTTTCAGAAGTATCTACACAAGCTCTAAAATACAAAATTTACTTTTAGTTTTGACTAGAATTTCCAGAATTACACATTTCTACCTCCAAACAGTTCCATCATGAAATAAAACACAATCATATGCAGGTCCAACATCTCGAAACTTTTTTTCCAAATTAGTTAGAACTTCAATTTTAGCTTCCAAGTTTTCTTTTGCCAATTTTTCTAATGCACTTAAACTGCCACCATTATTTTTGGTCTCATATTCCTGAAGAAAAAGCAACATGTGTTACAAAAATAAAGCATCAGTCTGGTATGGGTCATTTTCTTCTAGAGAACAGTTCAGTGGCTAGCAGTTAACATCAAATTTTTTTTAGCAATATACCTGCAGCTTTCTGCTAGCATCAGCAAGTGATGTTTTATGGTTTGGATCCCATAATTTTTCTTTCCTGTCCTTCTCAATTCTCTCCAAAAGCTTTGTAGGATACAACTCAAATGCATTTTTGACACCAATGTGATATTTTCCTGAAGGATTATTCCAAGAGTCAGGTATTTTCAAACAGCGTCCTGTCAACCCTAAAAATCCAACATGTAATAAATTGGCAGAAATGTACCGCAAAACAACTTTCAAAATCTTACCAATGATTTCATTATTTTTAGCCTGTACAACAGTAGATGTGTCAACATCCCCTGCTCCACTGCAGTCGAACCGTTCTATAACTTTAATTTTACCATCACTTGTTTGCTAAAACATCAAAAAAAACTGTGGCTCAAAACTGAAATTTCTGCTGACAGTTCGAAATATATGGCAACGAACACGTTATTCTAAATCTTTTAGTTGGCCAGGTTATTTGTTTGCCCGATTTAAAAAGCAATGTTGATATTATTCTTCGGAAAATGACGAATTCTATAGAATTACCTGTAGGCCGGCTGCACCTGGATCGACACCTGAATCCAAAATGGCTAAAACTATACCCCGACCATCGTATTCTGGATATCTACTTAAAAATTGGGTTACGCCGGTTTCTTTTTTCGGCAATAATCCCCAAACGGGAAAATCACAATCAATACAGTCAGACATTACGCTCTTGGCAATATTTTATAATTTTTCCAAATTACCAATTTATTTCAACCATTTACTTTCTGTTTCGTTTTTATTGTATTTTTTTTCCTACAATATACTTGCCACTTTTTAAAGTTTAAACGACAATTACCAACTTTACGGTTTGGAGGATTCCATTTTTCCTTTGAGAATTAATGTCAGGAAGTATTCGGTTCGGTATCATTGATCAAAGTAGGGTGTGAGTCCGTATGTTTTTAATAAAAATAAACGTGTTATTTTGTATAAAATAATAAAAAAATTAATAAATATTGATAATTTAAAGATTGGTAATGAATTTAAGGATATACTTTTTGATATCCTGTGCATTTTTCATAGGATTAATCACCGCACAAAAGGTAAGAAAACATTTTTTTCAAACTTTTTCGGCCATTTTGTTTTCTTGTCATTCAAATATTGTTTCGTAATATATTAAACAAACAGGCTCCTTTTTGATTAAGATCGGTTGAAATATTTTTATTCTTCGAAATGGAGTCTTCGTTGGGATGTTTCCGGGAGATTTTATCGAAAACCCGAGGAAAATCCAGTCGATTGCTCACTTGAATTCCCATGCCTTTTTTCACGTACACTACGTTTAAAATGCAAAACCAACTCCCAGGTGCTTGAATGTTTTTTCATTTCCGACCACATTAATCTAAATGTAAGCAAAGTAAAATACAGCTGACTAGGAATTCGTGTTAAATTAAAAATCTCGGTAAAAATAAGGCCCAGACCAAGTTTTCAAATAATATTTTCATAAATTGATTTTTTGTTTTAATGAATGAAAAACATTGTTTGAAATTAAATAAGACCACCTACTTGAAAGGAATCAAAAGTTTCTCAAGTTTTAAAAGAAAACAAGGCTTTTGGTATTTGTGTTATGAAAAGTCATTGAGTCAACAAAACCTACATTTTATTCATCAAAAGAGAATTGTTTAATTTGTTACATTTATTATCTTTAAAAAAAATTCATTAATTATCTTTAGAAACTTAAGTGAAATGTGATGCTGGTAAAGGTGTTTGAAATATCCTGATATTAGTTGGGTATGGAAAACGTCTGGAAAAAAAAATAACAACAACATCTTATCTGAAAGGAAAACAAAAGTCAGCAACCTAGTGAAAAGTACCTGTGTCAAAAATGTGCTCTCTACAGCCTTGATAGAAAAGATCTGTAAATTTTTTTTTCCTCTGCTGATATTTAAAAACCGAGGTTTTTGCAATTAATATTTTAACTTAAAAGAATTCCTTCATCAGATTCAGGTCTTTCTGAAGCAGAAGGAGGCTTTGCTTTAACAGCCATTAAAGTTACTTTTTTCTTTCTTTCTTAAATAGAAGTTTCCCGGGAAACTTCTAAAATTGTTTTTGAAATGCAGGATTTTTATTTGATTTGGAACTGATTTTTGTCATTTGTTGGATTTTCTTTTGTTGACATGTAATCGTGTGTTATAAGACAAAATAGCTTTGGCTTTAGACATGAGGCCGTCATTTTAAGTAATTATCTTTTTTTTTTTTTTTTTTTTTCCCCTGCATTATTTGATGGAACTTTTGGTGAAGTTTTCCATCAAGAAATAAATTTCCTTCTTTTTTTTTTTTTTTTTTTTTTTTTTTTCAAATATTCAAGAGAGATGAATTTTGTGTGAAAAGGAATTTATCTCATGCCACCAGTCCCTTTTTTTCCTGAAGGTTTTTTTTTTGGCAATTTTCTTTAAAACATTGCCCCAGATAATTTTTTCCCGTGTAAGTAAAAGGCTTTTGAGCTCCTTGGATTTGTCTGAAAGCTATTACACTTGTAAAAATGGGTGAATTGGGAAATTCGGTTTTCAAAACCGAGTAGGGCCACGTAGGGCAAAGTTTAGCACTACGAATCTAGTGAAAAATTAAAAAGTTTGGATTGGTTCCGTTCGGTTCGGCTCAGCCTTGAGGCTTCGGCTTTTTTCCAAACCAAAAAAACGTTTGCCAGCCTAACCGTAAAAAATAATTTTACAACTCGGGTAATGCATGATTTTTGGATGGAGTGTTTAGGATTTGATAGATAAAAAAAAGAAAATAAATTATGCGATGACATCTTTCTTAACTATATTTGTGGACTGTAACATAACAAAAATAAAAACCCTAATCTGTGCGAGTCAGGGAGCCAACCTAATATTCACAATAATCATTCAACAACTATTTTAATATCTATTTTCGCTAACATCTTCTCCCCGCCTCGCTGAGACCAATAACAATAAATAAACTACAATCAATGACATTTGCGATTAAAATTAATGCATACATCAATAAAATATTACTAAATAATTAAATATCACAGTTAGCTGTCAAGTGGGAACAAAATCAACTTGTTTACCGGGCGAATGAATTCTTTTTTATGGACTCTAACGGTAACTACTCTGACTACTCCATCATCACTTGGATGCAGCTTTATAATTCTACCAATGGGGTATTCCCCCACTCCTCCGCCCATATCAGTTACATACACAATCTGATCTGTTACAGGGTTAAATGTGCCTTTTGTCCACTTATTCCGTTGCGTAATACAATTTAGATATTCATAACGAAACCTTTTCCAGAAACATTGACGTATTTGCTTTAAATGGATCCAACGGTCCCGAAAGTTTATTTTTTGTTCACTTTCTTCTAAACTCGGTAATGAGTGTAACAAATCTCCAATAATAAAGTGAGACGGTGTCAAGTAATCGATTAAGTCGGCATTATCTGATATTTTACATAAAGGCCTTTGATTTAAAATTGCCTCAATATTTGTGAAAAGAGTAAAATATTCTTCAACAGTAAGAGGACTAGATACACCTTTATACATTAACTGCTTAGCTAATTTAATATGAATCTCCCAAGAACCCCCAAAGTTGGGCGCACTTGGCGGATTAAAATGCCATATTATGCCTTTAGGCGCTATCCAATTCTCTAGCTCCTCTTTATTTCGTTTAAAAAATTCATAAACTTCTTTAAGTTCATTACTTAGACCGACAAAATTAGTCCCATTATCAGAGAAGATGTCAGAGGGACAACCTCTCCTGTTTATAAACCTTTCTATGCATGCTCCCATGGCGGGCGTACTTAGGTCTTCCAAAAACTCGATATGAACGGCTCTATAAACTAGACAAATGAAGAGGCACATATACCCTTTAACAATCTGGGCTTTCCTTAATTTGGATGTCTTGACCTTGATTGGCCCTCCCACATCGACCCCTACTTTAGAAAAAACCCTACATTGCAATAGCCTAGCCTGAGGCAGGTTACTCATCAACGGCTGGTGAGTTCTTACTGAGAATTTTAGACATTTAACACACGTTTTTAAAAATTTTTTTATCGCACCATGTAAGGAAATAACCCAAAATCTTTGCCGAATCATGGCTTTAAGGGTGTGCAACCCTGAGTGTAAGTACATGCGGTGGTAGGTTGCAATAATCATATTTACTAGAATACATTCCTTGTGTATAATGAAGGGGTGTTTGACCCGAATGGGCAAGACTGATTTTTGCAACCGACCTCCTACGACTAAGCATTTGCTTACATTATCGACCTGCGGATCAAGCGGTAATAATTGCGAATTTTTTGTTTTGACACCTTTTAATTCTTGAGCATAAAACTCCTTTTGAGCGATTAGTACCACCTTTTGAATGCTGTTTTGTAATTCCGAGTATAATCCCGTTTTTTGACCATTATCATTTTTGCGACATGCTCTTATAAAGCGTAAAACTATAGCAAACACCCTAATTGCACGATTAAAATCGCTGAATTTCGAAAGACATGTATATAAATAAGATTTTTCGCTTTGTTTCTTAACTTGAACGCAAGACCTTTTGTCATCACGTGGTTTTCTTGCAAGTGATTCAGAAAAATTGTCTAAACCTGAAACTTCAATTTTTAGAATTTCGTTAAAGGCCACCTGAATGAATGGCGGACCATGCCACCATAATTCATTATTTTGCATAAACTTCTCAGGCTTCAAACCGCGAGATGCCTGATCAGCAGGATTATCTTCGGAACGCAGAAAACGCCATTCAATATTAAACAACTTTGAAATCTCCTGAATTTTACAAACACGATTTTTAACATATGAATCAACCAATTTATCTGTTGAATGAATCCAATATAAAGCTACTTGGCTATCAGAATAACATAACACATTTTGAACTATAATTTCGTTACTATTCACTAAAAACTCTCTAACCAACTCAGCCAATAAAAGAGCAGCATTAAGCTCATTTCTTGGAGTAGTGTCATTGCTCTTAACATTCCTATCTGCGGTAGCCTTTTTAACCGAGGCCACATGAGTGCGAGCACTCACCATGTTACAATTTATTGTATCAAGAGATTGATGCAGGAATACGACAGCTGCCTGCCCCAACTTTGATGCATCGGCAAATCCGACCAAGTTCATAGACTTACTTGTGTCAGTATTAACATAACGGGGAATTCGTAAATTCTGTAATAAAGTTAAGGATTCCGCAAAGGTAATCCATTCTTCAGCTAAATTTTTCGGGAGTTCAACATCCCACTTTAAGTTACTGCACTCCTTATGACAACGAGACATAAAACACTTTGCTACAAATATGACTGGAGCTAAAAAATTACAAGGATCATAAATCTTAGCTATGTAGCTTAAAATATTACGCATCGTTACTAACCCAATAAATTTGTTGATATTGAAAATAAACGAATCGCTAGACGGATTCCAAGCCATACCTAAGATTTTGAACCCTGGATCTCTTCCAAAATTAATTAATTTCTCTTTGTGCTCCTCGGGTAAATCATCTAAGACTTCAGAATGAGAGGAAGCCCATTTTCTTAATTCAAACCCTCCCCTTGAAAATATTTCTATTAGCTCTGTTTTTAATTTCTGGGCTTGTTTAATAGATTCTACACTGCGAGGAATATCATCCATATACATACTGTTTAAAATCGCTGCCAAGGCTAAGGGATATAAGAACCCTTCATCCAAGGCCAACTGATAAATGACTCGTTGGCATAAAAAGGCTGACGGCGTGAGACCATACAACAATCTATTTATCTCATACTCGACCATAGGTTCATTTTGATTTTTCCTATAAAAAATGTGCTGATATTTCCTATCTTTCTCATTTACATAAAGTTGACGATAAGCCATCTTAAGGTCAGCGCAGAGCGCCACTGGATTTAATCTAAAATTAACAATAATTTGGCTTATTTTCTTTTGCAAATTTTTTCCCGGAAATAACATAGAGTTTAATGATTTGCCTTTATCATCACGAACACTACCATTGAACACGGTTCTAAACTTGGTAGTGCTGCTGCTATCTTTTCGAACTACGTGTTGCACCAGAATATACTCGGATTCCTTTTCGGCAGGAATCATGTGCCCTAGATCTACAAACTCCTGCATGAACGCGTGATATGCTATACCAGCTTCTGATTTGCGTTCCAAGCTACGCTCTAAATTCATTTGGCACTGCATCGCTAGGCTTCGATTATTCCCTAGTAAATTTTTATTCTCCTTGAACGGAAGGCTTACACTGTAGTGGCCATTATGCAGCCTACTTGTCGTGGCTTGAAAGAATTTCTCACAAAAATCATCATCATTCTCCATTGCTTCATTTAACATTGAATTGCTTTCTAAAAATTCTGACATTCGCTCATTAATACTATTCCTTGTCACGACAAGAGACTGACGGCTTAAATAATCATCAACTAAAATTTTTTCATCATAACTGCCCATTACAATGTAGCCAAATTTTGATTTTACTAGACATGGTTTGCCTGCAATGAAGGAATCTTTTCCTCCAACTAAAATGCTATCTATACAATCTAATCCAATCAAAATATCTATTTCGGCTGCCTCCATAAATTTATCGTCTGCTAAATATTTGAATTTATCTGCTAAGCTATTAAGAAATTCATGCGACACCGGAATGCGGCCAAGGTCGTGACAGACCTTGGAAACAACCAGTGCTTCTATACTAAACAAATAGCCAGCCTGGGATGGCTTTTTGCTGACCCTTAAATCGACTCTACCTAACGCCTTGGTACTGATGCCGTCAACACCACTTAAATTATCGACATTTTTAGAAACTCTTAATCCTAACTTGTGAACACAGTTTTCACTAGCTAATGTGGAATCTGATGCTGTATCGAATACACCTTTGACCTTTACAAACCTACCATATTTATCTCTAGCAAAGCATTTAATTGTGCCCATTCTTGTAACAGAAGGCATATTACTAATCGAGACTAAAACCTTTGAAACACTATTCCCAACATCAAGCTTGTTGTTTTCCGTTTCAACTGTCTTTTTGGATTCATTTCTAATTTGTTGATCCTTTGCACCCTTCTTATTTTTTACCATATCGAATTCTTCCTTATTCTTATGCAATAAAGTGTTATGTCTACCCTTACACCCTGATTTTTTACAGGAACTTAAGCTTTTACAATCATTAGCAGAATGTAATTTTGATAAACAAATGAAACATAACCTTAATCTTTTAACTTGGTTCTCTCTATCAAATACATTCATATCTAAAAACTGTTTACAATGAAAAATTGCATGATCACCTCCACATAAATAACAATTCATTTTATTATTACCATTACTTCCATTTTGAGTAACTAAGGAAGATTTAAGACTCTTTACATGAAAGTTTTTCACTTCAAAAATCTGAGAATTATCGGCTTGTGCTCTTTCTTCAAGGAATGTGAAAAATTCTTCCATAGTTGGAAGGGACTTTGGATACTGCTTATCTAAAGCCCTCCTAGCCTTATCATCCAAATTCATATAACAGATATAAAAGGGGGCAAAGTCACCCAAATCTACTTTTAAATTCTTTAAACTCCTATAGGCGTTTCTGTGCTCAGTCAGAAATTCAAGCATGGAATACTTTTTGTGCATTTCTTTGTAATTAACGATTTGACTAAAATGAAAAAATGCTAACTTTCTAGGTGAATTATAGAGTTCAACTAATGATTCGTATGCAGGCTCATAATTATTTTCCTGCAAGGAAAATGAATCAATACACTTTAACGCTGTTCCATGGAGACGGCTCTTTAAATGGTAAAACTTTTGTATATTGTTGTATTTGACATTCTTGTGAACTAGGTTGTCGTACATACTGTAGAAGTTGCTCCATTCTGCCATGTCCCCACTGAATTTCGGAAGCTCTATCTTGTCTAGTTTGATACCATCCTGAGACTGGTTCTGTGTGCTGGTTTGCGCTTGCGGTTTACTTTTTTGCGGTGCGTTTTGCTCGGCATATTCCTTTTCTAAGGCTTTGTACTTTCCACTAATCGCGAAATACAGAGAGAGAAATTTATCCGCGGCTTTTTCAATCGAAACCTCGTCCTTCGGATCCTGAACCTTCGCATTGTAGGCGTAAACATCCTGGATGAGCGTCTCTAATTCTGATTTGAGGTACTTGATGTCTTCCAACCTTGACGTAGCTTCATGAAATTGCTTGTAAGTTGCCGTCGAAAAGAATTGATTGTGGACGTCGATTCTTCCTTGTAATCCACTTAACTTTTGATTAATTAACTTCAAATTGGCCATGATTAACGACTTAAATGATTTCTACGGCTCGATGGACCAATTTTGTTTAGGATTTGATAGATAAAAAAAAGAAAATAAATTATGCGATGACATCTTTCTTAACTATATTTGTGGACTGTAACATAACAAAAATAAAAACCCTAATCTGTGCGAGTCAGGGAGCCAACCTAATATTCACAATAATCATTCAACAACTATTTTAATATCTATTTTCGCTAACATGGAGTTTATAATTTTGTCCGTCCTTGCATCACGATGACAAAAAGAAAAAACGCTTTGTCATAACCAAAACGTTAAATCTGCTTTGTGGGTACAAAGGATCATATAGCACCATAATCATTTATTGATTATTATAAAAGAAAATTTTAATAACGTAATTATATTTCCTTATAGAGCACTTTAAGTCCAAAAAAAATTGAAGGCCATTTTAAATATAGCTTTTTAACCCTATCTACGTTTAAATTTCGTATTTGAGCTTCCAATTTCGAAAGACGAAACCGTCTGGGTGCAAAAAGTAAAAAAAGTATTAAGAAAAAGATTCTCTTGTTTTTTTCCGCAAGTGGGAAACGCAATGCGGATGAGATGATTACCGGCCTCGAATTCGTCGATTGGAGATGTCAAAAGCTTTTCGATTCGCGTGTGCAAAAACCTTTTTTTAAAAAAAATAAAATTAATGTTTGCTCGTATGGTAAGCACGGTGCCTTCCAAACCAATTAATAACAACACGCTCGATTAAACGCTTTTAATATCGCAATTTTATTTCTGGATTTTTTGTTTATCGCAAATTCGTCAAGGATTTTAAAAAATTTATTTATTTTTTAGTTGGGGTAATAAACGTCAATATCAAATAAAACAGACGCACGGTTGGATTTTCTCTCGGTGCCACATGAATTTTAAACGATTAGTTATTATCTCATCTCGCTTTTTAATGCCGCAGTTCAAGGTAATCGATGACACTTTTTTTTTCAATTTTTTCCCCCCTGGATATGGATTTTCGGTAAAGTTTTATTTTGTGAGAATCAAGGCCAGCGTTTGAAAAAGACTCTAAACTTGATTTGCATTTCTAAATCAATCCAAAAAAAAAAAAAAAAGTAAAGTAAAGTGAAACCATAAATCTGGTACCTAAAAAGCAATTTCATGACGTGTCAAACACACGCACAGGTACAAAACCGTAGGTGTTAATCACGCTATTAACCCGACATATAAAAATAATAGTAATAACACCAAAGGAAATGGCGTTTTTTTAAAAAAGTTGGCTGGCAGGAATATTAGGCTCGAGTTTTTAAATTGTTTTTTGCTGCCAAATTTGTTTTGAATCTTTTAAGTCCTTAACCCATTGCAATCACACAATGGCTGTGGAAAAATCTCTTTCGAGGATTGTTAACAATTCTTGATTTTAATCTGCCTCTGAAATGCAAAATTAAAAAAAGAGCAAGCAAAAGACGTAATTTTTTTCTGACCTCGAGATGGTGTTACGGGATCTTGTTGACCGATTGCCCCGATTGCTCCAAACAATGATCTTCCTGGATATTTCCCGACAAAAAACATTAAAAATTGAAAAAGATAATTAACTCATGCTGTACAAGATGAGAAAGGATTTAAACTGTTAAAAGCATATGTTACAGCCTTTTCCACGTACTTCGACTCGATTAAATTCTGGGAAACATTTAGCACAGGAGCAAGAAAAAAAAACTGTAGGAGCCTCCCCTTGTTTTTGCCGACCTTGAACCGAAAAACCGGGTCGGATCCGTGTAAGATGCCGGATGAGTAAAAGGTTTGTCTTCATCAAATTTTAAATTATTCATCGGATGGATGACGAGAAAAGTAAGCAAACATAAACATATTGGTTGCCGAAAGGTAAAACCGGAAGGATGGAAATTTTCTCTTGCATTTTTCCACAAGGAAATTCGAATAATTTAGGTTAAGAGGTTATGCGCCAAGCCTAACCGAGGGAAATGATTCGACACCCTTTCCCATTTTTCGCTTAATTTGTTTATTCCTAAAAAAATTATTAAATTTTTTGTTTTTCTTTTTTGTAAAAACGAGTGGAAATGACTCGTGAAAAGAAAAAAACTTTTTTTCTTCGTTTTGTTTTCCTCGATGCGAGAAAGTTTTCTTTCATAACTTTTGATCGATTCGGTAAAGTTGATATTTACGGAGGGAAAAACTAGGACTTTATTTCCGTGGAAAATTAATGCGACTTTTTAAAAAAAATAGAATTTTCCGAGTTTTGGAAAAACCGATCGGGAAGGCATGACGCATCTACCGACATAATTACCTTTTTTCCTTGATAGACCCTTGGCACGTCAGGCGTAAGGGACTTAAATTTTCTCCGATTTAAAGCCTTTTGTTTATTTACCTGATCCTGAGGATCTGTTTTCATGCAGTTTTCATTGAGGAGTAAAAACTCCAAGAAGGCTTCCTCGGACTTTTTTGTCGAAGGTTTGACCGCATCAGGGGCAATCCGTTTGGAAAGAAGCCTACGGGGTCTAAACGTAGGAACCCGGTTCGAATCCTGCCGGGATTAAAAATCCGTATCCCAAAAACCCCAGCCTACGGTTTCTGAGAATTTCCTCGGAAAATGGAGTGTCGGATACAATTTCCCCGGGAACTCACATACGATCGATTTTCCAGGAAAAGGTTTAAGATTTACCAGCCGTGAAAAAATAAAAATAGGATTGGGCGGTATTTTGACCACGGAACGATGCAGTTTTCTTGAATCTCTTGTTCTGAAAAGCTCCGTCTTTCTCTGTCAACTTGAAAATTTTATCGTGAAAAACCGGAAATACACGAACAAAGATTCACACGTTACATAATACAGCGAGGCAGATTTCATGCATAAAAACGCTTTTTCCGTTCGGTATTGTACAGGTGTGCCGATTATGAAAGCTCACGGCCATATCCAAATAACAGGGAAAACAGCGACATTTTAATAAGTTCATCTGGAGAAAATTTAAAAAAAAAAAAAAAAAAAAGAAAAGAAAATGCGAGAGAAAACAAAAAAGAAAATTATCAAAAAATTTTAAAAGGAATTTTTATAAAAGAAAAAAAAATTGAATAGCGTCATTAAAGTCGCTATCGTTATATTTTAATTACTCGAGCCTTTTTCATTTTTCGCGAGAGAGGGAAAAAAAGGAAATTTATCCGGATGTATCCGCCCAGTGATATTGTGCGTCATAATCGATATCGTTAATCATTTACGTGGGATACTGTCTTGTAGCCTTTTGTTTTCCTTTGTCCGAAATGAGCCCGAGGAATCCTCCAAGAAATGCTCCCTTCGCTCGTTCCTCTTGGACTTCGGTCCGGATTCGCGGATTAAAACGGTCGGCTTTGATTAGGTGTTACGTGACGCCGTTTCCGGTTCGGTTGCATGACAGTTTAAAAAAAAAGGGGGAAAAAAAAACTTTTTTGCGGTAATCGGAAAAAGATCTTGGGTCGCCATTCGAAAAATCCAAATCAATTCATAATAATGATAATCGCGTGACGTATTTTTCCATGTTTTTGAACTCGTCATCCATGAAAAACAATCGCTTTCGTCAACAGAGGGGGGGGAAACATTGTTGAGGTTTTGCTAATGCAAAAAGACTTGAAAGAACCGTAATATTACGTCACCCGAAAGTTTAATAAAAAAAAGGAAAAATCAGCCAGCTACCGCCGGGTTTCCACTCATTCAAAGTAAAATATTGAAGAAGCTCACTTTGAGTGAAAGTTTTTGGTATTCTGGGGACCATTTGTCAAAAAGCTCGAGCGTCGGCAAACTAATGTTTTTTTAGTATTATATCAGTTGACCCTTAGATAGTTGTTAAATTAAATCAAAAAGAGGCTTATTCCTTTTTATCCCAAACGAGAGGCCACCAAAACCGATATAAAATTCCGACAAAAGCCGCAAAAGCTCCAGAGGACATTTGCCTTTATAACCGAATCGCTATCCCCGCAGGATTTTTTTTTAACAAACACCGGGGATTTTACAAAAAAAAAAAAATATCAGAGCTTTTGATATCACGCGACGGTAGGGAATTCCCCCGGCGTGACCTTTTCCAATGCTGCTGACGCGTCGTCGATATCGCTGACTAATTTCGACGATAACAAACAATTTTTTTTTCGTGGCCGGGTCAAAGGTGGTAATGACAGTAAAACGAAAAGGAGGAAACGAGGCTATCGTTGTAAATGATTTTAATGCGGGAACTGGTCCTCTTAATTGACTGGATTCCATCCGAGTCCGCTTTAAGCTTGGATTTCGATGGTCATCATCCTCGACGACCTAATTACATTTCCCCTCTATTTTTTTTATTTTTCCGGAAAGGAGGTTCCGTTTTGGCACCAAGATAAGGACCGATTTTTTTTTTTTTTTTTTTTAATCACTAAAAATGAGTAATGAGACCGTTATCGAAGGGATCGCGAATTTTAAATGCGATATCGATCGGGTGTGACCAAATAGTGCTGCCTTTGTTTGGATATCGAGGCGCCTCGGCGGAGAATTCTCCTTATTAATTCATTTGTTTTTATTTATTTAACGGGATTAATCGGAATATTGTATGAGGCCTACAAGAAAAAAGGAGTCCTTTCATCCAAGGCGAAACGGATACATGATTCGGTGTCATTTTAATTATTTTTTTAATCCCCCTCTCCCGGATTTGAAAAGAGTCCAGAGGCACTTAACCTAAAGATTTATCTCGACCAAATTTCTTAAATATTTAGTTGAATTGAACCGAGGCCTAGAAATTTCACAAACTTTATCAAAACCAGAAAATGTTGTCAGTTTGAAAGAACTCTGAAGTGAAAGAGAACTTCAAAACGTGAAAACCCTTGAAATTGACATTTTTTTACGGTCTTAATCCGGCCAAACTTCACTTTTGGAAAAATCCAAGACTTGGATTTAATTGCAATTTGCAAAAAGTGCATTAGCTGAGCTTTAGTCGGTGGCTGATACCGTTTTTACCGATTATAAAAGTAAAAAAAAAATAAAAAATAAAAATTGGAATGGCTCCCGCCCTTAGTTTTTATAAAATAATTTATTCCTCGTAAAAGGCGGCAACAAAACGAATTTATGATAATATGGATTAACTGGTAATTTATCATTTTCGGGGAGATGGCATGACTGCCTCTATTATTTCGGACGAGTTATCGGAAAGGCCACGTCCATCGGGCGCTGCTCCTGCTCCCGCTGCAGCCAAATATATGACACCTATTAGGGTTTTGGCTTTTTTTCAAAAAATTGCTTGTATATATCCCGTGTGTGTTGCCATTTTTATTTGTTTATTTACTTGGATTTTGCGAGAAAAAAAAAAGTGCTCAAAGTCGAAGGATAAAACGTCACGGACGACCTTGCCATTTACAACGTGTATTTTATTTTTATTTTTTTTGCAAATTCTATTAGATGAACTTGGGCCTTTTACTATGTTTTGGCCGGTTTAATTGAAGTTAATTTGGCAGTCCGATTTTTTTAAAAAACATTTAGGATGATTTGTCTGGCCGAATAGAAGACAATCAATAGGTTTAGGCATGCGCTTTTCCCCTTGAATAAGATGAAAATTTTCGGAGTTTTGACTTCCGACCAGTCTCGCTCAGTCATCGGAATCTTTCGGTTCCGCTATTTTCCAACATCTCTTGTCGTTCGTTTATTATTTTTTATTTTATTATCTCATCGGAACGCTCCCGGGTTTAATTTAATCTTATCGTCTTCTTATCTTTTTTTTTTTTCTTTTTTTCCCCCCTTCATTTTCTCGGAACGATTTTAAAGGTACGTTTCGTGCATGCTTTTTCATGAATGACCGTCCCTCTTTTTTTTTCCTCCCTCTGCTTTTTTTGATTGTTTCGATCGGATGATTTGCTCTTTATTAAAAGCGACGGGTTAATCAACCGTGACGGATGTTATTAGCTTCGTTAGAGGAACCTTTAAACAAGACAAAGATAATTAATTTTTTTGCTTTTTGCGATTTTTATTTTATAGCGCGGATTCAAACAAGTTGTAAAATCTTTGAATTATTTACGTTTGGCGTGCCGGTAATCCAGCTTTTTCTTTTAAAGCAAACATGATATTTGTACAAAGTAAACTCGCACAAAAAAAAAAAAAAAAAAAAAAAAAAACGAAAACGACTTTTTTTTTTTTTTTGAAAGGGGTCTTGATGAAATTGTTTTCCTCTTGAAATTCTTTTGACAGGAATTTTCGCCCGAGCTGAGTGTCTACGAAACTATAAATTTTGTATTAAAAAGTTCTTTGTTTTTTTTCCCTCCCCTTCCTTTTTTTTTTTTTTTTTTTTTTTTTTTTGATGGAGCAAAATATTTCTTTGTCTACTTTTCCAGTTAGATATATCAAGATGTGCTAGTCCCTTTTTTTGACACTTAAGTGGAGTTTTTTTCCCTGTAGAATATTACAGGTTGACCTAAAGTCTTGATACCCGAAACTGTAACGGTACCCTGGGGAAGGAATTCCCGGAGAAGATGGTTTTCGGTCTTTGCCTTCCTCGTTGGATATTCCATTGGAAATTTAATTACTCCAAGGAGTCGTAAGCCTAATGGTAATTTAGGACTTTGGAGGAAACAAAAATTAGTTGCATAAAGTACCAAACTTATGAAATGGCTTTAAATGCACTTGGTTTTTCAAGGAAATATTGTTCGTTTTGTTCGCTTTTTCATATTTTGCCTATTTCTCTGTTGGGAAATCCGCGAAACAATTGCTCGATTTTTTCGGCCATGATTAGCTTATGAGAGATCCAGTTCCCCATAAACTGGAAAAGAGGAATTTTAGAAAAATGCCGTTTTTATAAATGCCGTTTTTAAAAAAAAATTAATAAATAAAATTGGAAACCGTAATCCTTGAAAACCCGTAAAAATCCGGCTTAATTTTCCTAGTCGTTTTGATTCGGGTGAGCCCCATCGTAAGTTAATTATATCGGTTTATTTTTTTTGTTTTTGTTTCAGAGTGACGTTCTCAGAAAAGATGACATTTACATAGAGGATGATCTCGAAGGTTCGGGGGGAGGTAATAGGGAATTTAACAAGGATGATCTGGAAGCAAGTGGATCGGGATACGGCCCAGACGACGAAGACGGCCCTGGATCAGGTGATGACCGTGAGTGTATTTGCTGCTTGTTTTATTATTTTTATTTTGTATTGGTTATTCGCTATATTCAATTTGTGTTACTTATTTGCCTGCTCGTCGAATACGTTTTCTTTTTTTTATTTCATTTCCCTTCCTTCAATTTTTTTTTTCTGCCTCGCACGATCATCTCCATTTTCGAGCCGAGAAAAAAAAATTATCCTACTTTTTTTGTCGTTTTGATTTATGACAAGCGTTCCGGAAAACGCTATTAATGTTCGGTAGCAAACCGTAAAACTGCATTTTTAGATTTTTTTTTTTTTTTTTGCTGCATGAGTTAAGCTTATGGCTTTTGCTAAATTGCCACCTAAAAAAAAAGGAAGAAATCTGTTGCCTTCGGATTTCATCGGAGGTCAGAAATTTCCTGGCGGACTTTTCTGCTTCTTATCTTAATTAAGAAGGAGCGAGTGGGATTCTTGTTTTTAAGCCCCTTCCCCTCCCCCTTTGTAATTTTAAACCCACCGGAACAATTATATTATTAATTTAATCCGGCCCCCCGTTCTTTTATTAATTTTTAATGCTCCCGATTTAATTCGCAGGAGGAAATGCTTTTAAAATAGAAAAACCTTTCTATTTCGAGAGGGCAGATGTTACGTTATTACGTTTCTCCTGAAAATTAGTTTGAAAAGAGTTTTTCCATGAAAATTTGAATACGTAAACTGGGTTCGATTTTTTTAAAAACAAAATCATTGTTTTGTAAATTTTGAAAAAAAAAAAAAAAAAAAAAACGGGAGATTGATCATCTCTTTATTAAAGTTATCGGATTCCAGGGAAAAAATTGAAAAAAAAACTTTTTTTAATTTCGGAAATGTAATTTAAATTAATTTTCTCCGGAAACATAAAATTTTTTTTCTAAGAAATTAGTAATTAAACAGTTATGAAAAGCGGTTTAAGTTTCATTTTTTTCATTTCCAAGAAAAATTTAAATGCCTTGAAAATTATTTGATGGAGTCACCTTTCCATCGGGTTTCGAGAATGTGCGCTATGTTTTACCTCTTAATAATTTTATAATTCAATTAAAAAGTTTTCAACTGAATTTTATAATTAGAAAATTTTTGATTTTTTTTTTAACCAGGAAGAATTGGCTATATTTCTAGAAGCTCCTGATTGTGAAGCTTTAGAGCCTTGAGCAAGCAATTTTCAAACTGATCAACATGATCAAATTGGCAATTACAACTCCACTCCCGCAGCCACCCTAACCCCAGGAAAATTGTTTTTTCCTGCAAAAATAAATTTCAAGATTTGCAAAAAAGTTTTTTTTTTTTTTTTCTGTGATTTTATTTCGGAAAAAAGAATCCGGAGAAATCGAATAAGAAACTCAATTCCCGAAAAAAAATATTATTTAAAAGAAAATTAAATTTTTAACTTGTTTCCCAGAACTTTTCTTTCGCCGACGGGGGAAAATCCTTCAAACGTTGGAAAGGGCTTTTCCGTAAAGTTTTGATATTGCTTTTATGTTGGGTTTCCTCGAAATGCGGGTTCCCACTGCTCTCGTATCATTTTTCTTCCCGAAAAACTTTTTTTTCCCTCCCTCGAACATTGATGATGTTATCTCTTTAATTTTTTTTTTATTTTAAGTTGACGATTAATCAGCTTTGTTATAGTTCTTGGAAATTACGAAAATTTTACGTCATAACTTTTAGAAATCACGCCATATCCTGTTGCAAAACTTTTTTTTTTTTTATGCCATAAATTTTTGCTTTGTGCTGAAAAATTGAAAATTAAATCAGACTACTCTCTCAACTCCTCCGACCGGAAATGAAAATATTATCCCTTAAATGTAAACAAGCCCTAGAAACCTGCGTAAATGAAGAATTATTCTTTGTTTTTCCGAACATTTTCGGAATGGGGTAAATATATTCATATTCACGAGTCAGAAACAGAAACCAGGAAAAATTCAATGGGGGGTGAAATGGAAACATTAAATTAACCGTAACGAATGCAAATTATTAAAAAAAAAACTTGGAAAACATATCTTTGGCAATCGAGAGGTGGTTTTTATTCCCTCAATTTGGAAGCTCCTCGAAAATAGACGGTCAGTTTTGACGTTTTAATTATTCATTCCACCGAATCGTTGTCACAATTTAAAACGATTTCTGTGTTTTCTGGTCCGCCGGGAAATATTTTGACCTTTTCCCGAAAATATCATTATTTATTTATGCGATTTCAAGGAAAATGCTAACGTTTTTAAAAATATCCTTATCCGATTGTAAATATTAACCTTTTCTTTTTTCCCCAGATCATTATAATTTTTTTCCTCCTTTCCTGCTCCTTGTTGTTGTTGCTCCTCTTAACATTAAGGTAAGGATACATTTAAGTATTGCTCTCGTAAAAAATTAAGTTTTAATGTTTTTTTTTATTAAAATTGTGTTTTCAGGCATAGATTATAATAAACCGATTTTCCCAGTAAAAGAGACGAACCTACCTATCAATCCAGAAAGCGTCGATATTCGGAAACCAGTGGACGAGGTTAAAAAGACCCTAGAAACTGAAGTACGAACACCCCCACGAAATGAAATAGAGGAAGAACCACACGAAAAGGCTCGAGGTACTGGCCAAGCTTCCATTCCTTCGGAAACAGATAACCACGTCATTATGGACCGGAAACACGAAGACAGAGCGACGTCCTTTTTCGCTCAACCAGGAATATTAGCAGGTAAGGGGATCTCTCCAAGAAATTAATCCACTGAGCTTGATAAAAAAAAAAAAAAAAAATCTTTTCGTTTTATTCCCAGTGCATTTCTTTTAAATCATCTTTGGAATTTATAACGAGCTTTAAAAAAAAAGAGAAAATTGCGGTGATATAAATTTCAAATTTTTATGGATGCGAAGTTTTTTGAATTTTAATTTTAGGCAGAGATCATTGCTAAATGCGAAAAAAAAAAATAGGTTACAATTATGAAATATAAATAAAATTTTGAATTACGAGCTTAAGGCTCCTACAAACAAAGTGATAATAATGGAATAGCCTAGTATTTTATTTTTTGGGATAGTTTTTACTTATGAAACTACGGTCTCCGTTTTAAAGTTTTCAAATGATTTAAGAATTGGCAAATATTAGGCATTGAGATAGTCCTAACTTTTTTATATTTTTTATTAGGTCGTGAAAATTTACAATCTTTTACTGAGCCAATTGCTCGAGCTCAGATTAGAAGAAACTTTTTCAAATGTATTCCATCGAATTTTCATTTGCTTAAGAGAAACTCGAACCAACCTTATTTTTTTTCTCTTCGTTGCGAAATTAATAGTACTGTCTCTTTCAGGAAAAGGTATTTTATCGATTAATAAAAGTAAAAGCATCTCTTTCAAAGAAATAAATTTTATCTATTTCCTCGGATAAAATATCTTGGTCTATCATTTTTATTTGCGCAATTTTTTTAACCTTTTTTTTTTCTTTTCTTTTTCTTTTCAGCCGTGATAGGCGGGTGCGTAGTCGGTCTTCTATGCGCAATCCTTGTCGTAATGTTCATAGTCTACAGAATGAGGAAAAAGGACGAGGGATCCTATGCGTTAGACGAACCGAAAAGGTCCCCAACGTCCAATTCCTATACCAAGAACTCACAAAGGGAGTTCTATGCCTGAAATGAACTCAATTATTCTTTCCATTACTAAAAACTAATTATTTGTTTTTTTTTTTTTTTAATTTTTTTTCGTCTGTTTGTACGATGACTTTTTTTTTGGGCAGATCGTGTGATTTTCTTTTTCTTTTTCGATTAATTAAATAAAGGGCTGGTACCTCTTAATAAGGCTCGACCTAAGGATGACCCTTTAGCTCGAAGTGCGAGCCAAGAGTTTTTGCGAGAAAAAAAAAAATCACACGAATTTTGCTCGAAATTTTTTTTGATTCATTTTAATGGAGAAAAGTGCCGAAAAAAATTATTATCGGGCAGAGTGAAAAAAAAAGCAACCGGGCTTTATGACGTATACGATGGTTTAAAAAAAATCCGTTGCTTTTTTTTATAATTATAAAAAAAGTTTGAGTGAAAAATCTAGTCAAAATAACGCGGTGTTAAAAAAAAGAGATTTTTCAGCCGATGCCGTCCTAAAAATCTTATTTCGCTTAAGTAAGAAAAAAAGAATTCGATTATTGTAGAAGGAAGTAAGTTTTTTTGCCTTTAAAGCATTTTGTTTAAACGCTTAGCTCGTTTTTATATAAAAAAAAAATCTTTTTCTTTTTTTCTTGTTATTTAAAAAAAATCGCACAATCGTGCAATTTCTCGATTAAAATGAACCTTAAAAAATAATCAAATTAAATTTTAGACTGGTATTGTAATTGCTCGATAGAGGCAATCAAAAGAGGATAGCTGGTTGCGAAAAAATTGCATTTTTTACCTTAAGAGTCAATATTATAGGTGTAAAAAGGTAAAAACCAAGAAGAAGAAACAAAAACATTTAGTCGTATTTAATTTTTACATAGGGGAGGGGGGACCAATAGTCTTTTTTTATCGGGTTCGCCTCGCAGGTGCCTAAATTTTCCAAAGTCATTTATTGGATTTTTAGGTTTTGGAGATGAGTTTTTGGGAGCAGAAAATTTAATTTAAAGTGATATCGAACCGAAAATTAAAAATGGAATCAGTGTGAACGGTTTTAATAAATATGCACCAGTCTATTTCCTCGATTTTTATATCAAAGATTCGTTTTATCGGCGTTTCAAAGTAAAATTTTTCGATCGTTTTTTTGAAACGACGCTAAATAATAATTTATATTATTTTTACTTGTAACATAATAATACCAATGTCTAACGAAAAAAAAGATTAATTATTTAAAGAAAGAAAAAGTAAACGGATTCGTTTCCAACCGATGAAAAAAAAATTATCATGAATTTTTTTATATATTTAATAGATAGTCATTTAAATTTAAAAAAAAGAGAAATGAAACTAAATAATTAATTTAAAAAGAAAAAAAATTTGCACTTAAGAAAAATAGAACTAAACAAATTTACTCTTTGTATAATAAGGTCGGTGAGCATTTTTTATACACACTTCAATAGGAAACTATTTTTTTTTTTTTTTTTTTTTTTTTGGAAAAAAAAAATCGCGATTCTCATTTTTGTTTGCCAACTTCGTCAAGATTTTTAAAGAAGGGAAATTTACGAGGAAGCATGTTGCGAAACATAATGCTTAGAAAACGTTTTGGGACTAAGCTACCAAGAATGTTGTACATAATTTCACGTGAATTTCCGGTCCAAATTATGATGCGATTGAGCTCGAAGATACCGAATTTGAAACTACATAAAATCTATTATAATTTCCTACAAGAAACCTGACAATCATTCGCTTAGATAAATAGAACGCGTTTTTTTAGTCTTTTTAGTCTCTAGATTCGAATCCCAAAAGAAAAAAAATAGTTTGCTATTTGAAAAAAAAAAAAAATTTGTTTTATTGTAAAATTGCTAAGAATTATTTTTGAAAAATTAAGACTGTCAAAAAAAAAAATTGTCGAAATTTGAAGAATGCTTAGCACTTGCCGATTAATCAAACTGTAAACTGGACGTGGTGATTAAAATGGGCTAATTCTGGTTTCAGAATTTCTCCATAAGGGCAGTCTTCAATTTTTGAAACTTAATTTTAGCAAAATACAATGAAAATGGAATTTAACCTGGTGAGTTTTATTTTTTGTCATTGAGGTTTGAAAATAAGTGGTAATCGTTATTTACCTTGGTATTTTGTACATACTGATTATCTTTCATTTAATATGTAGAAATGTATTTATTTATTATCGTTCCTTTCTTCTTTTTTGAGGAAATTTGAAAATCTATCTGGGTTTTAGGGCATGCGGCAGCTCCTTCTTTCTTTGATTTTATATTTTCTGTTGGTTAACGATGATTCCTTTTAAAATGCAGTGAAAAAACACTGCCGTTCTAGTGCATTTTACAACATTCAAAAACTAGTCCCTCATTTACTAAGAATAATAGAGTTGTTTCATTGGATTTTTCGATTCACTATGTTTTGTTATCGCGGAAGACTGATGGGAATTTTTGTAATAGTTGGACAGCTTATTTTCAAACCCATATCGTTTTTTCTTTTTTGTCAAATACTAAAGAAATGAAGAAAAACTTTGTCAAGTTTTTAAATTTCGATGTTTAGATTGTATAAAAGAATTAAAAAAAGAATAATAATAAGAAAAAAAATAACATCGTAAAAAAATTTTTTAATTAAAAAAAAATAATTTATTATAATAGGTTAAAAAAATTGTAAATTCTCTTAGGATAGCTTCTTTTATTGATTAGACGGTGTACTACGACAGGAAAAATGAATTATTTCCGATGTTTTGCGTAAAGTACTTGAGCGTCGTTGAATCGAAATGGGTTCATTGATTATGCATTGCATTATATTTTGGAATATGCTCAATTTCTCGTGTTTTTTTTCTTTTTTTTAAAACATATCATTTTTTTTTAATTTTCCAGTCGTGTTATCGTCTAATTCGGCGTCTTGTAAGTGTAGGAATCTTCCTCGTACTAATCAGCCACCATTTTTTTTTTTTAATTCTGAGAAAATGACATTCCTGTTTTTTTTTTTTTTTTTTTTTTTTTTTTTTTTTTTACATTGCACTTGAGAAGATTTCTAAACTGTAAATATCAGTTAAAGTTGCCATTAATGTAATTAATGATAATAATTTTTTTAAAAAAAATGAAAAAGAAAAAAATTAATTTGGTGGTTTTCGTTTAACTTTTTTTTTATTTTTATTTTTATTTTCTGTTGAAAAAAAAAATTATATAATGATAAAAATACGTACTGATGAAAATTAAATCGTGAGAGAATGAATTTAAATGAATGAGTGAATGGATTTTTCTTGGTTGACGTTCATAATAGATGCTTTATTATGTACTAACACTAAAAAACAAATTCTTGTAACAGCAAAAATTCAGCTTCGTGCCATCTGATTTCTTTTCTTTTCTTTTTTTTTGTTAATTTCTTTTTAAAAAATCAATTGTTATTTATTTTTTAAACAATCAAAATTTTTTTTTAATCCAATAAAAAAAATGTCACAATGCGCTATTTTTTCTCAAATTAGCAATTTTTTAACCTCGATTTGCCGCGAGATAATTAAACGTCTGTGCATTTAGTTTAGGGCTTAATAATTATTTGCAGAATAAGAAAATTATCCCCGAGCAATCAAGGTTTTAGTCATAAATGAAAAATTTAAAGAGTTTAAAAAAAAAACTTTTTGGAGGCATTTTTTAAATTAATTGATAGATCAATTTGTTCTCGACATTTAAAAAAAACTGGTGTGAATGATTTTAACAAAACATTTTTTCAAAAAATAAAAAATGTAGAAAAAGTAGTAACTGTGAATGTATATATGCCATTTTTTAAATAAAATTGATAAAAAACTAAAAAAAGAACGCTCTTTCCTTTGATAACGTTCCTTTGTTATTTAAATGTGAAAAATTGAATTTTATTTATTATTTTGGTTTTACAAATAGTTTGTTATGATTTTTTTTAGAAAGTTTTGTAATCGAAATCCGGAAATATAAAATTTTTGATCTGGGAAATGTCTGAATTTAAAAAATTTAGCTGTATCGACGGGTTTGCGGAGGAACTGGACGAACTTGTTTACGAAGGAGTAAGTGTCAAATCTTTTTTCAATACAATTTTTTTGACAATTTTGTTTTTGTTTTAGCTGTCAAATTGGTTTATATCTTTTCGACCCGTGACTGCAGTGTTCTTCGCTCATTTTTCATATTTAGTAGTTTTCGTTGCGATAATAAGCTGCGGGATTTTAAGTTTGAGACATGGTGAGTTCCTGTAAAGCGATGTCAGCATTTTGGGTTCTTGTCTTCGTAAAACGTGCTGCCTTCTCATCTCTGCATCTTCCAGGAAGATTAAACATATGAAATGATTATTGCAAGACTTGTGCCTTTCTGTTATTTTTGATAAAGCGTTGTTTTTCCTCCAGCAAAAGAGAACGGTGGGAGATTTTTGCAGTTTTGGTGGGGAGCAATGCTGCATGGGATAGTCGCCGAAAACGGATTAACATCCATTAGGTATTGGCACGCTCAGGCTCCCGTTATGCTTTTTGGTAAACATATGGCTCTGCACACGGTATTCTACTGTGAGTATTTTTAGCAGAAAAGCTGTAAAATTCTTCTTACGTTTTCTATAAGATAAATATAAGCTTCAATTGCAATATTATGGAGTTTATACTGCGGTTAGGCTAAGAATCTAGCTATTGCTCAAAACTATCTGTTAATTAATTGATGATTTTCTAAATTTATGGTTTTTATTAAAAAAAACTGAGTTGGTTATTCAAAAAAAGAATTTTACTACCCTTACATCATGCAATAAAATGTGCCTCTTTAAGGAAGGTTTGGTCGAAATTTATCAAATTATACTATTCAAATAGCAAAAACAGATTTTGAGGACTTCGTCGTTTACTTCCTTATAAAGCAAAAATAGGAACCCTATAACAATTAAAATGCTTGCAAATTATTTCTCCTTTATTGGAATAGTGCATATAACAAGGAAAGATACAGATTTCAATGCTAATGTGAAAACAAAAGCTAAGCATTTAAAATGTAAGCCAGAAGAAAGTCAGTCCAATCATGGCCGCCATCTTTTTTTTTTTTTTCTTGCCGCTGTAAAAGGAAGCCTCCACGGGTGTTAGTCTGAATGAATATTATGGCCAAAAACCTGTAAAAAAGTTCTATTTTTCAACTTAACTGTTTCTTGAACTGAAAAATGGATGAAATAAAAAAAAATAAATAAATAAATAAAAAAATATGATGAAATCAGTAAGTGCGGGAGAGTTCATTGAACGTGGCGAATATACAAAGCAGTTTCAGTCATATGAACGATAAGATGGAGACCATTTTGTTAAAACACTGGTATATTTTTGCAATGGTTTTCGCTTAAACAAAACCAGGGCATTTTCACTTGTTATTGGATTGCTCGTGAAATAGCATTTTAGATATTTTAGATATCAAGGGGCGAAAGTGAGTTTTTTCTCGCCGAGTCGGAAGGTTTGCGGAGCGAGCCGAAGGCGAGCGACGCAATCGGACGAGGCGTGAAAAACTCACGCGGCTCCTTGATTTGTAAGTTGCTTTTTATTATTATTGCGACGAAATGTACAAACTTATTCCGCAAAACCTAACCTCACTTGGACGTCATACTTATCGTATTGAAAAATCATTATGATTTGCACAACCTTTGTGAATATGAACAATATGTTTTAATTTTTTTTTGTTTCTGCTGCTACTGTTTGATTATTTTTACGTTAATAAATTGTGCATGGTGAAAGAGATTATTGTTTTTTTTTTTAAATGATAAATTTATTTATTTATATTATCCACAACGAAATTATTAAAGATGACGCCGTCTTTGAAAAAACGGTTGGCAAGCGTCGCTTGTGAATCGATTGACCGGAAACAGGAACTAGGAAGAAAAATACCGGAAGAAGTAAGAAAAAAAGTGGGAACTAGTTAGAAAAAGTCAGTTGATTTAATTTTTTTAGTTAGGTTTTGCATGAAATGAAAAGATTTACTTTCGACCTTTAAAACTGTAAAATAATAATGCACTTTCGTCGCAAGTATAATGAAAAAGGTTTTTATAATTATAAAATCAAAGGAACGTAGCTTGAAGTTCGATTATAATTATACGAGGGGCTCGTTTGGGGAAATTATCTGTAGTCGTTTAGAGAAAGGATGGAAAATTATTCTCAGACAAATCCTGCGAGCCGGAAAGTCAGTTGCGTTTATCACAGGCTACTTATAATTAATATCACAATAAGCTGATAACACATTTGCCTTAAAAGAATAAAAACTAAGATTTAACAAATTTATAAATCAAATGAAGACGAATTACTAAATAGACGGAAGAAAAGGAACGTCTATTCCTGAATCGGCCGATTATAGGAGCAAGGGCCCCAGCCTGCTGTAGCTCTGATGAGCTGAATATGTTTACTCCAGTCTCTGCTGCTTTCGAAACGGCAGAGCAGTGGCGGGTCGACTGTCCTTTAAAAACGTATTAATCGATCCCCGCTCTCCGTAGATCCGACGGCCGTTTCAAAATTATGAACAGCTGAGCGCACGCCCGTAACTCTCTGGTTATTTGGATATAACATTCTAGAGCTGAGGAGGCAACAGATATTTTAGGCCTTTCTGTGAACCGAGGGAGGATGAACAAGGGCCGATTGCCACCTATGGACGCGACGTTTTTATAATGTCCTGGATCTTTGGAAAAACGGACTACTACAGATAATTTCCCCAAACGAGACCTAAAGTATAATCATAATTAGTCTATTTTCGATCCGAAGCAAACAAATAGATAGACTTTCCCGTTGTATCAAAATTTAACAGTAGCGGCGCTTGGACTTGTGGTATGGTATAAGAGAGGTCCAAAACAGAAGAACGCTCCCAATAAAACAACTTTTCCTATGTCTGCTTAGGATTCTGTAACTCTGCAGGTTTGGATCCTAAGCTGACGTTGATTTTTATTTTTTCAGATCCGTCCCTTCTCTATCTGGCCATGATGGCCACTCATAAATTGAAAGTTAATCTATTGACGGAACCGGCAGCCGTAGGTCTACTGACGATGATGATGGAAATACCCTTCAAAATAATATCCGTTAAGTTTTTACACGTAACATACCACGATTCGGACCCTGCGTATACTTCCAAGATTTACGGTGTCCCATGGATCGAAATCCTCACCTCGTTAGTTTACGCTTCGAGTTACGTCGCCGTTTTTCACGGGTTGAAAATTCACTACATTAACGAAGACTACGACAAATGGGATAGATGCGGGTGAGCTCTTGTCATTCATTTTAGACAACCAAAACCGTCATTAATTTTTACATTTTTTAAATTAATTTTTTTTTTCTTTCAGCTGCGGAAATAGAGAGACAGCTTTAACGGCAGCGGCGGGGGCTTTGGGGCCATTGCTAGGCTACGCCCAAAAATTAATTTTATTCAATTTTTTTCACGACAATTTCAAAGTGAACGCCGCCACTTGTTGGTGCCTCGCGTTGTCCATATATTTGGCTATAATTTTATGCGACGATACTTCGGAAGCAGCCGACCGATTAATAGATGAACCAAAAGGTTTGATGGGGAAAAATCGGTTTTGGATTTTTACTAACAAAATCTGAATTTCAGGTAAAAAGTTTCTCCTTTATCAAATTTTCATATTTTTGGGATGCCTGCTGTTTTTGGCTTTGACGGGAAAACCGCATAACGAAATTTCCATCGGGTCACACGAACCCACCGGTGATTGCACCACGCTGATTTACACGAAATCCTTTTTGGGGAAACCCCAAAAAAGAAGGAAATATTTATGCGCGGACGAAATCCCGTCCAGATCTAATTTCGTGTACAATTTCGATTGCGTCCCGAACGGCCCTCCCTGCTTAAACGCCATTTGGTACACCATCTGCGGGACGCCCTTGAGGAACAGATTCGACTTTTTTCTAGTCATTTTAAGCTTTACACTAGTCATATTAGCCTTTTATTTTAACGTATTGTTTGACGAATTATTTAAGAAATTTGTCAATACGCAGTTAAGGCACAAGGACCGGGAACAATCGAGAGAACCCAGGCTCGAAGAGCTTCCTCCTTCCAAATCCATCAGTTCCAGAAAAAATGTCCAAATTATGGAATAAAATTTATAGATTAAAAATTATTATATTACAAAAAATGTTTAAGATTAAGTAGGCGTTATCAGAATTAATCCCAGGAAACTTTTTTCGGGGCTTAGAGCCACCGTCGGTTTGTGAGAAATATCCCGAAGAAAAATTTTATCGTCGGACGATAACGCGGCTACAGTCGTCAGAGAGCAAGTTTGCGGGGCCAGCTTGTCCCTTTCGACTGTTTTCGTGAAAATGCACTGGGCGATCGGCTCCGAATTTCTGTATATTTTGTACCCGTTGTCGTCCTTTTTACCGCTGGTCAGATATTGAATCTGAAAATTTAGAAAAAATTTAGCCTTTCCGACGGGTGGTGGTTTCCCGCCTGGGACCTGGGAGTTTTCCCAAATTTACCTGGCAGTAAATCAAATATAATCCGCTCCGGTTTACTTTGATGTCACTCCCGTTCAAAAAAAAATTATTCGACATCCCCAGATCTTCCGTCCAGGAAACCGGAATCCAGTACTGATATAGTGAAGATGGAAGAGTTACCAGACCGTTCCCTTTATGAAGAGGGTGATGCCTAAGAGAATGGTTCGCCAAACTTGCAGAGTAATGAATAGCTACTAGCCTATTTGCTTCTTTATGTCGATTTTCTTTGAGTTGCTGCTCCTGTACAAGCAAACCAGACTGGAATTTTTTCTGAAAATATAACTTAAACTTTATATATGGGGCTTATGAGCCATGGGATGCTCAAAAGTCTTTGTAAAATTTCCAACATTTGAAAAAAAACCCTAAAATTTTCGTAATATTTCTAAAAAATTCACCGATGAATAATAAAAGTTTGTGTTGGTTAAGTGTAACTTTTGACATTTTTTTTTTTTTTTTAAATTTCATTTTCAAATTTTGAGTAAAACCATTTTCCGGATTGTTGAAAAAATGCTATTTTATCTCTTCTCGGGCCCGTAGCCAAGGGGGGGGGGGTCTGGAGTAAATTGGCTAAACATTACAGGCATAGGGAATGAAGGCCTATTGCTCCCCTTGACAAGCCCTACTGCCCCCCCCCCTGGCTTTTCGTTCTGGTTCCCGGGCCCGTCTTTTCTTCGGTTGGTAATTTATCATTTTGTCCATTTTATTTTTCAAATTCATCCTGTTTGCCCCCCCAGGACGAATACTTTGAGAAATTTTTAACGGTGCAACTTTGCCAATTTGATCAAGTTAAAAATAAGAAATTTTTGTAGTCATTGTAAACTTTACCCTTGGAGCTCTTTCTTTATGGGTTTTCCTATGCTCGTTCGGTTCGGAAGTCGTCGTCGTCGTCGTCGTCGTCGTCGTCGTCATACGAACTGTTAAATTCCTTAAAATCATGAACAAAAATTTGTAATCTTTAGTAAAAAAAATATTTTTATTAGGATTATAATTTTTTTTACCCAGGGATCGGTTTTTCCGTTTGAATATCCGATTCCTTCAGTCGTTCAAAGTTTGAGATGTTGAAGGTTTTTACCGTTTGCGGAGGCACGAGGGATTCGTTAGTCTTTGGCGATTCATTAAAACCTTTAGCTAATCTATCCTCGTTTGTCATTTTTTTGTAAGTTTCCTCCCCGTTAAAATGTATTTCCCTTTTGCTCAAAATCCTCACGGAAGTGGATTCTTTGCCATCGGAAGTCTTGTCAAAGTAGCAATATTTCTCCAGCTGAAATTAAAGCTGTATGCAACTTTGTTTTTCAAAGATTAAAATGATTGTTATGTATACCTGATGAATTTGAAGCGCTAAATACTTGGTTTGGGTTTTTAACTCCTGAACGGAAAATATGGCGTACAACAAACCTAAAGCCAATAAAAAATTAATTGTGAACTCGCAGGTCCTCAATATCTTTTCACTTTTGTTATTATCTTTCATTTTGTATTATTCGTTATTTAAAAACAAAGAAAATGTACGGCCCCGCACTCGATAAATATGTAATAAAAACAAGGACAATTGATATATTTTGGTCGAGTCCATTGATGCACGTTTGAATCAAAGATGCACTTTTGCCCTCATCCGAATGAACCGATAATCATTTAACTCTGTTATCTCGAGTCAATGCTTAACATTATATTTATCGTCTTTGCAAGAAAAATTTTGGTCGTGTTATTAACCTAATAAATTAATTTTTTTCTTTGTTTATATTTCCGCTTTTTTTTTTTAGAAAAAAAATAATTTATGTAACAGTCGAATAACTTGAACTTGAATTCAACAATTAATTTTGGTTTATTGACGGTGGCGTCTAACCCCTAAGGAAATTTCATTCATTCAATTTTTAAAATCGAATGACTTTAGTTCAAAAACTTTAAATTATTTCCCAAAAAATTGGGACCCGAGGAGAAAATATGCCGGCAGATGCCGCTTATAATCGGATCGTAATAAGTTATGTCTTCCATTGCAAACTTGAATAAAATAATTCATACTATTTTATTTATAATAATTTATTAATCGCCAATTTTTTAATACGTTTGATAACAGTCATTTTGTCTCTTGATTGAAAACTTGTCAGAATTTTTATACAAAAAGAATAAAGTGGTTATGTGATTGTTTTTTTCATTTTGTGAACGCCGTTGTAAAAATTTGGGTATTTTTCATTCATTAGACTTTCACATTTTCACGTAATTTGATTTTCTTTTGTTTTTAAAGTCTTCTGGAAATGAAAAAGGAAATCCTGGCGGTCTTCCTTGAAAAGTGATGACTTTTTTTCTGCTTCAATCCCTGCGAGTCGTGAATACTGTATATAAGCTATAGGATTTTTACGGGAAATCAAATTCCTCTGTTTACTTTGAGTGAAATTAATCTTCGGAAGGATCATCGTATTGAACCCAATCACCTTGAGCTGTAAAAAAAGTTTAAAATTATTTTGTATTTTTTTTTATTTTTATTTTTATTTTTTACTAAAGGAATGCGTTTTAATTTTACCTTGGTTGACTATGTCTGTTCCGAATACATTTTGGAGTTTTTGGTTTATTTGAACCAATTCCTCTTTTGCAGATAGGAGTAGATCTTTTACAGCGTTAACCGATTCTTTAATCTCTTGTTGAGTATCGGAATCTCCGACAATGTTTTCGCATGAGTCAACACTATTGAAGTAAGTCACCCCCAAAACTACTACGAAAAGAATCACTCCGAACAAAGCCACAAAAAGGAATATAAAATAAAACTTGTAACGATCTTTCTTTTTCATTTCCGAGAGGAAAGTTTTGATTTTTTCTTTTTCCCCTTCCGCCACTTGCCCTATTTTCTTCATTTTTTTCTGGAAGGCTTCGTTTTCGAAATTTACAACAACTTTTTCGCCTTTCATTTTTCCCGAAAATTATAGGTAACTTTGAAATTTTTTTAAATAAAAATAATGCTAGATCGATCGCGAAAAACGATTTCACATCGAAATGAAAATAATTAAAAGTCAATCCTTGTTATTGATCTTTGTTATTTCTCTGTGTGCTTGCCCAAATGCATCCAGGGCTGGGACTCCCACAGCACCTCAAATCCTTTCCCAATCGGTATATTTAAAATGGGTTCAAATTCAAGTGGTGATGCTATACCTGCGATTCCGTCTTTCGGACAAAGATTCAGGCTTTTAAAATCCGTGTTTTGATAAAAATTTGACTTGAAATTGCGTGGGAATATAATTCAAATGGGCAGCCCTGTTGCAGATATCATTGTCTTAATTGTTGTTCCTAGAAAAAAAAAAAGAAGCGAAGAATGAATGAATCATGCATTTAATTTGCGGAGCATTAGATTTAATCGTAAAAGTCATAAATTTTTAAAAACAGACGTTTTAGGCATTATTTTTGCTGGGGGCCTCGGGTGGTTAACCAAACCAAAAGTGGAAAAAAATTCTTAGGGACATTTCCTAGGTCCCCTTTGAGTTTGAGCAATTAAAATTAATCGCGAGTACCGAGGGAGATTTCAACTCTTCAAATTATGCAAAGATTAAAGATTTTTAGCTCTAAGCGATGAAGCTGCTTTCAAATAGAAAGAAAACCACTGACGAGACCTAGCCGAAAATTGTGGTCCATCCAATCCCGCGTAAAAGCAAAAGCATACCTTTAAAAATTTTATTTAAATACATAATTAAAAAATGATTAATAATAACACCTTATAAATTAATTTAAAGCGTGAGTAACATGAATGGTCTGTAAAACATGAATGATTTGTAGGGAAATAAAATTCCATTGTAGACGTTTTGAGTCTTAATTTAGGACTAATTAATAAATTAATTTATTACGTCAAGGGATTGAGAAAAAAGAAAAAATTAGAAAAGCAAAATATCCACTTTTTGTGAAAAAAAAAAAAAAAAAATTTTAGAAATACTTTTACGTTTAGGGCCATAGCCAGCCAGGGGGGCACTAGGGTGCGTCAAAATAAATCGGTCCCTTCAGATTTTCGCTCCGAGGTCAAATTTTGGTTATTTACTGTGTAAAGGACCCCCTTAATTTTTTTTAGATTTTTAAAAAAATTTTTAGAGGTCGCTAAAGTCGTTTAAAGCTTTTTTTGAGGGAAAAAACGGAATAAAAAATATTTGTAGGTGAATATTGAAAAATTCACCACTAACGGAATACGGGGATTAAAAATTTGGTTTTATAGGGTGATGTTACCTATATATAGGGGTGTCGGGAAAAAAATAAGTCAGGCCGAAAATATCATCCATGTGGAGTGTGGAGGGGAATTTCACTTAAAAAATGTAAAAATTCGGGCAGTCTTAGGCCCAAAAATTTGGGTGACGGGATAGTGATTAAAATTTACTTAAAATATGTAGAATTAAGGTCACGTATGATATTTTTTTCGCATTTCAGTTTTTGCCCGAAAACAGGGCATAAAAGTGATTTTTAATGTTTTTTTCGCATAAAAACGCCATAAATCGCTTTCGAAAAATATTTTAGATGACTTACAAATGCCCAAAAATTATCTTCTGACTTCCATTGAATGTATAACATTCAAAAATTTTTCCATTTGCCATTTTTTTTTTTTTTTTTGCATGAAATTAGATTTTACCCTTGCTGAAAGACATCTTACTCCCCGCTCTTTGCAATTTAGTTCGACTGTTTCAAGTTTCATTCAAATTTGTCAACTTTATTTATTATTGACATTATAGAAATAAACCACAAACAATTAAATGATTGAAAAGGAAGAAATTTTCTAAAATAACCAGAAAAGCAATTCTCAAAAAATTGTAAATATTTATGTATCATAAAGTTTACTTTAAAAAAAAAAATTCTGAAACAAAATAGGCCTAGGCTATCTGCCTTATTAAATGAAAAAAAAAAAAAAAAAAGTTCTCAACCTGTCTATTGACCGTAGTAAATAGCAAAATGATGGGGAGTAACATGTCTCTTAGCAAGGGTAAAATCTAATTTCATGCAACAAAAAAAAAAAAAAAAAAAAAAAAAAAAAAAAAAAAAAAAAAAATGGCAAATGGAAAAATTTTTGAATGTTATACATTCAATGGAAGTCAGAAGATAATTTTTGGGCATTTGTAAGTCATCTAAAATATTTTTCGAAAGCGATTTATGGCGTTTTTATGCGAAAAAAACATTAAAAATCACTTTTATGCCCTGTTTTCGGGCAAAAACTGAAATGCGAAAAAAATATCATACGTGACCTTAATTCTACATATTTTAAGTAAATTTTAATCACTATCCCGTCACCCAAATTTTTGGGCCTAAGACTGCCCGAATTTTTACATTTTTTAAGTGAAATTCCCCTCCACACTCCACATGGATGATATTTTCGGCCTGACTTATTTTTTTCCCGACACCCCTATATATAGGTAACATCACCCTATAAAACCAAATTTTTAATCCCCGTATTCCGTTAGTGGTGAATTTTTCAATATTCACCTACAAATATTTTTTATTCCGTTTTTTCCCTCAAAAAAAGCTTTAAACGACTTTAGCGACCTCTAAAAATTTTTTTAAAAATCTAAAAAAAATTAAGGGGGTCCTTTACACAGTAAATAACCAAAATTTGACCTCGGAGCGAAAATCTGAAGGGACCGATTTATTTTGACGCACCCTAGGGGGCACCCACGAGAAGATTTGAGCCCCGCCTCGGTAAATAATGCTTATTCCCCGTGTTTAAAAGATGACCTTTGGATAATTCCCTATGTATTACAAGTTTTTTATTTCGTGCTGTGAATAAAGGATTAAAAGCAAATCAATATTAACTATAGGCAGCAATAAATAGGGTAATGGTCTTAAGTAGAGGCTAATTATTGCACAAGACTATGGAAGACTTAGACTCCCTAGACTTTCGAGACCGCTAAAGTGCCAAAAATAAATTTTTCGCTCTTGGGGGTGTACTCGATGAATAAGATATTTGTTTTAGCGTTATATTTATAATGCTAAATTTTGCGAGTTTTGAAATTTTTTTCGATTTTTTCACGATCCCCAGGACTAATGCTGAACATGTCTGTGCGCCTCTGCCTGTGCGTAACAAATCTTGTTACCAAAATCCCTTTGTCAAAATCAAAAACTCTTTGTTTATATTCGTCTTTTACGTTTTCGGGGTCGTAGATTTCAAAAATGCAGCCAGTTTTGCCAGTTTTGGGGGCATCCCCCCTGCCACTCCCCCTTATTTTTTTTTTTTTTTTAAATTTTTGAAGAATATAAGTTAAAGAGCAAACAACACCCCGACAGTGCCCAAAAACGCTGAAACTCGTTACTGTGTTACAAATTTTTTTATCACTACATCTGGTAAGATTCTCTTTTTTCGGGTGATGTAATGCAGTTAAGTCAACATTATTATCATTATTTGCTCAAGGAAATAAAAATGCACCAACAAAGAACCATGTTTTTGCTCAAATGAAATTAATTTGGCACTTAGGTTCGTAGTATACGTTCGTCTAAATCGGAATTAACTTTTTTAAAAGCTCGAAAATGACTGAGAAAAAAGAAGAAAAAGTTTTTTGTATAAACGTGGACAACTTACACGGAACCGGTAACGAAAAAGTAAAAAAGTTTAACGAAGTAGCCCAAGCGGGAAAAGAAAAAATTAAGAATTACGCGTCAGAAATTGATAAAGGCAAATGCCAAAAAATCTGCCTTTTCCTCCTTAAATTCGTCGTGTTTTGTGTGCTACTGGCATCGGTGATATTTTTGGTGTTCAATATAATTGGGATAAGCGATGATCGAGAAAGCATGATGACCTCCATTGATTCCGTCAAATGGGAAATCAGCGATGTTCGGGCGGAAATCCAAGAGAATCGAAAGCTATTTGCAGGGAAATTCAATCAGGTAATTTGCAAATTAAAAATATTAAGTTCATTTAAATTAATTCAATTATTTTGCAGATAATGAACCGTTTAGCCTCGTTGGAATCGAATATGGAAAACAAAGGATTAAAACCAGAGCCTCTACATATTGAACCCTCCTTTCTGACCGACGAGGATTTTTTCGGAATTTTTTGGAAGGTCTTTACAAATGACGAACCTAACAACCATTTAGATGATTTGAAAAATTGGGACATTGAAAACGAAAATGACGGAAATTTAATTAGGAACTTGTGATTGATCAAATGTTCTTTTTTTTTAAAGAAAAATTAAACCTGTCTCAACTCAGGCTGTGCAATGTTTCTTTTTTTGAGTTAGGCCTATAAGAGGTCACTTGGAGGCCTTCCCCTTTAACCTCTCAAGGCCTGTAAAAAAATCCTTCCTCCTGTAATTTTTTTTACAGTGTACACCTTACACAATAGGATTTTAGTGTATTTAGAATCCATTCGAATTGTGTTCAGGCATATTTTACTTTAGGCTTTGATCTTTCTTTCTAATTTTGAATCAGTTTGGTAAATAATGGGATTATGGTCTCCAAATTTTAACCAAAAATTGAATATATATTCCTTTAAAAGTGATATTAATTAATTAAGCATTTTATTTTTTATCTCAGTTCCTATAAAATCATTTAACTAAATATCCATGCCTGTAGTCATGGGAAGAAAAATGGTTTTCTTGCCCTTGAATATTTTTGACTGCAGGCCCGTAGCCACGGGGGGGGGGGGGGCTGGAGGTTTTTAAAGGGGGGCTGGAATTTTTTTTTATATCTTACACGTAAAAAATTTTATGTAAAAATTAACATAATAATGTTAAAATCGGTCTGCATAATTTTTATTTTGTTTTTTGTGTATGTTTAACTTTTGAAAAAAACAACAAAAAAAATTGTGAAGACCGATTTTATCATAATTACATAATATTTTTGATTGTGTAGGGAGAAGTATTAAAACTGAATTTAAAAAATTGTAATTTCGGTTATTTTTTGTAAATTAGTAATAACATTAAAATGATTTAAATTAAAAAACGATCAATGAATGTATTAACCAACGACATGAATTGGTTTGAAAATGAGTGTGAAATTATTTAATGGTTTAATTTTTTAAAATGGCTATTTAATGTATGTTATGTTTAAGTTTCTTACAGGTTAGGTTAGATAGGTAGATGCTATATATGCATAATCATTGAGAGGTCAATAGCTCTTTTAGAAAAAAAAAACCAAAATAACGTAGAAAAATATGGAAATATAAAAATTATATCAGCTAGGATAGAAACAACGAAAAATTAACCAATAAACTGATATTGAATAGTAATTAATTTTTTTCCTGTTAAAATGTGAATTTGATTTTGCATTTGGATATAAATTTCAAATCCACAGGGGGGCTCAAGCATTTTCACAGGGGGCTGAGCCACCCTATGCCCCCCCCCCCTGGCTACGAGGCTGTTTTTGAGGCAACCCCAAAGTCATGATTTTGCAAAAAAAAATTAATTTATTAGATTCATAAATTGGGGAATCTTTTTTTTTCTTTTAAAGGAGTCAGGATCATGCTGATTAGCTAAGTAACTGAAGTGCACACAGCCAAAGAACGCCCAAGTTTCGACGAATATTTAATGTCGTCTAAAAAGAGCTGAAATTTTTCTCACTTTTCATAGGGGGAAAAAATCGGCTACATAGCTCGAAAGTCACAAACGCCTATGCAATTTTAATATTTCGATAACTCGTTTTGCAAATTTTTTTTTCGGTCATTCGAGACTTACAAATCAAAATGTTGTCTACCTTATGGACATGCTCAAGAAGAATAGATCTTCCCTTTCTTATTGCATATGCCTCCGGTCCTGGAATAAGGTGTAAAAGAAAATGAAATATATTAAAATCGCCCTTTTAAATACTCCCGATATGTTCGCACTGGCAATCGTGAGGATTAAATCTCTGACATTGCAAAATAACATAAAATTCAGGGCCAATTAAGTCTTTAACAACTTTTAAAAGATTGGCGCCATCGAAAATGCACCGCAACAAATTTTTAAACATCTAGTGCTGCTCTCTTGTAGCAGACGACGGAACTCAATCCCAGACATAATAATCAAATATGCAACTTTTTCCGTCGTCTGTGGAGCAATCGTTGCTTTAAAAAAGATCCTTTCTCGTCGATAAATCTATTTATATTTAAGTTATGATTACTTTCGTTTCTGAACAGGATTTGAAGTCGGAATAAAGGTCAAATAATAATTTGTCGGATTATAACGTTGCCGCCATATTGCCAGGCCCAGTAGTCAGCCATGTTATGAAAATTCGGGTATAGTGATGTTTTTATTCTGTTTCGTTGAAAATAACGTAATCATTTGCCGTTTACTAAAAACAAGACATTAAGAACCCGTTTAAAATACAACATGGATCGATATTTAAACGTTTTTACATTAAAAAGATGACGAATTATATAGAAAAATTAGTTTGGTGTGTAGTCATGTTTAGTTATAAAAAAAAATTATTTTTAAGTTATATTTTATAATAAATAGTGCTATTCGATAATAAATAACGCGTTCTCGTACATCTTCCGACGATTATCCACGTAAATAAGCGGTAATTATCTCGGAGGATCCCAGAGTCCTGCAATGCCAGATCGAATCTAAAAATGGCTCTTTGAAAAAGAAAAAAAAAAATGTTTAAACTGTTGGAAAACGGACGGATGGAAGACGTTTCTTGTATTCACATCGAGCACTGTGAAAAACCCCCGTTTCCCTTTTCTGTAATCATCCTGGGATGTATTTTCCTTTGATGACCCAAGGGTTATATTCGATATTAATTTTAGTTATGAAAAGATGCCAAGAATTTGTTTTGTAATTTGATGGAATCATTTTCCTTGGGTCATTTTAAAAAATTAAAAAAAAAAGTTAATCGAGATAAAAACCTCAGAAAAAAAATAAAGAAATATTTGCAGTTGTTTTAAGGGGACGTTGATGTCCTGATTCCTGCTGTCAAAGACATGACCTAATTCTTCTTTTTTAATTTTTCAATTTAATGCTGAAGATGTTGTTATTTATAGGATCTTTTTTTTTTTTTTTTTTTTGAAAAAAAGCATTTGTTCATTACTTAAAATCTTAATCCATATGAAAATGTCATCTGCTCTGTATTTTATTTTTATAAAAAGGCCTACATTGTTTATTTAATGATAATGGGGTTAGGAAAAATAAAATCATTAATTAAAAGTGAAGTGTTGGCTTTCATTTTAACTTTATTTTTTAATTTAAATTAGCCATATGCTTTTTTGACTCCTTATATAAATTGCCATGCTGTAGCCTTGAAAGATTTTTCTGTTTATGAATTTTTTAATATTTTTGCTGTGTGTTAAGCTTTTAGATGGTGGCGTTGAAAATATTGAGTGCTACATCATTGGTAAATGTTACAGAATTGTTATTAGATGCTAATGAACTTGACTAAAGAGAGCAAAGTCTCCTTATAGGGTGGGTTAATCATTTCTTTTTAGATAACATTTGCTTTGTGGATTTTTGTGGAATGAAAACGCATACTGACTTGGTTTTTTCTTTAAAATTGTTCATTTCTAGATGGTGGTATTAGACCTTCCAATCCTCTCTGCTCTTTCTGTCTTCATTGGATGTGGTAAAATGTTACAGAAAGAGGATTTATTTATTCTTTTTTTGGTGAACGATGTCTTGTTTACAAAAAAAATCTTTTTTTTTTTTCATATATTTGTGGTCGACATTAATTTTTAAAATATGATCATGTTTAGTTTTTAAATAAACAACTGCAGCATTCACATTTTAAGTCCAATTTGAAAAGGGATTTCATGGGAAGGAGAATGAAGTAAAGTTTTTTTGGGAATGAAAAGCAAAAGGATCAGGCAGATTAAAGTCGAGGAACTGAAAAAGTTAAGTATCCAGTGTATCAAAGGGAAAATTTTTTTTTAAACTTTATACTGGAGAGATAAAATTGGAAAGAAATTCTTATGAATTGTAGAGAAAAGCAGAGTTCAAGTCAAAAATATTTGAGCTAATTGTGAGGTAAAAAAAAGAAACAAGACACACATTTATTTTATTTGTTTTGGAGAAAATCCCTGAATTATCAACACTCAAGCAGAGCAAACATTTTAGCAGAAAAGTCAGAAGTTTTAAAATAAAGCTAATGGCTGTATTCACTCTTCATGGTGATTGGTGAATCCGAGCAGAATCATGTTAGTCAAGAATTTTCACCAAAAGTTAATTGAAAACCTTGAAATAAGTCAACTTGTTGGGACTCAAGAGTCACATAATGACTGCAAATATTTATCTCGATTAATTTTTTAAAAAAATAATCCTTAATTGTATTTTGTCTATAATTTCAGATATCTTCAGAAAGTTTTTAATTCTAGTTGTTTAAATATCAACCAAAGTACTGCTTAGTTCATTTAATTTAATTTATCTAGTTTTTAAATTTTTTTATAAAACAAAGGGAAAAAAAAGATATGTCAGAAAGTGCATCGAAAATGTCTAAAAATGGTGAAAGAAATAGTAAATATAATTCCGGTTCGATAAATCGGACTACCAGTGAAACTTTGAGAGTAACGGATGGGGAAGGCGGAATTGCGGGACAGATACCGGGTAGTCAAAGACAGAAAAAATCGAGTTTTCAAATAACGAGCGTCGTAACCGCCACGCGAATGTCCAACGATGGCGGGGAAGATTCCGCGGATGATTTAGACGAAAGTCACACGGACGACATATCGGACGTTATAGATAATTCCAGGGTCACAGATCTGGAAAACGAAACCCCGAGTTATTCGGAAGACACTTTCTCTAAAGACGACGTGTTTTTCAATCCGAGCTCCACGTCTCTGGGAACGGCTCCGGTCATCCCGACCTCTTCGCAGTACGGTTTGGCCATCGTCTCGGCCAACGATCCCAACGTCATAAACCAGTCCTCCGGGAACGACATAAACATAGCGGATTCCAGCAACGTCATCAATATAACAAACGTTAAAAACACGGAAAACGATTTAGGGAGGGAAACGACTCACGTGACGCGAAACGAAAGATTTAAAGTCGTTAAAATAGAAAGCACGGAACCTTTCAAGAGAGGAAGGTGGCAGTGCATGGATTATTTGGATCACACAATGCTCCATCATCACCCTCCTCCTCAGCAGAACGTGATTAACGTCAAAAACGAAGCCAACGAAGCTCAAAATCAAAATCAGAATTCCTTTCAAAGTCCCGAAAGCGGAGTCAACGACGCTCACGAAGAAGTCGAAAACCACGGTCAGTCCCATCAGCAGCAGCAGCAGCAGCAGCAGCCGCAGCAGCAGCCGCCGCCGCCGCAGACTGTGTCGAATAACATTCAAAATTCAGTGTCTCCCGGTCAGAGTGTTCACAATTTACAAATAAACGTCCCCAAACCGAATCCCCCCGTAGTCAGTCAGCAAAACATAAATCACCAGCAGCAAATCATTCAAGCCCAAAGCATGAGTCACCCTTCAGTTCCTATTCAGCAAAACGTTCAGCAACCTCAAAGTCTACCGCATCAACAGATACAACAGGTGATCAACCAGGCTAATTTTCAGCAGCAAAATTCCTCCCAGCCGCAAAATATTCCAAGCCAAAGTCAACCTCACCCGATCCAAAGCATGCCCACTCAAATCCCCCAACCGCAACCCATTCCTCAGCCCCAGCCGATCGCCCAGCCCCAACAGCTTCCGTCTCAGATCGCCCAACAACCCCCTCAGCAGCAGCAACAGCAACAACAACAACAACAGCAAATGCAAATGCAGCAAATGCAACAGCAGATGATGCAACAACAGCAGAGCAACAGCATGCCCCAGCCCCAAATGAACCACAACATGCAACAATACTATCCATCCGGGAACCAAACTTCCATGATGACGAATCAAACTCAAATGCTTCAGCCGGTTCAGATGAATCAACAAGGTCATCTTCAGCAATCGGGGATGGGTCACGTGGGCCAGACGGCGCAGCAGATCCACCAGGGTCAAAACATGATGCAAATGGGTCACGCCATCCAACAGTATCCGAATCAGCAAATCCCCGTGCAGATGCAACAGCAAATGCAGCAAAATTACAATCAACAGTTGGTTCAAGGGCAGATTCAACAGGTCCCGACTCAAAACGCTTCCATCGGCACCTACGTCATGCCGACGCAACAAATCAGTCAAACCGGGCAAATAATGCAGCAGCAAAATCCGAATCAGCAAATCCAACAGACTCCGCAAATGCCGCAAATGATGCAGCAGAGCGGGCAGATGATCCAAGGAGGCCAGATGCTCCAACAGCCGCAACAGACGGTGCTGACGGCTCCGCCTTCCGGACAGCAAATGATCCAACAACAAAATTATCAAAGTTTTCAGCAACCTCACGTAAGCGCTACCCCGAACAGCAATCAGGCGATCAATTATTCCAATGCCAACGTCCCCGCCACCAATCAAACCGGGAACATCACGTATTCGACCGCGACGGTCAATCCCGTGGGATACAACAACCAAGCGGGAACGACTCAAAATCCGGTCATCCCCTACACCAACACAACGATAAATCAACCGATGACGTATTCTACTCAAAGCGTCAACATAAATCAGAGCATGGCTCAAACCGGACAATCCGGGACCGGTCAGCAGGGTATTCAAAATACTCAATTAGGGAACGTGTCTCAAATTCCGAATCAAATTAATCCGAGCGGGACGGTGATTCAAGGTTCGGGAGTTATCCCCGCTCAGACTCAAATTCAGCAATCTCAAATTCAAAATCCAAATTTGTTAGTGTCAAATCAAAATTTAATAACCCAACAACCGCAAAATGTGACTCAAATGGGTAAAATGGTGTCGGACATGGGACAAAACGTGAATTTAACTATGACGCTTTTGGAAGGGACCGGACTGGAAGGCGTTCGCTCCGCCGGACAATCTTTCGGGATGGATCTTCAGGGGAGTGTAGCACTTCTCGAAAGTTTAGTCGAAAATACCACTAGTAGCGAACAAATACCGACCAATGACGACGAAAGGTAAGAGCTTTTTTTTTTTTAATATTAGTTCTACATGAATGAAACTCCGTTCGGGGCTACGCCCTATTTGTGCTTTTTGATATTTTAAACGAGAAACGTCACATGTATTAATTTAAATGATTTACGGTTCGATCCCATGCAAAACGTTCGTCATTTATTTTTATAATTCAAAGCATGTAAATTCGTCTTAGGTGTTTGATGCTCTTTTCCCATTTCGGATAAAAGAGAATTTTTTTTTTGGTCGACCTGTAAAATACCGGATTTTAATTTAGGTTTTTTTCGTAAATTAAAGAAAGTTATTACAGTAAACCTTTCCTAATGGACAGATTTTTTAAATTTGGTTTTCCGCAAAAAGTTGACTCCATTAAAAAGAATTTGAAACTTTTTTTTTTTTTACATTTAGCTTATGAAAAGCAAAGCTCCCTCTGCATTAATTGAATGTAAAACAGACCTCCCCGCAGGGGTACCTCTCCTCGAGAGTTGTTTTATTGTATTCCCGAGAATTTCAAGAAATTTCATTTATTTCAAATTTATCATCAATTTCCCGTTACATTTCCACTTTAGTAAATCCCTAAAATTATTAAGGTTTTCCTTAGCCCCTTACTCACTTGAAGCCCCATTTTCCCATTTAAATTGGACCATTTTAATGTAAATAAATAATAAGGAGTTGGAATTCCCAATTTTCTCCAGGTTGAAACTTCTGTGGGGATTCGGGAAGGCGTAAATTCAAGTCCTTTTTTAAGAACACGCCACAAATATTCCCTCTCTTGAGCTTATTTTTTTGCCAGTTGAAAGTTGTTTAAAAATTGCCATTTCCGAAAATTAAATTTTTTTTTTAAAAAATCTTGAGAAGAATGACAGCAAACTACTAATAACAGAAGCTCTACAAATAAAATGATGGCTCCAGAGTTTTTCCCTCACTTTTCTCCTTATGGCCTTACATTTGCATTTTTTTCTAAGATGTTTTCAGCAATTTTTGCTAAATTCTTCCTATTTAGTTAAAAGATGTCATGAACATTTTTTTAAAAAAGATATTACAGCAAACTAATTTTGAATTCTAAAATTTTTTTAAAAAATAATTACATGGCAAAGCATAAAGACAAGTTGCATGAGTTTCAAAACTGAAAAATTTTGCATTGATGAGAATTAATTTTTTTTTTTTTTTTTTTTTTTTTTATAGCTTTTATAAAAATTCATTCCATGTTTATAAAATTACGATGTCGTGCAATTATTAAACAGAATAATAACATTTTTAATTTTCTGAAAAGTTAACCTCCTGATATCGACTGCGTAATTTTTTTTTATTTTGCAGCAGTTGGCGATGGCTCCGACTCATCGATTTTGCTTCTTTTTTTTTTCAAAATATTTTCATATCACTAGAAAAACTGATTTCATTCGGTTGCAATTTTTACTCAGTTAAATATTTGGCCTTTTTTAATTTCATTATGCGGGATTAAAAAGGAAAAAAAAGATTAAACGGAAACTATTAAGGGCCCACGTATATAAAGAACGTTTATTTTTGTACGATCGAATTCGCTTATTCGAAAATGCAAGACCTTGTTTCATTCGTTATAAAAAATAAAACGAGTTTGAAAATCGTAACGGCGCTGAAGATAAACATGCAATTCATTGATAAAAGGTTGTTTATCTTATGCAGTTGGCTTCTAATGCTTAAAATGAGACCGGTTTGCTCGTAGCCCGGATAGCTCAGTCGGTAGAGCATTAGGCTTTTAACCTAAGGGTCCAGGGTTCGAGTCCCTGTTCGGGCGTAATTTTTTTTTTTTTTTTTTTTTTAATTTTTTACATTAGTTTAGGCTAATTCATAGAATTTTTTTTTTCATATATAAAAAGAAGTCCGGGGAAAAAGAATTCGAGAAATTTATAGAGTTGAGAAGTTACAGAGAGTGAAGGACGTATTGCATTTAATTTTTTTTTTTTTTTTTTTTTTTTCCATCTATTGATGTAAACCTGATTGAGTCGTGGAAGTTTTCCAAGAGATGGAAAAAATGGAAATAGAATCGACGTACATTAAGATTTAATACGCAGTAAAGCAGCACGGGTCGGTAAAGGAGTTGTTAGTTTGTTGATTAGTCGTTGTAGGGCGCTGCTATCTCTTTGAAAGTCATACTGCGAAACTATACATTCTGATTAAATTTATTTATTCATTTGATGAATAGGAAAATTCATCTGTTGAAAGATTATTTTAAAAAAGGATCAATTTCCCAGAATGTTTTGATAATTAGTAAACAGTTGGGCCTGAATCAACCTTTTTAAAAAACCATGCAATCAGTATTATGCAAGTTGGGATTGAGTCGTACAACTTTTCAAAGTTTGCTTTTTTAAGTTTCTAAAAATTAAGACGATTTTAATAAATGCCCAGAAATTTCCATTCCAACAACATCGTGCTTGTGGTCGGAGCAAAACAAGTTTAAGTGCCGACTGAAAAAGTTAATTTTCAGGGCTAGACCCGAAAAGTATACTTTCGAGATCATGTTTTTAAACAAAACAAATTTCGTTATTCTCGCCCTGAAAACTACATTTCCAAGGCTGGACCGAAAAATTTCGATTTTTTACTCGCCCTCTTAAAAAATCTCACTTTTTGGGCCCAGCCTGGAAATCTACTGTTTTGAAGTACTATTATTAATTTTAAAAGTTTGGAAAATCATAGAAAAAGAAACGTCCGTGCTTCCGTATCGAGATTAATTTAAAGAAATTTTAATAAAAGATAAGATTACAACGCTAAATAAATAAATAAATAAATATTTGATTTAATTGCACCTAGAGATTACCCATACTGATGTTAACTTTCAAAATGTGAAAATTTTTGAAAACGGTTAAAATTGGGAAAGTATTACCAAAAAGGTGAAAGCGTTTTTCTTTGTTGATCCAAATATTTTGCCGGACAATATTCATAAGGGAACCGAGCTTTTTTTTCACTTAGAGACAATTTTGACTTGGACTGCAACAGATTTTTCAAGTAGTTCACTGCAAGATTATACAAGCGCTTGACATTGTTAAAAGAAAAAAAATGGGGAAACTCTAAAAATTTTCCGACTGAATTATTTTGCAATGTTAGCTGATGGAATTTGACATTCCGACATTAAATAAAACCCCTAGGTCCAACTTTATTTGCTTATTTGTCTTAATCGGATTTTGGGCGGTGAAAAAGGGGAGGGGGGATGGAAGGTGAGTAATTTTTTTATTGCCCCATGATGATCGATCATGTTTCAATTTGATTTATGATTGTTTTTTTTTTTTTTTTTTTTTTTTTTTGTTTTTTTTTTCTGTAGCATGAGGACGCTGTCACGGGCGTTGGTATTGTTGGGGGGGCTTCAAGGGAGCTGCGAAGGGGAAAGGGCGACAAGTCCTTGTACTTTACAAATTTCGCCTTCGCGAACTTTAAGTCGAGCCCCCTCGCCCAATCCTTGCAGGTATTGATGAAAAATACCTTAATTTTTTTCCCTTTCCCTGTATGGTCATTGCGTGATTTTTTTTTTTTTTTTTTAATTTTATGAATCATTTTCAGTCTAGTTTTTAATTTTAACGTATTTTATTTGCTCGTTTTGTTATAATTGAAGACATCAGTGGAAAAAGGAGACCGTTGGACCTCTCGAAAAAAAATTCAGACAACCGGCTATTTTCTATTGTTATTTTTTGGAAGCCATTTTGATTCCGATAGAATTTTCTATGTACTGTTTGTAAACAAGCAGTAGGAAAATGTTAGATCCTCTTTCGATTTTCATTTATTGACTACAGTTTTTCGTTGGAACCTGAACGATCTCCTTTTTCCACTAATGTCTTCAATTTTTAGAGAACACATCGTTTTGATTTTTTTAACTCATTTGTTTTTGATGTTAGTTTGTTGAGGATGATTATAGACTTTTTTTTTAGTAAGATTAATTATTTTTTTCAGTTTGTGAAGAATATTGAATATCAAGTTTGATTTAAAATATCGGCCCTGACCTGTATTTTTTTTTCTAAATGAACGATATCCCCGAAACGCTCGTGATGGATTATTCTTTTTTAATTGAAAACGCAGGGTATTCTTTTTCCAAGGGCAGGATTTTCCCGCGGCACCCTTTTTTTTCTGTTTTCATAAAAAGAAATGCGCACAAAAAAGATATTAGGCTAGTAAAGAAAATATTGCTGAGTTGATTTTTTTTGTATTAGTTTCGGTTTCACGTTTCCATCCAAGAAAATTGTTTACTCATTTCCTGTTGTTTTTTTAAGTATCATCAAAAAATAGGAATCATCGAAGAGTATGTTACGAGTTGCTATAATGAAAAAAAAAAAAAATAATCGGGGTTATCTATCCGATATCGATATAATTCTGATGAAAGGATTCGATTGGATGAATCGTCCGTGGCACCATGCGAAAACTTTTGACTCAGTCTGAATCCTTTCCAGTTTTTTGAATTTGAAATGCGAGGAAGTGAGTATGAAAATTTCAATCTCGACTCGTGCGAAAGTTCCCAAATCCCCCCTTTTAATAATCATGTTTTTCCTGAATATGGAAAATTTAATACTTTAGAGTGCACGAGGATTTACAGACATTTTTGCTTCAACTAAAAACAAGATATCAGATTCTTATCTTTGATAAAAAAAACTTTCCATTCGTTACATTTGCGGTGCCGTTTCTCTCCCGTTTTATAGGTAAGCATTAAAAGTCTTGGAGGATTCGGTTCTGGTTCCAGGTCCGGTTCAATGAAATCTTTCCAAAGATGTCCCGCAAAATATTTGGAAAACTCGTTTTTCTAGAATAAAACGTGATCATTTGTCATTAAATCCTCCAAAAAGGTCTTAAGTTCTAAGATTTTGTACCATATAAACATGCCTTTTTTTATTTAGGCATTTTTCATTTCGGAAAATAGTGAACTCCCCAAAAAAAGAAAAAAATTAACGTCAAAAGATTTTTTAAATGACATTAATTGGTAGGTTTTCCAAAAACATTTTCATTTTATTTTTAAAAAAGCATTCAATGTCAAGGAAAAAGTGTTTGCCTGCCAAATTAAGCTGGCCTGAGTTTTGGTTTCAACCCAGAAAATCAATTATTTTTTTAACATGCCATAAATCCATTTAGCATTTTTTTTTTCTTTCGTCCTAATCAATCATTATCTTGTCATCTTTTTTGCAGGTTACGTCATTTCTTTAAATATACGCCCATTCTCGGACGATGACCTGAGTTAACTTTTTTTTTCTTTTTCTTTTTGCTTCTTGATACAATAGAGCGGCCAAACAAACATTAAGCCACTTGTACGCCTCGAGCATTACGAATTTTAACGACCACGAGAAAATTTTTAGTACCTAGTCGTTGGCAATTTTTTTTTTTTTTTTTTTTGAAAATTTTTTAAATGGCGTTCCGTTATTTTTTCTTTTTGTCTATATTTGCGTTGTTCCAATGGGTTAAAATCAATTAGAAATCTATTTAAAATCTTTTGATAAGTTGTCAGTTAAGAGAGATGTCAGCCTGGGTTAACACGATCCGAAATAAACCGGTTTATTATAAAATATGACGTCATTTAGACGTCAAAATCCGTCTGTCAAGCTTCGTCTTTCCCGCATGAATAAATTTCAATGTAAGCAAAATTTTAATTCAAAGATTTATTATTTACTTTGGATAAATCGACCAGGCGTGAAAATTAAAAAAGGGAAAAAATGCGTGACTCCTCGCGGGGCGATCTAAAGGGCTGCCAAATATGCACGCGGCCCTTTGGAGTAAATAATCATTTTATCTCTATCGTACATCTCAACAAATTGTTTTTTTTTTAAATTGATAAGCAACGAGGTCAAATCAGAATTAAGACTGGCGTTGTTGTATAACAAAGTATTATAAAATGTATATATGTTACAGTGAATCAGTGTAATTCAGTGATTTCATAGAATCACTAGTGTATTCGTGGAATTTCACGAATACACGGTGAAATCGTGAAATGCTTCATTTCATTAGATGAATTCACTAGTGATTTGATGAAATCACTATTATTTTAGTGAAATCGTGGAACAGAAATTGTAAGTTACACGTTTTATCTAGTGATTCAATGAAATCACTGCCGAAAAAAAAATATGGACAGTGGATTCGTTGAAAAGCACATAATGACAATTTAAAGAAGAAAAAAATAAGAAAACAACGAAACAAGAAACTCCTGTTAAAAATAAAATTGAAATTAAAATCCAATTTAAAATGTAAAAAGTATCATCGTTGGTTTATTAAAAATTTTTTAGCAAAGTTAAATAATAGTAAATAACAGGAAAATGAATAGTTAAATAATAATACAATAAAGTTAACTTAAATAATATTACAAGCGTGATTCTTTGGTTAATTTTTTTTTTTCTTGAAGCCACTTTTTTGCCGCCGTTACCCGTCGCCTCTGCATTAGATGTCTCACCTTTATTTGGCTGCAACTGCAAAAACGGATGTACCACAAGAAGGTGTAAATGTAAAAAGAATAACACCTTGTGCCACTCAAAATGCCACAGCTCTCTGAGCTGCAGCAATAAAAACGATGAGCAGCCAAATAAAGGTGAGACATCTAATGCAGAGGCGACGGGTAACGGCGGCAAAAAAGTGGCTTCAAGAAAAAAAAAAAATTAACCAAAGAATCTCGCTTGTAATATTATTTAAGTTAACTTTATTGTATTATTATTTAACTATTCATTTTCCTGTTATTTACTATTATTTAACTTTGCTAAAAAATTTTTAATAAACCAACGATGATACTTTTTACATTTTAAATTGGATTTTAATTTCAATTTTATTTTTAACAGGAGTTTCTTGTTTCGTTGTTTTCTTATTTTTTTCTTCTTTAAATTGTCATTATGTGCTTTTCAACGAATTCACTGTCCATATTTTTTTTTCGGCAGTGATTTCATTGAATCACTAGATAAAACGTGTAACTTACAATTTCTGTTCCACGATTTCACTAAAATAACAGTGATTTCATCAAATCACTAGTGAATTCATCTAATGAAATGAAGCATTTCACGATTTCACCGTGTATTCGTGAAATTCCACGAATTCACTAGTGATTCTATGAAATCACTGAATTACACTGATTCACTGTAACATATATATATATTTTTTTTTTTTACTAATAGCGAAGTGTTTGATGTAAGCTATGCCTCAAGGTTCGAGACCGAACTTGTTTAATTCAGGAATTATTTGGAAAACTCCTTTTAACCCTTTAAGGACCGAATCTAGCTGTCGGAAAATATTCTCACGCTGCCGAATTTTTATTTGATTTTAGGTATGCAATTACATCATGCATACACACGGAGAAAAAAGTTCGGTTCCCGTTACTGAAAGTTAAGTTGGGTCCTGTGACATCTAAACATTTGAGTAGATAATACCGAAAATTTAGTAATTATTACTAAGAGTTCGTAATGATTAATAGCGTTTAGTAATAATTACCTAATTTTTAGTATTGTCAACTCAAATGTTTAGATGTCACAAGCCCCAACTTAACTTTCAATAACAGGAACCGAATTTTTTTTTCCGTGCAACGACCGAAAACACTCCACAGAAAAATATGAGGATTTAAGGGGCAACTAGGCAACCGTCAATACATACCTACTACACAACTAGCAATTTTTTTTTTTTATAATCTCGGAATTATAAAATCGAAAAACTGCAAAAGCTAAGCACACAAACATTTTTTACTCATAAGTTATGTACAGACAGAGAAAAATAATTGTTTTAAGTCGTTAAAACTTAGTTTTCATGATTCATAACATTTTTGCAATAAACTAATTAGATCATGAAATTTTTAGTTTTACAAAACTTAATGCTCTAAGCTTTGATTGTGGTAAACCAAATCGTTTAAATACTTATATGGATGTTAAACGGTTAAATTTTAGTGAAGCCAAAAGGAGTTACTGAAAGGTTTTGACTTTTGAAGCTTTATTTAGACAACCCTGGTTATATAATAGCCTTTGCCATGATGGACAATAACGAAATTCCGATGCATCAAGTCAGGGAGGCTAAAGGTCTCTTCCCATCTTTAAAGCAATATATTATTAACAAATTTTTAGAAAAAAAGAGACAAACAAGTTAATCGCAAGTAAAAATTGTACCTCCTATATCGACAAATTCTTTGATTTTAATTAACCAATTAGAAATCGTAAAAGATTGCTCCGTATATGGTTCGGTTAATTTGAATAAAATCATTTGGCAAATCTTCAAAGGGCAGTGAACCCACAAAAAAAAAGAGAAGTCGATCCGATCGGTTTTGTTCTGTTTTGCTAACTCGATTTCCGGCACGTAACCCCCGCCCCCTCGGAAAATAATCATTTGTTCTATTTCACGTGAAATGTATAGCATGCCAAACTTCTATGAGGAAGCAAAAAAAAAAAATTAAGGATAATTATACATGGATTTTTCTTTTGTAGGTTGATTCATCCCCTCGTTTACCGAATTTAAAACAAAAAAAATTGATGAAACGAAACAATAAATTAATTTTGCAACCAAAATTATATAAGATGATGTAGAATTTCGCTTTCGGTCCTCGGGCGCAGTTTTGGCAACCGTTGTTAAATTCTATATTAGAAAATCTCTGAGTGAAAGTTTTTTTTTTTTTTTTCTTTTTGGACGAGATGTCAAAAGAAAGCCGAAAACTTCCTTCTTTACCTTTAACGAAATCGGTGGAGTTGCCTCCCCAATTTCAAGCTTCATTTACCTAAGAATTTTTTAATTTATTTAAAAAAAGAAGATAGGAGGCACATGTTTTTTTTTTGTTGTATTAAAATGATTAGTTCCTATTTCGATTAGAATCATTAAATGTATGTATAATTAACCTAGATACATTTCCTCGGTGGTTCGGATTCCATGTTAAACGAAACGATGGTGGCCGGAGGTTATGGTTTGGTTTAAAAATATAGACTAGGTATTTTTTTTTTTTTTTTTTTCGTAATAATAAAACACGATTATAGACAGGCAAACATTTTGTCGAATGCAGGTTTGAAACTCTCAATTTGAAAGTCTCTCTCTAAATCCAAGGGACCAGAATTACGGCAATTTATTGTGAAGGGTAGTAAAGCAACAGCATGTAATAACAATTTTTAAAAAAAAATGGATTAGGAATTTTCATTTTGGAAATAATAAAACATGAAAATTAATTTAGAGGAAAAGCAAAGGACCTTGGGGAATAAGGGGCTTCTTTCGGCCCCGTGTATTTCCACATCCACGTCTGAACGGTTATACCGACCGACCTGCCAAAGTTTCGTTGCCGGAGCAAACTGGAAACACCTTTAAATTTGGTAAAATATTTTTCCGGCTTTGTGATTTTATCACACGATTTATGTAGTAAAATCACTGTCTGATGAAATCGCAATATTACCCTTTGGCTCCAGGAATGAAATTTGGGGGGGGGGGGGGGGGGAATCCACGAGGCAGAAATTCGCCAAGGTCCGATACAGTAGTACAACAGTGTACTAAGGTTATGAGGAGCTGGCGTCACCTCAAAATATATTTTGTATTTTTGCGGATGTAACTTCCTAAAAAGCTTTTTTTTTAGTCGTTGTAAAAGCATTTCTTTTAGCATTACCGGTAATCTAGACTTTAGTTGAAGTAAATCACGAAATATTTTTAACCGATTTAATTAATTATTTTTTTCTCTTTTGTTTCAGGTAAGTCATGAAGTTTACTTGCGGGATACGGATACCTGGCAAAATGTATACCTCTAAATAATTGGGTACTAGGGCAGGTATCATTTCATATCGGAAATTTGCCGAGATTATGAATATCAAGTCCAAATTTTATTTTTATGGGGAAAAAGCCTAAAGAATTTTTTTGTGTCACTGCAAAAACGATCTATCATATATTGGAATTACCATCTAAATAGATCGTTTATGGGTCGTCACAAAAAAAAAAAAAAAAAAAATTGAAACTCTTTCTTCGGGGCAGTCGATACGGGCTTTTCAAAATCTTCAAGGTCATTGCGGCACCTCAAGAAGTCGTTTAAAAAATCTGGTTTAACAGTATTATAATAAGGCATCGATTCCCATATCAGGCGTTTTTCGACCCACCCTATTATTTGTTAAAGGCCAGCACGGTGGTTGACGTGGTAGGAAGACCGAAATTAATGGGGGTTCTGCTCCAGAGTAAGAAAGTCATTAAGAATTATATGCGAGCTTGCACGGAAAAGAAGAAGCTTATGCAGATGCCCGTTTTTTTTAACTTGCCACATATTTTTGCAACAAAATCCAATTCTGTTCTCTTTGGGTCACTAAAAATATTTGCGAATATCTGGGCCGACTTGAGCTTAAGTTCGGAAAAATGGACGATTTCGTGGAAAAGCAGATGACGAATCTGATGTTATATCCATTCCGATTTTTGAGCCGCAGGTCAAGCAAACAAATATCGTACAAAAAAAAGACGGGCTTATAGGAAATAGCTGTTTTTCCACAGATCTCGTTACCCAAAAAACGAAAACAAAAATCAGGCTCCATTATCGTGGCCAAAATAAAGAATTAAAAATCCTTAGAATAAACCTTGCTCCATAGCAAATGGCCATTAAACGATTATAACCATAAAAAAAACCAAGATGATGGTTTAGCGTGTTGCTAGTTTTTAGAATGAATCGAATCAGCTGGTCGAATTGAAACACGTTGTTGTTTATAACTCCCAGGGTCTTAGAAAACCAAGCCAGCCAGTATGCCGGCGAACTTCGATACCGTACAATCGCTTTATTAATAATTATTTACTTTTTCTTCTTTTTTTTTTATCTTCGCAAGATTTGTTTTGTTAGTTTTATTAGTTAGTGCTGTGGGATTAGAAAAATGAAGCTTTTTCTTGAAAAAGAGTGATTTTTAACAATTTGTTTCAAATGACCGTTCAAATGATTGTTGTCTGCCCGTGGCTTTTTTTAATTGTTTACATGATCTTTTTATTGGTCGGTGTATAAACAATCAAATAGGTAATTACAGCGATTTGCTTTTTTAATTAAGTTGGCAAGTGATGCTTGCTCACAAATTAATCTCTTAAAAGGGCTCTACAAATTTTACCGAATTATAATTTTGGATTAGAGTCGGTGAGCGTGGAAATTACTTTTGTTTTCATCCGATTTGTCCCGTTTTAATTTTATACTATAGAATTAAAATAAAATATTTCGGAAGGAGTAAAAGGTCAAAGGGATGGGAGGTCAACGACCTTTTTGACCCCTTATCAGTAATTAAAAGGAGATTTTCCGATGGCATTTTCGGTGTTTCGTCACACAAAGTTTTCTCGTGTTTACCTGGGCTCCCTTGGTTGTCGGGGCTTTTTAAAATTCTCTCCCCGAAAGAGGTCTATCAACGTTTCGGAAACATTTTCGGAAATTTAAAATGAAAGCCGTCGAAACCGGAATCCGAAGGGTGAATTAATTCTTCCCCCGAGAAAAACGGAAAACGCATGATCCCGATTCTGCGTCGTGACGGATTCCCTCGATCGAAATAACTTTGCTTTTCCGGATTGCATTTTCCGAGGGTCAAGTCAAATCGCTCGTGCGGTAAAAACAAAATCCAAATCGATAAATATCACCCTCCCAAAATGTATTTGTCGGGTTCCCTTTAGTTTCGGAAAGATGGAAATTATTTTGAGGATGCGGTAATCGGGATTCCAAATCGATATTTCCAAATGTCTTTTTCGTGTTAAACCTCGTGAAAATCATTTTCGTAAGTTAAATATTTATCGCGGAGATTGATTCGGTTATTTTTTTATTTTTTTAAATAAATTTGGAGGTCGGTGGTGTTTCCTTAAACTAGTTTGTTAAAGTTGCTTTGTGTAAGTTTGAATGGTTTCAAGTTAAAGGACTCGTGCTTTCGAATCAGCTGATGCCAAGTTTCCCTTTTCAAATTTTAAGGATTGACTACGATGAATGTTGATAGTTGATCATTTTTCTTTTTTTATGAAATCTCTACAGCGTAAAAGGCCCCTTCTCAGCACAGAGATGGCAATTTTTCACAATTGCAATTAATTTGCAAAAAAGCCTAGAAACTTTTAAGTCACTTGAGAAAACTTGTAAAACTTCAAATCAAGGCACAATTTTTTCTCAAAAAAAAAAGTCTTTCTCGGAATTATTTCCTAGTTAGTATTAACTTTGGATTCTTAGAACGATTAAAAAAGATTTGAAAAGTAAAAGAGCTTTAGAGCCGTAACTGCCAAGGTCCTAAGAATGCGGAATCGTTTAAAATTATCCGAAATAACTTTTTGCGAAATGGGAAATGATCCGTATCTTCATTTTAAATAATGTATTTTTTTTTTTTTTTTTTTTTTGAAATTACCCCGGAAGTAGTTGCATTGTCCCGGATTCCTCGGGAAAGGTTCGATTTTCGGAGTATCGCATTTCCGCGTTAATTAATTTTTATGGGCCGATTGCGATGCATTTACCTGCACGCATATCACGAAAAATAGGGCACTATCGTTGAATTTTGCAGGAGGCACTTGCGTAGGGCAGTTCCGGGAAAATGGCGGGAAATATATAGGTCATGTTCCCTCCTTTAAAAATTGTTTTTCCTCTCCCTCGGAGCAGTTTATCGGTGACTTTTCTCCCTCGCGGGGCTCCGTCTCTCCCGAGTTCGCACGAGTTTCCTCGCATTTTCATTTCGAAACGGCGGAAAAGTTTTGAATAACAAACGGCCCAAGCGAATCCGAAGAGGCGAGCTACCTGCCACACCTTCCCGACAAAATCGGCCGAAAGCCGATTTTTATCAATTTTTCAAATTCGTTTGCGGACACTCTTTCTCGGGAAAATTCGAAAGTCTTGAGGACATTTCTTTTTCGGAAAATCTGTGCGGCATAAAAGCGGAGAAAAAAATATTAATGATTTATAATAACGCGAAGAAAAAAAAAAAAGTTGTACAGGTTGTCCTTGACCCGCGTCGATTGTTGCAGTCTCCATGTTGAAATTTTTTTCTCTCTTTTTTGCCATCTTGCCACGAACATATTTTTAATAAGGAATTTCGCAAATAGTTGTCTTTGTAGGGGAATCTCATTTTTTTTTGGTTATGCTCTTGGTTCCGATCTTCTTTTTTTCCTGGAAAAAATACGTTAGGTTCTCTCTTTTACCCAAGTCAGAATTTAAAATCAAAGGGGGGGGGGGGGGGGAAATCAGAATTTTCATTGCGAGTTACCGAGTGGCATCAAAGGCTAACGAACTAATTTGGGTTCCCGGTGTTAAGTTGAAATAATTTGTAAACATTTTTTCCTTTATTTGTTGGCAGGATATTTTTAAAAACTCTTTAAAAAACTTTATGTCTTGTATTCGGGTGAAAAAATTGAACGTTCGCGACGTGTTGTGTCGTTTGTTGTTTTCATTCAAAAGCAAAGAAACTTTAGCGTCTCTTTTCTTTTAAAAAATATTATGATGTTTTGGAAGAAAATGGGCTATCCCAAGAACAAACTTTAACTTTGGCCCTGTTAAAAAATTCGTTTTCTTTCTTAAAACTTTTTTATACGATTTTATATGAACAAAATAAAATAAAAAATGTCGACGAAAGCCGATTTAAGAATGTTGTTGGCGACGCCGAAAACGCCCCAGTCCTCTTTGGACGACGGACAGGAGGACGGAGAAAGGGACCCCGAGGAATCGGGATTGCCCCGTTTGAAAACGGACATTGATAATTTGAACAGTGACAACACCCTTTTTGCTGTTTATTGCTTCATTAAAAATTTTATCGGGTAAGTTTTTCCTTTTCAGTTTATTTATTTCCTTTTTTTTTTTTTTTTTTTTTTTTCTCGGGAGGAAATCGAATTTATGTAAGACGGTTCGTAATGACCTTGAAGTGCAAGTCAGGCGTCGTAAATTAACCGAGTAACGAAGGAAATAAAAAAGTCGTAATGGACGTTCGTTATTTAACCATAAATCACCGTTTAAAGGCGTAAAGGAGAAATTCGCAAAAATTGAAAAGACCTTCGACCAAATTTTCAAAATCCGACTTTTCATTTTAATGCCCGACTCGTCAAATTCGGGTCAGATATTTGGGTCAGCTAAAGTCGTTTCGGTTTACGTGGGAAAATGTTAAAAACCCCTCTGAAAAGTATGTAGAAACGGTTTTAAGGTAAATCCCAAGTTTTCCCCTCAGATTATTAGCCGGAAAAGTTGAAATTTTATGCAGTTTTCATAAGACTAGAGATTTAGTCGAGAGCGATATATTTTTAGGTGTGATGTTTGTTGAAAAAGATTTTTTTTTCTTTGTCGTGGAACAATAAAGTCGTAAATCAAAAGGCAGGAAAGCGAAACGCGAAAAGCTTTTCTTGCTAGAATCTCGTCAGCACGTGCTGCTTAAAAAAATAAGAATATCTAATTGCACATAAGTAGGGCGTTCAACTTGTTTCGTTTTGGATTTCGCAACTCCGACTCGGTGTGATTTTCTTTTCGTGTTCCTGCAATAAAAAGAAAAATTAATTTGTATTCCCATCTCTTTTGGATACTAATAAGTAAAAGGAAGAGTTATATCGAAAAACGACCTCGAGTAACCCCGAAAATTTCACGCGCGTCTTCGAAAAAGGGAAAGCGTCGACTACGCATATCCCGAAATAATGATCAGGGAGTTACGGGCAAACAAGACGGGAAATGCGGTGGTCGGGAGGTCCCACCCTAACGAAAAATCCGAGGCGAGGTCGTGGCAGGTCATGAAAAATAGGGATTCGTCGATGCATCACGCGAACCCTTTTCCAACGGGTTAACCCCCCTACCCGAAATTTTTCGTTTTACCAAAATCCTCGAATCGAAAACCGGGGACTTTGTTCGGCAAAAAGTTTATTAAATTTCGATGATAATTTTATTAGTTTAAAAAAAAAAAAAAAAAACGGGACGTCTCATTGTCTTGAGGTCGATTCGGCCGTTTAGAAAAGAAAAAAAATCTTGAAAAATTATGAAATTTTGAGATAAATACAAATGGTTCGAGATTGCGGGTCACGGCCCCGTACCAAAATAAATATCTCAAAACTTTTCGAATTTTTATTCGATTATCATACGGAATCCATTTTTTTTTTTTTTTTTTTTTTTTTAAGGATGAAGTCAAGGCTTTTCGTTTTAAAACTTAGTAAATAATTAATATCGCGTGGTTGGAAAACGGGCAAAAACCAAAAGGGTATCCTTTTGTTTTCGGTCGGGAGATCGACTTTACCTCGACCTAGTGCACGAAATCGGTTCGATATTTTTTTTTCAGACTGCATGGAAAATGCAACTAGAAAATTGTGAAAGTTTTCCCTGGTATCATTACGGACTGGATTATTACAGGATGTCTATCGGGAAAAGTTTGTCTATTAACCCTGATTTTATTCCAGATAGCTCATAAAAGGGCCAAAAATGAAAATTTTTTTTGGCATACAAACCCATCATTTCCCATTGGAATGTTTGTGTAGATTATTAATTTCAAGTCCAAAATTAGTTTTGGTGTACGGTTTTTGAGTCAAAGGGCTTTTAAAACCGTGCAACTTAAAATTCGTAATCTACGAAAAATTTCCGATGGGAATCCATGTTCTTTTACCCCAAAAACTAATTTTTCATTTTTGGCCCTTATATGAGCTTTCTGGAAATTTCAAGAACGATTTGACACGTCGGGCGAGATGCCGTATTGCCTGTAATATAAAGAAACTTTTACCGATATAGGAGAAACCTAAAAATGGCGGTTAATTTTGAATTTCATTTTCCAGCAGACACTCTGTATATAGGGTGGGTCGAAAAACACCAATTTTGAAAACGTCTGATATGGGAGTCGATGCCTTTTTATTATACTATTAACCCTATTTTTTTTTTTTTCAGATTTTTCAAAGGACGTTTTGAGGTGCCGCAACGACCTTGGAATCTCCAACAAGCCCATTTGAGGACCAAAAATGAAAACTTTTTTTTTCGCGTAAAAGCCGTCTTTTCCCATCGGAATTTTTGCGTAGATTACGAATTTGGAGCCGAAAATTAGTTTTGGTGCCCGATTTTAGAGCCGCAGATAGAAAACCGTAACCAGGTTTTCAGAACTTTTAAAGTCGGCCTGCAACTCAAAAACCGTGCACCAAAACTAATTTTTGACTTGAAATCCGCAATCTACGCAAAATTTCCGATAGGAATCGACGGCCTTTTACGCGAAAAAAAATTTTTGACTTTTGGTCCTCAAACGGGCTTTTTGGAAATTTCAAGGTCGTTGCGGCACCTCAAGATGTCCTTTTAAAAGTCTCAGGTGTTTTCAAACTCGAAAATTGTCGTTTTTCGACCCGCCCTACTAATTCTTAGCCGAAAGAAAACTTTGTCGGTTTGAAGGTCCACCAAGACCTCCGGCTCCGAGAGACAGAGGAAAAATTGCCGATTTTGAGTCTGACCCGGTTTTTTGTTAAAAAATAAAAAGTAACGGGAACGACCGCCTCCTTCCGTGTTCGGATGCGGAAGAAAACCTACCCTGTTATTAGGAAACCCGGAAAATAATTCCGGAAGAAACCGTAACCGAAACCGGCGAGGTGCAGTTTCTTTTTTTTGACACGCACACAGGAAAAAAGTTTTCGAGTCGAAAATTTCCGTTTGATAAAGTGAGATTTTGTCCCTTCAGAAAGAGACAAATTAATTGGAAACGAAGACAAATTGCCATCAGTTTAATCTTTTTTAATTAACGACGAAGACGGGCTCCGAGGAAGAAGGGTCAGTCGTCGTTTGCGTTTTGGTCATCTTGGTCGGATTTCGAAGCCGGGGGCCCCGTGAATGCATCCGCCAATAAAAATCGTCCGTCCTGGGAATCGAGACGTAATTTACCCTCCGTCACTTCGGTTTCGTTTTCCGGGTCGAGGGGCTTTATTTTACCCGAGGCACATCGATATCGGGTGAGTTCCATCCTTCGACCTAATAAATTTCTCGGAAAACACTACCTTCGTGACATCGGGAAAAAAAGAAACGCGTGTTTTTCGCGTTAATTACTCTTTGATAATTGGATAATTAATATGGCAAATATTTTTTGTTGGATGCCGCCTCATTTGTTTTTCTTTTATTTACTCAAAATATTTAACCCGGAAAAATCTTTTTTATTTTTTCGGTCGGTCACGCCATTTCGGAAAATGGCACCCGTCCAAAAAAACTTTGGGGTTTCCATTTGGATGGTTTCGTTACAAAGTTTTAGGAAAAAATATGGTGATATCTTTGATTGACGCAATATGGATATTCACATATAATTAAAAATTGCATTCTACAAAATTTCCTTTTAAAACTTAACAAATTGCAGTTACTATTTTTATTGACTGACGTTTTTCAGAGGCGGAGATCTTTTTCGTTTACGTTGATTCAATTTTTTTTTTTTTTAAATTGATGGCCTAACCTATCCCTTTAATAATTTTTGATATGAAACTCAATATTTATTTATCTTGGTTTCCTGTCAGTTATTTAAAATTTGAAAAAAAAGAACACATGTCTTAATGTTTTTTTTAAAACTTTTGGGATGACGAAATATTAATCCATGATATAAATCGTAAAAGCAGCAAGTTCAAAGTCGCACTCTTTTCATTTTTCTTTTTTCCCGACCGTTTGTTTTCCTAAAATTTTTATAAATTTACATACGATGTTTAAATATTTTTTTTTTCTAAATTGCCCATTAAAAAAAAAAAAAATTATTTCGCTTTTCTTTGATTTTTACATTTCCGAAAATAAAATAAAAATAATTCTTCTGTATAACAGAGGATTTTCTTATTTTTGAAAAAAAAAGCAGCCCAAAATAAAAAATTTTTAATTAAAGTTACCGTACCTAATGTCTTTTCCGAAAAGATTTCTCGACAAAAGTTTTAAAATTTCACATTGGTAAGCTTTGTCGGTTGTATTTTTTAGTAAAGCACCTTGTCTAGGTTTTTCGTTCGAAAATGACTTTTTTTTACGGATGCAAAGAGTTCCCACGATTGAAAAAAAAAACGAAAAAATTGTTCACGGTGAATTCCGACCTAAATTCTGGTCGTGTAATACCTTGAAGCCACTTGCGGATGTAAGATAACCCAGAATTCGACTTTTTAGGATCGCATCAAATTTTTTTTTTTTTTTTTTTTTTGAGCCGAAAAGCCTGAGCTATTGTTTTAACCTAATTTTCCTTTGGTGGACGTGAAAGGGCGTTGACATGAGAAATATTGCACATGCTAGGATTTCGTAATAACAATTTGTTTTTGTCCATCTCCGTGTAAATTTTTTTCCTTATTTAAAAAAAAAAAAAAATGGTACGATGTGGTATTTTGCCTCGCGCCTAAACTTTATTCGAAAGGAGTCTAAAAGTCTGGCATTAAACTCCCAAGTGGCAATCGAAGGAACTAAAAAAAATGGAGTGTGGAGAGGAGGCGAGCATGCTCCTTCGAAAACTCTTTTTTATTAGTCAAGTTATTTTCGAGTCATGACAAACAATTTAAAAAGTTTTTCATACAAGTTGATTGTGCCGCGTTGAAAAAAAATTTTAAAAATTATACTCGTATTAATTTTAGTTGCATAAGAATGATTATCTAATAATTCTGCGGTATCTCTAGTTTTAAACTAATTAAAAATGAAAGGTGATATAGATGGAGTGCATTTAGCCCTAGATTATTCAAAAGTTTTGACTAAAAAAGACCTTCTCAAGGAATTAATACTTAAATATTTGAAGCATTTTTTTCCTGGGTGAGTTTGTCATCAAGATTATTTAAATAAGTGAAAGTTGTTAAGGGATTTTGCCCCTGTCTGCTTCTGGGTTTTAGGCTACACAGGCTATTTTCATTCAAAAAATTGTACGTTGCGAGACATACGAAGAAAAGTTTCGAGGCAAAAATAAAAAAGTTATGCTCTCGAAATATTTCCGGTTGGCAACCTTTCACAAATTTTTTAATGTTGAGACGATCTTTTATTTGAATTACGAGGATTAAAATTTATGAATCATCTTGTTTTTTTTTTTTTTTTTTTTAATTTAATTTAAGCTTTTGCGAAAGTTTATTACCTGTATCACGAGATATGCATCGTCATATTTTTTTAGAAATAGAAAATGATATAATTTATTTTAGGAAGGTGGAGGTCTTTTACTTGGGTTGCACCGAAAAACAAATGTTTGGATTGTGAATTGGAGCGAAAAAAATCCCCTTTGCCAACATGTAATCATTTACTTTTATTCCTTTTTTATAAAATTGCAGCCCCTTCAAAAGTGGAGGTATGCAATCGGGCGGAATCTCTTTTTTTGACTTTTTTCCCAGACTTTTAACCAAATTTTTTTTTTCTTGTTGTTTCAGTGCCTCAGGGACGACTACTGGGGCGATTGACAACAAAATAGAACAAGCCATGGTAAGTATTTAAAACGGATTTGATGGGAATCTCCCCCCAAAAAGCGACCTTAAACTTCCCAAACAAGGAGCGAGTTAACCGTTTTTCACGGATTCAAGGTGGTCTTCTCTTATTTTGTGGGTCGAAATTCTCTTGACACGAAATCCGAGCTCATAGGACTTTAAACCGAAATTCTCCTCGGGGCAACACCAAATGCCGAGAGCTTTTCAAAAAAAAATCTGACCGATTTTCCATGCAGTTTGGTGGTGAGGGCCATGCCTGTTTCGCGTGATTCATTTTGTTGATTTATTCCCGTTTAATGTTTATATTTGTTTTTATCTCATCACCTTCGCATCCTCGCCTCTTCATTTTTATCTTTTTTTTTTTTTCTTCTTTTTTTTTTTTTTCTTGGATCATTCTTATTTTTAAAACAATGGCTTCGAGTAAAGGGAAAAAAAATGATTGTAAACAAAATTTTTGTCCATTAATTAAATTTGGTTCGATTGACAAGCCTAAAATGAGAGTCAAAAGCTTTTCTGACCATATAATTTTTTTTTTTAAATTGACAGTTTGTCCGCAGGTCTCTTTCTTTTTTTTTTTTGAAGTTACCTTTGTTTTAAATTGTTTATGAGTAGTTGTGCTGATAGGAGCAATATTTTTAATTGTTATCGTCTTTTTATTTGCTATTTACAGTTAATTGATTTGTAACATTTGAACCCTAGGGATTGACGTCATTCCGATTCACCACTGCCTTTTGTTTTTCTTTCTTTCTCTCGGAGGATTTATAACTCAGGTGCAAATATTATCAACGCTCGTGTGAGTGATTTTCCTTGTCTTGTTCCTTTGCTTTTTGTACCTGAACCTGAAAAAGAGGCAAAATTTTGGTGGCCGTGACCTCCTATCGATAATTCGGGATCTCCCATTTACCAGTCCCCAGACGCCTTTTCTGATAAATTGATAAAATTAAGAAATCAATATTTTTATCTCGATCTTTTATTTTCGTTTTGTTTTTTATTTAAATGAGTATTTATATAATTAAAGGATGTTAGGGTGTTTTTTTTTTATTTTTGAGATCGGACCAGGAAAAATTATTTTTGACACCAGTTACAGTGATAAAAAAAGGAACGTTTCTTATCAAAAGGATTATGATCGGTTGCAGGCAAGGATGATTTCTCCGGGAATGAAGAATGAATTCCCGGGAATATCGGACATTTTTCCCTGTGTGCGAAATAAGTTCTCCGAAGAGGGGAATTTATTCGAAACTTAAAATTCCAGTCACTGAGGCTGTTAACATTCTCGATGGGTCCGATTTTCTTTTTTCTTTTCGTTTTGGCCGAGGTGTCGACTAAATACCAAATTCGATAGCCAAAGTTTTTTTTTTTCCTCCTGTGTAAAAAGATTTACTCGTCTAGGCCAAACAAATGATAAGAGATTTGAACGGTGCCAAAGTCCGCATCGAACTCGGAGACTTTAAACGTATGTACTCGGCTGAAATCTCTCAGACAAGTCGGTGCCTTCGAGCCGATCGCATTAAATTTTTTTTCAAACTTTTATCAGTATTTTTTAATTTTTAAAAATGAAAAACGGCATCGAAAGATTATATGAAGTTAGGCGGAAAGGAGGAAAAGATGCACATTACGTTATAGTTCCTCGCAAAACTGTAGTACGTATTTTTTTGTTTAAGATAAAATGAATTTTTTGGTTTTGTAAAAAAACACCTGGTCAGTCCCACAACTAAGAAAAAATGATTATTTTTCTTTTTCTTTGTAAAAATTTGTTGCATGCTAATTTAATATTTGTATTTAATTTCTTTCCAGGATCTTGTTAAGACACATCTGATGCTCACGGTGAGGGAAGAAGTGGAAGTTCTCAAAGATAAAATCACGGAACTTATGGACAGAATCAGTCAACTAGAAGTAGAAAACACGATTTTAAAGGCTCACGCCTCCCAAGAAACGCTGTCTCAACTAACGAGTCAAGCCAGTCAAAAAAATCAGCAGCCACCTAGCAACAATTCGGCTTAAGATGGCTTCGTTTAGAAAAGAATGAAATACTTTTTTTTTTCTTAAATTTGAAAGTTTGGGTTTCGATTAGTCGATTATGGTGCTGCCCGTTTTTTTCGGAAAATGAAAAATTCGGATATTGTTTTGTATACGAAAGGTGAAGATTTTTTTTTTTAATTTTCAAAACGAAATGGCTTTTTTTAAAAAATTATTTGGAAAGTTTTTAGCTTAACACTGCCGGAGAAAAGAATTAATTAATATAAGTGAAAATCCAAGGAAAGTCATTTCGTTTGAAAGAAAAATTATGTTTGGAAGCCCAGACTGGAGCGTATTGTGATATTATTATTATTATTATTATTATTATTTAAAAAAGGAAATATTAAAAGTAAAAAAGACGCTTGTGGCAACAATCCGTTTTTGAAAAAAAAAAAATGATAATAATTTAACCGTGAGAATTTTATTGTCAATCGTCTCTTCATTAGTTTTTGTAAAACGATGATAAGTCTGCTAATTTTTATTGTATTTGCCAGTTGAGTAATTGTGAATATTTTTTTAAATTTTAAAATCGATTTTCCAAACTGTTTTTTTTTTTTTTTTTTCAACGAGAAGCTTTCGAAGCTTTTTTTTATTTATTTTTTTTTTTTTTATTAAAAAAATTTAGATGATTTCGTCTCGATATTTGTTAGTTTGTAAAATCGATTTTAACCGATCGACTGAGAAAAAAAAATTTAAAAAATAAATAAATCAAGAATACAAATAAATTGAATGAACTATTTTTAAAAAGTATATGAATTTTTTTTAAGTGCATACGTTTTGTTTCCAATTAGATTTGTATAATTCAAGAAGCAAGCTGAATTTTTTTTTTTTTTTTTTTTTTTTCGTTTAAAAAATCCGAAATCAACAATTATACCTGACCAATCTGTAAAATTGTTTTTAAAAATGAATTTATTGCTGTGAATCACTGTTATACCTTCAAATACAGTACGTAAAGAAAGAAAAAAAATTAAAGTAAATAAAAAAAATAAAAATAATTTAAGTAGTTTTAAGTGACTTCAGTTGGATCCGAAAGCAATTTGAAAAATTGCAAAATCCATATCTAAAAAATTTTGTTTATTTTTTTACGCGGATGAGAATTTTAATAAAAAAGTAAAAAAAAGTTTAGAAAATGCTGTAAGAAATTAACCTCGGTTCACGTCTCTTCTCCGCACTTGCTTTTACTTGCAGTCTTTTAAATTTAGTCATCTTCCTGTTTCGGAATTGAAAAGATCTAGAAATAAATTAAGAGAAATTTTATACTCGAAATCGTGAATTGAGGAACGTAAAGGTAATCCACCAGTAATTATTTACTAATTATTTATAATTACAGAATTTATTTATTAGTGGTTAAAGACTGGTTTCGCTCATATGAAAGTGAGGAATGAAATTTTTATTTGATTCTGAATATTTCAAGCTCTTAGTTAAGGAGATTTGTTCCTAGTATTTAATTTGATCAATACAATGTATATATTATTTAATTATTTTAATTGTTTTTCAAATTCCTATTCCTTTTGCATGTAATTTCTCGACTTAATTATCGTAATTATTCTCTCCTTTTTTTCCTCCTTTAAAAAAATGTTTTAAAAAAATTAATTTGATAATATTTGTTTTAATATAACTTATAAAGTGTATTGAATTTTTGTTGCTATAAGGCACGGTTTGCATGAATTGAGTTTTCTCTCTGAAAATTGAAAAATCTATACCTCCTGACGGAGATTTTTTTTGTAGATATGCCGTTTTTGCATCCGCTATACGTGTATACTAAACATACCTAAACCTGCTAAAGAAATAAAGGGTTCAACTACACGAGAAATCCCTACTCCAAGTACGTTCAAATATTTTATACGTCGAAAATATAAATTGGTACTTTGATGTGTGCGAAAAAAAATATTTTTTCCTGGGATACATGTGTACATACAAAGTTCCAGACATATTTATACATGTCCCGCACATAATTGCAGATATCCAGGATTTATTTACACATCCCCGAAATATACATTTAAACTTTTCCTGGGTGGATTTCTCTAGCCCACACCAAGCCTCAATCGGAAGTGGACCGTACGTTTTCGTAAAATAAGAAAATAAGGGATGCTTCAAGGAGTTGCTTTTAGGGATAATTTTTAAGGGCACAGACAACTTTTATTAAGTTCCGAATATAATCTCGCCCGCACAGAATTACTGTCTGAATCATACAGCCTTCAGAAAGTCCTGGCCATGAGAGTCACCCGAAAAATAAAAGGTTTCAAAAATTTTTCCCAATAAATGAATTAATACTTTTCTATTCATTTATCCAATCCAAAATTTATATAAAATTTAAAATTAAAAACAAAATACCTAACAAGTTCTAAATTTATAAAAGGGCCCAGTATAAAATAAAGCTCTCTGAATCCGACCAGAATCCATTCGGATTCTCCCTGAAGTGTGGAAATAATTCGCAGTCGTAAATTGTATTATCATTTTGCAAAATCTTAAAAATAATTACAATATTCTGGCGCTTTTAATTTTTCATGTGTTAAATAAATGATCGATATTTATAATAATTTAAGGCGAGTTTGCTGCAGTCGAAGAACTAGACGATTCCAAAATCGGTTCTATGTCCGAATGTTGATGAGGCAAAGACGAGGTCGACAAAAGCATTAAAATTTGCTCGTGGGTGGGTAATGCCATGATCAACCTATCTTCCTCGGTATATCCGTTTTCCGTAACGAGCTGATGAAGGGATTGGAAAAAGTTAACGATATTATTCTTGATGGGTCTATACAAAATCAGTTCGGTCTCTCGATTCGCCAAATACAGTTGCATGGATCTTTGTATCTGTTGCAGTTTGTTTTTGATTTGTCTTTGAGTATCTTGAACGACGGCTCCGATTTGCTCCGGGGAGGCGAAAGGTTGATTACGCAGCAACGGCGGGGGATTCTGCCCCGTTCCTTTGTCCGAAACCATTTGCAAAAATACTAGAGCTTTTTTTAGAAAATTGGACAAACCGGAAGCTAGCATTTGCGTGGAATGATCAATGAAAGCTTCGCAAGAAGACTTCAATTGTTTATCGACTTCTTTTCTGCTGTCGACAGTGAGCTCCTTAACGGTCGGAGTCCCTTCTAATAAGAATTCTAAAAGTGCGTTGTTCGATCCCAAGGAAAAAAGACGATTTCTTTTCTAGAAAAAAAAAAAAAAAAAAAATCTGGCTGAATATTTGCTGTGAATAATTTTATGAGTAAAAATTTTAACAAAAAACCTACTTACCTGCAGCAGACTGTAAGCAGCGGATTTAACTTTAGTAAAATCTAAGGACATTTCCTTTACGGTAAAATCTACTTGAAAAGGAGCAACCTGTTCTCTTAATATTAATAAATGCTTCATTTCGAATAATTTACCATCCAGCACGCTCTGTAAAAAAGCGGGAGGGAAAAAAACGGATTAAAGCCGAAATTTATGATTATACGAAAAAAAAAAATTTGCTTACGCTTTGAATCGAAATCGAATTGGAAGCTTGCGATATGCTTTGAACGCACATAGTAAGGGCCTCTTGGGACAATCCCTGAAAAATCGGGCGCTCCACGCACCGATAGAGCCGGGACAGAGTCACTAATGTTCTTCGTACCGGGGGATACCACATCCCGTGCAGATCCGCGGGAGAATTCCCGGTTCTGGACCTATTGTGCTCATAATGCATTTGATCCCCGCTGTTTATCCTTTCGACTTCTTGGCTGGTTGCAGAGGCTAAGGACACCAGGGAGGTTCTACTTTCCGAACGTTTCATGGATGCAGCTGCTTGTTGCTCTTGAATTGACTGTGCAATGCTCTGAACAGATAAAAATAAAAAAAGGGAATTAATTTCTTTTAAAATAAGAATTAGCTTTATCATTATCATTGAGGAAATCTTGGAATTTTTTTCTACATCAGACTAGGGAAGAATTTAGAAGACCATTATCTGATCAATACCTCCATCATTTCTAATTTTTGAGGATAAGCTAAATCACCCGGAGACGGTTTGTAATTTAAAATATCATTCTGAAGATAAATATGAGCTCTGAAAACCAGTCGTTCTTGTACGTCCTGTAATAGTTGCCAAACTATTTTACTAAATGCTTCCAATGGTAGAGCTAAAAAAAAAAAAAATAATAATAAAAAACGATGCCTTGTCAAATGTATTTAATTAACGGAAGGCAATACTAACGACTACTCTGCACATGTTCTTCCAGCATTTCCAACCTCAAAATGCTGCAAAGCTCTGCTAATGTTTCCAGATGATTGACGTGTATTATAATGGGCCTAAGAATATCATATAAGGTGAAGCATAGTCCTTCTAAATAAGCCCTGCAAGAAAAAGAAACAAAGAAAATTTTGTCTGATCACTCCAACCAAAAGTTCCTTTTCTCATCGACTTACGTTAACATTGGAGTAACTTTGTTAAAAAATTGAAAAAATAATTGGTATTCATCTGTGCAAACATGAACTAGAAAAGCACAGCCACTTCTAACAAGAGTGCAATGATCCCCTTTATGTCTTATGGAAAGCTCTGTGATTGCAGACTGAACACTCTGAGACATCAACTGTTTCCTTTGCTCAAAATATATTTCATGACAATCCGCTAATAAATTTCCATACCTTTAAAAAGAAATAAAATAGTTAAGTATTCCAATTACTTTTAAAAAATGATTTTGGATACTTACTCTTGTGATTTATCCAATCGCTGCTCAATGTTATATATAACTTTCTTTATTTTAAAAGCAAAAGCTTGGAATCTGCCATAAAATAAAGCAAAATTGGTGCAATCAGTCTTGTCTGTTTCATTTTGCTGATTTGACATTACAGGCAAAACTTGATTTTTGGCTGATATTAAAATCTGGCTAACATATTGCTTCATCATATTGATTGCTTTAGATAAACAGTATTTAAATTTAACATTATAACTAGATGATTCTTTATATTTCACCTGGAAAATCAAGAATAAAATAGTTAAGATTTCAAGTAACTCAATAATTAAGTTTAAATTACTTACGTTACTATTTAAATACTCTAAACAATCATCTAACTTATTTAAGATATTAAAAAAGGTGTCACTGGTCACTGACAGAGTAGGATTGCTTAGTCTCTGTTGCAAACTATCTACACAAGTGAAGTATTCCAATCTTCTTTTAATTTCATCACTACTTTCAATGAATTTAACCTGATCTTGTAAAATTTGCTGACAAGCATTATGTAAAGCATTTGTATTATTGAAAACTAAATTGTACTGATCTAATAGATTATCCAAACTATTTAAAGCTCTTTCTACTTCTGCTAATACTGCTTCAGTTTCATCCTTCCAATTACACAACTGCTTATGATAATCTAAATAATTTTCGTCTCCTTCTTCCAATATTTTGTCTTCCGTTTCCGAATACATGGTGAGAAATTGTTCCACAGTTTCTATTTTATGTGAAGTGACGTCTTTCATCTCGTTAAGGGTGTCACCCTTAGGAAGCTGCAAATACGGAAATAAATCGTTATAAAAATGTTTATATGACAGCTAAGCAAATGCATTAAAATTGCAATTACGTTGGAAGGTAACTGTCGGTTTTTGATGAAATCCCCGAGTTTTTCTACAGCTTTTATCTGACTTTCCGATAACGGAGCCCTTGGATTTTTCAAATCGTCCCATTCTATTAATTTATGTTTTATTTTTTCGATATTTTCACGGTTCCACATCACGATCGCCATTGTTGTTGCTTTCCGACATTTTACTGTCTAATGACACGCAGTATGTGATAAAGTAAACATTCCCGGGAATATATTTTAAATATCTGAGATATTTAGATTATGCAACAAATACAAGGTGCAGGGGAACATATTTAAACTGGAAATATTCAAAATGTATTTTCACCTTATATTATAGCTTATTCTATATATACCTATAGGTATACATATAGAAATTTTTATGAAAATCAAATCTCTAGCCTAAAAAATATTTCCAAAAATTCTGGTAATTTATTTTATATTCCCGGCTCGCTTCTCCTCTCGTAAAATGTGCCTTTTTATTCAAAGAAACATTTTTCCCGTAAAAAAGGCTTTTCGTAGAAGAAAGTCCTATCAGGTAATGATTCAACGTATAAATTTAATTTTACCATACTGCTAATTTCATTTATTAATAACAATTTTTTTTCCCCCAAATGGAACCAGACTAGGTTATGTTGATTATGTTGACATTAGTTTGAAATGTCTCAAAAGAGGCTAAGGGATCAAAATCTATCACAGCAAGAAAAAAAGGTAATTTTTTTTTTTTGTTAATTTTTAAATTTGGTTCACTGATTAAATGACAATATCCTTTTCAGTATAAACTAAACGGCGGAATGGAGGGACCTTCCTCTCAAGACTTTAATCCTGAATATGTGATAATGCCATGGGATGATGACACTGAAATATTCTATTCAGAGGTAAATTCCCTTTGAATTCATGTATCATAAAAAATTGAATTCGAATTTTTTTTTCCAGCCAAATGACCTAGGTGAAACTGTAACAAAAGTGACTACTCGATGGGATCTTATAAAAACATTATTAAATGAAAGCAATCCTATTTATGATATTCAAATGTTTATAGATGTGATCAAAAGTTATAATGTAACATTTAACAAAGATGGAAAGCAAATAAAGCCTCCATGGAAATGTGAAATCCTTTGTCATTATTTTGATGATGTAAGTAAAAAAAATGAAAAGGATGTGTTGGTGAATTTTTTTTTAGTTGCAACTGGTAAATATTATTACTAAATTTTTTTTCTTTTTTTCAAGATCTCAGATGAAGAAAGGAATGAGTTCTTTAAAGAGAATGGAATTTTGTCAAGGATAAGACATATAGCTCTTGAGTTAAGGGAATTGGTCCCAAGGTTTAGATTGTTAAAAACTGGAACTAAATGTCATGTTAAATTGCATCAATTAGAAGTAAGTTGTAAAGTGTTGAATCAATTTTGAGATTTGAAAACTAACTTATTTGCTTTTCTAGATAGCAAGCCTTTTAGCAAATGCCTTCATGTGTACATTCCCAAAAAGGGAAGCAGACTGCCCATCTATTAATTTCAATACGTAAGTCTCAAAATGAAAATGAACATTATGCAAGAAATGACAAATAATTGTATTTTACAGATTATTTGAAGGGGGAGGTGGAGGTGGAACAGTACCTGGATATTATGTAGAAAAAATAAAATGTATTATTCATTATTTCAGAAGAGTTACTGAAAAACGTGAGTTAAGATTGGAAGCTTGAGAAATCGATTATCGATTATATACGGACGTCTTATTTGTTTTAATTAATTTCGTTCCAGAACCAACTGGAAACTTGAGTTTTTATAGGCTGTGCATTCCTGACTACAAATTACCGAGATGGGATAAAACCAATGCGGAATTGTGCGACCTCACAGTGGTAACAGACGGGAAGATCGAAGAGCAAGAAGGTTACCTGCAAATGGATTTTGCAAACCGGTAAAATTCACGACTGCAGAATTATTCTTAACCCTTTATTTTTAAAATGATGAATTTATAATTTTTAGGTATGTAGGAGGCGGCGTGTTGGGTCGAGGATGCGTACAAGAGGAAATCCGTTTTATCATTTGCCCCGAATTAATTGTTGCTCGGTTGTTTACGGAATGTCTAGCGGATAACGAAGCTTTATTGGTCATAGGTAGGCACTTTTCCAAGGCCACCTTTTGAGAAATCAGGGCTGACTTTAATTTTTTTCCCAAAAATTTTTATTGGTTTCTGCATTTTAGGGGTGGAACGATACTGCCAGTACGAAGGATATTCAGGCACTTTTAAATGGATAGCCGACTATAAAGATACCACACCGTTCGAAAACGGTCACAGAAACACTCATTTAATCGTTTTGGACGCTTTATACTTCCAACAGCCTGCTGATCAGTACAGGGAAAGTAAAATTTTGAGAGAGCTGAAAAAAGCGTACGTGGGATTCAAACCAATAGATAACAGTAGTAAACCGTTACCATTGGCCACGGGTAACTGGGGTTGCGGTGCCTTTAAGGGCGACCCTCAGTTAAAATCCATTTTACAATTAATGGCGTCCTCTCAGGCTAAAAGAGATATGCTTTACATCACCTTCAACAATATCGAACTTAAAGAACAAATGGAAGAAATTTATAGGTTGCTTAAGAATTATAAAGTTAACGTAGGTATGTCGGAATTTTAGTTAACTTCTTTTGGTCGTATATTAATTGCAGTGCTAGCAATTATTTCAACTCAACCGAAACTCACAACACCGTTCGGAAAAGTTAATTGCGAAATACTAAACCAGAATCCCGACTCGGTTCCAAAAGGGATTACGTTGGGCCAAAACTGAATTTGACCTTCATTACCTTTTTAGGTTTTTCACTACAGTACATTCATCATTTTATGACTTTTTGATCGAAGAATGCCAAAATGGAATTTTTTAAAAATCAAAGATGGGGGTCAGTAGTGAACTTTTTAGTTTTCACGTAAAATTATTGCAATTTCTGAGCTCTCTATTGACAAACCCAGTGGCTCGCTTTTGCAGTTAGAAGAGGGGCGGAAAAAAATTTAAAAATCCAGTTTTGCTGCTAAATATAAATTTCTAAATTTGCAAACTGAATCAAGGAAAACCGGAGCTAGTTTCGATTTTTTTGAACAAAAAACGCATCTCCCGGCTCGGAATCGACTCGGATCGAAAAATGGACTTCATATTCGGAATCTATACCCTCGAAAACCCCATATCCACACAAAAAAACGGCAACTTACATTTTGCCCAAAATCGAAAAAAATGAGAAAACAAACCCTATAATTCAAACACTAAAACAGAGCCGAACCAAATCGCTTTTTTTTTCTAACGGGTTTGCTTAAGAGATTAAAAATTGTAAGGGACGAATTCAAGTTCTGACACTGGCAAAAGTGTAAACCAAAATTTTTGAATCTTTTCAGGAATGCTGTACAATATTATTAGAAGATTCAATAAAGATAGGCAAAAAAAGCAAACTGTTTATGAATTTATCACCGAAAAAGTTCGAAGTAGAGCAGAGCATAGACCGGCAGAGCCTCGTAAGTTGAACAGCAAAACCCCAAAAAATTAATTCCAATTAATCCAAATCTGTTTCTTTTCAGAAAATATTAAACCTTCAATGTTTTACCAAAAAAAAGAAGTGCCTAAAAACTGGGAATTGGAAACTTCCAACGCAGCGGAAGACGAATTTCTAGAAGCGGAGAAAACCACTTTCAAAATCCGCAACGATATCGAAAAAATCAAGAAGTCGAAATTTTTAGAAAAACGTCTTTCCGAATTAGAAATGGATTACAATTCGGAAAAGAAAATGAAGTGCCAGTCCGGGGGCTTTTCGGGACCTGATAAAATCGAATTGAACAGTGGATCTGATAACGGAATTTTGACCGAAGAAGAGGAACTCTTGTTAGCTCTTTATTCTCAAGATTCCGAAGAGAAGGTCGAGGAAAAATCCGCACCCAGCACGTCCGTTTGGTTCGAAAACGAAAAAATCAAAGAAAAATCGGAAAATCGACTTACCTCGGAAGATTCCAGTAATGCTAGGTCCACTTCTCCCAGTTTGTTTATGAACTCTTTTAACCCGCATTACACTCAAGAACCGTTGAACGAATCCCATGAGATCGGTTCTCAGGATCCTTTCGAAAATTGTTTAAAAATTGGTGAAGAAATTTGTGATACCGAAAAGAAGGGTGACCGACCTAAAACGGAAGAAAAGAAACAATCGGGTAAAAGATATTCACAAGTTAAAATCACGGATTTGTTTCTTAAAAAATAAAAAATAAATTTTTTTGCATTCTTGTTTTCTTTCTTCTTTTTTGCAACAATAAATTACCGGTATTTACAAAACTGTATATATATCAGAAAAAAATAAAAAAAAATAAATTATTGTACATTTTATCGCCTGAGCTCGACTTAAAAAAAAAACGAATTTTAGCGTCACGGATTCGTTCATAGCTTTTTTCTGTAGTGATGTTAAATATACGGTAAAAATGCTCATATATATATATATATATAAAGGTATTAGTTGACCACATGATTAACATCACCATTTCGAAATAACGAAAATTGTTCTGGCAGGGGCGCTACATGCCCTTGGCAAATGTCAATCAAAATACACCATTTCAGAAAATTTTGACTGGCTACCGATAAGGATAACCCGCGAACCTAGCAGGATAATTTGGCGTTGGAAATCCCCACCGATGGTTCATTACTGTACTTACGATGGAGAGCCTAGAAGTTTTCAATTTTTTACAAGATCCTATTTTTTTTTAATAATCATTTTGCGTTACCAAAAGATCGACTAAATTGGCTAAATTTTTTCTTTTAAATCTTAAACATTCTTTAGATACTTCCTTTATTAATAGCCGCCTAATTTTTGGTCCTCCTTTAATATTTTTAAGGCATGAGAATAACTCCGAGTAATCTGAAAAAGAAAAGAAAATAAAAATGAAATTTAATTAAATTTGGTATCGGTAATAGAAGTCATATTATATTCTTAAATTGGTGCTACATCTTTCAAAATTCGTCAAGGCATTTCGATTTTTGAGACCGGTTTTAATTCATTAAAAAAAAAAATAATTTTTCAATTTTTTAATTTCGAGGTTCCGGATAATTAGAAAAAAACTTGTTACAAAATTTTATTGGTATTATATCGGGCTTAAAATTAATCTAAAAACAATTAAAAACCGCCTACAGATTTCTTCTGCATTACTTACATGTAATGCAATATACCCCGTAGGACGGTTTAAAAGTGTTCATGGGTTTTCGACTTCGTTGGTTTCAAATCAGATGTGACAAAATTCGAGGCAAAAAATCCAATTGGCGCCAAATTATTAACATTTAAAACAAACATCAGGTCAAAATATTGTTAAAATTTAAAATGCTCCGTCATGTTGGATTTTAATCCAATCGAAATTCCGATCTGAAATGAGCTTCTAATGTTATACTTGATATGCAAAAGAGACAATTCTGCCGAAAAAGAACTACAAGGGTGACATCCCATTTGGAGACTTGAGTTTAATTTTGTTTTTTTAAACCTTTGAAATATTTTAAATTTTTACGATATCAAATTCCTGCACCATTATTAATTTCAAAAATGAGTGTCTTATTGCGTGCAATAGGGTTGTTTCACATAATTAAATTAAATTTTTTAAAGGGCCTAAAAAGTTAGAGGAAAAAATAAAAATGCATTCTGAGTTGTAACTTTTTTGTTTTAATTTGTCATTAGCTTAAAAAAAATTTAAAAAATCGGGCGAAAAATTGATGCATTTGAAACGACTTCGAAAAGCGGGACAAAAACAAACGGCCTTCTTTTAACCAATTGTTTTTATCGTTCTGTTATTTGCCGTCAGTGCATAATAGCTGGTATCGGGAAAACGGGCGCTCATAAGCTAACACATATAGGCAACTTGTGTTACAAAAAAAAAACAACCGAGAATTGCTCGCCTGCTTTATACTGTGCTTATGACTCTAGCAGGCGAGCAATTCTCCCGTACTGCGGATTGCATAGCTACCCCCGTAATCCCGATACCAGCTATAAGAAATATATCGTCGCTAATTCTTAAGGTGCAGAACGATAAAAACAATTAGTTCAAAAAAGGCCATCCCGCTTTTCAAAATCATTTCAAATGCATCAATTTTTGGCCCGACTTTTTTTTTTTTCAGCTAATGACAATCTGGAACTAAAAAATTCCAGCGCAAATTGCTTTCGTATTTTTTTGTCGAATTTTTTAAGCGGTTTAAAACATAAAATTAAATTGTGTGAAACAACCCTATTGTTTTCTGAAACTGTAAAGAAAAATGGAATACTTACTTTTACCCGGTTTTCTAACATGTTTAAAAGCTTCTTTTTTAATTTTTAAATTGTGAAGTCTAACTTCTTCCAAATCTACAGTAACTTTAGCTTTGTCAATGCTACCGCTTCTAGAATTTGCGAGACGTTTTTGACCACCTGTTTTGACCTCTTTTTTCTCCGTTTCGGGTTTGACGGCTTCGTTTTGATGGGTTATGGTAGGAGGCATGAGCTGATACATGTCCATATTGTTGCAAGGCTCATACGGCTGAAGGTTTTCGTTTGTTAAAATGGGCGGGCTGGGGCTTCTGGATCTCGAACCGTAAGAATCGTTATTTTCTGAAAGAAAAAAAAATGTAATGATTTAAAAAACGCCGAAGCTTACTTTAAAACTTCAATACGAACCTTTAACACCGTTAATTTCCGCTTCCATTTCCATTTCTTCCCCATCGACCTCTGCCATAAGATTAGGAACACTGATCGGACTCCCCGGTGGACTGTTCTTATAATTACTAGCATTTTTGAAAACGTTAACGTTCGAATTCTTTTGAGAGGAATTCCCTAAAACGGTTTTTGCTATCGGTTTAACTTTATCTGGATTGATTTCGGGAGCTTTTTCGTTTTCATTTGTAATCTTTTCTGGCGGTTCCGTTTTCGGGAAAACCACCGGGGACGGAGACGCCGGCCTCGGGCTTAGACTTCCTCCCCTTGTGGTCGTGTAATCTTTTGGCAAAGGTCCAGGCTTCCGGCGGTTCGAGGGCTTTGGAGAGCCCGGGTCCGATAAAGGCCGTTTGGAACCTCTACCCAAAGGTCCGACGACGTCCAAATCGGCTTCGTCGACCATCATCCTCTTGTCGATTTTGAAGGGGTTGCCGAACATGTGTTGTCTCACGGGGGTAGTTTCTATCTCTTTCAAAGGAGGAGGGAGTCGTTTTAAGTGCTCTTGATAATTTCCCATTTGAGACAAAGGCATGCTGTGCCTAAAATCTGTGATAAAAAAAGAAAAATAGATTAATTTGAGCTTCCCTTCATCAAGGCCTCCATTAAAACCTCAATCGAAACCGGCTTGGAGGTGCAAGTCGTTCTATGAATTTTTGGAAATATTCCCGATAATTTTGGGGAATACTCTTCTGGGATAAAATTTGCTTAAAGTAAGAATTAATTTAACCTGTTTTTAGCTTTTTTGTGAAAGGAAATTTGTTTTTATCTTCCAGGAAATATTCCAAACTTAAAATTCTGAGTCTATTAATATGGTAGGACTATAGTTCGATTTTATTTTCTTATTTTTTTAAACCTCTTTTCCTACATTTTTTAAATTTGAATCTCTTTTTTAAAGAAAAAGTTTAGATTTTTATAACAACTTAGCCATTTTGAACACTTTTAAAAAATCTTTAAAAATCCCGGTATGCGTAATATTTCCAGAGAAATAGATAGGCTTTATGTAAGTTACGACATCACACAGCTTAATCGTGGAAAATTCGTGAAAGCTAAACTTTCTAAATTTTCCTACTAGTAGCGCTGGCGCTTAAATTGATAACATGCTCAAAGCCAATAAAAGGAAACAAAAGATTACCTTCGTCCATAAGCTTCGTATGAGATAAAGATGTGTGAAGAAAATTTTTCCTCATTTTCAAAACGTGATCTAGCAGATTTCTCCTAGGAATGTCGAAGGGATTCCTAAAGCCTCCCGAACCGACTTTTTGTTCACCGCTTTTGGAAATCCCAACGACGAAGCCGTTAAAATCGTTGAGTTGCTCTTTAAGCGAATTAAATTTATCTTGAAGGGAAGGATGAGACACTAAACTTTTTTTCAAAGGAGTCCTCGGGATCACCCTTATCCCTTCGTTTACGTTTTTATTGTTTTGTTTGTTCCCCACTTCGTCGCAAAGTCGATCAAATTCGTTTTTCGCTTGGATTTTCAGCTTTTTCAAATACTGGAGGACACTAAAGCTGAGAGTGTTTTCAGTATCGGGGATGAGACTTTGGGCCAAAGCAGGGGGAGCTCCCATTCTGGTAAGAGCTCTTCGTAATGGGGGAATATAATAGCTCGGCATCATTTTGAGATAATTCGAGAGCTGGACCCTCCACTCCATTGTCGGTTTAAGACGATGAGTCCTAAATAATTCGTCTAATAACTGCAGTAAAACCGGGTAGTTGTAAGGCATCACAAACAAATTAACGCAGTTTAGATTCGTGGATGCTTTTAAATAGCCGAATGGATGTCCCACTTCTGAGTTTTTATAAGAATTCGTAATAAAAACCTGAAAATTAAAAAAATATGCATTGAGATAATAAAAGTTTCAAAATTTCTATTTTGATATCATTTCAAAATAACAAGTTTTTAGTGCTTTAGTAATAAACAAAACTGTCAGGCTCAGGTGTTGTTCTAAATTTTTCCTAGATGAGATTAGCTTTGACATTTTAAGATGTGGACAAATTTAAAACTAACCTGCCAGCAAACTGTGGGCTGCCTCCTTGCTAATATGAATTGTGTTAAAGGACTTGGCTCTAACTCATATTTATCAAATGGTAAATTTTCGATCACCATCGGTTCTTGTGACGTGCATATAAATTTTAAATTTGGATGTGCCGATCTCGGAGGCTAAAAAAAAAAAAAAAAAAAAAATTCATAAAAACAGTACTTATAATTTTTTTTCTCATTTAACTTTACCAATGAACTGGCACTTAAATCCGGCCAAAAACTTTCCGGAATGGGCCAATACCCAATTGCAATGCCTTTTTGAGCTGATTTTGGTACATAAATAAGTTTCCTACAATTCTGCCAACTTGTACTTTTCATAGTATCTTCTAATTTTTCCTCCCCTCCTTCTCCCTGTTCATTATTTTCATCTTTGGAATCTATAGGGGGAGGATCTGGACCAATTTTTTCAAAATTTATCACGACTCCACTTTGAACTTTTTGAACTAAGGAGTCTATGCATTGCATTAACATTCTATGAGATGTTATGGAATAGGAACGACCTCCGGTTACTTCACACATGGCGTCTATTGGGCTGGAATCGCTTGGGACCAAACCAATGTCTCTTTCTACAGGAGGAGTTCCAGATAAGCGAAGAACAAGAGAAAACAGTCTCTGATCCCATCTGAATGGTTCTCTGGTCAATTCTGACCCAGGGATTGGAGATGTCATTGGTAAAATAAACTGAAAACAAAGATGTTGAATTTTTATTACAAAAATTATTTCTGCATGAATAAAGTAATGATTACATCTGCAAATAGGGATATTTTTGTATTGAAATAAAAATTACTTTTGCTAAAGAGCTACATGTTCATCATACAGGGTTATTACCTTGTTTGCAGACCTATAATGTAATACAATATATAGCTTTCATCAATTTGTTTCAAATAATTTTTTAACAACAAAATATACTAACATCTTCAAGAACGCCAGATGCATTTGTTAGCTTTCCCCCATCTGTAATAACAACAATAACACTAGGTTCTAAGAAAAAAGGACATCTCCCTTGGCCATAAGTATCAATTCCAGTTTGCATCCTATTAATATTAAGTACGTCAAATGTATGCTTTAAAGCAGGCCCCATTGTTGTCAAACCTGTACATTCTAAATTTTTTAATTCATTCATAAAAGTATTTAAATTTTCTTTCCACCCTGCTTTGATGTTGTGTGGAGGATCTTCAAATGTCAACAGCATATACCTATCGGCTCTGCTTTCCGGCGATCTTTGCCGCACCTGGGAGCAAAAATTAAAATTAAAATGAACGTTTGTTTTTTCACTCAAATAGGGAATAAAAATTAGCAGAAAATCTTCCCACCTTAACAAACGTTTCAACAGCACCTTTGGCTACATCTAGGAGAGTCGGTCTTCCCCCCAGATAAGCTCTCTGATTCATAGAAGCAGAGGTGTCTATTAAAAATACTATAATCGTCATTTTAGAAGGTGAATGCCCTTCAATAAACCAACTGAAATTGTTTAAAATTTTAGTTCACAACGCAGTTAAGAAAGTAGAAAAAAGTGAAAAACATGTTTACAGACCGAGGTTGAGATGTCAACCGAAGGCAGTGCGCTGCCATATGCAAATTTCCATTGAATATTGACCTTTGTCAATTTTTTCCAAACTAACTACCAAATGCAAAAGTGACCCGCGAGTTTTGATGCCTTCAAAAAGAATTTTTTTTCAGCAAGAAATCAAGCTACAAAAAATAAATAAATAAATAAATAAAAAACCATTTGGCATCTTCGCCAGATTTAATATAAGCAAATAACAACAACAGCTACTTACAACTGAGATTTACTTACGGCTGGCGTTAATTTCAAATACCCTTACAGTACACAGCTGCTGGTAATTTTAAGTCACGTGATCGCGTCCTCGCGCGCTCAGCGTTATATTTGAACCTTCTTAACTTTTTATATTATACATTTTGCCTAGTTGTTTATTTGAGGCGTTTGGATGTCTTTTGACTCACATCCTAATTTTTTTTAGAGAAACCCAAGTAAAAAGTGTACTCATTATGATTCAAGGTCGAAAAAATTATCTGCAGTCGAACATTTATAATTCATTATTAAAAATATTAATTTTTTTTTTGACTATTAAAAGTAGTCCCCTTCCTAATTATACCATTCCTCCGATCAATCCAGTGTAAGTTTTTTGGCACTTACAGCATTTTGTTTCTGCTTTAGCACATGAAATGGAGCAGACATACTTCATGTTCACAAGGTGCAAAACAAAAAGCTATTTCGTTCATTTCGTATTTTTCACAGACACTGAAAGTAAAAAAATGATTAAGAACAGCACAAGACAGTTATACATCAACACACATATCACAACTTCAGGGGTCTCATGGGAGCACCAGTATCAAAGTATGTTGTATGAAATTCAATGTAGCGTAATGAACACCTAAATACTATGAATAACAACAATTAAAAATTTATGGTTCCGATAAACTGAAATTTTTTTAATGCTTACAGGTTCTACATTTTTTTTAATATGTTTCTGGTCATCTGGAATCTGAAAAGAATAAACAGTGGAGGTGAGGGCACATAAGGTCACATTGAGGGTATTCACAGACTTCCAACTTTTGAAAAAATCGCAGAAAGGGTCCATATATTGAATATTTTAGGAAGTTCACAATCAAAAAAGCTCATATTTTGCGTCCAAGTTCTTCTAGAGGAACCAAGGGAAAAGTCTACTCATAAGAAGTTTATAATTCTATCATTTCTAAAAAAAAAGCTAAAACAGCAAAAATAATTAACGAAATATTGAAATGTAGTTTTATTTTTGTAAAACTTTCTTTAAGTCATTGTGTTACAAGAAAACCTTTCCATCTGCAAAAGAAAAAAAAATGGGAAAAAAGATACATCGATATAAAAACATCAAAAATTCAAAAAATTTATAGAAAAACTATAACATTTACTGTAAGCTTATTCTGCGAAAAAAAAACTTTTTGTGACATTAAAGAGAAAAAAAGTAACAGTTATCGAATAAATAGAATTCTACGATTTAAAGTTCAGTCGTATCTCGAAATCTTTGACACGATTCCGATTCTTTAAAATTTTCAAAAACTAACTCCGGATTTGATTCAATGTAATTTTCCAAAGTAGATTCGTCCGAATATGAAACTTTTTTGGTGGGTTCTTTATTGAACAAGGTTTGAACGGAAACCTGATTGATCAATTTAATTTTTTCTTTTAACCTTTTGATTCGATTGCTCACGTCGACCGAGTATCGATCGAAAATCCTCATAAAGCACTCGTTTAATTTTTTAACGTCGTTAAAATCGTTGACGCAAGAATCGAAATTATTTAAAAAAAGAGATTGATCCATCGAAAAATGAGAATCGCTATTTAACTCTTTCAAAAAATTAATTTGTTGATTGATTTTATTTTTAAAGTCGTTTAAATTAAGTTCGGGATCGTAATTTAACGATTTTATGAAGGTGATTAAGGAGTTCATTCGGTTTTTTAATAAATTTTCCGAAGTTTCGAACATTTCCAATTCGTCTTCGTCTTCGACATCGATTTTTTTGATTTTTCGAGGTTTTTCGATGATTGCTTCGTTGCTTCGATCTTGATTCACGTAAACTGGACATTTTTCGATGTTGCAATTGAAAACGGATTCCGTTTTTAATTGATTCCTTTCAACTTTTGAACTAACTTTAATGTAGTTGTTCTTCCTTGAAACTCGTTTGTTCATTTCTTCGTTTAACGATTTCGCCTGAAAAAGAAAAGAAGGTTTAATCAATTAATAAAAGTTGACAGTTTAAAAAAAAAATTAAATTTTTTCCTACCTGGTCTTCTACGTTTTGAAGCAACATGCGAAGATTCAAGGGCAACGGATGGGTTAAAGAAAATAAATCTTTATGTCTGTTATCTCTCTCCCAGTTAATTTGGTTTTGTAAAAAAAGCCATTTTTCTTGCATTTCGTGATATTTTTGGAGATCTTGTAAAATGCTTTGAAGCGACCTGAAGAGGGAATTTGCTTTTATTTTGTTAATTTTTTTAAAAGTATATCCCTGACTTACGAATGAATCTCCAAAAGTCCGGATTCAATCTTTTTGTGGCATAAAAGAGCATGTTTAAGTTGTTGAGCACGTACATGGCCAGGATTTAAACTTAAAACATTTTCGTAACATGCAAGAGATCTTGTATAATCCCCCAAAGCTGCGTAAACGTTCCCGAGGGCTAAATGCGATATGTGTTGAACAGGATCGTGATCGACGGCGCTGTGTAAAACGATCGCGGCGTCCCCGAGGCTTTGAACTTCTTGTAAAAGCGTTCCGAGATTAAGCAGAGCTATGTGCCTTTCACTCCTGGAAAAAAAAAATCGGTTAAACTAATGATAAAAGGTAGGGGCCCGCGTAGCGCAGTGATAGAGTCTCCGATGAGGAATCGAGACATTAAAAGAGTCTTCGATGATCGAGGAATCTGTCTGGGTTCAACTGAATAATAGACGTAAGTCCCCCAAGGTTCGGATTCTGCGTCAAAATAAAGGAGGTCTTGCTCAGTGCAAGCAAAAGCCAGCATGAGTGAACCTGTCTTCAAACTGACCATTTGACACATTTATAGGTTTAAGATCTGGGAAATATCTTCACATTCCTACATCATCACTTCTATACCGTATATTGTAAATATACGGTATACGACTTCAGCCATGGTAGTCACGTACTACGCCCCGTGATGATGACGAGTGATAAAAATAAACTAACATTAAATTACCTTGAGGAAAAATAAATAGCTCTCCGAGCACATTCCAGCGCTTTTGTTCCATTACCCTTCAATCTCCAATATAAAGCACCCATATTATAAGCAATCCAATCGGAATGATTTTTTTTCAAGGTGCCATGAACATCAAAAGTGAAAGGCTTTCTTTCTGAAGGCACTGAATTCACAGTCAAATTAATGTTTCCTCTTTTATTCAGTGTTTCTAAATGAGGGAATGTCATCATACTAAAATCTAAGTTAGAAAATTCTGTGCACTCTGGTTCAATGACCATTTTATTCCCCTTCATTTTTGGCCTGAAAAAAAAAGATGTATAGAAATTTTTCTTACATTCTGGTTAATGTTTCCTACCTTGAACCCAGACCATATTCTACAAATTCAACATTTAAATTATGCTGAGCAAGAGGTAAAACACCTTTGATGCAGTCCTCATCTGTTGCATATAGCCTTTTTTCTAAATCGCTCTCTCCTTCGATTCTAGACCATTGATTGTCTATAGATAGTTTGTAAGTCAAAAGTTTCTTATATAAATCACTAACTGCTGCTATCCTTTGTTCTTGTTCTAAAAGAACCATTAAGTCATCCGATCTTCTTAATGGAAATGCACTATTTTCGACCTGTTTTTACAATAAAAAGTTTCAAACTGATTTTATCCATAAATTTAAAAAAATGAAAGTGTTACTATTTACAGCTAAGTAAAAATACATGAAACTACATTTTCAGTTTTATTTCGACAGGGGAGATAAAAAAAATAAACTTTTTAAAAAAAAATTACATAAACAAGGTAACGTCACATAACCTCATTCCGTAGGATTTTTAATTTCTTAAAAGCGACTCTTTTAATATTGGCCTCAAATCATGAAATGACTTACATGTGATTGAATTTTTCTATTTTCCGTGACGATCCAATGATATGATGCGTGAATTTTTAAAAAACATTCTGTAAATAGTAACATTGCAATTTTGTACACAGCCATTTTTGATTCTTCTATTTCTATTCGGTTTCGATATATTGAATCGAAACTTATCGATACGACAAACGTGAACACGAGTGAGGACCAGTTGCCTATCTAATATTTGTAGGAGTTCATGAAATATTAATTCTTTAATGCAGAAAGACAGAAGAGGTCTTAACTTTTTTTTAAAAAATTAACTTTCTTCTCCACCGAAGGAAAGTTTAAAGCGTTTTTTTTTTAAATCTCAGAAGAGGACTTCCCAATAGATAAGTCTGTTGTAATAATTTTAATTTATGAGTGTTTTATTGGGATTTTAATGTTTAACTTCAGAAAAAATTTCAAGTCGACTTGTCACTGGGATTAAAGTTGGAGATAGCTGTGAACGTCTTAGAAAAAGTTTAAAAATGAAAAGCCTTAGAAAGCTCCAAAAAGGTATTGTTTTCCGGAGCACAATCGATCATTTAAAAAATTTTCTGCATCAAGTTGTAGATCTAGCCAAAGAGTTTTTGAGAATATTCTTACAAGTCTCTTTACGCGTTTACACATTTATTTAAAATTGACTTGCATGGTACCGATAATGCAGTAGGTGAGTACCTAGCGACGTAGGTTAGATGACAGATTAACCAAAGTAGGAATGTTTAAAAGAGTTCTTTAAAAACTTTTAAGGAATATGAAAGGAAAACCAATTACATCAAAAAAGACAATCTTTTAAATTTAATTTAAATTTAATTTAATTTTTCATTCGCTCACTCTCTATATCTTTTGTTAAAATATTACAGTAACAGATACATTTTTTCATCTATTCATTCTTTTTTTAACACAAACGCTCCAATTTTTATTTAAGAAGGCATCACAAAATCGAAATCTATGCAAGGAATTTCGCTTTTTCGCGTCTACACTAGCGTTACTAGTGGAATCGATTCTAAAAAAAAAAGGAGCATTAATTGAAAAATACCAAAATCGCTATAATTGTCGACTGCTGTAAAACCACAACAAACCTCGGTTCTTCAAGAAAAAAAAAAATTGCCAGCATTGTACGTCATTACAAGTCGGTAAAGTTCCATAAAAAAAGCGAATTGTTTAATTTATCAAATGCATCATTAGAGCGGAACATTAAACTTGAAATCTGAGAAAAAAAATGCATTAAGTACTGGTTTTTAATTTATCTTTTGTATTGACTTTAAACTCAGATTTTGACTTAATTTTTTTATTTTATTATAAAACTATGATAAGTACTAAAAACTTTAAAAAATAACACCGGTGATTTTTATTTCTGGACTTCCCTGCATTTCATCCTTTCCTTATAATTTAACACTACAACAATAAATATTTTGTTTAAAAAAAAAAAAAAGAAATTGTTAAAAGAAAAAAAAAAAAAATTAAATCTAATGAGAATGGCTTTGACGGTCTCTAAAACCGTCTTCAAGCAAATCTAAGTATACGGAAATTAATTCTCTAATCAAAAATTTAACAGGTTGCGAAAACGATCAAAGCCATTTTTTTAAAAGCAATTATTCCGAATTAAAGAGATCACTATTTTCATGTGAAAAAACAAAATTAAATAAATGAATCCCTTTCGTCGAGGATGGCATCAGTCCGTTATGCATCTTTGATTGATGGATTTTAGAAAAGTAAAGGTAACAAGGACCACACATGGAGCGAATCCAACTTAAAAGAAAAAAAAAGTAACAACCGTTTACGGTTGTTTTATTTAATTAATTTATTTTCTATCACATAAAATGGTTATTTCATTCGTTTCGGCCTTAATCACTGCAGTCGTCCTAGCCGCCGTTTAAATCAGCACAAAATTAATGTTTTTCGTCGTTTCATTTTTAAAAAAATACAATACTCCTATAATGTTAAAGCTAAAAAAATTAATTAATTTTTTTTTTCATTAAAATAAGTCGGTTGATATTTCTAAAAACCTTTTATACAAAGAGACTGGCCAACTAATGAGGTTCGATGTTTACTTTTCACTCAACTAAAAACATTATTTAGCATTTACAGCGGATAAAAAATTCACGTCATGAAAAAACAGAACTTTAGGGCAGATAGTTGCAGTATAGAACTCCAAAAAAGCGTTAGGATCAAATACATATCAATTAATTTATTTGTCCCTTAATTGATTGCGTTTGAGCAAAGCAGACCGGAAATACGCATAAGTAACTTGATTGCAATTTCAGTTTTGAATGGAAATTCGAAGAGTTTTACCGACTTAAGCATGAGAAATATTTCATTTTTTTAATTAGCGGAAAATTGGAAGCAACTAAAATTATACATAAATCGTGGGCAATTCGTCAGATCGGGCATTTCATAAACCGACCAGAATTCCGAAGCATTTTATAAAACGGGAAAAGCCGGATAGGCATTTTTCAAAATCACTAAATTTTGTTAATTTTTTTTTTTTTTTAAATTTAATTCTATTTTAAATTTTGTTGCAAATTCTAACTGTTCATTCAATAATAGTAATATACTAATTTGCATGACAGCTTAACATCGACGTGGCATTGGAGAATCTGCCGATGGTTAATTTATGGGTATAAAAAATATTAAATATTATTATGCCAATGTTGATAATGACCTTGGGGGAAAGTGACACCCACCTTAACAAAAAAAAAAAAAAAAAAAAATTGAATGATTTTATGAAATGGCTAATCGGCTTTTAATATTTTATAAAAAGGTGAAGAATTCTGGCCATTTTTTAAAATGTTCGGACAGAGAGGTTCAAAAATAAACCTTTTTGGAATTTCAAAACTCCTACATCGGTAGAAGTTTCTTTACAGCCAGAGTATACACCCAATTTTTTAAGATATTTTGAACGGCACCTGAGGATTCAATTTGGTCTTGAAGTTCTAAAAAACCCAAATAAGGGCCAAAAATAGAATTTTTTTCGGCATACAAAACCATCAATTCCCATCGGAAATTTTGTATAGGTTACGCTGCCGCTGTAAGCGAAATCACCGTAACTTCATTTTTGTAAATAATGGCGATTTTGGTACCGATCTTAGACCATATAATACTCTAGACACGCCATTTAAGCATTGTCAAATGAGAGTCGAGTGAAGCAAACATGAATCGTCAGTAGTGACGTCACTTGTTGTCATAACGTTCCTCGTGTATAGGGGTTTTACTATGGTAAAGTATTGTTAACGGTTTTATATTATTTAAAAGAAATGTTTTTCTGGTCATTTTATTCCTTTTAACTAAATTACATTTTAAGTAGGAAGCTATAAACTCGGTTATGATGCTTTAATGGTGACAAATACTCCCTCTGTCCCAAAATACTTTGTGTTTCTCATTTTTATTTCCCATTTCATAAGCTCTTGATTTTTGCCGGAACTGTCTGTACGACTTAACCCACCCACCCAAGCACTATTTCATACCACCCCGCTATCCCCCCATCCCAAGGTCCCCCCCTTCGGGAAAAAAACTAGTGGAAAAATGGAAAATATCAAAATTTTTTATTATTTTCGTCCCGTTTCAGAAACGGAAGCGAAAAATTTGAAGGTGGTCGGAAAAGAGGGGTACATTACCCTAAACAAGAATCCCCCATGAGAAATTTTTTTTCAATTGTCGCAACCCCCCAAAAAAAATCGAATATGTTGACTGTCCGAGGAAGGGGGTGAATTTTTAAATTTCCATTAGATGGTCGCGAAACGTTTGTTACGGAGGTTTTTTTAAGTCGCTGATATCGATTCCGAGGTCCGTTTTAAAAAATTGAAGATGGCGGATCCAATATGGCGGACATTTTTTTTTTTAAATCGATTATTTTTTACTTAAACACGTAATCGGGGGGCTATTGAGGACGCTGATTTCAATTTTGAGGTCGGTTTTTTAAAATTCAAGAAGAAAGAAAGGAATGTCAGCTGTAAAATGCATTGAGAAATCCAAGGAAGTTATAGCTGATGAAAATAAACAGATTAAAATATTGAAACAGAGAAATCGGAGACTGTCAGTAGAAGTAAAATTACTAGAAACACTTGTAGTGCATCCTCAAAATAAGCAATTAGCCTCAGAAAAAGCTTTATCAACAATATTAGTACCTACTTAAAATTTTTCTGGACTGTTTATTTATCCTCTAATCATAATTCATAATTAACAGTAACTTTTTATTTGACCAACTATCTTCTGTGGACTCAGTCTTTCAGTTGAATAGTGATCATAAAATTTATTAAAAAGGCCTTTGTTCTGTAGGTAATACAAGGTGAAACAGAATTTAAGTTTTGATCACCTGTTTAAACTGATTAAAGGCATTAAAACCCTTAGCGCCGAAAAATTAACAATAAATAAAGTATTATAGAGAATTATCAAAGCCTATATTTTTCCCAAATTAAAAAGCCACGGTTTCGATGAAAATCCCCTAAGAAATTACATTGTTCATTTTTCAAAGTTGATTATTAGTATAAAAAATAACATAAAAACCTGAATTGCAGAAAAATACATACAAGAAAAAATAATGTTACCATTAAATAATTTTTTTTTTTTTATATAAATCTCCTTTAAATATGTAATAAGAACTTTTTCTTATTCCTTTATTCATAAATATTCCATTAAAAAAATTTTAAAATTTTAAAATCCAAAAGAAAATCCCAGAACTAGAAAAAATTCATTAAAAAGTGGAAAAAATACCATATAGAGTGTATAGAGCGGGAATCTTTTTGACAACAAGTGACGTCATCCCCCTAGTACATGTTTGCTTCACGAATCTACTGGATGGCGTGTCTAGAGTATTATATGGTCTAAGGTACCGATCGAATCCTTATAATCTCATGAATTATATTTTATACCTAAATAGTGAGATATGAAGCAGAAAATAGCTTATTTTTATAAAATAAAAAATAAAGAAAAAAGGCGATCTCCATTAGTAATACAAAGAAACAAAATATTTGTATACTTTTTACAACTGTTTTTATTGTCATTATCTCGAAATTTAAAAAAATGTAGTTACGGTGATTTTGCTTACAGGGACAGTACGAAAAACTCCAAAATTAGTTTTAATGCACGGTTTTTGAGCCACAGGCCGGATTTAAAAGCTCTAAAAATCTAAAAAAATTCGAATTGATAAAGAAACTTTTATTGATATAGAGTTTCGAAATTCCGAAAAGTTAATTAAATGAATGTGCTTCCTTTTAAGGTCATAAAAACAGCTGATAATTATCAGCTGTTTTTTAGGTCATAGGATCCATTTTAAAATTCAATTCCGAAAAGTTGTTTTTAGAACCAGCCTACCGAGCATTTTGTGAAATTACCAATTTTACGAATTCACCACGATATATACATACATATACGCCGCATATTTTACATGACTATGACGGGGAGAGGGGTGAACGCTAAACCATTTTGCTAAAGAGCTGAACGGTAACAATTTCGAAAATAGCAAGTAATCTAATCGGCCAGCTATATTTTGGTGGGTTACCGTAAGTACTTAGGCGGAATAATTTCGCTGTCTGCCTTCCACATTTTTAAGTTTGCCAGTCTCTTTCCATAAAAAGTCTCTGGGCATTTAAAAAAAAAAAATTTAATTCAATTTTTTAAAATATATAATTAATCCTTTCGTACCTAGGCAAATTGATATAAGCTCGAGTAAAAAAACCAAGAAAAACGACTACAGATCCTCGAAAATTTATTCATAATTCCTACTTACGCCGAATATTTCGTTTTAACAACTTTTCAAGTATCATGCAACTAATAAATTATTTAACTTTCATCGATCTAATTTTTTTCCTGATGTAACATTAAAAATTTCCTTGAAAAAAGGTTTAGCGAGCTGCATTTTGCTTTTGAAAGAGAAAAAAAAAAAAAAAAAAAAAAGTAATATGCTATTACGTAAACATAGGTCACGACATCAAATTTTGTTTGTTAATAAATAAAATAATAATCATATTCTTATTAAAATTAAGTGAAGGCTGTTGCGAAGTTTGCAGGGGAAAAAAACTGGAGCAACAATTTTTTAAAAGAATATTTAACTATTAAATAAAATAACTTTAAGCAAAATCTCAGTTAAAAATTTGTAATTTAAGGACAATTACTCTGCACTTTGTTCAAAAAGATATTTCTGGAAATATTGTAAAATCTTTCTTTCTTATTTTTAAGCTACTTCCGAAAATTTCGTTCAAAAAAATTAAAGAAATGTGAGACATTTCGAACAGGTTTCAAAACTTGCTTAAAACAACAAATACACTGTGTTTAAAGGGTACCATACTTTCAGCATCCAGTATTTTACATCAAATTACAATTTGAAATTTTATTTTCCGAAGAAAAAATTTTTTGAAGAAGTTGTCATTCGATATAAAATCTTAAAATATATGTGAATTATAATTTTCAAAGTTCGTAGAAAGTGGAGCAATGTGTGATGGTCAGTAAAAACTGCTCACTATGGATTTTATCCGCTCTTCTGAAATTTCCTCAATTCTTAAATAATTTTTCAACTTTGACTATTTGAATTTTTGACAGTTAAATTGCCCTGTCAATTATCAGTAGCGAAAAATGTCAGCAAGCTAACAGACACTGAAAGTTTTACTGCTGACAGCATCAGTGATTCTTCGACATTCTCCAGGGACAACACTGAAAATTGGCAGCAGAACAATTGACAATATAAGTTTCACTACTGCATATTCCTTTGCGAAACTTACCGAGCAAATTATTTAAAATATCAAGCAAATTTAGAAACTTTGCCCCTGAAATCCACATAGTAGCTGCTATGGCCCAACAAGAGACTTTCAAGAAAGCCCAGTTTCATTTTCTACACAACGCTCCTAAAAAATGAATTAGTTGCCACTTAAACGGCCTTCGGAAACCAACAAACCTGGTTTTAATGGGATTCATTTACCTTACTTCGCTCTAAATTCAGCATATTAAAAAAACTTCCGACTGAAAAACCAGAAATACCGTCATCTTGTAAACCTTCGCTTTATAAAGAAAATTGCAGCTGTCGCACCGAGCATTAAATTAAAAAATCCTGATATTTACAAATATCAACACAAAATAACTTTTCATACTGTGATTTTACAAAAAATATTAAATCAATTCATCGTGACATCTCAAAAAAAAAAAAAAAAAAAAAAAAAAAAATTACGTTTATCAAAAATTTGCTAATCCCATAACAGCAAAAAACAATTAAATTCCTCACGGTCCAACACAAAACTTTTTTTTTTTTGCTTATTTTTTAAAACTCAATTCAATGAATTTATTTAATTAATTAAGACTATCCTAACAGAGGTATCACAATTTAATCGCCACCGTCTTCGTTTTCTTCCTTCAACCAACGATTTTTCTTCTATTTTATATATTTCATACGTTCTCGAGTTTCCTGAAAGAAAAAAAAAAGGGAATTAAAAACTAATGCGACACGCGCTGATAATTCAAAGTGCAATATATTCCCACAACGTAACCATTATAATGATGCGGTTTTCTGTTCCGCACTTTAAACCAAATGTTATTGCCCTGTCTTCTCCGGTCGCTCTCTGCACATTATGGATCATTTCTCTTTATAATTAAAAAAAAAAAAAAAAAAAAAAAGGAAAGGCAGGCTTCAGAGCGACAAACAAACCGAAATTTAAAATAAAATTCAATTTTTCGAAGGGCAACGTCATATTTTTACCCCTTCAACCAATTTGAAGGGCGTTATGTTTATCGCTTCGTCTGGTTAATGGTCTATACGGCTGGCTGGCTGGCTGACTGACTGCCGTGTGGCATGATTTTGGAATTCCCTTGTAACTTTGAAACGGAAATATGTAGAAATCTGAAAATTTCGCAGTTGATTCTACATATTTTCCCGGAGGCCCTGTTGTAATTATCTTTTCGAAATTCCAAACAGTTTTTGAGTAAACCGAGAAATCCGAAAATATTTAAAATGTACAAAACACATAGCTTTAACTTATGGCGGAAGAAAAAAAAGAGAAAAACGGAAGGGTTTCGTTTGCTAGTGAGAAACTTTTTTTTTTCAGTGATGACCTATTCTTTTTTTGGGCTTATCCGACAGAGGAAGGTCCAACGTAATGTTTAAAATTTTCAAAATTAAAATCGGACAATATCAACAGGAATAAGGGGGTGTTAAAGTTAAGGTGGTTCACAGGGTAGTACTCATATCTCGAATATTTCTGTGATAGTAATCGGAACCTTGAAGTGAGCCACATAAGATGACGGCGAAGCCCGTTGACCATCGCATAAGCGTTCAGTCATTTTATAATTTTCATTCAACAGTAGAATGTTAAAAGGCTGGCGGTTAATACGAAATAACATTATAATCATTTAAATTAAATCATAAAAATAAAAAAGATGGAAGAAATGTAACTTGTGAACAGCTGATTTTTTTTTTTTTGGAAATTATTAGTTTTTGTGGAGTAGGCCTAAGCATTCTTAAATAATTTTTTTAAAAGAATTAATTAATGGGTGTTGCATTATAAATCCAGCGGGAAATTAAACAGGGGTCCGAATCCGATGCCGGTGCCGGCCTCAGCCGGCTGAAATCTCGGGTGGATGCCAATGCCGATTCCATATTATTTATTTAACTCCCGATTCCGATTCCGATCATATCCGATGCCGCCTCTGATTCCGATTTTAGTGAAAAAAAAAAGTCGTGGAGCCTAGACGATTTTTGAAATCAGGGGTCCGAATCAGATGCCGGTGCCGATGCCGGCATCGGCATTGACACCGGCTTCTGAATCGGACCCCTGATTTTAAAAACAATCTAGAATGGCTCTATGACTTTTTTTTTCCCCACTAAAATCTGGATCAGAGACGGCATCGGATATGATCGATGCCTGGTGGCGTCGGCATCAGCATCGGGTGTAGGTGCCGGAATTGGAATCGGGAGTTAAATAAATAATATGGAATAGGCATCGGCATCGGATTCGGACGCCTGATCTTGAATAAATTTGATAAATAGGAATGGAGATCGATTTCTTGAGTAATTGAAAATTTATTATTTTATTCGAAATCTTGCAGTAAATTTGTGAATAAGAATCTGAATATATTTCGTGAAAAGCTAAAAATTGGAATCTTGAAATAAATTTTGCAAATAGATATCGGGATTGGGATCAACTTTTTTAATTAATAAAAAAAGAAAAATTGGAATAAGAACGACAAACAGAGCAAAAATTCTCGATTGGATTAGGACTCGGAATAAATCGAGTTATAAAAAAATTAATTAGTCAGAATCAGAATGAAAATAAAAAAATTTGCAATTAACTAAAATGCGCAAAAAAAAAAAAAAAAAAAAAAAAAAACCTTTAAAAATTAATGTAATTTAAAAAAACTGAAATGCGTTAAATAAATAAATTTTAAAAAAAAAAAGAATACCCCTTCAACAAAAAGAACTAAAAAGCAAAAAATAATTTTTTTTTTTTTTTTTAATTTTTAAAAAAGAACTGAAAGGCAGAAAACGAGATCAATTTTCACTATATAGGTAAGAGTTTGATTTTCCGAAAAAATGAACCATGACCTTCAGATTTGAAAAATTTTCACTACACGCAATAAATAGGCCAATAAAAATGCATTCAAAGGACAAAAGAAGCGCAGAAAAAATTCTTGTTGAAGGAGCAAGTTTTAAAAAAAAAGGGGACTTGCTCCTTCAACAAAAATTTTTTCTGCGCTTCTTTTGTCCTTTGAATGCATTTTTATTGGCCTATTTATTGCGTGTAGTGAAAATTTTTCAAATCTGAAGGTCATGGTTCATTTTTTCGGAAAATCAAACTCTTACCTATATAGTGAAAATTGATCTCGTTTTCTGCCTTTCAGTTCTTTTTTAAAAATTAAAAAAAAAAAAAAAAAATTATTTTTTGCTTTTTAGTTCTTTTTGTTGAAGGGGTATTCTTTTTTTTTTTAAAATTTATTTATTTTAAAATAAGCCTATATTTACTACAAGGCTGACGGGAGTATTGTTTACGTTGTGTGATAATCAAATAATAAAAACCTGATTTCATAATAATAACTCTTCCTCACTCGGATTATTAACTTGCTAATAAGAATTCATTATCGGCGTTTCAGAGGTGTTAATAATTATCATCGACCCGATGCCGTAAAAATAAATAATTTTTAAACTCTCATTTATGCAATGCAACTTTATTTTAAACTTAATCATTTCTTTTTTGTTGGAAATAGCCTCGGGTGTCAAATCGCAATCTTCCCAAACTTATAAAGTAATTTCCCTTGTAGGTTTAAACTACATCTTATCGTAATAAGCCCTCGAGACTGTAAAACACACGCATACGTGATTCATCATTTTTGGCCTCTAGGAAGTAAGCTCGGGTTTTTATTTCATACATTTTTTTTTTTTTTTTTCAAATTTTTCATCAGAGTCATAAGCGAAATTCCAATAAGTCCGTTCAATTTTTTCATTTCCCAAGGAATTTTTAATTTTAAAAGCCCTTCTACCTCTTGTAATATTTACGACTCTGCTTCAAATCCACAGTCCAATCAAAATTGTGAATAAAAAAAAGAAAGAAAATTGCGGAAATTTTTACCAGCACGGGACACAAAATAAAAATTTAAAAAAAACTCGAAGAGCAATTTACCGAAAGAACGGGAATCCCCAATGCAAAAGTATAGGAACGGTTCCCAGAGTGTATGGGATACTTACTTTTGCAAACGATCACTAGATTCGAGATCAGGTACTACACACTTGGGTTCATTTGAAATCACTAAATCCTGACTATGGTAATTTATTTTAGTATTGTCTAGATTACTATTCGTCGAACAATAGCTATACGACGGATCACTTTTCTTAGGACTTTTGTCATTTACATTTGTTGAATCAGATTTCAGTAGCGTCGTCGCTTCCGATCCATCTTTTTCCTGAAAACAGAAAAAAAAGGGGTTAAGATTTTTATTAAATTGAAAAAATTGGCATTCTTCCTTCCGACCTTTCTTTTTTTTTTTTTTTTAAAAAAATCCTATATATGCATTTCATCCGTGACGTCACTGACCTTGATTTAAAATGCCACGTTTTCCTAAATGCATCTTTTTTTTCTTTCTGAATTTCATTTCTTTTACAAGTGAAATGTAATTTACTTGCATTGGATTTCTTTCCCGGAGACTGACTGACACGCGATGGGCTTTCTTTTTTTTTTTTTTTTCAATATTTAAACACGGATAACTTTTACGGGTCAAACGAAATTCTTTCTTATTCCTTCACCGTAAGAAATCGATAAAATCGATCAAAGGAAATTGAAACATACGTCGAAAACATGTGTAATCTGTCGTTGCGGTTTTTTATACTCTTCAATTTCATAAGAAGAGTATATTAAATTTGGTTTTGAGTGAAGGGTACCTCCTTTAATATTGAACGAAGAGCAGAACGAACGGTACTTGCCGGGGGTAACTTTTCAATTCAAAGCTATTTACACATGTCCGTCCGTCCTCATTTTTTCATGCTTTGATTGGAGACGCAATTTGAGCCCGATCGATCCCAAATTTGGTATATGAATAGAGGACACTAAGGACAAGAACTTTATAAATTATGGTCTAAATACGTTCGCATATAGCAGAACGGCAGCCGTTCGAAAGGTATAAGAATAAATTTAACAAAGCGGGAATCTTTTTTTTTTTTTAAACTTTTTTTTTTCTTATCTTTGTTTTTCGTATATACAAGTACATATCGCTCTTGCTTTCTGAGCTATGTCGGCGAAAATGGTTATCTCACATTCCGGAATGTTTGATAAGTCATTTTGGGGCAGACAAAAGAAAAAAAGTATTTACATTTCGGGGCTCTTTTTTTTTTTCTCACTTTTGTTATCATTATGTCAAATTATGCATTTCATATCCGATTGAACGTTTCGATGTAGTGAACGTTGTCGATACATCGAACGGTTTTTGTATTTTATCTCATTTGTTAGGACCTGGTCAATTTTTTTTTTTTAATGTCGAACATCTGCAATTTTCTAGAACATTCTTACTACATTCTGGAACCTTCTAGAACAGTGTAATTTGTCGGTGTATTGTGTTTAAGAACCTCTACACTCAAAACCCAACATAATATTTATTGATATTTTTATTCGTGGGAGTAAGATTTAAATGAAATTGAAGAGTATCGGACAGTGGTAACCTCCACAGAAGCTCTTGCTTAATTAAGAATAAGCAAAATTTGTTGTTATCAATTTTTTAGTCATTAAAAAAATGTGGAGAGAAAACCGAATGAGGAAACCCGGTAACTGGCCGAACGAGAAAAATCGAAACTTAATACACCTCCTACCCCCTTCCCTCTCAGTTTTATTTTAAAGTTTTTAAAATGAAATTTTGAGTTGGTTTTCAGAGATCTTCATTCAGTGCTTTTCGGGGAACAGGCACAACGGAGGGAAATTCTTCCCTGGGATCAACTTTCAAACTTGAAAATTTAATTTTTGATAGATTTCGGCGAATGGCCTCCCTGATCTTAAAACGCAGATAAAGGAAGGGGGCGGGGGTAAAGCACACTCTACACTTAAAACCGAATACTTACTGCATCCGAATGTATTTTTAATGCGATAACTAAATCCTGAAGAATTTCTGTTTCCTTCGGTTCTATCAATTGAAAAGTGTGATTAAATAAGGTGAGGTGCGCAAAGACACAGTTGAGTTGGGCATGAAGGTTCAAGAGAACGACTTCCCTGAAGTGACAATGATACAAATGCGCTAATACGTGAAATAACAGGCGTAATATTTTACGAACTATTGACTCGAAAGAACTAGGGAACTCATTTGCTGAAATTAAAAACAAAATCAAAATTAAATTAACTTAACTTGGAATTTCTGGCCACTTTCCGATTGGCCGTCTCGGCAAGATTTGATAAAAATACTCACCGTATTTAGTAGGAAAAATAGCTTCATCACTAACGGTTTTTTGTATAAACGTCATAACGTAATCTATATACTGAGGGGCAGGAACTCTCGTTTTCTTGCCCTTTTCGTCGAACCATAAATAAGTTCGGAGTCCAGGGCCGCTCATGTCAGGACAGCCGGACATCGTGCAGAATTCCGAGACTGTCCCGTAGACTAGATTGATATGCTCGAAAAACGCTATCGCTGAAACGAAAAAAAAAAAAAGGCGAAAACCATTAAAAAACGGAAATGGGGGGACATAAGGAAAAAAGAAAAAAATCCGGAATATGACGCCAGTCGGTTTATGGTATTTTTTCCGTTTGAAATCACGGATTAAACGTTCACCGCGCCGGGAAAATGGCTTTAACCAAATTGTTTGTTTTAAAAATCCGACACGTTTCAAATGGTGTTTACCTTTTTATTCCTTCTGACGATATCACGTTTTTTTTTAAAGCGTCGTAATTTTCGACACACTCATAAAGCCATGATCGTAAGACGTATAAATTTTTAAGTCTTTCGATATTTTCTCGGAAGTTTGCTTTATTTCAATAAGGAAAACATCCGTTTTCGAAACGATTTTAACTTTTAATTTGTACTTGCGGAAAAATGTTTGCTTCCGTTTTCTTCGAAGGGAAGAAAAAAAAAAGTCGGTCTCATTCGGGGCCGTCGACATTATACCTCCCCGGGACGATGTGCATTTTACGGTCATCGCCATAAAAAATTTCTCCGTTACTATACCAAATCGGGGATGGGGATTCCCCGTTTAGGATTTAATATCGCCCATTTGCATTTTCTAAAGGAAAATAATTGGACAAAATGCATTCTACCTTATTCATTTGCATTGTTCCGCGATGGATGTAAAACCTCGGTCGACTTTTATAAAAAGAAAAGAAAAGACTACATGTCAGAAGGAATAAAAAAACGCATATTTATAACAAAGCCTTCGAAAAAAAACACGCAAAATAAAATACGAGTCATCGTATTTAATGCAGGTGTTTTCACATAAAAAATACTAATTTTGGAAGAAAAAAAAAATTGGGGCGGGTTTAAAATTGAAAATTGAAAAAGCAATACTAACTGTGTGACGCAAGCCACTCGTTGTAATCCAGTCCAGCTGGTAATGCCACCAGTGCTTTTAAATCTATATCTTGTAATTTCCTTTCTAAAACAGCTTCTTCTAGGTACAATTTAGGATCCTCACCGGTGCTCGAAGAGGGTTCTTTGTCTTTTCTTCTAGCTTTTCTGAAAAGAGAAAGGCATCATGTGGTTAAGGCTTATCTTTTAATCAAATGGCAAAACAAACAAGGAGGATAAAATCGATAATCTAATAAGGAAGCTCCGACAGCAAAGCCGATAATAATTTTAACGACAGCTCTTTTCCTTTTAATACTTGGCTTTGCCTTGTCAAAATCCTTTTTTAGAAATTTTATCCCATGTCCCGGAGGTTCGAGTCCAAGTGTAGGAGCAACCTTTTCCATCTCCGAGGAAGCAACTTTAATTGGGAGAAACTCGACATAATCTTCGGGCAAAAACTCCGTATGAAAGTGGTTAAAATTTTGTAAAAGGATTAAAATATATAATTTAAATTGATCGGTTGCGATTGAGTACCAGACTCGATCAACATTTCCACTGCCATAATCACATTTTCATTTAAACTTTGATTGTCACGCATAAAACATTACGCACGTGTCGCTTAAAAGTAAACCAGCCATATTTACTCTTTCCTCTCAAAAATAAATGACTTATCGTTTTCAGATGAAAAAAAAAAAATACTTGAACAGAGTGTGTAAAAAAAAAATATTAAGCCAAGGCAAAATAGATGAAATTTCTTTGACATTGTGAATCCTTGCTTCTTTTTTGCGCATCGTCGAGTCTTGCTCGAATGTTTACAAAGAAACGAAATATGTTAACCGCAGCTTTTACGAATGCCGTCATCTTGAAAAATAAATTTGCAACAAAGTTTTTTTGAGAAAAAAAAAACCGATGGATAATATCGGCTTCATGGTGGATGAACTGATGCAAGGTTGGCGTAACAAGAGAAACAACGGTTCTTGCCTTGACAAGATAATTACACAAGAATCATAATTGCAATTAGTATCCTTTGTGGACTGAAATCAGTCAACCATCTGGTTGTCGTGGAACGTGTGGCAATTGTTTACATAATAATCCTTTTTTTTGGCGACTTGGAGATATCGATTTCATCTCGGATCTTGAACCAGACGGCAATGTCGCATCATAAAAGAAAATAACACCCGAGAGCCGAAGACTCGGCATCTTTGTTCACATTTTTATTAAAATTAATTTACGGCTCTGTGGATTTAGGTGAAAACGCTTGTTGCATAACTTTTTTTTCTTTTATTATCCCTCCGGCCCGCATTTATGGCGTTCGCTATCTGCCTTTTAATAAAATTCATAAAATGCAACAGCGTTTCGTCTCAGGTTGTGTGCTCTAATTCTTGTTTAATGTAAAGCACAAAAATAAATATGAAATTTTTCCTGTGGGCGTTTTGTAATCATCAAAAGCGAATTTTTTTTTTTTTTTTTTTTTTTTCAGAAAAGTAATAATTGTTCTTCGTTTGATATAATATTACATAGCTTTTATATGACTGATTAAGCGTATCCGTCTGTCATCGCTTTCCTTGCATGATTATTATTCTTTTTTTGTTGGAATTATAATTTCTTTCAATTTTTTTACCGGGAATCGTAAAATGAAAAATGATTTCTTGGAATTTATAGGGAAAAATTTCTCCGCTACTTTTTAACAAACTTGGAACCTTAAAATCTCGAAATCTCAAAGCGTTTCCAGGCAACCGACCCCTAAGACTGAAGCAGGTTTCTTTCGATATTTTGCAATTCATTTTTTTTTTTTTTTTTTTTTTTTTTTTTCAAAAAACAATCGGGCAAAGTGAAAATGAACTAAGAAAACGCAAGTAATGTGAGGGGGGAAAAAAAAATTCAAAGTCCAAATTCCAGTTCACGCCTCTTTTAAGAGGACATCTTTCGTCGACCGAGTTATTTGCTAAAATTCCCCTCAACAAACAGGGCATTTTCCAAGACGGGGAAGAGGTCAAAGATTCCCTTACTAAGAAGCATTTTTTTTCTTTAGTCAGAAGTCGCGGGATTATTACCATCGGCTGCGGCATTTCGGTGATAAAAGACCTTGGTAAAAATTTCAAAAATGAATCCGAAGACAAACCTCATGGGTCTCGGTTTACATAAAGGAAGATTTAATTCAAACAAAAAAATAAATAAGCCCCCGACGGAATTTCCTTTCTCCAAACTTTTCTCGCCAGGGAAGGAGTTTTTCTTTCAAATGATATTGACTCCCCGACCTTTTTTTAAAAAAACTAAAACGACTTATCTGATCCAATTAAAAGTTATATTTAAAGTCTATCCTCCGATCTCGTTTCATTCGATTCGAGGAGGTAAGAAAAATATACGCATAAAAAAACCTTATCGGCCTTACTGGGTCCATTTTTTTTTTTTTCTTGAAATGATCGAGAATAACTTTTGATTAGATCGTGATCCATATTGTCTGCTAAAAAAAAAGTCGTGACCGCAGTATTCGTGTGCAGCGACTTCTTTGTACATGAGGAATGCTTTTCGATTATCTCAGAAACGCTTTTAATTAAAAACAAAGAAAAAGATTTTTTTAAAAATAAGAACTCCTTGCGCCATCGGGAAAACGGTCACTTTCCGAAGATTTATGACCACAATGATGGCTAGCTTAACCCATAAAGGTGGGCGGCCGATAATCATATTGTAATGATTGCGCCACTTTCGCAACCATTTTAAAAACTCGACTGATTTAGGATTAAGTCTCAAAAGAAAAAAACTTTTTTTTTCTTCATAAAAGGACTGACCCGGATTCTGATTAAAATGTCAAATCGGTTAAGATTTTAAGAAGGTGCACTCAAGTTTTGATTATTTAATAAAAAAATAAAAAATTCGAAACGGAGACGTTTTTCATTACATTTCAATTTAAAAGATATGAAATTTACTGCCTCCGCTAACAATGTCTTCTTTTATTACTTTTTTCATCTCATCAGAGAAATTGAAATTGACAAAATAAATGAAGGAACGAACCGAAGATAAATCAAGTGATTTCAAGGTTAAACTCTTTTAAAGAGAGTAGGCAGATGTATTTTGCATTTTGCCTCATGACAATAAAAAGTGGCCGGTTACGTAACTACGCACGGACACACACTCGGACGTGCCTTCTTTTTCTTTTTTTGAAATTAAAAAAGTTTAAGAACCACACCTCTCGCCATCTCTTCTTTTTTCCCTATAAATTTTACGGTTAGACGAATAAACCTAAGCCACATTTTCGGGTTCGTTAATATTCCACGTGGATCGCTTGAGCTTATTTTTACTGTTCTGCAAAAAATTTGCACATGAAAAATCAACTCGTTACAAAGAAAATAGTCTTATGTAATGTTAGACATCACCTCACGTTATATCACGATCGCAAAATTTATCTTATAATTATCAGATAAAAGCGAAATAAATTTTAAAAAAGAGATGTTGCAATTTAGACGGCAGTAAAAAAGAGGGTTTCGCACTGCGATCCATGTGGAGTACTAGCTTTTTTCCAAGAATGAAAATAAAGACTATTCCTTTGATAATTATTTTGAGGAAAATTAAAATATATAAACCAAAACGTCCAATTTGAAGTAGAAGACGAAACATTGGCAAACTCGAGAAGCTAAAAAATGGTAACATTGATTAAATTATTTAATGTCAATTCTCAGGATGAAACATGATTTCAAAATTAATTCGAGCAAATTTCTTCTAAAATTTACAAATTTCCATCAATTTTTGAAAATTCCCAAAAATGCCCTACAAAAATATAAAGTGGCAAAGTTTTTGAAATATTTAAAGTTCTCAAACATCGTCGGAATTCTTCCCCCCCCCCTTTTTCTTAAATCCATAACCTGAATGGAAAATTCTAACTCCAAAAATGTATCACTACATCGTTTTGGGACCGAAAATTTTGCGGGGATGCACCTTTATCACATCACAGTTATAATTAACACACTCCCATGTACCCCCCATTTTTGTAATTAACTTTTTAAATGAAAACGTTTGAGATATTTAAGAAATGTTAAAATTTATTCGGCAAATCGGAGCAAAAAGCCAAATAAATAGATAGCGGAGGAGCTCCAGTACACATGTGATTCTTTGTTAATACCAATATAAAATATATGCTCAATTTTAATTAAGATATAATAGCGCAAACATTTTTCATTTTTGTATGCAACAGTTCTCTCTTCCAAAAAAAATGCAAAAAATCCATGATGTTTATATATATATGCTGATCGGTTCAGATTTAAAATAAAAGCCAAGGATCCGAGCTTGAATTATCACAACAGCTTAGAATTTTGCTAATTCAGAGTTTGAAAGTTGAGATATAATCTTTTCACGATTAAAAGAAAATTCATAAGCGGAACAATGGATACGACCTCGGCCAAAATCAGCAATAAATGCAGTCCGGTCTCAAAACATCAATGGATTTGCGACTCTAGAAAAAACAGAATGAGTGCTTCAAGTGAAAATTACATATTTTTTAAATGACATTACTTGTAACTTGTAATTAATGTCCGTGTCACAAGAAAACGGATCTTCGAGGATCGTTATGGAAAAAAATTTTGAAATTTTCCTCAGACGGGGACGTTGGCCTTTTCCACTTCTCCCACGAAAATTTCAAAATCTAGGTCAGTTATCGTGGAATTGGTAGCACGCAAGACATTTATACACGGCAAAACAAGCAGAAGCAAATAACAAAAAAAAAAAAAAAAAAAAAAAAAAAAAGGTGTATTCACCAATTATTTAATCCGACATAAGAAGTTGAAAACGTACTCGATTAAAATCGATCTCGAAAACCTATAATATTCATCAAGTGAAGCGAGCGGCGAAAGGGGGTCAGCTTGAAACGTTTTTAAATTTTACAAAAAAAAAATTCAACTAGGTGAAAGAGGAGGCTTTAGAATATTATTTAAATATACAGAAATAAAATAATTAACAAAATAGGCCATGTTATACGAAAAAAGAGTAATTGAACGGGGGGTTTGGAAAATTTTTTAAAAATTCAGCGTTTCGTCAATGGTCACAGGACTATGTCTCAACAACTTTTTAAAAGCAGTTAATTCCAGGGCACAAGATGCAACAAATTTAAAACAATCCTTCCCTTAATCAGGCAGCTTTCTCCTTCACTGCCCTAGAATTTCGTATGAAAAAAAAAAAAATTCCGAAATTTGGAAATAAATCTAACTTTACCTTTGATGCAAGCGGAATATAAAAGAAAATGATAACATTTTCATCGCCGACAAAAACTTGAAATACAAAGATACTAAAAAAAATGTTATAATCACCGGAAAATATAACTAAACTGCCACGGAGACTATAATCCTCCAATGTTATAATGGGGTAATTTTGAGCCCCCTGCAGTCTTGGCCGAAGGGACCCCCTTTTTTGAAGCACGTCGTCATTTTGCCTAAAAGGGGTCTCGGAAATTCTTATTTTTCCCCAGGGGGCCAAAGGGTCTAGGACTCGACGACGAATGACGACGAGAAGATGATGTCGAATAAATAATCCTACAAACTTTGGGAAATTTCGCCAAGTTCAAGTCGACGATCGCTGACGATCAGGGGCAGGGAGGGGGAGTCCAAAATTTTCCGAATCATGCTTACATATCACTTAAGTTGCGAACCAAAAAGAGCTTGGCTCCCGCAATTCGGGAACGAGTCAACGCTTTAAGCATATCAAAGTTTTCTCCCGATCGAACAACGGAAACGATTTCCACGAATTTAATCGATCCTCGGTTGGTTGCCAAATCACGACTCGGCATCCAAAGTTCGATTTCGAACATGGACAATTTTTATTTTTTTCTTTACGGAAATACCGAACTTAAAAAGAAGGGGAGTTTTCGTGTCACATAATAGAGCATAACGAATGAATTCCGGCGTCACAAACTTGGCTTTTAAATTCTCCGACCTTCGGACAATTTTTTTGAAGATAGGGATCGATTTGTAACACCTCGGGCCTCCTCCTGCTCAAAGTTAGCACGGTCCGAAATTTTCCTATTTCCCGCCCCCGTTTAACGATACTTTTCCCGAGAAACGTCAAAACTATTTTTACTCATTGGCAAAAAAAAATGAAGTGTAAACAATGAAATGTCATAAGAAGCAAAGCATTTGGTCTCTTACAAGTGGGTCGGAAAAAATTACTAATTTTAAACTCGTAATTATCGTTTAACCTTCAACAACGTCCATACGTCTTTTATTCAAACTCTTTTTACTATCAAATCAACAGGGAGAATATTTTATCTCTAACTGAGGGTGAAAAATTCCCTGGATTATTCCCCATTCTCATAAATAAGTGGGGCAAAATGTACAAAATTTTTAACCAAATTTTCTACAAATCCAATTTTTTTTTCTGTTTATCTTCAAAATTATTCAATAGTCACCGATTAACAGTAATGTTCAGGCACATGTTCATTTAAGAAAAAAAAAATCGCCAAATAGCTGCATGTTCTGCTATATCATAATGACGACGGCGAAACAGGTTTTGAAATTAGCCGCAAAACTTTTTTTTTTTTTTACAAAAAGAAGTGTGCAATATATAGTTCTAGTTGCACATCGATGTGCATGATGCATGCAGCTAGTACAGAAAAATAAATTAATCAAACAATTTTTTATTTTTGCAAGATTTAAGTGCGGTTATTTAAGGTCGGTCACGCTTACCAACAACAGATCAATGTAATCGATTCTGAGAAAACCACCAGGCAGAGGATAACTTTTCTACGACAAAATTTTATTTTCCTCGTCAGCACTTTTGCCAGGAGCTTCTCCTTATGTGAGGCGAAACCAGAAACCAGGAAAATTAATTAAGGAAGGATAAAGCGAGTGTTTCATCGATTCTAAAGAGTATGACCGAAAAATAGAACGGAAAAATGATAAGGATGTTTACCGTGTCGAATAAAGAGCTTATCAAGGTACAAATCTACGCCAATCACCTCACTTGGCGCGTTCTTCATATTTTTTTTTTCCTGAGATCTCATCTCACATTTATTAGAACCCGAAGGCTGGTTTCTGAGCCCCTTAAAAAAAAAAATTGGAAATTCTCAATGGCAATTCTTTGACCCATTCAAATGGGACGATCGGCCATTTTTTTTTGGTACCTCAATCTAATGTTTAACATTCTAAACTACAAAAACAATAAATGTTTTTTTTTTTTTTTTTTTTTTTTTGCAGTTTCTTTCCGCTTGTTAATAACATTTTCTTTTGTTGAGTTTTTCCTCTAAGATAATAATAACTTTACTTTTCTTTTAATTTTTTTTGTACGTCATCGTTTTTTGAATGTTTTGAAGTGTTTGAAAAACGAATTGATGTGCCGGAGACTATTTTAAAACTTTTCCATATAAAAAAACCAGCTTAGTCAGCATTGTAGGTCATATTTCTTTCTGAAGTAGTTTTTTTTCGGTTTTAAAATCCGGTTTATTCCACTTTTGACGTTGTTAAACTCGGGTGCGTGAAGTTGGCAGTATATGTAAAGCTCAAATTCTAAAAACTATACCATGATTTTGAGCTTTTTTTGAGCTTTCAGAAAAACCAAATTTCAGAATTTGAGCTTTCAAAACAAAAAAGTTATTTACATTATCAACTTTGCCTGCCAAGTTCACGAGCCGTACAATGAAAAGCTCAAATTTTAAAATTGACGCCATTCTATGCCCCTAAATTTGAGCTTTCAAAAAATCATGTTCCCAAATTTGTAGCTGCATAACAAAAAAAGTTGTGCTTTATAATACCGAAAGTTATATGTCCGACACAAAAATTGAGCACTGCCAGCTTCACACCTAGTATTTTTCAAACTAGTAACTGGAAACGGATTTTATTTTGTTCCACAGAATTTGAGCTTTCAGAAAACACGACTCTCAGAATTTGAGCTTTCTCCTGTGAAATTTGAAAAAATATGAAAATACTGTAAATATGCAGCACTGCCAAATTCACGATCGTTTCTTTTCAACTTAGGAATTTAAAACATAACTCAAATTCTTCTGCGAAATTTGAGCTTTCAGAAGATATAACGTTCAAAATTTGAGCTTTTCCCGTTTAATGAAAAAAAAAAACGAACTATTGAATTATTATTTAACCGAGTACTGCCAAATTCACATACGACTCTTTCGGAGCTCGAAATTTAAAATTGATTCTACCTTATTCTCTGGAATTTGAGCTTTACGAAAATATAACGCTCAAAATTTGAGCTTTTCTCGTCTAATTGAAAAAAGAAAGAATTATTGAATTACGATTTTATTGGGTACTGCCAAATTCACATACGATAATTTTGGAGCTTGAAATTTAAAACTGATTCTGCCTTATTCTCTGGAATTTGAGCTTTCTGAAGATATAACGCTCAAAATTTGAGCTTTTCTCGTCTAATTAAAAAAAAAAAAAAATATATTGAATTGCGATTTTATTGAGTACTGCCAAATTCACATACGATTCTTTTGGAGCTTCAAATTTAAAATTGATTCTGCCTTATTCTCTGGAATTTGAGCTTTCGGAAAATATAACGTTCAAAATTTGAGCTTGAAAAGAAAAAAGGTTATTCCCATTATCAACTTGGCACTGCTGACTTCACGGGAAATTTTTTTAGCACTCGAAATGCGTAAACGATCCTATTTTATTCTCTCAAATTTGAGCTTTCAAAAGACATAACGTTCAAAATTTGAGCTTTTCCCGTTTAAAAAAAAAAAAAAAAATATTGATTTACCATTTTGCCGAGTACTGCCAAATTCACATAGGACTCTTTCGGAGCTCGAAATTTAAAATTGATTCTACCTTATTCTCTGGAGTTTGAGCTTTACGAAAATATAACGCTCAAAATTTGAGCTTTTCTCGTCTAATTAAAAAAAAAAAAAAAAAAAAAAAAAAAAAAATTCAAGATAAATATGCATAGACAGATGTTTTAGGCTCGAATGCACATCGGATAATAGGATTAAAAGAAGTTTCGGGGAATTGGAGAAAGGAATACCAGGTTAAAAATTTTGTCAAAAGTGAAAAAATGACCATCAAAAGAGTTAAGAATAATTCCGGATGACAATTTAAGAAAAGAGGAAATAAATTTTAAAAAATTAGGGCTAAAACGTATGGCGTATGTATATTTTTATACCTGCACCATTCCAAGAAAAAAGCAACAATTAAGATTTCTGAGAATTATTATTATTATTATTAACTTAACACCAAAAAATTAAAAATTAAAATATGAAGTCAAAAACCTTTTTCTTGAAAAATATTAATACTTTTAAAAATTAATTGTATTGTTTTTTTTATTAATAGTTTATAATAATAATCCTTGGCTTTTAGAGGGCACAAAAAGTGCCCGAAACGAAAATCGTAATTCAATAATTCTTTTTTTTTCTTTTTTTTTTAATCATACGAGAAAAGCTCAAATTTTGAGCGTTATATCTTCAGAAAGCTCAAATTCCAGAGAATAAGGCAGAATCAGTTTTAAATTTCGAGCTCTGAAAGAGTCCTATATGTGAATTTGGCAGTACTCGGCAAAATGGTAAATTAATATTTTTTTTTAACGGGAAAAGCTCAAATTTTGAACGTTATGTCTTTTGAAAGCTCAAATTTGAGAGAATAAAATAGGATCGTTTACGCATTTTGAGTGCTAAAAAAATTTCCCGTGAAGTCAGCAGTGCCAAGTTGATAATGGGAATAACTTTTTTTCTTTTCAAGCTCAAATTTTGAACGTTATATTTTCCGAAAGCTCAAATTCCAGAGAATAAGGCAGAATCAATTTTAAATTTGAAGCTCCAAAAGAATCGTATGTGAATTTGGCAGTACTCAATAAAATCGCAATTCAATATATTTTTTTTTTTTTTAATTAGACGAGAAAAGCTCAAATTTTGAGCGTTATATCTTCAGAAAGCTCAAATTCCAGAGAATAAGGCAGAATCAGTTTTAAATTTCAAGCTCCAAAATTATCGTATGTGAATTTGGCAGTACCCAATAAAATCGTAATTCAATAATTCTTTCTTTTTTCAATTAGACGAGAAAAGCTCAAATTTTGAGCGTTATATTTTCGTAAAGCTCAAATTCCAGAGAATAAGGTAGAATCAATTTTAAATTTCGAGCTCCGAAAGAGTCGTATGTGAATTTGGCAGTACTCGGTTAAATAATAATTCAATAGTTCGTTTTTTTTTTTCATTAAACGGGAAAAGCTCAAATTTTGAACGTTATATCTTCTGAAAGCTCAAATTTCGCAGAAGAATTTGAGTTATGTTTTAAATTCCTAAGTTAAAAAGAAACGATCGTGAATTTGGCAGTGCTGCATATTTACAGTATTTTCATATTTTTTCAAATTTCACAGGAGAAAGCTCAAATTCTGAGAGTCGTGTTTTCTGAAAGCTCAAATTCTGTGGAACAAAATAAAATCCGTTTCCAGTTACTAGTTTGAAAAATACTAGGTGTGAAGCTGGCAGTGCTCAATTTTTGTGTCGGACATATAACTTTCGGTATTATAAAGCACAACTTTTTTTGTTATGCAGCTACAAATTTGGGAACATGATTTTTTGAAAGCTCAAATTTAGGGGCATAGAATGGCGTCAATTTTAAAATTTGAGCTTTTCATTGTACGGCTCGTGAACTTGGCAGGCAAAGTTGATAATGTAAATAACTTTTTTGTTTTGAAAGCTCAAATTCTGAAATTTGGTTTTTCTGAAAGCTCAAAAAAAGCTCAAAATCATGGTATAGTTTTTAGAATTTGAGCTTTACATTGTACTGCCAACTTCACGCACCCGTTAAACTCTCGTTTTTAATGAGAGCTTCGACGCGTCGATTTCCTTCTTTCGCACAAAAATGTATACTTCGTTGAGTTTAATTTAAAATTTTTGCGACACAATGGAAAACAGGCATTACGTCTTTTACTACGAAGCTTTCTTACTTAAAAATCAACAGATTATGCTCAAAAATTATGAAGCTCATGGCACCAGAAAAAAAAGTTATTGCGCTCAAATTTGGAAAGTTAGACAACAGGTAAGTTGTAGTAAGCAGTTTCAGAGAGGAGGGGAGACTCTAACGACCCTGAATATTTATATTTTGTTATACATCTAGAGGAGGTTTATGGACTCCCTGTCCGTCCCGAACTCTTCTTTCCGGTCCAAAATGTACGAACCATTTAAAAGGATAGGGATTTCATCCCCGAAAGAAACGAATCCTGCCAAATTTTAATTCCAAGCAGGGACCTTTTCCGGCATAGGTATAAAAGTACTACTTGATGCCACCCAAGACGAGCTCATGATAATATGGCCGTATATAGGTAAAAGGTGACGGGGTGCTCCTTGGGAAAAGAACAATAAAACACCCGTGAAACATGGGTGGCCGGTGAAAACCGTGCCCATATTTTTTTAAAAAAATGTTTGTTTTATTGATTCACTCCTCCCTAACTAAAAAAAAAAAAACGTTCTGTTCTGTGCTGTTCAGTACCGAAATTTCTTTTTCAAAACGAATTAAAATTGTTTTCCGAATTAAACAGCGGTATGTTGATTGTATTTAAATGTAGTGTAAACATTCCAAGAAAAATGAGTTTCTTTTTTTAAAAAGTTCGCGACGCAAAAATATCGAAGGCCACGGTCAAAGGAAATTCATTTATTTTCGGAAGTTATCATTAATAATAAATTCATGGCTGTTGCGAATCGGTATTAAAAAGACGTAAAAAAAAAAAAAAAAAAAAGTTTCTGGACACGTTAAGTTGATTAACGTGTGGATCGCATATAAGAACACAACAGGAAGCGGTTATTTATTATCGTAGCAATTCGATAAGAGACCGTTTCCAGTGATAATTACGTAATGTCCATTGTTCGATTGTTTGACGGAGTCCGGGGTCACATTAAAATATAATTATCCGGTACTTTCCGACTTTCTTTTCGACTGTTACGATCAGAAAACCAACCGACCTACATTACCCTCTTTGGGATGGGAGAAAAATCCGCACGCGCCAAATACCTTATCATCCGATTCTAACAATAAAAAAAAAAAAAAAAAAATTGTACCAAACGCTCAATCTTAAATTTTTTTTTAAGAGGCTGTAAACGTTTTGCGGTTTTCACGGTTTGAAGGCCATTGCAAAATCAATGAGAATACAGGATTTCTATTTTTTTTTTTTTTTTTCTAAAAATGATGCAGAGCACTTTCGAATAATTGCGCAATTATTAAAACAAACAATTAACGAATCATCAGTAAATTTGAGAGAAAAAAAAAAAATTAAACTATCGAATGATGAAATATTTGCCGAAACAGTTTGGCCAAAAGATGACTCATAAACGTGTTTATTTATGCAGATAGTGTGCGCATTTTAAAAAAGAAAATGGAAGGCAAAGCGAGAACCGTATGAAGGATGACCATTGTTAAAGGTATTTTACCTTTAGGTCAAGTTCCAAGTTCCGATGGGTTTGGTTCTTACCAAATGACTTCATTGACGAAAATGCAAAACTTTTTTTAAAAATCTTTTCCAACGGGTCAAAAAACAATCCGTCTCACGAATCCGCCAGGGCTACAATTGTAAACATGAGTCGTAAGTTTTTAAAGTAAATCCATTTTCGACATCAAAGAAATAATCAAAAATTTATTTCAGGAAATCAAAATTGGAAACCGAAGAGAAAGAAAACCCTTGAGGGAAGTTCAAACGGAACGTTTCCGAAGATTCTCATACCGACGATGGAAAATTTACTTAAAAGTTTGTTTCCCTCTAAAACATAGCCTGCAGTTTTTCACCGGTGACGGGGAAAATCATACTTTTGTCGAACCCAAACCGAGTCACATCTTATCTAGTTCTCGGTTAAAATCTGTTTTTTTAAAAGGATAACCAACAAAACGTTTTTAAATTTTCGGAAAACACCTTGGAAACGGAGCTTGGAAATTTCCTCATATAAAGAAAAAAACATTTATGACTACGTGGGCCGATGAAGAATTTTCCTCCTACAAAATAAAATTTTTCACATACAATTTCGCAAGGTTTCCGAGAAAACCTTTTTATTTTTTTTAAAAATTAAACTCGGTAACTGCTACGGTTCCCTATCCTCGCGACGTCCAACCTTGGGTCTATTATGTAACTATTATATGGCTAACAAAAGCCGGCGATTTCTTTCTTTTTTTAACAAAGGTCGCGTTTTGATTACTTACGCCACTAATCCTCCGAAAAAAGCGACCGGTGCGCCACCTATAAGTCTTATCTTCTTATGACAGGAATCCAAAAGGCTTAGCTTGGGTGATATGTCGAAAACGGTAGTGTTCGAACTCGACGCCGGACTCTGACCGGACATAAAAAGAGATTTCAACATTCCAGAAGTTTCCATTCTCATTTTTAAATAAATTTTTAATATATCACCTCACTCGCGACTAAAAAAAAATTTTTTAATTTTAACTCGTTACCGATTCGGACTTTTCCGCATTTTTTATATCTTTGGTTTCGTTCATCACTTATTTATTATTATTATTATTACTCCGGTTTTAATTCATTTTATTCGAGTCACTGTCGTTTTGCACGAGCGATCCCTGAATAACAGATTAAATAATAAGAGGTCTTGCACGTATAATTTTCGACGCCTGGCAACCTTCTCGAAAAAGAAAAAAAAATTCAAGTTTTATCAAACTCGGCGAAGCCTCTTAAAAGGAGATGGCAGAAGCCATACCGAGGAAATATAAATAAAAGGAGGAAAAAAAAAAAGACTCCGTACCATAGGCTATGGACGTGGCAAAACACACAACATGACCAGTCATACAAAAAAAAAAAAAAAAAAAAATTGAGGCTTGTTTACTCGTGGATCGTGTGCAAACAGACGTTCCCGATCATTGACATGCACTTCATTGTCAATCTGTCACATGGAAAACGTCCAACTTTGGCCATGTTAAAAATAACAAACGGGATTGCCAACGCGACGAGACACGGATATCGGAGCACTATAGGGCTGGGTAAATTTTGTCTCAACATGATAGGCCTTATCAACAACCGGCAAAACCTGAATTCATATTCCGAATCCGAAGTGTAAAATCGCAAAAGCTCGCTTTTGTATTTTTACATTTAATTCTTTTGGAGCATTATTTCCACGGATGGTAGAAATCTTATATCCTCCCGAGGGTCCTATCCAAGGGAAAAGGGCACGACTTTAATATAAAGTCGGTTTTTCTGTTCCTTCATTAACTAAAGCAGAAAATATGAGGAAATGAAAATGTTTTCCTTTCTTATTCTTTTCGCCTCATAAAACTCTCGAATTGAACGCATTTTCACAGGACAGCGGGACACAATTTATTTTTCCGTTTTGAAGTTTGGGCAAGAAAAAAAAATCCTTACGATCCATCAAGACTCGCAAGATGCTCATCCTAGGAAGCATAATTTTTGCAGAATAGCAAAATTACAAAGATGAATTTAACCTCGTTAAAAAAATTAAACTCAAGTGAATTTGACAAATAAATTTCTCAATCTCAAGATATACACAGAATAGCACTAATGATCGTACGATACCTCGGTCTCGATTTTGCAACGACTCATTACTTAAATTCTTATGATCGCAACTGACCGTGACGAGTAAAGCAAAAAAAAAAAAAAAAAAAAAAAAAAAAAAAAAAGAAAAATTGAATGAAAAATTTTAACCGTCAAAACTTTTCTCGTTAACTTTTTAAGACTCGGAGAAAAAAACAATCGGTACCTACGTTAATCTTTTTTTTTTCATTACCGACAAATTAATATTGATAATAATTATATAAGGTGGGAGCTGAAGGTGTAATATTACAAGATGATGCGAAACGAAAGCTACCGTGACCTTTTTAATCGCCTCGGAAACGAGTCTTTTTTTTAAAGTATAACAAAGGTCGTACAATTGTTGTTAAGGTGAAAGGTCTTGATAACGGTCCGAAACTAATCACAGTTGTTGCATTATCACCGTCTGATCGTGCGTTTCGAAAAAAGAAAAAAAAAATGGCAAGTCGGTTTAATTTAAATTTGTTAAAACGGACACCCTGTCGTCCTGACCTCCTTCGATACCGCTTATCCATTTTGGCCATAGTTTTGTTAAGGGTTCTCAAACGAGTTCTGCCTACAGACCGAAATCAGTGACCTCATTCTCGTTTTCGTTCGTGAGGAGTGTTTCGTTTCGAATATACCGGTACCAAGTATTTTATGATATAGGATGTGTAGCCCAAGTCCGGACCGATATCCACTCTGGAATTGCCAAAATTTTACACGACAGCAAAAAATACGGAATTTCGGTTTACATCGGAAATGGATACCTGGGTTCAAGTCCATTTCAAGGAAGAAAAACGAAATTAAGGAAATGCTTCATAGTAAATCAATAATCGAATGAAATCGAATGAAATCGAAAGAAAAGCTCAAGCTGTGCCATATTCCAAACAGAGTCAGCACAAATCCTAATACTGCTTCAACTTCGCAATGCATTAATTGCCAAAAAGTTTCCGATTTCTCCATCCGAATTTCCTCCAGGTTTCCCGACCTTACGTAACAAATCGTGACCTTGTTTCGGTGGAAAACTATCGTTTGTTGTTTCTCATAGGAACCTTTAATTTTTAATCCGACAAAGTTTTCATTCGAGTACCATCGATTACGTTTTCCTTACTTGAGGGAAAATTTCCGCACTTTAAAAATGAATGCAATCACCAAAAAGGACGTATCGATTAGCTTTGGGAACCGGTCATGCAAACATTTCGGAACGTTTTTCGTGGAAAATAAACAAAAAGAAAAGAAAAGAAACTTTGATTTCTTCACAAAGCAAGTTCGTTCACACACGTTTGCAATACTTTTATTTTATTTTTTTTTTCGGAAAATCTCGTCTTTCCAAACACATTCTTCGACCCTGAAAACACATGGCGTCATTCCCTCGTCTCCTCTTTATATCGGGTTTACGGGGTCAAGGGTGGATAGGGTAAAAACCGTGTTTCCGTCAACGAATGGCAAGTTACTTTTCTTTTTTTTTTTTACGGCTGCACTGCGACATCGCGTCACATGCTTTCGGAGGAAAAAAAAACACAACTGCATACATTTTTTCGAACGTGAAAACTTTTTGACCTAATTTTCGGAAACCGCGGCACTTGCAACACTTTTTTTCCTTTTCAAAAAATTTGCCAGGACAATTTTTTTTGTTTTGGTTTTCGCAAACGCATTTCCTGAATCATCACTTATGCATTCAAAAAAATTATTACGCGTGAGACCTCCAGAAAAACATAACCTAACACAAAAAAAAAAAATTATTCACAATTTTGAAAAACAAGTTACGCAAAAATTTTAATGAATTCTCAATCAGTGATGTAACAGAAAATCGGTTAAAAAAAACTTTTTCTTGGTTACATACATTGTTGCAAAAAAAAGAACGAAAGCACAAAACTCGACCGAACGAAAAGTCAACAAAACTTGAAAAAGGAAAACTAAAAGAAATAAAAAAGCCGAAAGAAAAAAAAAAAAAAAAAAAAAAAATGGATGGTTGATGCGATTGGAACCGATGGTGGTGTTGAACTGAGGACTAAAACGAGAGAGCTCTCGTGTAGTGTGACTCATTCACAAAGTACATAGACTAAACAAAGGAACAAGTACACCTGATCCACGTAAGGAATACCGCTTTTTTTTTTAAATAAATTTAAATCCGTACCTGTACGAGGATGTAGTGACCTATTGTTTTTTAATTTATACCGTTTACGGAACATTTTTACGGTTCGTTCGATTAAAAGAAATAAAAAAAAAAAAAAAGAGCAATTAAAATCTTTTAGCGAGACTAATCCCACTGAATGACAATTTCTGAAATCCATTGAATTAAAAACTTTCGACAAACTGTTATTTCCTTTTTTTAAAAAAATCGAGCTCGATAAAAGCAATCATCATTTTTCTCGCTGCTGGCAGGGGCTGCCGTCTTGATGCCTTTTGATTACGCTTTTCGAGGAATACCTAACTACCCGATTTTGGGCTTTTACAACAACATTAACGATCGGAGATCCGGGGAGGTAATGCCCCCCAGCTCGCGGATGGACCTGCATTCACGTCCTTTGTAAAACAAATTTATGGTCCCACACTTTTCTGAAGGGAAAAAAACGAGAAAGGAAGGATCGAAAGTTGAAAAGATCATCATCCCCTGCAACTTTTTCCCTACAGAACCCGGTTTCTATGCCGATGAGGCACCGTTCCTTTCAAAGTTTTCAAAACCAGGATGAGCATCGGAAAGAGGCAATTAGGGTTTCGAGGGCTTCTCAGAGGGGGGGGGGGGGGTATGCGCTCTAGGCCAATTTTAAAAAGAAATATTATCTCTTACTATTTCCTACCCTTATATCACTTTCCGAGTCTTTCGAAACCAAATCATCTCACGAGAGGCCAGAGGAAAATTATATGAAAATATGAAAGTTTAAGGTTCCTGTAAAATGATGTAGAAACACCAAGGATTTTGCAGGATTTAAGAGGCAGCAGATATTGGTACAGTGAGCCCGGTCCTTAAAATTAGCCCTTTAAGGATCGAATCTAGCTGTCGGAAAATATTCCCACGCCGCTTTGTATGCACTAACATCATGCATACAACGACCGAAAATATTCCACAGAGAAACATATGGATTTTAGGAGCAGGAAACTCTCAATGCATATATCTATTACACAATCAATTAGCAATTAGATTTTTTTTTTTTTTTTTTTTTTTTTGTAATCTCGGAATCGCAATGCGACTTTTGTCAAAACTAGACCTAAATATTATTAATCCCGACATAAAACTTATAAATTCGAAAAACTGTAGAAGCTTAGCACACAAACATTTTTTTTTCGGGCCCGTAGCCACAACGAAGAGCCAGGGGGGCAGTTGGGCTTGTTAAGAGAGGCAATAGGCCTTCACTCCCTATATCTGTCTGGTTAGCCAATTCACTCCGGGGGGGGGGGCACCAATTCAGTCCAGGGGGTAACGTCCCCTCTTGGCTCATAAGTTATGTACAGGCAGAGAAAAATAATTGTGTAAAGTCCTTAAGGCTCAGTTTTCATGATTCATAACAGCTTTGCAATAAACTAATTCGATTAAAATAATAACATTCGGCCCATAAGCTAAGCATGGGCATCATGAAATTTTTAGTTTTATAAAACTTAAAGCTCTAAAGCTTTGATTTTGGCCTATAGGAGCTCCTGCGACCCAGGACGAACCAAATTGCTTAAATATTTATATGGTTCTTAAAAAGTTAAAAATTATTAACGATCCTAATCTTTTTTTAAGCGAACAAATAATTTTTCAACCAAATAACAAAAACTAAATCTATATAAATAAAGGGCAATTGGGTTAAATTTTAACATTGGAGCGAGCCTGTCAACAGCAAAAGAAAAAACCAACTTTGCAGCCGTCCTACATGGATTGTACTAGAAAAAAAGTCACCAACAACATAAAAACTATTGGTTTTCATGCCTTCCTAAAAAATTAAAAGGAAAAAACTGGAAAAAAGTAAGGGGATATATAAAACAGGCAAGTATGCTCCGAGACGCCGGAAAATACTTAAATAAAGCAACGGATAAGCTAAACATAACTGATTCGGCCGCGATATTAAACCCAAAGATTATCTAAACTCTGAGGAGGTACAATCAGTCCGTTCTTTTCGTCCCAGCGGGTGTTTTAAACTGGAGCAATCCCAACATCATAAATGCATTGTAAACAAATTAAAAAACAAACAAATAAATAAATAAATAAATGAAGGACTGTTGCGGTATTTCAAAATCTGATTGAGGTATCAGGCGATCATCACGACATTACCGTCAATTAAACTTTCGTTTGGGACTATTAAATCCTCTTCGGAAGCGGAGGCGAAAACATCCATTGTTAGACTACGTCCGGGAACCCCGCGGAAAATTTGGGTTAATATCAAAAAATAAATAGTTGCGAATTTTTTTTATAAATATTTTCACTCCTACCATGGAGGATATTTTTTCATTGTTCTAGGTCGCGTAGGTGACTTCAGACTACAAAACAGTGATATCTCGAGAAAAAAAAAAAAAAAAAATGACCCAGTTCCAATGGCTTTACCTTTATTGTTGACCCATGACACAGAGGATATCAAAATAACCGCAATGCGCAGTCGTGGTAATGCACCGCAGATGTGGGCCTTTCCGAATTTTACAAAATCTCCGTTAATTTCGTTCCCTCAAATCTTTTCCGCCTTCAACTAAGACTGAGGATCCACTGCAACACAAAGACTACGGTCGGAAACGTCTAAGTCCGATCTCATTCATTTATACAAAACATCTTTCAATTTCGAAAAAAAAAAAAAAGTAATTTAATTTATGAAAAAAATGAAAGTTAGGTCCGAAAAAGATTTAACCCATTAACTGAGTTTAACCCAAATTACGAGCTTTTCTTCAACAGGATTTTCGGCCAAGAAACGTTGCGATACACTTCGCATCTCATCGATGATAACCAGTTGTGATGCTAAACGCATTACTTTGAGGGAATCCAAGGAAGATGGACAACTGCTGCCGATCCAAAGGAGTAAAATCCGCATTTTAAAATGCGTCCCGTCAACGGTTTCCTCGGACACGAGGCCGAACCATAAGATCAATATGATCCGAAAGGGACATCTAATGGTGATATTTACGATTCCGTCGGATCAGCTGATCCTAATGACCGAACACATTACTGTAAACTTGGAAACAATAACTCAAGTGCCTCTTATTACCTTTCCTATGCAAAATAAAAAAATTTTCGAACGATGAGAAAAAGCGATTAAAACGCCATTAAATGCGAGTGGGAAAATTGATCCTCACGATTTTTTTTTCGCACCGAAACCTCACGACATAAAAAAAATAAAAGCGAGTTGGCGACTTTTGGCCAAGATTTCTTCACGCTCACGAATTTTATTAAAGAGAAAATCTAGGGTTGATCTTTTTACATAAGCACCGGTGAATAAAATTCCCACATTTGTTGCCAAAAGAAAGCGGAAATGAATATAAGCCTGATGTGTGAGCTCTAAAAAAAAAAAATCTCTTTGAAATATGAACCACTTTATGACGTTGCACTAAGTTCATTGTTTTTTTAACTTCCCTTTAATTTTGCTCTTGATAAAAATCAAAAGAGTCAATTTGATATTTCGTTTTAATCGAATTACGAGCGGTTTAAAATTGATTTACGTCAAATCAGATTGGGAAACGTTATAAAAAGTTTATTTCACTGAATCATGGTCTTATCGAAATTACGTTATTAGGAGCTAAAACAAATTGGTTAATGCAAAAAGAATGTTTCGGAAGGAAAAAAAAAATGGAAACGCACAAACCGAAAATCATAAAGAGATTTCTGAAAATTTCAGGCTTGCATGAAAAAAATTCTACATCAATTTCGACCGATCCAGTGCTGATGGAACCATCTCATCGTTGGTGAATCTTTTCTCAAGGAAATTCCGGAATTAATTTCTTGAGAAATTCGATGATTTTACAGGTTCTCTCATCTTTTATGAAACGGTTGAAAAGTGATCCTCTTGTTTAAGGTCGCCGCAAATAACATAAATAAACCGTATAAACAAATAACATAAATATACTCTTAATCTTTCTCTTGCCGACATTTTAGTCAAAAAATAAGTTGCCAACTGACCATATTAAGAAATGATCTATCGGATTTCCGATCAGTTTTCTGAAAAAAGTTATTAGAAAATTTATTTTTTCAATTTTTCGGGAATTAAATTTTTTTTTTCCTTTTTCGAAAACTCCAGATTTCCAGAAAAAAATCTTGTAGATTTTTAACTTTTTCACGAATTTTTAAATTTCAAGTTAAAAACAATTTTTCATAGAAATGTATTTTGCTCATAAATTATCGGGAATACAGAATTAGGTTTCATGGTACCCAGAAAAACGAAGCCGAACGGGAATTCCCGAAAAGAAAACCTCAAATGTCGGGGAAAAAAAATGAATCAAATGAAGTGGGGGTGTCTGGAAACCTGGGGGCTGAGGCTTCACACCTCAAACCAAATTTCAATTTTATCAAAAATGCTCGGTACTAAAAGTTGGGCCGGAAAAATAATTTTCAAAATCAGATGTCTTTCCCCGGCAGCATTTCCGATCATCCATTCTTTTTTTTTTTTTTTTTTCATTTTCAACAGGGACCTTCCTCCTTTTGTAAATAAAGGAAATTCCTCCTGCTGGCGACGTATGTAGTATTTTCGACCTTTGAGATGTCCAGATATTTTTATTATCGGTCACAATATTGATATCGCGGCCAATGAAAAAATAAACAAATCGGGCAAACATTAAAGAAACGAAAAAAAATATTTCAATTCTAATTGATTGAAAAGCGTCATTTATTTTTGAAAATGATGCAACGAAGTATTCATTCCGATCAACGAAAAGTTTATTTATTCAAATCTTTTTTTTTTTTTTTTTTTTTTTTTTTTTTTTTTTTTTTTTTTTTTAAACAAACCAGAGAATGCACACGGACAGACTTATACTTAGTTATGACAGTTCTTGACTTTCTAGGAAAGAAAAACAGAGTTAAAAAGAGGGCCTTGGTTCTAACCTATCGTAAACAGAATAATTTGGACGACAAAAATACCATTTATTATAACCCTTCTCCCGCGAAAAAAATAAACAACGCGTCACATTCGACCTTGGAACGTTAAAATCTTCCGCGTTTAATTCTGTATAGACTTCCAAGAAAAAGGAAAATTCAGTCCGGATAGAGAGAACAAAGTTATGGATCCGACTCTTTTTTTTTATTTTCCTTTTTCTCCCGAACACGTGCAAGAGGAGAGAACCCGTGTAGGCGACTCAATTTCCATCTATTGCATAATATTACTTCATCGTCATAAAACGTTGTGTGTTGTCATTCCTCGCCAAATCAAAATGATTGTCGGTACCGTTTTATATGTCCTCCAAACAAGACAATTTATTTCAAATTGTACAAAGAATATAAATGGGAATCCTTTCCACGGGTCAAGCGAAATCATTTTGTCATTTCCATGACCGAAGAAGCCGATTTTTCGGGAAAGCCTCCTGGCCAGATCGATCCCCGACCCACAATTTTTGACTTAAAATCTGGCCTGGGCTCAGGCCAATCAAAATTTTTATTTCTTTTTCCTCCAAACAAATAATTCGGACAAAAATCATCTTGCCCAACGAGTATACAATATAGGGTGGTTCCAAAATCAACTTTTTTGGAATTTCAAAACTCCTATATCGAAAAAAGTTTCCTTATAGATAGAACCCTAAATTTTTTCAGATTTTTCGAACAGCATCTTGAGATGTCAAATTGGCCTTGAAATTTCCAAAAAGCCCATATAAGGGCCAAAAATGAACTTTTGTTTTTAGCATAAAAGATGATCAATTCCCATCGGAAAGTTTTCGTAGATTATGAATTTGAAGTCGAAAATTAGTTTCGGTGCATGGTTTTCGAGCCACAGGCAAGAAGCCATAACAAGGCTTTCACAGCTTTTAATTCCGGCCCGCAGTTCAAAAGTCATGCACCAAAATGTTCGACTTCAAATTCGTAATCTGCGCAAAATTTCTGATACGAATCGATGGTCTTCAACGCTAAACAAAAATTTTCATTTTTGGCCCTTATATGGGCTTTTCGGATTTCAAGGGAATGCGACACCTCAAGATGCCGTTCAAAAAATCGGAAAAAATTCAGAGTTGATACTCTACCTATAAAGAAACTTTTCCCGACATAGGGGTTTTGAAATTCCAAAAGAGTTGATTTTTGAACCACCCTAATATACAAAAACCTTCAGGAGCACCCATCCTCGATTCTCGAGGATCTGAATACTATTCAAAATGTTATTTTTCAATTTTTATTTTCTAATTACCAAAACGGGGATTCCCTATTCCCAATTTTTAAATTTCCCGAGAAACCTAACCTCAACCAACAACAATCCAAAAGTCCGTTAATCTTTTTTTCATAATATAATTCATGCCCGAACTGACTGATCCATGAGTCCTTTTTCCAAGAAAATTAATTAATGATTTTTTTTTTTTTTTTTTTGAAAGAGGCGGAAATTAAGAAGCTTAAACGCAAAGCTTTAATAAAAATGACTTCCTTAAGAGGAGGAAATCATCTAAATGCTTCATATCCAATCCCGACCGGAGTGTCATTTAAAAAAAAAAAAAACTCACCTTCCGCAAAAGCATGTTACAGTATCCTCAAAATCTAAGACAAAGCTCGTGGGAAGACTGGAATATTTAAACGCTTTTTTACTGTTTTGCCCCGAACTTTTAGTTATACTAAAAGAGCTAAACATCACACCGAATTTTTTAGGTTTTTTCTCATGATTCGAATCGGAAACGCACCACACTATTAATTTTTAAAATAAAAAAACAACAAAAAATTATCGTTTTGTTTACATCCCACATTTTTCAAAAAAAAAAAAAAAAAGATTCCTTTCAACCGTGTGGAGGGGCACAGCAAGAGATTAAAACAGTTAGAATGGAAAATCTAATTACACTAAATAAATTAGCAGGATAGAAACAAGTGACTGTGGAACACAATGTCGGGGAGGAAAGGGGAAAAAAATGTAGCCTTGCGGTTTTTTTTTTATTTTTCATGACCGATTTTCCGAAACCTTGAGGGACTTCCTTTTTTTTGCGAACGCGATTAATTACTGACAACAGCGAAGATGAAAAATCGACTCGGATCGGGTAAAAATTTTAGCACAACAAGAAAAATAACGAGAGAACGTCGGGTTTTTTCTTAATTGCGAACGGTCACTACTCCCCTGTCTTGACATTGCTGTCAGTGTCAATAAAGCGAGTCAAGAGACCCATTCGCCACATACATTCCCAGTCATGGTCAGTCATCACGTCATCGCTTTAAACTTGTTAATTCCAAAGATGAAAATCTATATTTTCACCAAAAATGTTACGAAGGAAAATTCTGCTATCGAAAATACGCACCCGTGCGTTTAGGAAACACGTAAACGAAATAAAATAAAAAAATGGAACAACCACCGGCGTTCAGCACGAACGATCAAAAAACGATCCCATGTCAATAGGAAACCTTAAAAAGCAATCATCGAAAACAAAAAAAAAGAAAAAAACTCTGTCGATGACATTTCTTCTTTTTCATTCAAACACCAGAAATTCAATTATTACTTGTGAAAAAAAAATGAAAAAAAAAAAAGACTTTTGGCGTAATGGAAGCGAAAAAAGTAACTGAATTGCCGACAAGATAAAGCGAGCAATATAAAAGTCAGGTATCATAATCTATTGTTTCACTGATAAATCCGTTATCATCTTATCAATTTGTTTTACTTGGCTGATGACGCCTCCACTTCCTAAGGACCGCATGTTTATTAAAAGTTGTGTATCCGTCTATGACGGGCTCCCCAAAAAACATTTTGGGGTACCGTCATGCATGCCGGGAGAGGGGAGGGGGGCACAACAAAAAAAAAAAGGCGACAGGTTAAGAATAGACAGGTGAAGACATCTGTCATTAAAAAATTAAAATTTTTGGCACTCTCACTCGCCTCTTTCTCCAGCTTTCAAAAATAATTTTTTTTTTTTTGGAATTTTAAATCCTCTTTATGGGTAAAAGTTTCTTTATAAATACAGTATCAGCCCTCAATTTTTTCCAATTTTTCGAACGGCAATTTGAGGTGTCGCATTGTCCTTGAAATTTCCAAAAAGCCCATTAAAAAGCCAAAAATGATTTTTTTTTTTTTTTTTTTTTTTTTTGGCATAATAGACCATTGGAAATTTTGGGCAGATTGCGAATGTGAATTCCAAAATTAGTGTTGGTGCATTGCTTTTGAGGTACAGGCCGGGTTTAAAAGCTCTGAACCTTGCCATGGCTTTTTGCCCTTGGTAAGGGGGGCAACAATGCCAATTTTTCAACGAAATCATCAACACGGGCTTCCCCAGTAGCCGTCATCCAAGACTGAAATAACACCCTCTTTATTGGGTCTGACAGTGGCAAATTTACGTTTTTGACAAAACGAAACGACCGTTATTGATGCTCAACATCCCCAGAGCAGATCTATACCAACATATTCCCGGTGAATTTGTTTCCTTAAAATTTCTGCAGCAAAAAAGACATGTCTCGAAAGGGTTTTTCTTTTTCAAAATTCAAACTCCATTGGCAGACCTAATTAAATCAAATGTGAAAGTTCACATTTGTTTAACAACCTAGAAAAAAGAGCAAAATCATTAATTGTATCCCGTTTTACCCTCTCGCAGTTTAAATATTGATTTTTTACAGATAAGATAACACGTGAGCATCCAGCTTTGTTCGCAGAATATTTTATTATTATATTAATAAAAAAAAAAAGGGAAAACCTAAAATGACTTTGAGCTTTAGCCTTTAAATATGCGTACACGACCCCTCTTTGTCCTACTTTTATTTAAAAATATTAACCTCTCCACGCTTAAAAAAGGCAGGTCATCCCTCATCGCTTTCTGACCTTTACTACTCCTTCAACCGATTTAAAAATAAAAATGCTTTTTATTCATTGCTTATACTCCCAAGACGGTAAATGCCAACAGTGGTGAGTCAAATTAACCGTTTAATTACATTAGAACCAGTTGGTTTTTTAAGAAAATTTGCATCTCAGAGCCAAAAACTCCTTAAAACGTCTCCTTTTATTCCCCTTCTTCCTGTAGGGAAATTTCCAAGAAAGCCACCATTAATTTTTTTCTGCCCAGAATGATAAAAATAATTTTGATAAAACTGGATATGCACTAATAAAAGAGCTAATTGCAACAGAAGACTCAGGATAAAGAAAGAGGATGGATTGAGATTTTAGACCAAGAAAATGCAATCGGAAGATGCACTTCTCTTATTTCTCAGGACCAAAAGACAAATTGGCAAAAATGCTAAAAAAAAAAAAAAAAAAAAAAAAAAGCATAGATAGTGAATCCTAGGATAGACGCAAGATTAGAGAGCACGAATATCTTACTTTATACAAAATCGCAACTTGAGGAATAAGGAAGCCCTTACTATTCAACAAATTAAAGATAGGGAAAACAAAGTTTAGCGGCCAACTCAACGTTTTGGCTCTGAGGTACAAAATAAGCAACAGAAAGTGTTTTGCTTTCAAGCAAATAGCTTTGAGCTTTATTAAGTCATATGTTAATTTAATTGAAAAACTAAAAATGGATTTATATATTAATTAGTAATTAGTAGTGGGATTTGCCAAGTTAAGCAGAACAATAAAACAGAAAAGCGATGGTCTCAGAATAAAAGACGATGGCACTAAAGAAAAGAAGTCGGAAATGAAATGTTGGATCATTTCTAATGTCGAGTTTTGCTCCACTGCCGCGATTTAAAGTATTTCTCCTGCCCTCAAGATTTTATAGCTTTTTAGGATCCTTTCTAAAAACTGAAAAATGGTGGTGAGTGTCTGAAATGGCCTCACCTGGGAATGTATATCTTGACCCTTCCAAGAAATTAATTACCAAGTGGGATCCTTACAGGCAGATGCCCTTTCTATTTTTATTCCTAAGAATATGAGAAAAATGGGTTCAAAATTCAAAAAAGTGACACAATTTCTTTGTAACGAGAAACCGAAGATGAGTTTTTTTCATGGTTTTGGCCTACATTAAAATAGTTTACACTATGAAGCGGTTTAATTTAAACAAACCGATGATGAAGTATAATGGGTTAGTGACAGATTAAAATAAAATTCACATCAATCATAGTCCACGAGGCTATGGGGGTCCGTGTCTTTGGGCTCACTTATTACTGTTATATAGATCGGGTTTTTAACGTTATCGACCGTTCGTTCCGAGGCTAGGGCTACCCTTTAAAAAAAAAAAAAGCCCCAACACACGGACCCTCATAGCCTTAGACAAGCCGTAACCCGTAGGAAAAAAAAAAAGAAAAAAAAAAAAAAACAAGGCCGGTCAACATGTCTCAGATTTCTCCGGTTCGATGCAGTTCACATATTTTTTGAATTGATTAAACGAAAAAAAAAATCGTGGGAGTGAATATTCCGCTAATTTAATAAAATATAATTTTATCTTTGTTTTGCCGGCTTTTTTGCTAACAAACTGATAAAAAAAGCTTCTTGTCTGAGATTCCTGGCGACTTCCTGGGGGAACAGGGGAAAAAAAAATCCCATTCGTAAAACAAAGAAAACAAACACGGCTCTGTTAGGTGTGTACCTGAACGCATGGGCGACAGAGCATTCACTTTAAATGGTTAAATATTTCATTCTTCGATGGGCAACGACTTCTTTTTGCCAGGCCTGATTTTTTTTTTAACACGTAAGGCCTCGAAAAATGCATTCTTTATTTCTGAGACCTTCACGTGTCAAAAAAAAAAAGTATGTCAATTTTCCAGGCATTAGTATTTACTGTAAATTTCAAGACTCGATCAAAACTTGGCCGTATGCAAGAAAACCCAATAATTCTTCGGAAGCCTTCAAGGGGCATTGACACTTGTTCGGTTATGTACACAAAACCCAAAAATTTGCCACAGGTGAAAATTTCTAACAACCAGTTCCTATTGATTTTCAAAAAAAAATGTGAAATTTTCTTGCCTAAATGTCTACTCAATCTTGCCAAGTAAGACGATTTACCTGTGCTGATGATGCCATGCTTCGAGTCTCACCTGTGTCCAAATTTTTTTTTTTTTTAGATTTAGAAAAAGGAGACAGGCATTCCAATTTCAACGAATATTGTCACTGTAATGAATTAACTTGTAAAACTTGTAATGTATTGCCGCAGCCGCATAAAGGATAATGCTGAGGGATTATTGATTTGGCGAATTTTAAAGAATTTATTTTTAGATACATTCAACATGCATTTTGCATTTTTTTTTTTTTTTTTTTTTTTTTTCGAAAAGGGAAATCTTTACCATTTTATTGGCTCCTTTTAAAAAAAATTAGCTCCCTTTGCCAATTTTATGATGTAGTGCCGTTAATCACTGTTTTTGAGCCGAAGACATTTTCACCTTCATTTGTCTTCTTTTCGGTTTTAAATGACAGGATATCAAGTTTTAGGGTTGCGTCTATTGTTTATTACATAAGCGAAATTGTAAGTTTCAGACCCGAATATCAAAATATAGCCAATGATCTACAATCATTAACAATTTTACGAAAAAAGTTTCCCATGCAGTTGAAAAATATCGAAATTTCTTATAACTAATTTACAACTAAATATAAGTAAAATCATTTAGAGGGAAGACTCTCGATTGACCTTTCTTTACATTACAACGACAGAAAGTGGCATCGAGACTTTTACTCCGAGAACTACATCATACCTCATGGAACTAGATTCATAGAAATTCGAATTCGATTCTAATGACAACAGTACCAAACCCTAATTCACCGTTTTTCGAAAGAAAAAATTTTTCATTCTGAAAATTTAAAAAAGAAATTTCAAAAACTCTTATTACATAACTTGAAAAATTTTTCAAGTCAGCCTCTCGGGCTGGTACCATCACACGAGTTTATTGCATGCGCACTTAAATTTATTAAATCAGTAAAAATTTTTGATGAAAATTTGATAAAAAAAGAGATAACTGATTTCAGAGATGTACAAGTAGATATTTTACTAAAATATTATTAGGTTTCCGGCCAGAATATACCATGGAATGTATTAAAAAGTCCTCTAAGTTGTTTTATTAGGAGGGGCTTTTATGGAGAGCTCTACTTTAAAAAGAAGAGACAGAAAATATATGTTCCAAGTAGAAATGGATAAGGGGCTCAATCTTAAATTAACTCCAAGAAGTTTATTTTTTTAAAATTTAATTTAATTTTTTGATCTTTTATTTTCGCGGATTACCATAAGGAGCAACTTTTTATTCCTCACAAAAAATGTTTGGAGAAATTAAAATATTTTATTAAAAACCAAAACCGTTCATTTTAAATCAAAAAGCATGCCCATGAAAAAACATGCTTCAGGCCAGTTGGGAAAAATTATAAAACCAACAAGACAAACCAATCAGTACTTAATGCTCATGGAAAAAAGCTATAATCCAAGCTAAAACTAAAACCAGAAAGTTTCCTTTCATCCGATTGCAAATTAACAAATCTGAATTTTCAACCTATGGCTTCCCCCCATTGAAAAATCAAAACCAAATCAAATATATCTTTATATCCTTATAACAAGATAATTTTTCCTGACTTTGGTGCCCAAAAAAAAAATTTTGCTTCCCTAATAAGAGAAGGACAATTCATTTTAAAAAAAAATCTTGATGGTAGTACTTTGAGAATTTTCAACCCAACTTATAAACTCTACATTCGTATGGAGTAGATATCACTCTAAATAAATATATCATAAAATTGGGGAATTACACTCTGTCTGTTAAACCAGGCAGATAAATTATTTTCATTTACTGAAGATGAGGTATTACCAAGCAACTGGAAAATTAGGCAGTGACAAAATTTTTTCAGCACTTAAGGAAAAAAAATTGTATATAAGCTGAGAGAGCAATTGGGGGAACTTTAATATACAAACTTAAGACTTTCTCAAATCTGAGAATAAGAAAATGAGTACTATCCCTATTCCTTGTCTCAACTATAAGTACTTGGCGAATCTTCTGAACCATTCATCTTAAGCATATTATCAGGTACTGCCGGATTAAAATTGATTTTTTATTTTCACAAAAACGATTGTTTATAAACGAAGAAAACGGATAAAATTTAAAAGAAACTTACCCCATAAACCAATCCACAGTGTCACGTAAATATTCAGGTAACCTATCCAGCTTGCTTGATTTAATATACAAACACTTAAATAAATAAAAACTTAAAAATGTGTCTTTTTATACAACCTTTTCAATAAAATACGAAAAAAGCAAACATGGCTGATCCGCATATGATTCACAGCCTTCTTAAAATTAACGGTTTTTCGATCACCGCTGCCTTCTGGAATATTCAGTCCCTATATAATTGAGCTCGTATCACCCTTTTAATATGTCAAATAGCAGATTGATCCGGTTCATTTCATGATTAGAAACACCTAATGTTTTCCGGTCCGAAAATGGTGATAGAGCAATCATTATTTGTCATCATACAATCCGAAACGATCCAGATGGCCCGGGACATACATTATTGGCGGAAAGAAGCACTAGCGCAGCGTTGCGGTTAAAACTCGAACCCAAATTTTTAATAAACAAACCATTGTCAAGTTTTTAATTTGTTTAAACTTTTATAGTAATGATAATTTCGATTCAATATTCAAACCTTACAACGTATCAAACTTAATTCAATGACTTAATGAAAAGTTTTTGACTTCCATTTTTGTCCGATAAATTGCTTTCCTTTTTTACCACCAGCAGCGCCGTACTCCACATCTTCCCTTTTTTTTCTCCTTCAGTTCTCTTTTATACACAAAATGACGTTTACTTTTATTACTCACTTCCATCTTTGATCTACGGTCTCCAATTGATGAGTCAGCAACTCTTCCAAAAATTTTTCCCATAAAAAAGCGGGAAAAAACATTTTTTTTTTCTATTAAATTTGATTCACACGAAATCAAATCAAAAGAATTCCTTAGGGGATAATAAAGTTCCAAAAGTTTTGATTTCGGTGGCAGCATAGAGCGGGAAAAGGATATAATTTATTCCAAAGTCAGTTTGACAAAAAGCCTGAAGATGCGCGGTTTATCTTTCAATCAGCGGTTTACCTTTTTATCACTATAGCAAATCGGGGTTATTTTTTTATTATGACATGCGAAAAATTCAAATTAAATCGCAAATCTAGTTAAAAAAGATCTTTAAAATTAGCAAAAATGGCGTAAAAGAATTCTCGAAAATGTTTCAAAAGTTTTAAAAATACCTATTCCCCAACAAGCAAAATTATGCGGTACCGGAGTTATATAGTCACTTATTTTGCTTGAATTTTATCTACCCACTTTCCCCTAGCTTTATGATTATTTTACATTAATATTTATTTGCAGCCAAAGGTTTAAAAGATATGCTTCTTTTTAACTCTGAAACGTTTTGGTTTAGTGAAAAGGAGCTAAAATCGATTTTTTTTATCTAAATAACTAATTCTATAATTTTATTTAATGAACTCTACATCTAGGATTGCTTCTATATTTGCTCATAACGTCCTGCGTGATAACTTGATAAAGATATGCGTTTCGTTTCATATGTTCCGTTCTCCAATTAAAAATTCCTCCGGCAGGTACTTTGGTAATTAAAGTTTTAACGGTATTTGGTGCTTTTGTGGACTTGTTCCCTATCAATTTTTGGTTCCCTTGATTTAAAACGGTATTAAAATTTGATCTATCCCGTTTCCTTTTCATCCCGGGAGTGTGGACCAAAAAGGCTCCGTTGAGGATGACGAAGCGATAATCCAACAGACACATTTCGTGCATCTGAAACAAAATTACGGCTTCAGTCATTTTTCAAAAAGAAAATAAATAAATAAATAAATTAATTAATCGGTTAAAAAACTAAAATCAGATTCAAATTTTCCTTTCTAAAGCAGCTCTTTTATCCATCAAATGGCATTTGAATGTTGAATGGTTTTTTCTTCTTTTACGTATTTTCTATAAAGTTTGTTGCTTGGGGGTAAAGGGCATAGCTATAAAAAAAAAAAAATCTCCAATATCGATGAACTTGGCTAATCCAACTTTTCACGTCTACAAAACAAAAATGAAAAAGGTTCCATACTTTTTGACTTCAATGGAAATTTCCGAAGAAAAATTATTTGGTCAACCAATGAAAATTCACGGTTTCAAAAAGACGCTAGCTTTGACAGGCCACTGTTAAGGACATCAATTCCTCGCGGAATAATCTTTCTTCATTTTTTGTTAAATAAGAAAAGGAAAAACCTGTGTCATTTTATCCTGTTGACCTTCCCAAGTGAGAACCTCGCTGTATAAGGGTTCTTGGTTATTCCCAATAAAAACGGGCTCCCATCTGTGGTACGGAAATTCACGTTTGACAATCAGAAGAGGCTGTAAAAAATTTTGAAACATTCCATTAATTTAAAAAGAAGAAAAGCAAAAAGACTTCAAAGGCTTTTTTTGAATCACTTTATTTTTTATTTCCAAGTCAAAATCTTCCGGGAAATTTTTAAAAAAAGTATTTTTTTTTTTTTAATGTAGACTGCAAGCAATATGGAGAAAAGGTTTAGCAAACGACTTATAGGTAATCGAATTTAACATGAACAGTACGTGAAATGAAAAATTGGACAAAATTTTGGAAGAAGCTTTTCGACAACTGGGCAACGTCATTAGAAGGCATCAGGGTGTTGCTTACTTCCAGAATTTTCAACTTTGTGATGTCTCCCTGAACCGGTACTTTCTTATGCAACTATGACCTTATAGGATTTTAGGTTTTTCAGGACTTTAAGGTTCAGCTCAGAACTTTTTTCCGTCGAGTAAAAATTTTGAAAATAATGTGTGTTTCTAAATTCTAATTCTTTTCATATTTCTGAGAGCAAAAAGGTGCAAAAGAGCGATTCCAAGTGTGAGAAATGATAAATTTGTAAGTTAGAAAAGTACCTGGATAGAACCGGGTTTCGTTCTCGGATGAACCTTCCCTTGGAGCCACCTCTGCAAACCAGGAAATCGCTGGCAATGGAGACAAACGTAACGATGAAAGTAAACTGCTCTCTCCTTAGCATATAAATCTAATAATTGAACTTTTGTGCGGGGCACGTCCGGCTCGTCTTCCGATACTTCGAACACGGGGACAACGTAAACGTGCCTACAATTCCAAATACAAATTGTATTTCCGAAAAATAAAAAAAAAATAAAATAAATAAAAAAAATGATACCTTTTTTTCGTAAAATAATGATCCCCTAAATTTTTATTCCTCTCTTTTAACCTGTGGATCATTTTCAAAAATTCCGGGACCAAATTTTGACTGGGGAACAACTCTACGTCGGAAACTAAGGTAAATTTACTTTTGGACCCGTATCGCGCCACATTCCTGGCCACATTTACGGGGTAAACTAAACTTTTTCTACATCTGTAAGAATTTTTTAAAGTCTCCGGCGAAACGTAACAAATTTCACTGCTAATTTTATTGTTATTGATATTATTACTATTATTGTCGTTGTATTTCGTAAATGGAAGACTCGAGGAGGTCGCGTTGCGGATGGTTTCGTTCGCTTTGCTCTCCTCACTTGCGACGTTGGAAACGTTACTCATTTCGTTTATCGGGGGATGATCCGAATGGTAAACGAAATGAACGTTGACGTTTTCCATCTCCTCCATGCAAAAGCACATTTTTTCGAGTAATTTCAAAGCCAAAACGGCGTCCGATCCGGGCAAAAAACACGCGACGCTGATGAGTCCGTCCCAACGGGTAGCGATCTCCACGATGTGAAACAAATATTCCAAAGTGATGTGGGTGACGTATGTGACTGTGTTGGGTTCCGTGGAATTATACCTCAACCCTTCTACCACTCCGTACAACACCCTGTAAGGACTTTTGTCCCCCAATTCCGGGGAGTAAGAAATGTCCTCGTCCGTGTAATTAAAGTTTTCCCAATCGCCGTAACGGAAGAAGCAATGGCTGAAATTCCCGGGGGTTTTGTTTTTCAAAAAAGACCCGATTAAAAAATTAGTGCTCCCATAAGGATTTGTGACGACCGTTTTTTTACCGTTGGAAAATGAATATTTTAAATCGGTTTTATACTTGAAAAACCCTCCCATTTTTATGGCCGTCGTAACTATTGCGAAAATGGCGATTAACGTCACGATTCGTCTCAAACGAAACCATCTTTTTATTGGAAATAATCTCATACTAATGTACCACTCCGTTTGGTTTTTTATTCTTTTTTATTTTCATTCAAAATGTTTTCCGCGATAAAACGTTTTCCATCCTCGTATTCGGAATGTTCTTATTAAAATGTAAATGTCGCTCGGAGGCGTGAAAACTGGAATAAAATCTTCTTATTTTTTTTTTTTTTTTTTTTTTTTTTTTTTTTTTTACAACAGAAATTTTCTTAGAATTTTCCAAGCTCGAAAATGATAAAGAAGAATAATGCAAAATGGCAAAGAAAAGGTGTTTTCAGCTTTTAGTCAAGTTGTGATCCAAGAATGAAATTTGAAAATGTATGCCCCCTAACAACTGGACTAGAGATTAAAGTTACAAAAATCCCGTAAGATGGGGATAAAAAGGGGATAAAAATTGTCAGAGCCCATTAGGAATTCGTTATATAACGGGAAACTGAAATCCGCTTTTTGATGCTAGATACGACTTGCGACTAAGAAATTAACAAAACTTGTCTTCTCTTGTCTTCACTTGGAACTTTCGAATTAGAAAAAAAATGGATTAGTGTTTTATTATGCGCTGCTGAACCTTAATATTTTAAAATGTTTTGTTCAGCCGAAAATCAAGCCCACTTTGCGCTTTAAGTTTGGAAATTCCCAGAGCGTGAAAAAAGTTGTTTTAAGGAAAGAAGCATTTTTTCTTATCGTTACACTACCGACATCTTCTGAAGATCACGAATCTATAGTTTAATTTATAAATCTCTTTACGTCTAACAAATAGAAGGAAGAAGTGGACAAACTAAGTCTGTCAATTTTTTTGTCTCATTTCGGGTTTTAGCTCCAAAATTGAAAATTCAGAAATTAATTTCGGGCCCCAAGCCTTAAAATACACCCGTTTGCACCCTTTAAATAACATTACTGTTAAGCGACGATTGATTCGTTAAATTTTCAAACGAATTCAAATAAAACAAAAACAATTTGCTTTCAAATGACAATCAAAAAGGACGGGAAAAACTAATTCAAATAAATAGGATTACACTCTGAAACGTTAACAAACGAGCTTAGCTGGAAGCAGGAAACGATTGATCATCTTAATTATCATTTTCGTTTCAGCAAACTTTGTCAATCCTTTTTTTTGTCATCGTTGAATAATTGAATAATTTTTTTTTTAAAAAAAAAGGTTACCTTATCAAAAGTCACCTTCTCATTTCGCGATATAATCAAACCGATCATGTTATCAAGCTCAAAAGCGATTACTCATTAAAGAAAAAAAAATCAAAACTTCTAAAAAGTCACGACACACTTTTAGCCATGCTACATTTTAATTAAGAAGATTCGGTTCGAAAACAACTCGGAATTTCCCCCCGTATCACCGTGACTTCCGTCTAAAAAATGGTGAAACGATAGAAAATAAATTTTGAAAATATTTCTCAACGATTCGGAAAGGAAAACGGATCCCAGCGACGCTCGAAATAACAGCAAAAGTAACTAAATCCTAAAAATTTTGGAAAGAAAATCCGGCCGACGTCGGCCATTTTACCAGACTGCAGTAAACGAGGAAAAATCAACAAAGACGGAAAATGGAAAACCGATACGAAAAAGAACGAGACGGGATCACCGAACAAAGAGAGAACATTCGGGACTAAAAGAGGGAGAAAGAGATGAAAGATGAAGGTTCCGGAAAACTCCTGTTGTTGGCGCTGCAATCTCATGAATGAAGCGAGGTTTTTTGTAACAAAATACGGCGATTCATATCGTGGAGTGAAAACTCACTTCACTTTCCTTACCTATGCCTTCGTGCACGCAACTAATTAAGTCGAAAAAAAAAATGGGGCATTTCAAGGAAACGATTAAAATTTCCCTCTTCGTGTTGTATTTTTCTAAAAAATACATAATAATAATAATATTTTTACGTGTTATTAAAAACTCGTTCAGCACGGAGGTCCCTGGCAAGTTTTCTTCTTCAGCAAACGCTTCGGACAAGGTTTTCCACCGTTTTGTGGTGGAACTTTAACAGTTCTCACTCGGACCGATTTCCCTAAACCACATGAAACACTGCAAGGAGTCCAGTCCGACCATTCATCCATAACGCAGTCGACTTGAACTCCGTTTGAGACTTCGCTTTTAATTCCAGAGCTTTCCACTGCTAATAAATCATCTGAAAATTATATTAATTACATAGTTAAAGAGCTTTTTACACTTTGAAATGTGGAACAAATTTATTTAAGCTGCTTAATAAAATGCCCCGAATTTTAGAGTCCAATACTGTGCAAGTTGGATTTGGATATAGGATCCAGCTGGAGTTTGGGATCGGTTTGATAATTTTCAATCGGGTCCATTTCGTATAGCAAATTTAGGCCCAATGCAAGACTATACCAAACGTCACGACTCTACGTATTTCTTCCTCATTAAATCTTCGCTTTTTTTTTGGTGTGACTCAAGGTCAATTGAAGTTCAAAAAATAGTTCTAGGCATTTTACAAAAGGAAATTTTTTTCAACAGTTTTATTAATTCTAGTAAAAATAGCCAAACACACGCTTTCTTATAATGCGTAAAAGGGCTTGAGTTAATTTAAGAACTTTATCAAATGCGAAAATTGGATAAGGCCATTAATCTATTTAGGCCGCAAAGACAAATTTGCAAAAATTAAAATACTTGCCTCGGACTGAAGAACAAGTTTGATTACATTCCGATTCAAATTTAAAATTATTCCTGTTTCCCCTGCATCCTCCATAAGGAAAAGTGACGCATTTCCTTTCCCTGGGATCGAAGTACCAACGTTCGAAAAATCCGCGGCAAGGCCCAACTTCTGGTTCCATCATACAAATTTCTGAAATAAAACGTTTTCAAAAATAAAATTGTACTTTCAATTTATATATTTTTTTCAAAGCTTACGTTTTGCAGAAGCGCGATCGACGTTACAATCCGCTTGCAAAGTACAAATTCGTTGTTGCGCAAGTTCTACTCTTCCGGCACAGATGTCTTTAAGCTCGCCGGATACGATTAACTGCCTCGAACGGTACTTCAGTCCGGTTCCGCAAGATGCGCTGCAAGGAGACCAATCCGTCCATTCGGACACGGTGCATCTGTCGTCCATATTCTAGGGGAAAAGAATCAAATAATGGAGGAAAAAGTATTCGCTTTTATGTCGCAGAAGTTATTCTACAAACTTACAATTCCTGCCGAAGGAGGAGGACACGGGGGTTGGATGCATTCCCTTTTTTCGACAAGGTTGACATGAGGGCATTTTTTGCGACCCAGGCGATCTAAAAAGCGTCGAGATCTCATGGCGACTCCGACCCCGCAAGTCGTAGAGCATTCAGACCATTCACCAAACTCAGATGTTTCGCATACGGCTTCGTTGTCTTCTAAAATTTCAACGGATTCGTTTGGAATCTGAAACGGTCCGACTCCGCTAAAAAAGAAAAAAAATTATAATTTTTGGACTAAAGAATTGAATTCGGAATTTTCTCTTTAAAATATATACTTACGAGCAAGAGGGCAAATCAGCTACGCACATTTCTTTGCTGACAAGTTGCCTGTCACATCCCAACATCACCGCTTTGGCTGGCATCACATAATTTCTAGTCCTCATTCTAATCCCCTTGCCGCAAGTTACGGAGCAAGGAGAAAATTCGGAATACTCGGTCACGTTGCATTCGGCTGTAGAAATATTCCAATTTATAAAAAAAAAAAAAAAAAAAGATGAACGGTTAAAAATATTTTAAGTGGCGTCAGGCCCAGTTTAATTCGGAATAAAAATAATTATAGATTCTTACGTCTTCTAGTGTCTCCCGTATTTTCCGACAAATCGATGGCGGAGGGCAAATCGATGGAACCGTCCTCCACTTCGTCGCATGATTTCGGGGTTATCGATTCCAATTTAAGATGTAACTTTGCCAAAGGAAGCATCGGTTTCCCTTGTGGATCGTAAAAAGGTGCCCGAGGATCTTCCGGATAAAGCGGCGTTATTCTGTGAATCCGTTCTCTCGGGACAGTAGGTTCGTTAGGCGACTAAAACGAAAAATAAAAAAGTAAATAAATAAAATTTTCAATTTCAACTCTTTCGCAATTCGAATAAAATACCATGTAAGTGATTCCGCTATCGGTCCCCGCATCGTAGGGATAAAGATCAATTATCTTATTTTCCACCCACGTACAATCCCTTTGACATAAATTTAATTTAGAAACCCCGACGATCCAGTCCGGAGTCGGTCCTAACATCGAAACGACAGATAATAGATTTCTATTTCTGTCGACTTTGAAGGTGCTCGTAGTGTTTTCGTTTACTCTGGGATACCACAACCCTGCCGCTTTAATTAAAGTCCTTAAATTTTTAGCCTTCGCTTTGAGCTCCGCTTCCAATCCCCTGACGCTTCCCCATTCCGCGACTTGCCTCAAACCGTCGGATGAAATTTGACCTTCACCCCAAAACGAAAAGTTCCTCCTGTGTGTGGCTCCGATCACGTCCGAAAAATGCGTCAGCCATGAATTTGTCGGGAAATCTTTCGGATGAGTTTTATTTGACCAAATACCTTCGAAAACCAACTGAAAAAAAAAAATAATAAATTATTGCAAGGGCGGCAGTACTTAAAACCGAAACCAAAATAGTGCTGAACTTTGAAAAAGTTAACATGATTTTGACAATTTTCGATCCCCTCCCTTGAAGAAAACAAGCATTTCAGAGATCACCTGCAAAGTCTAACGCTTGCTTAATGACATTTAAATGGTCTTTCAGCCACCGTAAAGTATTTTTACAAAAGTCAAAGCTCAACACGCTTTTTCAAGCCTTTTTTTCCAAATTTTACTCGGGGCTGAAAAAAAATTTTGACCCATTTTGCAGCTACACGTTTCTTAAAGTTAACCATATTATTGACATACTTACCGTGTATTTTGCCTCGTCACATGCACAACACTCTAAAGAATTCCCCTCCGGATCTTCTTCGCCTCTTAAATATTCCGGAGTGACCTCGCATAATTTTTTGCTTAAATCTCCGTCGTCTGCGTACCAGGTGTCTTCGTCCGTTAACACCATGGCTTTAAAAGTAACGCATCCCGAACCTTTTTGAGGGGCTCCCCACATGATCTGAATTTCCGTTTTATCCTCAAAATTTGATTCTTTGACGGTGTTGACGCAATCCTCGTGATATTGAGTCGGTTCATCGGAATACAGCATGAATCTTCCGACCCTGAGAGGACTTTCGCTGTTGCGGGAAGTGTCCGGATCGTCGTTTTGGCTGTGGGAAGCTTCCACTGTTACAATGAAGCTCTTGAATTTTACGAGGTAACCATCTTTGTTTCTACCTCCGATAATGGACACTGAAACAAAATATAATTCGTATTGAGTGATAATGTTCTACCTGGAAATTAAGTTTCATAATTAGAAATGATTCCTCAAGACTGATTCCGCATTATAAGGCTAAAGATCTACGTATCTTGCGCGCGCATAAAATACATTTGGTAGAGGATAAGATGTTAATTTTAATGAAAGATCTTTGATTATTCTTTTATTCTTATTGGAAAGCAATATATGGTAAGATTTTTTTTCTCAAATCATAATTATTATTAAATTATTTTCCAACAAAGCCGTATAAATTGCGTTTAAGCGCAAGGGGGGGTGTAATTCTCTCAGTTGGAGGACTTTTCGGCATATTAGATCATAAAGAGGGAACCGGGAATGTTCAGTAAAAGAATACACCAGAGATAATTATTATTTTAAGTAAAAGATACTGAAAATGGTTATTGCAGCCATTCGGTTTCTACTCGAGTGCATTTTCCTCATAATGGCAGGGATTCCGATCATCGACATCGCAGACTTGCAATCAGAGGATCTTCCTCGTCGGGTTGCAGTGGCTCAAGCCATCGGTTCGGCATGCCGGGGCATCGGCTTTTTTGCCGTCACAGGTCACGGGGTGCCTGCCGAAATAATAGAGGACACGTTCGCGGCTGCTGCGGAGTTCTTCGCTCAGCCGATCGAAGCCAAGAGGATACTGGGCAGAGACGTGCACGGCCATAACCGCGGTTACGTTGCACCGGGCACCGAGTCTTTGGACGAAAAGGCTCAAGCCGACCTCAAGGAGGCTTTTAACCTCATATGGACCGACGAGGTCTCTCGACCACCCAATGTATGGCCGAAATTACCAGGATGGCGAGAGCGGGTCCAAAGATATTTCGACGCGGTATATGCCGTCGGACGTCGTCTCCACACGGCCTTCGCACTGGATCTGGGCCTACCGGACGATTACTTCTCAGACAAGATCGATCGGCCGATGGCCGCTCTACGTCTGCTTCACTATCCCGCGGAATTCGCATTTGACACTCCGGTCGGTCAGGCCGGAGCAGGCAGACACACGGATTACGGAAATGTGACTTTGCTCGCCACCGACGGAGTGGCTGGCTTGCAAGTGCAGAGTCGCGACGGTCGCTGGACGGACGTCCCGCCGCTAGCGAATAATTTCGTCTGCAACATAGGGGATTGTCTGATGCGCTGGTCCAACGATGTTTACGTATCCACCCCACACCGCGTGTTGCCTCCGCTACGGGAACGCTATTCGATTGCGTTCTTCCTTGATCCGAATCCCGATGCAGAAGTCAGAGCTTTGCCTGGCTGCGTAAAGCCTGGGGAGAAACCGAAGTATCCTCCGGTAACAGCGACCGAATATATCCGCCAAAGATTTGCCGCAACTTACGGATACTCCGGACAAAACTGATTTCAAATTTGTTAGACAATTTAACTACATGGGTAACATTCAAAGTCGAAGGGCTTAATTTGGTCAGACCATAACCGCAAAAAGCAATCCACATAAGGGACGACTATGATTTGAACTCAAAAATCTAAAATCCAACAAAATCATTCTGCAGTATAAGTTCGTAATTATGCAAAGTGAGTAGTCTTATCTTAGACCAAAGGCCGTCCAAGTTGAGTAACTCTTCATTTATCGTCAAGTAATTTCCTTTGCCACAACTTATGGTTATTTTATTTAAAGAAAGGTAATTACTTTTATTCTCGCAGTACATATCTGAATTGTTACAATATTTTTTTTCCTGTTTTCCTCTTTAAGAATGAAAAACCGAGAAACACACATTCATCCTCGATTTCTGGTTCGGCCAGATCCCCCACCAGTGTTTAACATGAAATCGCTTCTTTATCTGCTTCTTTTTTTTTTTTTCTCTCTCTCTCTTTAAATTTTTTCAATGGGATGTACTTTTTCAACGATATACCCGTTTCTTGCAGACCACAATGTCAGAGATCCCCATTATCGACATCACCGATCTGCAATCGGAGGACCCTTTCCTGCGAACCACGGTGGCGAAGACAATCGGCAAAGCCTGCCGTGAGATAGGCTTTTTCGCAATCACGGGGCACGGGGTCCCGGATGAGTTAATTGCCGATACTTTTGCCGCAGCTGCAGAGTTCTTTGCTCAGCCGAAAGAATCAAAGGAGCTTTTGGCAATAGATAAGTACGGTCACAACCGTGGCTATTTCGCCCTCGGTGCCGAATATCTCGACGAGAAGGGAAAACCGGATCTTAAGGAAGCCGTACACGTAATCTGGAACGACGATACCGGCTCTAGACCACCCAACGTATGGCCGGAATTACCCGGATGGCGCGAGCGAGTCCAAAGATACTTCGATGCGATATACGACGTTGGACGTCGACTGCATGCGGCTTTCGCGATAGACTTGTGGCTCCCGGAGGATTTCTTTACGGACAAAATCGATCGACCGTTGGCCACTCTGCGTCTTTTACGTTATCCCGCGGTGGTCCCGGCAGATGCGCCTGACGGGCAGCTCGGGGCCGGTGCGCATACAGACTACGGTAATTTAACTTTACTTGCCACGGACGGCGTGGCCGGGCTGCAGGTCCGACGCCGCGACGGTTGCTGGATCGATGTTCCCCACCTGCCGAATGCCTTCATCTGCAACATCGGCGATTGCCTCATGCGGTGGTCTAATGACGTCTTTGTGTCCACTCCGCACCGCGTGCTTCCACCGGAAAAAGAACGCTATTCCATTGCTTTCTTTTTAGACCCGAATCCGGATGCAGTTGTCAGCGCCATCACGCAACCGGGAGAATTTCCGAAATATTGCCCGATTACGGGAGGTGAATATCTTGAGAAAAGGCTGAAAGAGACCTATAAATACCTGTCGACAAAAAATTCCGACGGGAATTCATAGGGAGTAACACGAGCTGCTGATCTTTGAGGCATTGCACCATCTTAAGACATCATTTGAGTTTTTTCGTCACTGCAGTAAATTTTGATTGTCTGAAATGTAGATAATTCTCTAATCCCACAAAATTTTAAAAAAGCACAGAACTATTTTTTTTTCTTTATCGGAGACTTAATTTTGTAAACGAATCGAGTTCCAATTGGAAATATTTTTCAAAATATTAAACCAAATTCAACAGTAACTTAATAAATTATAAACGGTTGCAAAAACTAATTTTGTAATAGAATTCCCATAACAAAATATTATACTAAACTGACTGTTATTATTGGCTTGACAGACATGTGGACAATCGATCGCGACCATCGGCCAATGATTGTCTTTTTCCTATGGGCTTTTAAATTCTGGACTCTCACAACAGTTCTAAAATCTTTTAAAACATTTGCAGGATATTATTAGAAAATTAAAGTCGAGTTTTGGAGATGTTATAGAAATCCTATTTCAGTTTAATCGATTTTCAATAGATACCAAACGTTTTGTATACACCCTAAAAAAACAGATTACATACCTAGAAAAAAAGTAAAGTTTTCGATAATGAGGTAAAACTTTGTTTTGGCCTTTTCCGAGTCGAATCACTTAGGCTTTATTACAATTCGGGAAAAAAAAATGAGAATTGAGAAAGATTTCCATAGAACGTCTTACAAATAAAATTTCTCAAGCAACGGAATTCTCTAAAAATATGAAAAGCAATGCCGAGGTCTAATGTCTGGAAGTTAGCTTTCAGTCCTGGGAATCATCTCGAGACAAACCTCGAGTCCTGCACAATTCGGTACCAAGAATCTTATTCAAAATTCAAAACGGAATTTTTAAAACCAAAAAGTTTAACAAATAAAACTTCTTTCTTTAGGCTTCGTAAGCACTTAGCGCAAGAATTAAAATTTTACGGCCTTTTTTAGAAAAAACTTCGACCAATTATACAAATTTCTCTTCCTTCTTTCAAAAAATACTGTTCTCTGAAAAATCTCCAAATTTTTTGTTATTTTTTAGTTAATTCAAATTTCTAATAATAAAAAAAATACTGTTGCTCAGCCATCTGTATCTTTTTCTTTCGGATTTTCGATCCTTTTTTACCGACTTCTATATTATTATCATTTTTATTTTATTTCTAAAAAGAAGTTTTAAAAATCATCCAATAACTATTTTCATAAAGTTAAAAAAAAAAAAAACTTACAGACATAACTGGATCCAGGAATATATCTGTCAGGATCTCCGTTGATTCTGATGTGAAATCCATTATCCCCAGGCGATTTTAGTGCAACCGATTGATTAGCAATCGGCTGTCTAACGCAAACGGCTAACGCACTCGATACCAAACACGAAATAATTACCAAAACCTTCGAACATCGCATTTTTCAACCTGAAACTGACGAGAAAAAAAATCGAGATCTCAATTTCACTTGATAAAACAGAAACAATAACTGAAAAAAATTGGTTTTTATTAAATAAAATAAAAAGGTCAGAGAATAAATGAAATAACTTGATGACCTTTGACACGGGGCAATTCTATCGATGCAAAACGTTCTTAAAAGTAAGCACTTTTCCTGTTTAAAAATAAAAAAAATAAAATAAAAAATAATATCGTTGGATCGAAGTAAAATTTTATTCGCCGAAAAAGAGATTTAAAAACAAAAATGCAAGTACACAAAGTCACAAAGTCCTTTGCTCTGTTTATTTAATTACTTATAATTTAATAATAAAAGGCCGGATATTTATCCGTCGTCAAAGAAACAAAAAATTACATCAGTTGCCTTTACGCGTCATAAACTTTCAAACATTTTTATAATTTTTAGAACTTCCACAGTTATATATATATTTTTTTTGCAACACATTAAAAATATTTTTTTTAAGAAAAAAAAATAGGCTGACATTTAAACATTGTACATAATTAATAACAAAATTACAATAAAAATATTTTATACATGAACACACTGTAGCTTTTCTTTTTATTTCTTGGAAAAAAAAAAATTCCTAATTATGATTGTCCAATAAAATAAATAAAACTGAGCATTTTATTCTCGAATTTGATTTTAAAATCCACTCAACAAACGGAACTATATAAAATTTCCCTTTCTGAAAAACGTTGAAATACAAATAACGTCATAAAAGTTTTAAAAAACAGCCCCCCCTCTCAAAAATTGCAAATCGTCACTAGAAAGTCAAAATTGAACCTTCTCGATGATCTAACAAATCTAAAATCCATTTTTTAAAATCAAGCAGCATGAAAAAAACAATAGTTTAATAATTAATTTTAGCTTAATAATTTTTTTTGTTATTTTTTCGGATAAAAAATTTCTTACCTCGAGCTATCGTCCACCAAGGTAATGTTACGTACGTTAAAAAGGCGTTCAACGGAACGCTTTGCGCTCTTTTGTTTTCCTTCCAAAAATGGAAAGTTTGAGTAAAGCCTTTCATAGTCCAAAGAGGATTGTAGGCCCCATCATCCAATTCTGAAATTAAAAGTCAAAACATAAGAAAAAAAAAGTAAAATTTAAAAATCTCAAAAAAATTCAAATTCAATTTACCATCTCTAACATCTCCGGCTTCTATTTCGGCGACGGAGCTAGCTAAAGAATCCAATCCTTCATTCTCAGAACGTGCCCGCGCGCCTACTGAATCCGGTTTAGATTTCCATCCTCCTCTTACAAAATAATTAATATTAGCACTAGGATCACTAAGTCTCCGCTAAAAAAAAAGAAGTCAAAAATAAATTAGTGTTCATCTTGCAATTTTTTTTCTTCTAATAACACTAACTTGGTGTCTATATAAATAAAAATCTTCAGGATCCTGATCCCAATCTTGATCCCACATATCAATGGCACACATTCCTGGCTCGCTGGTAGGAGTTTCGCACCCTGCTCCGGGAGGTTTCGTCACCGCCATTTCGGCGTGACCTTTCCCATCCGGTCCTTTCATTCTCACATACTCTACACGTCCGGACGAAGGGGTTGAAAATAATCCGAACGTCATTCTTTGAGCCATTTTGTTGCTAACGCTTGCCTGAAATAAATCAATTTACAAAAAATAATTTTGGAAAATCGAAAAAAGTAAAATTTTAACTTACTCTTGCGTCGTAAACGCGCTTTAAAGCATCATATCTAATAGAACCTAAGAAAATAACACCCTGAATTGACCCATCTCTATCAGCTGCTACCAACTCAACACAAACCATTTCTCCATCACGTACCAAAATGTCAGAGAAGACTTCATCAAAATTGTCAACCATGAAGCAAATGTAAGGATATGTCATTTCTTCTGTGTCACCTTTGGTGTCCATTCTTCTTCTTGAAGGTGAAGCGTAAACTTTCTAAAAAAATTAAAAAAAAAAAAATGATATCATTTCATTTTTAAAAAAATTTTTATGATTAAAAAAATTATTTTACTTACTTGTGAGTGTCTTCTTAAAACCTGAAGTTGTTTTGGGCTGGTTCTAGTGCATATTGCTAATGTCAATATGTAATCAAACTGATGAATAATCAAATTCAAATAGACAGTTTCCTCCCAATCAATATCTGGATCCCCTATGGGTAATTTTCTGCTATCTTTTCTGAATACATCAACTTCTGTCTGTAATTAAAACATAAATAGTTAAAAAATTCTGTACTTGAAAGGTAAACAAGCCCAACTCTTATTGTTTGGCTTATTGAGTTGGGCTTGTTTACCTTTCAAGTACAGAATTGAACGTTTTTAAAACATTGAATGTTCTTGCTAACCTCAAATTTTGGCAGGAATCTTGACGAGCCTTTTATATGCTTTTTCCTGACAAAAAACAGCAAATCATCACAATCAATTGATAATTCTGTTTGAAATAAGAAGTGTCTCACAAACAAATCCGTCCAATATGTTGTTCCCTGCATTCCGAAACCTGCATCTGACAAAAATTAAAAATATAAAAACTGAATAATTCATTAGGAAATTTTATTTTACCGTCTTTTATTAACTGACGCATCTCTTTTGCCCTTTGAAAATTAATTTCTTCTATCAACTGTTCCAACATTGTCGGTGTTTTCAGCACAGAGGATATATTGGAATAAGACCCACCGAGAGATGACATATTATTTTGATTTTTGATCGCAAGCGCCTATCCCGATTAAAAATTCAAGTTACCATTTATAAAATTCGAATTACACCGTCTGGAAATGGATCCGTATTAGCTACATTCTTATATCATGATTGATTTTTTATAATAAACATGACTTTCATACAAAAATCCATTGAAATTACCAATTAAACGTAAAATCGTAAATGTCAAAGACGAAGATAGTGTGGACGTTCAGAGCACCAAAATCACTGCCTCCTTTGTCATTGCTCCAACTCTGATTGGTCGAAAAATTGTGAAGCCTAAAAATCACTATTTGCCGCTCTAAAGAGTAAAGACCCACGGCAAATCTCCCCAGTCCAGCAGAAGAAAATCAGCGAACCTAGCGGATGAATTCATAACCACGTGAAGTCACAGAGTAAATAACTTTTTTTTTTTTGGTGGTACTGCCATGGCTTCGTATTAGGGTGATACTAAGACGCTTTCGTAGATTTTACATTGAGTATCGGGAGTTATTAAAAAATCAGTCATTCCATTTTGATCTGACTTAACGTATTATTCATTCCGCGATGTCTAAAGGCGATGAAAGCATGGATATCGGCGATATGGCCGAAAACTCCGTAAGTATCAATGCCGTTGACGGTGGCTTTTGTTTTGGCAGCAAAGAGCGTCCGACCAAAATACTCAGTTTGTTTTGACAGAAAAGTCTGAATCCCGTGTATTTTAAAATAAGGTGGTCGATTTCGACGTAATAAGTGGTCGGATGCTTAATTTTTTACGAAAACCTTTAACTGACGTAATGCCGAGGTTAAAATGTATTTGAGGATGGCAGGTCATTGAATGGTGATTGTAGCGCCAATTACCGGTGCTAGGAACTGACCCAATGTCAATTCTTTTATCCTCATGCAAGTTAAAAAAAAGTTCTGGGGATGCTTAATAATATTAATGTTTTGTTTCAGAATGCTTCATCAGCTGATACCTTGTCTTCAAAAGGGAAAACAGAAGACTTTGAAACAAAAATAGTAAGTAAAGAATATTTGAGGTTATGGCAATAGCTAAATAATCGATGTTGTTTTTATTAGGAAAATGACAGAAGTAAAAGATTTGAGTACCTATTACGGCAAACTGAGATTTTTGCCCATTTCATGACCAACACATCAGGAAGCAAAACTCCAACAAGTCCGTTAAAAATGAAACCAGGCAGACCAAAGAAAAAAGCAAGTTCAGTTGAAGGAGGTGGAGGAGGAGCAGGAGCAGGAGCAGGAGGAGTAGGCGGCGGGGGAGATCCTGGAGAGTGAGTTTCATAACCATGATTTCTTGTGTACTGATTAATATATTTTTTTCCTATTTTGTTGTAGTCATCGTCATCGAAAAACTGAACAAGAAGAAGATGAAGAGTTATTGGCTGAAACCAATGCAAGCAGAAAGACTATTATATCGTTTGATGTAACACCTCCTTACATTAAAAATGGAGAAATGAGAGATTATCAAATAAGAGGTTTAAATTGGATGATATCTTTATATGAAAATGGGCTGAATGGAATTTTAGCAGATGAAATGGGTCTTGGTAAAACTTTACAGACCATATCATTGTTAGGGTAAGCTAAAAAAAAAGTCCATCAATAAGACAAGAGCATTTGACCATTTTATTTAATTTAAAAAAATTCTTTTTAGGTATATGAAGCATTACAGGCAAATACCAGGTCCTCACATGGTAATTGTACCGAAATCAACCTTGGCCAATTGGATGAATGAATTTAAAAAATGGTGCCCTTCATTAAAAGCTGTTTGCTTAATTGGAGATGCTGACACAAGGGTAATTACATCTTATATTTTATATCTCATTTATTTATGAAAATATTGGTCCTAATTTTGTTTGTTTTTATTTTTTAAAGAACGCCCTTATCAGAGACACTTTGATGCCCGGAAATTGGGACGTATGCGTCACATCGTACGAAATGGTAATTAAAGAACGAGGGGTTTTCAAAAAATTCAACTGGAGGTACATGGTTATAGACGAAGCTCACCGTATCAAAAACGAAAAATCCAAATTGTCCGAAATCGTGCGAGAGTTTAAAACGACGAATCGTTTGTTACTAACCGGGACTCCTTTGCAAAACAATCTTCACGAATTGTGGGCGCTTTTGAATTTCCTACTGCCGGACGTTTTTAATTCATCAGACGATTTCGATTCCTGGTTCAACACAAACAATTTCATGGGAGACAATTCGTTGATCGAAAGGCTGCACGCTGTACTTAGACCGTTTTTGCTCAGGAGATTGAAATCCGAAGTGGAAAGAAGGTTGAAACCCAAAAAGGAGGTTAAAGTTTACGTTGGGCTGAGCAAAATGCAAAGGGAATGGTGGGTTGGAATAAATTAAAGGATTTCAGCGATGATACAAACTGCATTGTAAAATTTTTTTTAGGTATACCAAAGTTCTGATGAAGGACATCGATATCGTTAATGGAGCCGGTAAAATCGAAAAAATGAGGCTTCAGAACATTTTGATGCAGCTGAGAAAGTGCTCCAATCATCCTTATCTCTTCGACGGTGCAGAACCCGGTCCTCCGTACACCACTGACCAGCATTTAGTAACCAACTGCGGTAAAATGGTCATCCTCGATAAGTTACTGCCTAGACTTAAAGAACAGGATTCAAGGGTACTTATTTTCTCGCAAATGACAAGGATGTTGGATATTTTGGAAGATTACTGCTTTTGGAAGGGATATAAATACTGTAGATTAGACGGAAATACGTCTCACGAGGGTAGGTCAAAATTATGGTCATTGTTTTTTCTCGATTATGACTATTAACGGTGTTTCGTATTTTTCAGATCGGCAAAGGCAAATCAATGAATACAACGCGCCTGACAGCGAAAAATTTATTTTTATGTTGTCGACACGTGCGGGTGGTTTAGGTATTAATTTAGCAACCGCCGATGTGGTTATCCTTTATGATTCAGATTGGAATCCTCAGATGGATTTGCAAGCCATGGTAATTTCACATAAACTAACATTAATCGATAAGCCTTGTAAGTAAAGATGGCTACGAATTGATTTTCACTATTTTTCATTTTCAGGATCGAGCCCATCGTATTGGTCAGCTGAAGCAAGTTAAAGTTTTCAGACTTATAACAGATAACACAGTAGAAGAAAAAATTGTAGAAAGGGCAGAAGTTAAATTACGACTGGATAAGCTTGTAATTCAGCAAGGTAATTAATTACTTTTTATTTCCAAATACTTCATAATTTTAAATTTACAAAATAATTTATTACTCGAAAAAATTTTTTTTACAGGTCGTCTGGTGGATAACAAAGCCAACGCTCTCAACAAAGACGAAATGTTAAACATGATCAGGCACGGAGCCAATCACGTGTTCGCTTCTAAGGATTCCGAAATTACGGACGAAGACATCGATGTTATTCTGGCTAAAGGAGAAGAAAAGGTTGGTTTTTGTTTAAATTTCGAAAAATTAATTTTATTAATCAAAAATATCTTGTAATTTAAAGACGGAGCAGCTGAACAAAAAACTGGAGGAATTGGGTGAATCGTCTTTAAGAAATTTCACAGTAGATACGCCTCACGAATCCGTTTATCAATTCGAAGGGGAGGATTATAGAGAAAAACAAAAAATTTTGGGAATCGGAAATTGGATAGAACCGCCCAAAAGAGAAAGGAAAGCGAATTATGCCGTCGACGCTTATTTTAGAGAAGCTTTAAGGTTGGTAATCTTTTTCTTGGCTAATTTTGCGGCAAAAATTAATTTTGTTTCCTTTTTTAGGGTATCCGAACCGAAGGCGCCAAAAGCCCCTAGACCACCTAAACAACCGATAGTTCAAGATTTTCAATTTTTCCCTCCTCGGCTGTTCGAACTTTTAGATCAAGAAATTTATTATTTTCGTAAAACCGTCGGTTACAAGGTTCCAAAAAATCCGGAATTGGGATCCGACGCCGGTAAAATTCAACGAGAAGAGCAAAGGAAGATCGACGACGCGGAACCCCTCACAGAGGAGGAAGTAGCAGAGAAGGAAAAACTATTAACTCAGGGTTTTACCAATTGGACCAAAAGAGATTTTAATCAGTTCATCAAAGCCAACGAAAAATACGGTCGGGACGATATCGAAAACATCGCCAAAGATGTGGAAGGAAAAACCCCGGAGGAAGTCATGGAGTATTCCGCCGTTTTTTGGGACCGGTGCCACGAATTGCAGGATATCGATAGAATTATGGCTCAGATCGAAAGAGGCGAGGCTAAAATACAACGCAGAGCGAGCATTAAAAAAGCTTTGGATGCTAAGGTGCTTATTAGAGATGGAATTTTCCGTTTCAATTTTCCGGTACTCGGGAAATAATTATCCGCCGTGCATCTCGGATTTTAATTCTCTTCAAATTTTTATTATTTTTTTTTTTTCAGATGGCGAGATACCGAGCTCCGTTTCATCAATTACGTATGGCGTATGGAACCAATAAAGGGAAAAATTACATTGAGGAAGAAGATCGATTTCTCGTTTGCATGCTTCACAAATTAGGATTCGATAAGGAAAACGTTTACGAAGAATTGCGAGCTGCTGTTAGGTTTGTATTTAATTTTTTTTTTAATTTTTTTAATTACAAATAATGAGACCAAGAATTTAAATTTCAGAGCCGCTCCCCAGTTTCGTTTTGACTGGTTCATCAAAAGCAGAACCGCTATGGAACTTCAAAGACGTTGCAACACTTTAATCACGTTGATCGAGAGAGAAAATCAAGAATTAGAAGAGAAAGAACGAGCAGAAAAGAAGAAACGGGCACCCAAATCCAGCGGAACTCCTACTCAAAAAAGAAAAGAAAATTCCACGCCGGAAAAAACCAGCACAAGCAAAAAGAAGAAAAAATAAAAAAATTGTATTTTAGCTACTCAATTATTATTTATTAATTTGTACAACTTTTTTTTAAAAGGTAACAATATTGCAGTGAAAACAAAACTTCAAGCAGTGGCGATTTTGTTAGTTTTATTCCAAAAAAATCACAAAACAACTTTTTTTTTTCGGTTAGCATTTAATTACCGTATCGGAAAGTATTCAGTTTAAGAAAGTATTGTATGATCGTATGATTCGAACAGAATAAAAGGTTTCAAAACTTTGTAACAAAGTAAGAGTTCTTTTTTATGGATTCTTTGGAAGTAGGTTACCACAAAAAATTGTGTGATGGTAAGACCTATGAAATCTCGACTAAGACTTTGTCTTTTGACCGGATTATTCTAGTTGCCGGTGCCCAAGAGCTTTTTGACATTTTTATTTTTCCTTCATGAAATCAAAAAAATATTTCAAGAGAAATTTTACTGGGATATATACTTAAAAGGTATTAGTCTCGCCCATGGTTAGCTAATGGAGCAAAAATTAACAACAGAGTACTTTTTTTTTTTAAAAGAAAAACAAATTATTTTCTAAGATTCAAACCGCCACATCCGATTTTACAATTTCGACCTCGGGTATGCAATCGGCGACTCGGAGGACCTCTACACAGGATTTTTTTCTGCAGCCTTTACGGACCGATTTTATTTAATGCAAAGGATTTTTTTATTTTCGCGATAAATTGTAGCTAGTTGCATAACCAAACTCCATTTAAGCGCTATTACATTATTTAATTAGTCTGATTTATGTTTGGGGAAGGAGAAGGTAAAACCTAAATACGTTTTTTTAGAAAGTAGTTTTTTTTTTTTTAACCCTTTGAAGCACGGTGGTATACAAGACATACCAGATTATTTTTTTTTAAGACATTAAATGAAGTATTTTTGTGATTCATTGGTTCTGAAACGTTCTTTATATTCCAAAGCATCCATCCATCTTTTTTTCGATTGTTAGGTTGGCAATATAGCTTATTATTTGAGGGTTTTCAGAGCGGAACTTCTCCCATACCACTATGCTGCAAAGGACCGTCTTCATGAAAATGATCTCAACCGGGTTAATTTCCCCAATCTCGAATATTTTGCCCCGAAGTTATGAGATAACAGTTTCCTCCTATGTTGGGAACATAGATATTTTTCATTCTGAAAAATTCAGAAGAAAAAAACGTTTTTGCAAATTAAAAAAATTTCTACCGGTCTAATTTTTTGAATTATTCTTTCGCTAGGTAAATTGATTTACTTTCATGTTCAAGACCATGAAAGAAGAAAAATTTTTCATTCCCGGAAAAATCCGATTTCATTTCCAGGATGAATAAAAAAAATATGAAAATCATATCTAATTGTTTTTCAACAGGTCTATTTCTTCGAGTGATTTTCCAATGTCGGAATTTCGCTGATTCTCCAGTTAGGGACTATGAAGTACGAAAAAATTTTCATTCCCGGAAATATCAGATTTCATTTCCGGGAAGAATAAAAAAAAATTCAAAACAATATCTGTTTTTTTCAACCGGTCTAATTTTTTGAATTATTTTTTTACGGGGGAAATTGATTAACTTTCTTATTCGGGACTATGTAAAAAGAAAAATTTTTCATTCCGGGAAGAATCCGATTTCATTTCCGGGAAGAAAAAAAAAATATAAAAACAATACCTGTTTTTCTTCTGCCGGTCTAATTTTTTGCATTATTATTTCACAGGGAAAATTAATTTACACTCCTGTTCCGGACTATGAAAGAAGAAAAATTTTTCATTCCGGCAAGAGTCCGATTCCATTTCCGGGAAGAAAAATATAGATTTAAAAATCTTCTAGTTTTATTCTACCGGTCTAATTTTTAGAATTATTATTTCACGGGGAAAATATATTTACAATCCTGTTCGGGACTATAAGAAAATAAAAATTTATCGTTCCCGGAAATATCCGATTTCATTTCTGGGAAGAAAAAAAATATATGAAAACAATACCTGTTTTTTTTCTAACGGTCTAATTTTTGGAATTATTATTTCACGGGGAAAATTGATTTACACTCCTGTTCGGGACTATGAATGAAGAAAAATTTTTCATTCTGGCAAGAGTCCGATTCCATTTCCGGGAAGAAAATTTTAAATTAAAAAATCTTCTTGTTTTATTCTACCGGTCTAATTTTTAGAATTATTACTTAACGGGGATAATTGTTTTACACTCCTGTTCGGGACTATGAGAAAAGAAAAATTTTTGATTCCCGGAAATATCCGATTTCATTTTCGGGAAGAAAAAAAATATATAAAAACAATACCTGTTTTTTTTCTACCGGTCTAATTTTTTGAATAACTATTTCACAGGGTAAATTAATTTACACTCCTGTTCGGGACTATGAAAGAAGAAAAATTTTTCATTCCGGGAAGAATCCGATTTCATTTCCGAGAAGAAAAGAAATATATAAAAACAATACCTGTTTTTATTCTACCGGTCTAATTTTTAGAATTATTAGTTAACGGGGATAACTGTTTTACACTCCTGTTCGGGACTATGAGAAAAGAAAAATTTTTTATTCCGGGAAGAGTCCGATTCCATTTCCGGGAAGAAAAAATTAAATTTAAAAACCTTCTTGTTTTATTCTACCAGTCTAATTTTTAGAATTACTATTTCACGGGAAAAATTGATTTACACTCCTTTTTAGGACTATGAATGAAGAAAAATTTTTCATTCCGGCAAGAGTCCGATTCCATTTCCGGGAAGAAAATATTAAATTAAAAAATCTTCTTGTTTTACTCTACTGGTCTAATTTTTAGAATTATTACTTAACGGAAATAATTGTTTTACACTCCTGTTCGGGATTATGAGAAAAGAAAAATTTTTGATTCCCGGAAATATCCGATTTCATTTTCGGGAACAAAAAAATATATAAAAACAACACCTGTTTTTTTTCTAACGGTCTAATTTTTTCAATTATTTTTTCACGGGGAAAATTAATTTACACTCCTGTTCGGGACTATGAAAGAAGAAAAATTTTTCATTCCGGCAAGAGTCCGATTCCATTTCCGGGAAGAAAAATATAGATTTAAAAATCTTCTTGTTTTATTCTACCCGTCTAATTTTTAGATTTATTATTTCACGGGGAAAATTAATTTACACTCTTGTTCGGGACTATGAGAAAAGAAAAATTTTTTATTCCGGGAAGAGTCCGATTCCATTTCCGGGAAGAAGAAATTAAATTTTAAAATCTTCTTGTTTTATTCTACCAGTCTAATTTTTAGAATTATTATTTCACGTGAAAAATTGATTAACACTCCGGTTTAGGACTATGAATGAAGAAAAATTTTTCATTTCCGCAAGAGTCCGATTCCATTTCCGGGAAGAAAGTATTAAATTAAAAAATCTTCTTGTTTTATTCTACTGGTCTAATTTTTAGCATTATTACTTAACGGGGATAATTGTTTTACACTCCTGTTCGGGATTATGAGAAAAGAAAAATTTTTGATTCCCGGAAATATCCGATTTCATTTTCGGGGAAAAAAAAATATACTGTATATACATTTAAAAAATACTTGTTGAGCTTATGTACCGCAACCAGAGTATAAAAAACAATGCTAAACAATGCAATCAATGGTCAGTAATCAAAGGAATGAGCAATGACAACACTAGCGCCCTCGGTAAAATAATGTTTAGATTATGAAAAAGCTAAATTTCCCCGAACGACTGGGGGGGGGAAAGGACATTTCATTTCGTCCATTTTGCAAAAAAAAAAAGCAAATCGTATCGAATCTCGTATTTTGTTATTATTGTCAAAATGCAAGGAAGTAAATTTTTCCGCGGTCCGGATTCCGCGTCAACTTCGAGCAGCTCACCTGCTGCGCCCTCTCCCGTGGGGGTGGGCCAAATATTTATTTCTTTTTTTTTATTATTCTTTATTTGGCTTTCGGAGTGTATCCATTGGCCATGAACTAAGTATTTCCCACCACCGGTTCTAGCTTTACTGAAAACTACTTGTACAATGAGGTTAAGATTATTGCATTTGTAGTTTCCATTATCCCCGCTAGAGGGGAGGAGGCTTCATGGTCACCCATCCAGCAGTTATCCGCTCTCAATGCTGCTTAACTTCATTGATCGCGATGATACTGCCTTGAATCGGTCACCACTCCGACCCCCATATTTATTTCTCCAGACGTGGAGAAAACTGTAGAGAAAGTTCCTAACCAGGAAACTAAAGACGCTCTAATGGTACTCGCAAACGAATTAGAAATAGTTATATCCCAGCAAGCGGAACTAAAAGATAGCTTTAATTCACTTCAAGAAAGCTTTAATTCACTTCAAGAAAAGTTGACAGAAGAAATTAAGTCGTTGGGACATAGAATTAATGCTGTTTTTGGAGCGAATAAAATTAAAAATGATATAGCCGTCGGATTCGAAAAATCTGTTAAGGAATATTTAGGTTTTAAATATCAACAAGCATTATTTTTTCATTCGTACGATTTCGAAAAACATCAAGGATATGAGGAATTCGACGTGTACGGCATCGCAAACGAAATGCATATCTTAGGGGAATGTACGTTATGTCTTAATGATCACAAGAAAGTCCTGCAATGTGCCAGAAAAAGGGACAATTTGGTAGCATGGGAGGGCAGGATCACGGATTCTTCTCAGGTACATGCTTACGTGTTTTCACTTAGTGTTGCTGAGGATCAATTGGCAGCTATCACTTCAGTAGCAAGTGAAAAGAATATTACGTTGGTAATTTTTTCAAAACTGTAAGTGTTTATTGAATGTTGGGTTTAAAACACTTCCAACAGTTTTTTTTGCAAAATTATTTTTTTTTCGTTCCCGGAAATATCCGACTTCATTTCCGGGAAGAAAAAAAATATATAAAAACAATATCTGTTTTTTTTCTACCGGTCTAATTTTTTGAATTATTATTTTACGGGGTAAATTAATTTACACTCCTGTTCGGGACTATGAAAATTGAAAAATTTTTCTTTCCGGCAAGAGTCTGATTCCATTTCCAGGAAGAAAAATTAGATTTAAAAATCTTCTTGTTTTATTCTACCGGTCTTATTTTTAGAATTATTATTTCACGGGGAAAATTGATTTACACTCCTGTTCGGGACTATGAGAAAAGAAAAATTTTTGATTCCCGGAAATGACCGATTTCATTTTCGGGAAGAATAAAAAAATATAAAAACAATACCTGTTTTTTTTCTACCGGTCTAATTTTTTGAATTATTATTTCACGGGGAAAATTAATTTACACTCCTGTTCGGGACTATGAAAGATGAAAAATTTTTCATTCCGGCAAGAGTCCGATTTCATTTCCGGGAAGAAAAAATTAAATTTAAAAATCTTCTTGTTTTATTCTACCGGTCTAATTTTTAGAATTATTACTTAACGGGGATAATTGTTTTACACTCCTGTTCGGGACTATGAGAAAAGAAAAATTTTTGATTCCCGGAAATATCCGATTTCATTTTCGGGAAGAAAAAAAATATATAAAAACAATACCTGTTTTTTTTCTACCGGTCTAATTTTTTGAATAACTATTTCACAGGGTAAATTAATTTACACTCCTGTTCGGGACTATGAAAGAAGAAAAATTTTTCATTCCGGGAAGAATCCGATTCCATTTCCGGGAAGAATAAAAAAAATATGAAAATCGGATCTAATTGTGTTCAACGGGTCTATTTTTTCGAGTTATATTCGAATGTCGGAATTTCACTGTTTCTCCAGTTGGGGACTATGACATAAGAAAAATTTTTCGTTCCCGGAAATATCCGATTTCATTTCCGGGAAAAATAAAAAAATTTAAAAACAATATCTGTTTTTTTCAACCGGTCTAATTTTTTGAATTATTTTTTCACGGAGGAAATTGATTAACTTTCTTGTTCGGGGCTATGTAAAAAGAAAAATGTGTCTTGCCCGGAAAAGTTTGATTTCATGTTCGGGATGAAAAATAGAAATTTAAATATCAGTTCGTCGTTTTTAATTGGTCTAATTTTTCAAGAGATTTTCCAATGTCCGAATTTCGCTGATTCTCTTTTTGGGGACTATGAAATAAAAATAATTTTTCATTCCCGGAAAAATCCAATTTCATTTCCGGGAAGATTACCGTCATTGATAGGGCGATTTCAATAGAGCTGGTATTATATTGGAATGGAGCCGTCATTGACAGGATAATTATAATAGAGCTGGTATTGTTATGTGAATGAGATCGTATATTTTGTCGGGACTGAAAACTTTTAAATAAATTATTTGCGTTGGTATAAATAATGACGTAAAGTTCACAGAATATCCAAAACCAGAGAAATTGATTCGGTGGAAATCATTTTGATGGGAAAAACCAGTGTATTACTTCTTGTTATTTTTAACAACTTTGTAGTGTCCCGATTTTCTCTGGAATAAAAATTTCCAGGATTTTAGCTAAGGAGAAAACAATCGTTTAGTTTTTGGGAGAAAATATTCGATATAGGGGCAATTAATCCGGTTGGGTCATTTCAATGTAATCCAAATGTGCCTTTGCAGCATGGTGGTGTTGGAGAAGTACCAAATACCAAACCGATAAAAATTGCTTCCGACTGTACGAAATTGGCGTCTTCGATTTCTTTTGTCATGAATAATTTTATTTGGGCTTATCCAATTTTTATAGTGAAAATTCTTAGTCTAAGACCTAGCATGTCAGTAAAACAAAAATAAATCTAGAACAAATCAAAACAGTACCTTGGAGCACGGTGGTATGTCTCATGTACCAGTACCGAAATCGGTTTAACTCGTTTAATTCTAGATGGCGTTACAAGCGGCAGGTGCTGCCATTTGAAAACTTGCTCTTTGCAATGCAACAAGTCGAAGTTTTTTAGCTGTGGGATTATGGATTACTTTTTTTTTTATTATTCATTTTGTGCCGCAAAGGGTTAAATCAGAAATTTCAACAATTAGTATCTGCGATAATGATGACAAATTAAAATTCAATATCAATGACACATAAATTGCGTGATTAAGCCTATTTTGCTTTTTGTTTCATTTTTAAAAAACACCTCCCGGAAACTCGTGTTGCGCCGTCATCATTGAACCGCTAATCCGCCGATTCTTTTTTATTTTTTAAATTACTTCAGATATAAAAAATCGATTGCGGCTATTAAACCATTTAAATCTGCCGAGGGGAAAGAAATAAATGAAAGTAAACATTTTGAGCTTTTGTCCTGGAAAAGCCATTGACGCACTAATGATTAAGGATCACGGCAAAAAAAAATGTCATTCTCTTAAATAATTAATCAACTTTTTTCTTTCCTTTTTTTTTTTGAGTTTGGAGATCGAGATTTCAATTTTCTTTTTAAAAATCTTCGGGAAAGCATTCATCAAAATTGGAAGCCGAACAATGCGGTGCGAGTAAAAAGCCTGATTTAATCTATCCTGTTGATAAAGGTCACTTGTCCATTTGTCGATTTATACGCGGATGATATGACAGTTGAAATTGTTAGTAGCTGTGTGAAAGGTGACATTTTTTTTTCCTTCTTTGTAATTAACATAATTATCAAAAGTGATGCTCGCACGCCAGCACTTCTAATTTTATTAGAAAAAAAAATACCCTTGAGACTAGGCCATTTGTAGAAAAAAAGACAATTTAATCGTAATTGCAGTGTGCTCTGCTTGGTCGGGAAATGTAGCAAACTATTTTTTAATGTCAACTTCATTGTTGAAAGCTTTTTATTAAAACAATCATTGCTTGTTTAATTACTAATATAATAACAACGGTTTTAAAAAAAAAAAAATATATATTCAAATTTTTTCTAAGTAAGGTTTTGAATAGTGGAAAAAGTGACGAAGTAATATGTGCTTTTTTTCCTGACGTGGGCTTTGTGCCAGCCCACCGCACTTTTTAACAGGAAAGTTTTGTGAAAAGCAATTTTGATTCCATTAACTAAAAACGTGCAATAAGAGAAAAGCGTTTCAAAACTCTGACGTTTAGTTTTCCTTTAACCTCCCGGATTAGCGACAGCAAAAGTTTGTTCAAAGTTCGTAAACACTTTTCTAAAAAGGTAAGTTTTTAAAATGTCACTGCCTCAAATTCGGAAACCGAAAGTATGTCGTCATGAGTGGAAAATTAGAATTAGGTTATTCTAAGTTCCAGAAAAGTGGAGCTGAAACGCGGCTTTTGAATCTCAAGTCAGAATTTTACAAAATGTAAAACTGAACATGGCGTAGTGATTTTAATGTTTTAAATTTCATTTTCTGTGGCATATTAAAAATTTCCTGCCACGCATTTCGTCATTCTGACATCAAATTTGAAATTAACAGGGCCGAAAACCCAACATTTTTTCCGGATGATTTTGGTAAAAGGCAGCGAATTTTACATTCAGGTGGTGCTGGTTGCCTTTAATGCAAATTGGTTCTCAACGCGTAGCAATGCAACATGAGGCATTGAGGTTAGTTTTACGCCCTAAATGATTAAAAATCACTTTGGGGAAAATAGTTTGTACAGTACTCTTAAAAAATTTTCCCGAAATGCCCCCATAAAAATTTCTTCCAAACAAAATCCTATCACTTGTTATTTATTATCAGTAGTAATTTATTGTCAGTATTAAGGGCTACACGCAATAAAGACTTCTGCTGCGCCTTAATTCATAAAAATAGGCAACCGGTCCTACGAATCCATTTATTGTTCCCACCTTTTGTAGAAAGGATTTGCGTACCCATTATAAATGGATAAGTGGTTTCTGAGTCCGCTGATTCTAAATCTGGTGTAGATTTCTAAATCTTTGAAAAATGGTAAAATTCAGTCCATAATTCTGGTTATATCAATTCTGCATTTTCTGGAATGAGAAATTGAAATTTTTTCCAGTATCCAAGTCTTCGATCCTATCGAATATTTAGTATCAAAAACCCAAAAATAAAATTTTTATTGTGATAATACTTGTTATCTTTTTGCCGAAAGAAAATAAAAATGATAAAAAAGGCATGAGCCGCTAAGAGTTTTTTATTCCTCGAATTAATCTGTTTAAGAAGAAAATATTCGCATTTGAGTGTTGCTTGTTGCCTAACAAAAATAATTTTTATTGCTGTATTAATGACTAAAAAGCTCGAGGATCCTGAATGATTCACGTATAATTTTGCCAACAGAGTACTCTTGGTAAATTTGGATTTATTATGCCCTAGGATTACTAAAATTAAGGAATGCCGTTACAAAATGGGAGGCGTTGGACGAACTGAAATAAAAAAAAGTTGGCCCATCTATACATACATGCTTCTAAGAGCCGATTTAACGGATGTTTGCTTGACACATTGAAGAATGTTTTTTACTTTTTCACTCATTAGACCGAAAAGTAGACCATAAAATGTGACGTCCTTGGAATGGAAAATACTTTTCTCTGCAGGTATCGGAAGTAAATTTAAAAACTCGACCAATTACTATCCTCGGCTTTGCCTCGGTCCGTAAACTTGGTCTCGTGCTTGAAATATTTACCTTCGACACACCTGTAAAGAAAAATACTATTTTTTGTTCGGCTTAGTGCCGCTGATAATTCATTAAAAATGAATATTTTTGTCTTAAAAATAAATCTTTTACGTCAATTTTATGGTGAATCAATGTTATCTGCCTAATATTTTCAGAATCTATAACGATTCTAATAGTTTATAAAAAAATTACAGATGCCGCAATATTTTTTTAATTTTTTTAATATCATATTCTTTTATGGCCCTAATTTGGAAATTGCTCTCATACATTTTTATGAATACCAGGTTAACAAAATTACACATAAAGGCTGTTTTGGAGATTGTGGTCCATGGAGAGCTAAGAACTGCTTAAAAGAACGCCTTTTGGCCTAATATTAAAAATCTTGATAAATGTCAAACATGCAATAGCTAAGCATTAGGGTGGGTCGAAACGAACGGATTTTAGAATTTAAAAACTCCTGATAGTGGAATGGGTGCCTTTAGGCATAACTATAACCCTAATTTTTTCCAGAATTTTTCACGGTCATCTTGAAGTCGCCAATGACCTCAAAGTTTTTGAAAAGCCCATATAAGGAGAAATACCTTTTTTTTTTTTTTTTCTTTTTTTTTTTTTTTTTTTGCTGAATAAAGTATTGCTTCCTATTAGAAATTTTGCGTAGATTACGAATATGAAGCCCAAAATTACTTTAAGTGTACGGTTTTTGAGCTTTAGGCCGATTTTTTAAACACTGAAATTCTTTAGACTTTTTCCCCCTTGGCGCTTGGCGTAAAAATTGTACAGTACATAAAAATTAATTTTGGATTTCATATTCGTAATTTATGCAGAATGTCCAATAGAAAATGATCATTTCTTCAGCAAAAAGAATTCCTTTTTTTTTTTTTGCCTTTATGTGGGCTTTTCAAAAGCATCAAGGTCATTGCGAGACCTCAAGATGACATTAAAAAAATCTGGCAAAAAAGTTAGGGTTAATTGTGTTGCCAAAAGGCTCCCATTCCACTATCATTAGTTTTAAAATTCTAAATTCCGACCACTAAGCACGAGCAAAAACCGATAGTGCCTCAAGTCAAAATTGACTTTAATTGAAAAAAAATTAATCACCGCATGCGTTGTTGGTGAAGAGTTTCAAAATATGGTTTGTTTTAAATAAGCATTTTGCAGCGCATTTTACGAAAAAGTTAAGCGTTATTTTAAAATGTAGAACAAACAATTAGGTGACATAATACAATTTTTCCTTGTAAAGCTTAAACGGTAATGACTTAAATTTTTTTTATGGAGCAAATTATGGATAAAAGGCCGACAACACACAATGGTGTGTTATTTTATTTTTATATTTTATTCGACAATGCCTATTCCCGTCCTTGTCACATATCAAAATTAGCATGAGCGATAGAACGATGAGATAGCCCAAATGAATTGAATATATCTTTTTTTTCCCCTCTCTTTTTTTAAACAGAAGAGGACGCAAAATTTAGGAAAATGAAGCCGAAAAAAGGGAAATTGTAATTTTTATGAAGAAAATGGAAATCGGAAAAGTTGCAATATTTTTTGTCGGGGGTTCCGGACTTTTATTGCTTCTCACCGGGTTTATACTGGAATGGTATGGAAACGGAAAAATTATCAGCGTCATGATGACAAACAATATGGCACTGACAAACGGATCTTTTGCACTGGAGAGATGGAGGAAACCGCCCCAAGTCGTGTCTTTCAGCGTTTATTTCTTCAATGTGACAAATCCCGACGAAGTGAGCAACGGCTCCAAACCTATATTTTCGGAAATCGGTCCCTACGTTTACGAGTAAGTCAAAATACTTAAAATTTACTACATTTTTAGCAGGGGAGAAATTTCAGATTTTTCTTGGGGAGGGGGGAGGGGAGGGGGGTTGCTAGATCCCACTGAATTCTGAGTTCTAGTAATTGATTAATGCAAGACATCTCAGTTGAAGTCTCCTTCAAAAAAAATAATTTTAGAAACAATAGTGGGCTATTTGAGAAGAGCCAAAGGTTTAAAATATGTCTAAAATGGACATTTGTAAACCTTTTTAGCTGTGGATGGATCGTTCCTAAGGAGGTACTTGATGTACCTGTTACAGTTCAAACCCGAAGTTAGACATTACGCGGCGTAGTGCCTAACGGCTAGGCACTACCCGAAATAAGAAGCTTAATTTTGAAAATTTCGGGTAATGCCTAGCTGTTAGGCACTACGCGTAGTGACTGAAAAATTTATTTTTACAGTTAGACATTTCCCGCACATATTTACTGATACCTCGAATTTAGTAATTAGATAGTGAAAATTCTTTTTTTCCACAAAGTAAAGGCGTTTGTTTGAATTGAATTAAAGTAATGAATGGAAATTTTTACTAGTAAATTAAACTAGAAATAATTTATTTTTATTATTGATTATAATTTTTTTTTTTTTTTGTTATAAACCTCAGTACTACAACTAAAAATAAATAATTGTGATAACAAATAAAAAAATTTATAATCAATATTAAAAATAAGTTGTTCCTAGTTTAATTCACTAGTAAAAATTTCCATTCATTACTTTAATTCAATTCAAACAACGCCTTTACTCTGTGGAAAGAAAGAATTTTCACTATTTAATTACTAAATTCGTGGTATCAGTACACAGTAAAAAAATTTATGTCAAAATCAACATAAATCAACATAAGCAGGTCCACATAATTTTTATGTTGTTTTTGTTTTATGTTTGCCTTATGGGAGAAACTCAGGGTTCCGAAGCCGGCAAAAATTAAAAGGCGCCGGCGCCAGCGCCGGCACCAAAAATTTCAAAAAATAAAATCGGCGCCGGCGCCAGCGCCAGCGCCACGATTGTAAAAAAATTGGCGCCAGCGCCGGCCTCGGCGTCGAAGCCGGCGCCGGGGAAAATTTTTAATTTATTTTATTTTGCAAAAAAAGGCAAGAAAGCGTTACATCAGTTTAAAAAAATTACGTTTTGCACTTTAAAAAATTTATTTATTTCTTAAGAGCAAAACCTGAAAGGAAAGACTTTAAAATTTAATTATTGAGATAAACATTTTAAAAATCAAAATTTATGAATCAGTGAATACCGAGTATTGAACTAATTCCCTATCCTGAACAAGATTTTTTACTGTGTAATTAACCTTAAGTAAAAAAAAAAAAATATATAAGTTTTCCATTTTAAATGTCAATAAAATCTTCCAAAAATGCCTAATTTTTACCGGCTTCGGACCCCTGAGAAAGAAAATTGAACGGAAAGAGGTTATGTTAAAAAAATTAATCAAATTCTAAAAATCTAAAAATTACTTTTTAAAAAAGTTTTGAAACGCCGGCGCTGGCGTCGACGCCGGCGTCACACGGTACGTAAAATACCGGTGCTGGCGCCAGCGCCAGCGCCAAAGTGCAAAGAAATCATCTGGCGCCGGCGCCAGCAGTGATTTTTACCGGCCGCGGCCGGCGTCGGCGCCAGCGCCAGCGCCGGCTTCGGAACCCTGGGAGAAACAACATAAAAAATTTATGTGGACCTCTTAGAACATATTTACATAATATTTTTTACAGTGTAAATATGTGCGGGAAATGCCTAATTTTAAAAATAAATTTTTCAGTCACTACGCGTAGTGCCTAACGGCTAGGCATTACCCGAAATTTTCAGAATTAAGCTTTTTATTTCGGGTAATGCCTAACTTCGGGTTTGGACTGTAACATACCCATTACCCACATCCATAAAACCCATCACCCTGCAAGGTATCACGAAAATGATTTAAAAAAAATTTTTTTTTTTAAGTCAATACGAGGAGAAGGTAGATATAAAAGAAGAGGCCAATGATACGATTTCGTACAGGAGGAGAAGACAGCTGTTTTTCAATCCTAAGCTCTCTGGTTGCCGGAAAGATACGGATCTCGTCACGATTATAAATTTTCCTATGGTGGTAAGTAAGAGTCCAAAGGACTGGAAAAGAAAAAATAAATTGGTAACACTGAACTAACTCGAAATAGTCAAACTTCAATTCCAGAAACAAAAACAATTATTTCGCAAACGAAAAATTGACAGAAATATTTAAATAAACATTAGCGCTGCACTATTGATCTGGTTTTAAAAATGGCATGTAAATCTTTTCGGTAGTATCGGAGTTAATTTTGACGACTTTATCCCCGGGAAAAAACGAGAAAACCTTTTTACGCCATACCTATTATCGAAATCTTCAAGGATATGAAATCAAAAATTCAAAATCCGGACGGCAGACTGATCGCCTCATGAGCTATGCAATAAGAACTATGAATTAAACATAGTAATCGGTACATAGCTTATGGTCTTGCCGTCCCTGACGAATGAGGTCATTTTCCGCCCTCATTAATATCAATAAAAAATTAGGAAAAAAAAAAAAAAAATCAAGATTGTCATGTTAGGCTACCTTGAATTTAAATCCGTACTTTTTCCCACAAGAAAAAACTAAAAATTATTTCCTTTTTTATTTTTTTATTTTTCAAGGCAACAGTAATGATGATCGAAAGCTCGATGCCATACGCTCTAAGCTATTTAAACGGTGTTTGGAGCGAACTCTTCCCTGGGATCTCTGACATTTTTATTACAGCATCCGTTAAGGACCATTTATTTGAGGGAATCGACATCAGCTGCACATCTAGAGAAATGGCGGCCTCCATGGTTTGCAACAATTTAGAAGGCAAAGCCCCCGAGACCATTAGAAAGGATGGCAAGAAAAACTACAAATTTTCATTCTTTCACCATGTAAGTATTGATTGACGTAAATTTTCGAAAATCGGAATTTGCAATTTAATGAAAATTTTTCAGAGAAACCAAACCGCCGAAGGAATTATCAGGGTTTACAAGGGGAACGACGACTTGAGAAAACTAGGTCAAACCTACAGTTACAAGAATAAAACAAACTTCAAATTTTGGGGAGATAAATACTGCGGGATGATGAACGGAAGCGACGGTTCTCAATTCCCTGTCAATTTAGATCAAAAAGAAGACATTTATATTTTTCAAACGGATGTCTGCAGGTAAATTATTTTTGTGACGGAAGTTCTGTCGGCAATACATCCAAGGAATCTTTTCCATATTTAGGTCTTTATTTGCCAAATTTGAAAAGGAAGTGTACAGAGAGGATGTGAAGCTCTACAGGTACGGAAACACTCCCGACCTCTTCGCTTCTCCGACCGAAGTTCCGAGTAACGAATGTTACTGCTCGAAGCCTATGTCACCATCTGACTTTAGCGAGGACGACGACGACGACGACGAACCAGAGGAGCAAAAGACGGAAAATCCTAATGAAAAAGAAGAAAATAAGGAAGAGGCAGACGAAGAACCCCAAAAAATTTGTATGAAAAAAGGAGCCATGCTGTTGACACCATGTGCCAGTAAGTAACCTCATCAATGATATTTTTATCTTTTCCAGCGAGGAAAAGGCTACAGAATTGAGAGGCATGAATGAGAAAAGGGAAGGGTGCTTAAAACGGGAACTTACAATATTGGAGGTCGGAAAATTGCATAAATCCAAAAATTTGCTAGAGCTAGAGGTAGAGTCGCTCACTCACTCAAGCAGCGTTGATCCCATCTTCCGCCTCTCCTTTGCTTACGGGCCCAAGAAAATGGGACAGAGTCAAAAATAACGCATTAAATAAAAACAGGAATACTTTGAAAACGAGCGTTTTATATCAAAACTGACTGCATTGACGGAACTCAAAAAACTTTATGGCTAATGTCAATTTTTTTTACTCTAAAACTGATCTGGAAGATCTAAAATCTCAGAACAAAAAAAACTGCCAAATATTTTATTTCTTCAGTTTGTTCCATTATATTAGGAAGTAAGTTTTTAACTTCCTTTCATTCGAATTTGGACCCATGGTCGAACTTAAAAAAAGAAGGCCCTTGGAACTCGCCATTTTAAAGGCCTTCTCCTACCCCCAATCCTCCCTCGGTCTGTCACGGATAAATTATGTCTTTATTTTTCAGGCGGTTTTTTTCTTTAAAGGGTTAACATTTTTTTTTTCCTGCAATATTTTTGAGACTGTAGAAAATAACTGGAAATCTATGCCTGCGGCCCTGACCTAGACAAAACACAGTTCTGTAACTTTAACACTGTATAATGTCCCTCTTTAATTTATTTTTCATATTTCAGAGGCTCCCGTTATCGCCACGTTCCCTCATTTTTACTTGGGAGACTCCAGTTACATGGATTTCACCGGGTTAAGGCCAAATAAAACTCTTCATGAAACATTTTCAGAGATCGAACCGGTAAGTTTTAAATTATTTGTACAATTTGAAAACGACTTTTTTTTAACGTGTAATTTTATTTTTCAGACTACCGGGATGCCAGTCAAGGCCTACAAACGGATACAATTCAACTTGCAAGTTAAGAAAATACCGTCTATATCCCTCATGGCAAATTTAGCCCCGGGGCTTTTTCCGGCTATTTGGGTCGAAGAAGGTTTCACCCTTTCCGACCGAAACTTTTTAATGTTGAAACAAAGCCTGTCTCAAAAGGCCATGCTCACCAACGTCACATACGTCTTTATAGGAGTGGGAGTGGCCTTTTTACTAATCGCCTACGTGATTTACGCCAAAAAGCAAAGGATATGCTGCTGGGAAAGCAGCTTCAGCGAAACCAGGAGGAGCAGCAAAGTCCAAGACTACGATAATCACGGTTTTGGGGTTAAAGGAGTTTACTCCGACAAATTAAAAAATGGGTCTTTAATGAGCCACGAAAAAAATCACAAAAACGCGGAAACCATGCAGTTTGTTGAGCCACTTACCCGACAAAGAGTTCAGCAATCTTACAACAGGATGAATCCCGCCTTCAGAAGACAATCGAATGTTGTTTCGTATATTGAAAATTTTATGTAGTAAATAGAGACTTTTGTTAAAACGTTCATCCGAAAAATATATTTGATTTATCTTTCCTTCAATTTGGGCAAGAAGATCCACTCGGGTCAAAGCTCACCTGAAAATATTACAAAAAAAAAAAAATAGTTTTTCGCTGATAGATTGACAAACTAATTTTCAACTTACCAAATCGAGAATGGAAGTGTAGGTTCCCAATACCAAAATAATACAGTAAATGACGATTAGTACATAATTTTTTATTTGTCGAGCTCTTTCAGAAAATCCGTTTCCCACAGGGAAACTGAATATATCGAAAAGGATAGGAAACAAAATTCCAGTTGTTGAAAAACCAATAGCTCCGACTAACCCCATGATCGCGCTAATTCTGGGCACAACTGCCGCAATCAACACTGAAATGTATGAAATAAACGAATTCATCATTCAAATTCACAAGGCCGTAGACAGAAGGCAACCGTAGAAGCTGAAAAGGCTACAAAGACCCCATTCAACGCTTCATCGGTTCTTCAGCCGGAAAGCTCACCCTTACTTTAGGCCTGAAACTCTTATTTTTTGCTATTGTGGCAAATTATTTTTTTACCTGTGAACATAACCAGAATGATCCTAATGACACATTCCGCAGCACGCAAATGATTTTCGCCAAATTTCCGAACCAAAAAGTCCTTTGAAACATCCAAAATAATTGAAGTAGGTATGAAGAAACTTAAACCGTAAGAAAACATTACGGCTACCGTAATTAACGATTTAAGGACAAGTGATATACTGAAAAAAATTTGAATTAGTTAAATGCAAGTGGAAGAAGTTGGTTTCGATACTTTTCGTCTCAGGATTTTTTTACCGTCTTAAATGAAAAATGAAACTAGAAATTTTGATCGTTTAAGTTTTCAAAATCTGGGGAAGCCAAATAAATTTTAAATGCACCTCACCTGTCACCGAAGGGAGTGTTAAGGGTGATGACGTCAGCAGTTTCCTCTCCAAATTTCCAATATCCGAAAAATCCGACAGTTACGTAGAGGACCACGATTATCGAGTAGGCCCTGATAAGGATCCCATAGCCCAAATAATCTTTAGGATGCTTCATTGAATTCTCGACGGGTAAAATCTAAAAAAAAAATCAACACGTTACGATAAGAGAGAAAATCAAGTTACATCAAGCTTGAACGAGAAGAAATTTTGCTGTGGCCAAATATTTCCGTTCAGCACGTATCCTGGTCTCTCACGTATCCGGGACCTACAGTTTAGCGCCTGCTCCGAACATACATTTTTAAAAGTGTAAAAAAAAGTAAGAGAAAGAGAACCGAACGGTTCTTCATACGTATGCAACCGGGCAAACTCGAACACTTACGACTCCGACGTTCTCCATGGAGAACACGGCAATGCTAATATAAGATGGGTAGGTTTCAATATGTCCGAAAAATGGTCGTTCTTTTATAGGAGGCATCGCTGTTCGGAAAATATAGTAAAAAACTATGGCGAAACTTGTCAACAAACAAATGTTGGCCACAGTGGAGAAAGGAACTATCTGCTTTAATTTGCGGAATTGGCCCAACACCAGTAACAGAGGTGTGAAGACTAAAATGTAATATGCGACATTGACTTCTTTTTCGTATACTTTGGTGCATTCCATAAGCTGAAACACAAAGAGCTCATCAATAATTTTTTGTCACAGAAATTGTGAACGGTTTAACTTTAGAAAACTTTCTTGTGGGAAACAATCTGCAAGTGCATTCTCCATAAACGATCTCTACAGAAATTAAAAAATTCCAACCTGCTTAGTTTGATTTCCAACCAAAACAGCGTAGACACTGCTGAGTCCAAAGTATGTGAGACCGACAAAGAAATTCACCAATGCTTTGGCTAATGTAGCTCTTTCTCTAACTTTTTTTGGCCCGTTTAAAAATGTATGTTCGGCAGTTCGACCGTAATCTAAGCAGGGTACTCTTGACAAAACGCATTGCCGCCTTGAAACTTTAACCTGCAAATAAGTGCGACTAATGTAATTAAGTTGATCGTTTCGATCGAGTAGCTCGGGTGCCCTCCTCATATCATCGTTATAATTATCGGCAAAAGCCAATGTAAAGCAACTTACTCACTAAAACGTAACAGCAATGCAGGCATATGGAAGAAAGTATCGCCATCCCTAGAAGTCCGAACCAAAGACCTCCGTCCTTAAAAGCACGGGGCATGGATAAAACCCCAGCCCCTACAGCACTTTTAATCAAATGCATGAAAACCCCCGCGTTCCTAAAATTAGAAAAAAAAAATTTAACTAATTTAAGAAACCAAATTCGGAAGTGCAAGGCAGCTTTTAGGGCCTCGATCGCATGCATGGGCGGATCTGGAATCTTATCCTGGGAGCTGACCCTATACAGGCAATATAATTTTCAAAATTCTGAAAAGGAGGAGCTATTTTGCTCTCCCCGGTCTCCCCTAGATCCGCCCATGATCGCATGAGTTTTGCGCAGGCATGTAACTCGGGTAGCTTCACGAGCCCCTTTCCATTGTTGATTTTCCGCTCCCTTCACCTGGATGTAGCGGCGAGATCTCATCACTCACTTTCAAATATTCTAAACTAATCTTTCAAACCGTTCATTCTATTGAGTTCAAGAAATTTGAAGCACATTTACGTACCCGGTTCCTTGGTCAAGGTCTCTGTGCTTGAACGGATCGTACGGTTCCTCAACGCTCTCATCATTTCTTGACTTTTCCGATTGAATTTCTGCAATCGGAATCCTGAAATTTTAATTACACTTAGGGAACGTTCAAGAATTACGTAAGATTTTTAGGGGGGAGGGGGGGTCCGCATCCAACCTCTTCGCCATAAGCTAAGTATTGCGAAATGTCTTACAACCGGGGGGGAGGGGGTCCAAAAACCCGGAAAAAAGTCTTACGTAATACTTGAACGTTCCCTTATTAAATGTTCATGCATTATAAAAAGAGAGAAAAAAAAAAGAAAAAAAAACGAAATCTTACGCATTGTTTGAAGGCATTTTCTCTTGAACCCGATCCCACTCAGGTCTCGAACCGCTGACTACATTATCCCGATCTTCGGTTTTCCTGTCAATAAAAAATAAAACAAAGATAAATAAATACAAACAAAGTCAAAGTCGAATTAAAAATTTCAAAATAAACTCACTCGGCCATATTTGTTTTGCGAGCAGAAAAAAAAAAAAAAAAAAAAAAAAAAAATGATATTTGGCTTTTCCAGAATCAAAAAGCAGGCAATCGCGGTACCGTGTTCAAGGCAATGAGATTAATTTAAGATTTCATGCGGCTATCAGCCGTAAAAAAAAAATTATTCAAATTTCTGCTAATGTAAATTATAAGAAATAGCCCGAACTTCAAAAGTCATAACAATGTTTTAAGCGTGGAGAGGGTCAAAAATATCCAAAATTCTGTTTATGTTTGGTGGTTTTAAGTTTTCATAACCTATACAAATTCATAATCCGAATCCGCTTCCAGGATGGCGCTGGTAGTGAACCGAATCCTCTTAAAAACATCTCATTCACACTAATCTCTAGTTAAATCCTAAAATTTACTACCAACTAAACCTGGTTTAGTGGGAGAAATAAGGATTGGAACTGTGCTAACGCAAAAAGTTCAAAAGGGGAGGCTCAAAGGTCCTATAATCCGTAAGCCTCGATTCCTTCCCTTCCCCTTGGCTATATATTTCTATCATTAAAAAAATTCGTTTTTAAAACTTTTGTCTCTGATCTACTTATCGAAATTGTTTTTCGTTAATTAAATTCAGGTGCATCATTTCCGATTTTTCTCGGAAAGCATAAAGATGTGTCAGTAAGGACAGGCTTGCTCCAGCTAAGGGGGGCAAAATATATTATTCCTATATTTAACTTATGAAAGCAAAAAATCCTTAGGGGGCAAAAGAACCTTCGGGAGAGGAGGCAATAGGGTTGCCAACTCTAAAGCTTTAAAATATAGTATTTAGAATAATTTTTAAAGAAATTTATAGTATTTTATAGGACACTGACTTTTAAATTATAGAACAATTATAGGACGGTCAAATTGAGTGTAGTTACTTTAAAACAGCCTGAGATTTCACATTTACGTGTATTGCAAATTTTTTTAAGGAGGTTCTACTGGTGAATTTGAAATTCTTAATTGATCGTTCTCGTTCAACTTAAACATAGGCGAAACTTTGTTTATTTTTCTAGAAAAGTTTTTCCGCCTACAAAATTTTAATTGGAATCGAATAATTTTTTTAAAATTACGGGAATATTCCTCTTAACGTTCTACACAACTTTTGTGACATGAAATTTGGATCCCTTTAAACATTTATGGTGTTTTTGTGAGATTTTCCCAAAAAAAAGCCCAATGTTTATAAACAAACCATTTGCATGTTTACAATTTTTGAAGATTATTTTTGTAAATAGTTTAAAAACATTTTAGTTTTTAATAAAAGCGAATTTTCGTGTCACAAAAGTTATGTAGAATGTTAAGAGGAATATTCCCATAATTTAAAAAAAAAATATTCGATTCCAATTAAAATTTTGTAGGCGGAAAAACCTTTCTGCGAAAATAAACAAAGTTTCGCCTATGTTTAAGTTGCACGAGAACGATCAATTAAGAATCTCAAATTCACCTGTAGAACATCCTTAAAAAATTATTTTAAATAAGATAAGGAAAAGATAGAAAATCTTTTGCAAGTATAGACTAAAATTTCGAAAACTGAACATCTAAATATAATACGCTCACAAAACAATGAAATCAATTGAATTCAGCGAAAAATCTCCAAAGAAAAAAATCTCAAAGCTTAACATTTTAGTTGATCAAAACGCTGAAGTTATTCTAAAATAGTTAAAAATAATCCAGATGCAAATGCAAAAGTATTTAAAGTTTTTTTTTAGGTTTAATATCAATAATAAAAAAATTGGTTAAAAAAATTGAAATTGGCCTCTTTGTAGAAATTATAGTATTTTTGGCGTCCTATATTACAGTAGTCTAGGACATAGGACAAAGGGTTAAAATATAGGACAATACTATAAATATAGGACAGTTGGCAACCCTAGGAGGCAAAGACCTTCGCCAAGAGTCTCAAGCGACCCCACTGATTAAATTACGAAATACAAATAATGCAATGATGCAATATTTTAATTTAAAAACAATGGAATAGTGCTAATATTTTACAGTTTCTCATCACAAGCGACAAAGAAAATCATTTCAAAAGTTGTTCTGGTAAGTAAGTTAAAAAATATTTTCGTTACTCCTTCTTTAAATTAAACTTTCATAAAATGCATGCCTCGATTTGGGAACAGATCCGAGGATCAGTATCGGATTTATTATCAGACAAACCTAGGCAAATGCCTCGGAGCCGCATGCCAATAATTTTCGACTGTTCAAGTTCCAAAAAACTTTTAAATCCTTATTTTGTTGACGAATGTATTATAAATAATTGAACATACCACCCAAAGTTAAGCAAAAGAAAAGAGATATTAAAAATCTCGTTTTTTATTTAGGGCGTGTTGGGAGGAGCATCAAAAATTTTTCCAGGGGCCTTTTTTTCGTAAGTCGGGCACTGCTGAGGATACGATTAAAGATGCTATCGGAATATCGGAATTGTTTTTCTGATATCGGGAATTCTATTTATACTCTTCTTAGAAGCAAGTGCCAAGGGCAGCTAAAACGTTTTATCGTGGTCTCGGATCATCCGCAAATGCCTGTTAAAAAATTTTATGTAAAAAGTGACATAATTCACCAGTAAAAAAAAAGGGCAATTTAGAATTTATGTTAATTTTTACGTTAAATTAACCCGAAAATATGTCCATGTACTGTAACACAATTTTATGTTAAAAATTAACAAAAATTCGATGTAGACCTTTCTTAAATAAAATTTTTAACTGTTGCATGTGTGATGACGAGACTCATAAGGCGTCCTACGTGTATAAAAAATCTGATGTGCAAGTCATGGATAATGTTCCTACGGTTCATAAAGTATAATATTAAAATATTACCTAATGAGGTTGGATAAAAAGTAATAGTTAAAATCTCATATTTTTATCGGGAAGCCAAATAAAATCTAAGTAACTGAGAGTTTTTCACCAGTAGTGATTAACATACTTAACATGAACGGGCCTGTAGCCAGCGCGATGGGTTGGAGTAATTGTTTTTAAAAGAGGGCTTTAAATGATAATTTATAACATATGGGAAGTGCGAAAGCCCTATATATGCATGCGTTTTCTTAATCATTTTTTCCTAAAAAAAATTCACAGTGGGGGTTCATACCTTTTTCTTGGGGGGAGCTGAGGAACCACGTAAAATCGGCAGGAGTCTGAGTCTCCAGCACCTCCTCCCTCCAGGAAAATTTTCTGATCTTTGTATTCTTTCGATACCCCATCAAGCTACAAGCTCGCAAAAAAAAAAAAAAAAAAAAAAAACAAACTTCTAAAAAATCTCAAAATAAAATAAAAAAAGCTACGTTTATTAGGGTCGGGTCGCCTAAATGTAAACACTTTCCGCCATTTCGGACATGGCATTTTCAAATATTTTTTTCTTACAAAAAATTACGTTTTAAAAAGTGATCCAACGGCCCAATGTGTTCTTCAAGACGTGAAGTAAATATGTGATGCAGGTACTACTTTAAAATTTTGCTTAGAGGGTTGATATAATAGCGTTGACGTTTCGGTTTGATTTTACCTGTTTTTCATAAAAATGAACCCATATGTAAACGCTCACCAGACGGCTCTCCGTGAAGAGAAATCCGTTCAAAATTTATCTCTCCAGAATGCTACATCATCCCTCTAATAGTAATACATACCACTTTTACAAATCAATGCTCACAGAAATAATTTTACATTTTTTTTTAAATAACAAAAATCCCGAAAAATTCTTTTATTTACATAACAATCAAATGGACAAAATGGCGTGTTGACATGTCGGACATCTTCTTGATTTTCGATCTTTTGCGGAAATTTAAGAAAAAAACATTAAAATCTTTAATATTACTTGAAATGTAAGTCGGTAACATAAACTTCATTAATATGTAAGTAAATGAGTGGAATTTCAAATTTTTTTAATGTGTCTTTCGTTCAAAATAAATATTCGAAAAAAATCCACAAGACGAGTTTTACCGAGAAAAAAATTCGTATTTTTTTAAATACGTTATAAGAAAAACAGCAAACATTTTTCGGGGGGAAATCAGGCTTTTGAAGGAAGATTATGAAACAAAGAACACATTTCATTACATTTTGGGCCGAAAACGCTTTTTACTTAGGAAAAAATAAGGGGTGTTGACATTTCGGGAGTGTTTACATTTAGGCGACCCGACCCTATTCATTTTTCTTTCTTTCTTTCTTCCAGTCATTGAAGGTATCCATCAACATTCAACAGAATTCCGTTGAGGTAATTTTTCCTTAAAGGCTACTTTTAGTAAACCGGGCGTTTAAAATGAAGCACATCACATTTAAATATTTGTTTTTCATAATGACTGCTTGCTGTTTTATCGAGGGTTTGAAAGTTAAAAAATGTGGGTCGAACAATTACGAAGAAATGACATCAATCAAACTTGCCAACTGTACACAAGACACTTGTAGTTTGGATAAAACGAAGGAGTTTAAGTTCGAATATACGTTCACTCCGGAGACTGAAACAGATGTAGTAAAAATTGAGAGTATTTTCCGTTTATACTCAGATTTTGCACTCACACAGTACATCTATAAAACATATCTCTGTCCCAAAATTCCACTTGTAGCTTTTCAAAAGAAGAAATGCCACTCATGGGAGGACTGCGACACAATGACGTCTACGTGCAACATAACGCCGCAGCAAAAAATATTGTTTTCGGATTTCCTCGATTTGAAAAATATGAACTTTAACTCGCGGTTTAACAAATATTACATGGAATTTAATCTGTTATTCGATGATAAACAGATGCTATGTTTCGTTATACCTGTAAATATCATTGGCTCTTCAAATAAGATGTGGAAAAAAAAAAAATTTTTAATAAAATGTTTTGTGTCTTTTCCATTTCAAATTCAAAATCATTTCTGATTTACTTTTCCTATACATTAAATCGATTATAGCACGCCAAATTTCGCAAAATGATTTTAGCTCCCAAATATTTCGTATTGTATGTACATCTATAAGTTAAAATAACTAAATATTACGTCACTATTTTAAAGGGAAAGCGGATCCTGGATTTTATGATCAACGATATGACAGAGGGAGGGGGAGAAGTGAAGATGTTCTGATGTTTATATTCACACACTCATCAAAGTCAAGAAACATCCAAAAATTTTGATATTATATTTACAGTTTTAAAAAATAAAAATGCAATGTTCTTTTTTTAAAATCTTAAAAATTACAAAAAGGGGGAAAGCAATTGAAATATTGACATTTTATAATAAAGGCATCCGGCCAGGCCAATGATGATGGCTGATAATCAGAGGGAGGAAGGGAGTTAAAGAATTGTGAAAAAAGTGATGATGAAATATTTAAATGCCTTCTAAATAAACGACAAATCCCCTCCCAAAGAAATACCTATGTTTATGACTATCCCACCGTCCCTATTTGTGACATGATTCCTTAGCACCTGAACAGCCCCTCAGGACTTTTTAAAATAAATTTTACTTCTGAACACGTATTTGCTATGGGACTGCAACTTCCCCAATGTCATATGACATTAATTTTTGTGAATTACTCTCCCTGCATAAACCAAACAACAAATGTACTGCTGCTATGCAAACTTTCACATAGTTCGAAAAAAATTGGATAAAACAGCAAAGCATAAGTCAACTTGTGTCGTGTATGCTTTCCGTAAAGATGCAAAGGAACTGATAAAAGAACTCGAAAATATATAATACCTGATCACATCAGCATGTTTATCAACAACATCTATAAACATATAATTGGACAAAAAAGATGAAATTTCTTAAAAATGAAAACAGCAAACAATAAAAAAACCTTCTCTGCAAGGCAATTTATTTCAATAAAACAGTAACCTCTTCAGCCCTTTCTTGATTATGCCTACTTTCATTACATAATCAATTCCACTTACATATGCAGAATTACTTAAATTGTGATATTGGACGCATCTTATTGCTTTGATCAATGGAAACATCACATGTAACAAAGATCAAGAATACCATTTTGATTTTAAGAGTGCCGCAAATAAATACATAGTGATGTCAAAAAGTAATATCGTAAATGAGCAGCGTTATTTTGACAGAGGTTATTGCTCATGGAATATTTACCTTATGAAACTTGCTGTTAATTAATTCAGTGCTGCAGCGAAGTAATTGACATCTTCGTTAAACTGATTAATGCATATGGTTTCACTATGAATGTATACATGTCGAAGACAAAAAAATCGAAATCAGACAGAATAGAATCAAACGACTTCGTAGACAATCGTAAAGATTCGCTAATCTTCGGAATCGAATTCCTAGAATTTCGTCTGGAGAACTAATCGCAAAATAGCATTTGCAAAGAGAGCGGGAAATCAGATAATGATGCCACAGCTTTCTGAATGTTTTTGGAGACCCTATGACAAAGGCTCAAGACACCTCAATTTTTTCACCAATATGAGTGGATGGTATCTCATTAGTTAAGTATAGGATTCAAACATGGCTCCCAATAAACTTAATTCGGTTGACACAATCTAAGATAATAGTCTTCTATTTGTCAGGCGTAATTGGGTTTTTGGTTTTTTATTGAGTAGTTCGTTAAAAAAAATTTTTTTCTATAAAATGTGTTAGGAATGTTTTACATTGTCTTCTCAAATTTTGAAGTGATTAAAGCCCGAAAGGCACCCTCTTCGGCTTCAGTGTAAGATGTAAGTTGTATTTTATTTTATTTCATTTTAAAGGGAGCATTCATTTATTGCTTGACTTAAAACATGGAATGCATTAATTTTTTTCCCTCAAATGCTAAAGTCACTTGCTAGGGAGTAAGAGACTATGATGACTTTGGTTTCCTGGTTTTGAAAACAATTACGCTGTTCTGAATCAGCTGGCATGCTTATTTTCTACTGGTTTTTATTTATCATAGACTTCTGACACATTTACTCTGTTGTGTTAAAAGAAATTTATGTATTGAGAAACTGATGCTGTGCCTATGTTTTATTTGGAAGTATTTACTCCAATTGTATTGCATTATGCTCAAAGTGACCTTGATAGTATCAATACCAGAGTTGAGTGAGTTTATTATTGATTTTGTCAAGCCCAATAAGGAATTCTTCAAATGTATTATGAATCAGGAAATTCAGTAAGTAATAATACAAAAATATTTTGCCTTTAATCTTTGTAAATAAGGTAACAACACAGTTCTGAAGGTTGTAAGCAGGAATTTTTCTCAGGAAATATGCCCAGTGTCTGGCAGTATTGGGGCATTTGAGGAGTTATGTGCAAGATCGATTTTTAAATGCTTAGCTTATGGACCAGCAATTGCTCCTAACTTCCCAATTTTACTATTATAAAATATCACAATTTAATGAAAAAACCCTGAATTTCAAAAAAGGGTTTTAAAGAAGTAGGCCTAACAAGTAAAGAGAATCCGGTTCATTTAGGTGCAGTGACTAGAACTTAGAGTTTGAATTTCCCTGGAATTGTTTGTCAAATTGCATCCTTAAATTCAGAAAATTACGGATCTTTTAAGTATGTATGAATAAAAAAAACTTAAGCTTTATCTGAAACGTCATCTGCATTGAATTTTCATGTTAAAGGCAAAAGATGTTAATGAGAAGAAATCCTGGAACAAAAAATTAGAAAAATATAGTGTATTTTATCTCCACTGCCAACGGCAAAAGAAATACAAGGAAATGCTTATCTGGGCAAGTATTCGCCAGTATTTCGGGATTTTATTTTTTTATTCCCGGAAAATGTACCCCTGCAACAGAGGGGTAATTTTTTATTTATTATTGCTTCAGCTTATGGACAAATTTCTTTTGTTGCTTGGATTACTTCGTACCTAGGGAAATATTGTTGACAATTCCCGGGAGTATACCCAATTTATTCCTGACGAATTGGCCTGTAACTCTTATTTGGAAGGAAATGCTTTTAGAAGCGTTTGTTAATTTGACCTTTAATCTAAACTGTTTAAGTCTTAATTTGGCGTGTAGGAAAAAAAAAATGATATATTCGCAAAGAGAAACAAAAATTGGCTTGAAAAAGATTTCTTTATTTAATAGAAATCGTTTAATAACAATTGAAAAATATTCCATACCATAAGCTAAGCGTAAGTGTTCAACAAATTCAAATAATTTACGAAGGTTAGAACAGCCATAAAGTCCTAGGTATTTATTATAAAATAAATGTTAAAAAAAAAAAAAAAAAAAAAAATCCCCTTAAATTTCATAGAAATTTTTATTCTTCTTTCAAAAAGGAAAGATAAGGTTTAGGAAATCTGGCAACATTTTCAAGTCCAAGCCATAAGTCTTGGGATTGTGATCAGAACAGAGCTAAACTCAAGGTCAACCGAAGAGTCGAAATTATTATTCGAAATGGCCACCTATCGTCTTCTTCCGAGTTTATTAAGTGGCGCGAAGCAGCCTTTTAGTAGCGTCTGTACTGTCCTTACTGGAAGATGGATGTTTGTATTTTGAAATTTTTTTTTTTTTTTTTTTTTGAGTTCTTTGTGCAAGAGCGCACATTATTTTGGATAATTACACTTCTTTTGATCAAGGTAAAGCCTTTTTTTTTTTTTAACTTGTTTTTTCCCCCAATTTTAATTTTTCTTAAAACTGGTGTTGGAAGATAACTAACTTTTATAACAGGTTTAGAAACAATTTTTATAGGAAGAAACCGTTAGATACGAAGCCCTCGACAGATTGCGTTTTGAAAGAAGCAGAAAAAAAATTTCGGTTTTAATTTTTGCAATTTTGTTTTCTATATGGGTTATGCGAAAAGCTCGTGAACGTTTTTTTGAAAAAATCGTAAGGAAGGATAAAATTAGTTGAACCATGCGACCAACAGGTGGCATTGCTGCGTTCGGACATATTTTTTTGCTTGTTGAGAAGAAATTTTTTATTTATTTATTTATTTATTTGAAGAACCTTTTTGAGCCTCGTTTTTTTTAAATTTTTTCGTAAAGTCAGTGCGTATTTTGTGAAAATATACGCAAAAGAATCCGTATCGGTTAATTTTTTTTTTTTTCACCAGGAGAAATGCCTACGAAATAAAAAACTCCTGACTATTTTTTGAAAAATTCGAGGGTAATAATAGGAGGGTTGGAGGAGGGGATTAAAATCAATTTACAATTTACATCAATGTCATGTTTACAGCTTAAAAATTCACCGGTGTCGTTTTTGAGAAGAAAAAAATCGCTAAATAGTTTAAAATTGATTCAGGCAAGCTACCGCCAGATAGCTCTGCTGTGTTAGGGACATTCTCTGTTCCTTGTAAAGAACCGTTGAAACGATTTCTAAATCCGTGAATTCTTTCCAAAGAAAGGCATTCATTCCTTTTTATCTTTTTATTTTTTATTAAAAATTAAAAAAAAAAAAAAAAAATTTTCCAGGAAGTCCCAAGAGGTGGAGTATTTCGGAAGAGCTAGTTTGGATACGGAGATCTTTGGCATAAGAAGAATGGGATCACAGAAATGGTAATGCATAATGACAACTCGGTAGAGTGGTAAGTTCGTTCCAATATATCTTGGTGATGGTCTTCAAGAAGGACTGAGACAGAATGCAGGGTTTTTGGCAGTTTTGTACCAAGTCCTCCATGGTCCCGAAAGACGTTAGTCACTCCCAGATAAGGCGTTGGTTACATTGGACAAACATTTTTGTTCGAAGCGTTTCAAAAATTTTTTCGCAAGGAAAGTGTTTACAGTTTTCGAACATGTTCGATGATGTTTGAAATGTTTGATGATGTTTGACGTTATTTTTCGGGTTGTATTATATTTTTTACGTAGGAAAAATATGACTTAAATTTATATGGGTACTCGGCCGATGATACATGTATCCCCCCATTACGTAAAAAATATAATACAACCCGAAAAATAACGTCAAATATCATCAAACATTTCGAACATCATCGAACATGTTCGAAAACTGTTAACACTTCCCTTGCGAAAAAAATTTTGAAACGCTTCGAACAAAAATTTTCGTGCAATGTAACCAACGCCTAATGTGTTAATATTTCGAATTTCTAAATGTACTGGTCAAATTTTTAAATGGTGCGGTTTTATTTTCTAAAAACACTAATTTTTTAAGGCCTCGCTTAAAAAAATACATGTTTAAATAAGATTTAGTAACTTGTCCCTGAAAACAAATACGAGGATCTGCCAAATTATATGATATATAGCAAATGTATGAATATAGTGAAAATACTTTTTTGATGTTTTGGTTTCAAATGTCACATATTTTAGAATTTTGAGTGAGAATACACATCTAGGCTATTTTTTGAAACTTTCCTTCTTTAAGATATCTCATTTTGAATTTTTTTCCCCGTCATATTACAAGCTTTAGGCCCCCAAGGCTTCCTTAAAAAAATTCTTGAAATGCTGCTGGAAACCCTGCCAACGAGGGACTTATTATTTCATCACCATTGGTTTCATATGAAGAGAAGTAAAATAATGTTAACAGTTAGGGATTACATCTGGCATTTGTTTGGTTGTATTTGAAATGGTAATTCTTTAGCTGTGGCTTGATATGTCAGAGTATGAGCTACAGTGATTCTTCCCCCTTTGTGCCATTATCTCTGTTTTGAGTTAAAATTAGTGATTGGTTGATGTAGTGAATAGACCGCAAAAGGTTGGGATTCACAATGAAGTTCACAAATTAGTGGATACTTGCTGCTTAGTGTTCACAGTTTCAAATCATGTATAAAAGGTTTCGCCAAATTGTAATTCGTTGACACACATGTCATTGAGTAGTCAATTCAAGGTAGGTGGTAGATATCACATCAAAATTGAGAGAAATTTAAGAATTTGATTTTACCTCTGGTGGCCAATACTTTTATAAAATATGAAAATTCTACTTTTTTTTTTTTTTTTTTTTTTTTTTTTTTTTTTTTTGTAAAAAAGAAGAGCGTTGCCCCATTTTTTTAAACTTTGATATCATTAAATGAGTAAAAATTATTTCTTTGTTCGGCTTCTACACAGTCTTAAGATTTCCTTCGAATTTTAAAACTATTTTTGATTATTCATTAAAACAGTAAAAATAGCTTGAGAACCAAAAAAAAAAAAAAGTGTTCAGATATGCCGATTTTCAAAACAAAGTTAAAGTCATATGGAATGAACACATGAGAGTGTTTCCCAACAAGCAAACTCATAGAACTGTAATATTATAGTCGCCATAGGCTCACGCTGTTCCGGCTAATTTTTAATTTTGAACGGAAACAATCCGCGGAAAAAAATAATTTGGTAATAATCGGTTTTTTTTCGCGTTTTATTTAGTTTTTTTTAGTGATTGTACTGTATTAATATCAGTTGCCTTTTGTAATGGCATTAGTGCCTTTACTTAAGCGACTGTTCAAGTAATTCAATGGGTCTTGTAACTGGATTATTGCTGTTTTACAATCAATGTTAAAAGGAATTCCGTTGGATCAACGAGAGAAGATGGTAATAAATTACATAGGTAATAAAATGTTTACTATTTTATATATATATATTTTTTCTTTTCTTTTTTAAAAACATCAACTGATGAAGCAGCGAGTAGTTGAGATCGAACAAAATTCTTTAATTTATTAACTTCTTTTGATTAACCTGCTTCATCTTCTGATGGCTTCAATTAACTTAAAATTAATTTGTTTTTCTTTTTGAAGGAAAAAGTGCCACTAGCATAAAGTGTTAGTGGCATTCATGCTTACAGGTGTCCACCGTCATTTTAACGATATTTCCCTGTTGATAGTATACATAACTTTTAGAAAAGAATATATATTTAATTTACCTAATTTGAAACTTTGTAAGTTTTAGCATCAAAAGGTACCACGACCTTCACCTTCATTGCCGTTATGTACGTAGATACGTTCAATAATTGCAGATTTCCTTTGCCCGTTTTGATTTTCATGTAAATTATATTTGGTGGACACCTTGTTAATGTAGCATTTAATTTTCTCTGATTTTCTTACATTTTTCCATATAAAACATTCAGTTAGTAGAAAAAGAGGTCCGTGAAACAGAGAAAATTTAAGTTTTATTCCTCTGAAGTAATTTTTTTTCCGTTGTAACTTTACTCCTTTTGTTCAGGTAACAATTTTTTTCCCCCATTCCTTTTTTGACATATCAACTGTGGCATCCTTTATTAGGAATTAAAGCAGTCTGAAAATATCAAATTTAATCTTTATCCCACTTAAACTGTCAAGCCCAGCAAAAACTTTAAAAAATAATCGTCAGCTTGACATACTCAGGCGCTATAAAATATTATCAGCATCCAAAACTACAAAAATTTTTTTTCCTCCCTGTATTCGACCGACATTTTAAAGCGCTTTCCGTGTGAAATCAAAAAACGCGTCATGGGCTACGGGCGCGAATTAGCCCCGCGAAATAAAAGTCCGTCGTTGTTTATTTTTTCAGTAAGTGAGTGATTTCGAGTAAAGTAACGGTTCGGGAGTGATCGGGAGTGTGCCCCCATTCAAGTATTACGCACGTCCAGCTTTTAGATTTCATTGACCCCTTCCCCCATGGAAAGAATGTTTAAGGTTAACCTCTTATGAATACACATTAATTTCTTTTTCCAGTGTAGTACTGGATTCCTAAGCCAGTCGCGTAACTTCATTAATTATCATTCATTAAAATGATTCCATTTCACATCTTGCTTGCCCCCTTTTTGCGTAATACTTGAATTTTCTTTTTAAAATCGCTGCACTGGATCACCAAAAAATGGAGTAAGGATTTTGGATACGCATGGAGTCATGGAGCCTGGAGCCGGTGAGTTTATTCTACTTTATTTATTTTTCAATGGACAAAAACGCAAGCGGGGTTTTCAGCAGTCGTAAGCCACCCCATAATCTCGGAAACCATAGGCGACCCCAAAGAATAATGTTATACTGTATAATGACTTGGGGTTCTTAAAATTTAAAATCTATTGCCCGATTAGTTTTAAACTTGGCTATTGATTTTTTATTTTATTAATTTTTTATGATGTCTGTGAGAAAAGAAAGGTGATCTGTATTTGTTACTGAAGTAAATGCGCATGTCTTAGAACTAGTGACTCAAAAATTAGAGAGAGAGAAAAAAAATAGAAATTGACATAATTTATTCTTCTTTAAAGCTCCCAAATAAGCTCTTAAAATTTTTTCATAGATGCTGCTGAGAATCCCTGCCAAGGAGGGACATCAGAACATGCAAACATCATTTATCTGAAAAAAAAAAAAAAGATCTAATTCTGGGAAATTAAAAAATTGACGTTAAGTCATAGATTTTCTAATTTTGTTTTATTTGGCTATATTGGATATTTCAAGTCGTGCTGATTTACTAGCTGCCCTCCGCCAGTCGTATGCCTCCAATTTCCCCGTCCGTTTTTTCTGTCGGGTCTCTACTAGGACGTAAAGGTGGGCATTATTTTTCCAAAGGCTACTACAGGATAACCATAAGGTAGCTGCCCACGAAAAAAATTTTTGAGTTATCATTGGTACTTTGTTCGGGTACCTCAGAGATGATTTCTGGTGAAGTCAAAAATTTTTTTTGCAACCCCCAAGGGGCGATTTTGGGGGTTGAAGAAAATTCATTTTTCGTTTATAACTCCTGAACGGATCGTCCGATTTGAAAAAATGAAAATCGAGATGAAAGAGAAAAATAAGAGCTTTATTTTAGTGTAAGTGCCAATTTTTTTAAGTGCCCAGAATAAGTGCCAGAATTTTTCAAAGTTTTCAAAAATTTTTTTTTCTATAATGTGATCGCCGGATCCAAATTTCGCTACCGTAGCATGAAAGAGCCCAAAAAGTAGCTTTAGAAACGTGTTTTTAAAAATTTTTTGCGAAGGGCAAAAAGAGCCGAAAAAAGTGCCAAAAACTTTAAATTCAATTTTTCCCGCGTTTTTGAGCCAAGATCCAAATTTCGCTACTGTAGCATGAAAGAGCTCAAAAAGTTGCTCTAGAAACGTATTTTTAAAAATTTTTTGCAAAGGCCAAAAAGGGCCGAAAAAAATGCCAAAAATTTTTAATTTAATTTTACCCTCGTTTTTGAGCCCGGATCCAAATTTCGCTACCGTAGCATGAAAGAGCTCAAAAAGTTGCTTTAAAAAAGTATCTTTTGAGATTTTTTGCGAAGGGCAAAAAGGGCCGAAAAAAATGCCAAAAACTTTAAATTCAATTTAACTCATGTTTTTGAGCTCGGACCCAAATTTCACTATCGTAGCATGAAAGAGCTCGAAAAGCTGCTCTAGAAACGTATTTTTTAAAATTTTTTGCGAAGGGCAAAAAGGGCCGAAAAAAAATGCCAAAACTTTAAATTCAGTTTTACCCACGTTTTTGAGCTCGGATCCAAATTTCGCTACCGTAGCATGAAAGAGCTCAAAAAATTGCTTTAAAAAAGTACCTTTTGAGAATTTTTGCGAAGGGCAAAAAGGGCCGAAAAAAAAATGCCGAAACTTTAAATTCAGTTTTACCCGCGTTTTTGAGCTCGGATCCAAATTTCGCTACCGTAGCATGAAAGAGCTCAAAAAGTTGCTTTAAGAAAGTACCTTTTGAGATTTTTTGCGAAGGGCAAAAAGGGCCGAAAAAAGTGCCAAACATTTTAAATTCAATTTTACCCGCTTTTTTGAGCCCGGATCTAAATTTCGCTACCGCAGCATGAAAGAGCTCAAAATGTTGCTCTAGAAACATAATTTTTATAGTTTTTTGCGAAGTGCTGAAAGGGCCGAAAAAAGTGCCAAACATTTTAAATTCAATTTAGGGTCGGGTCGCCTAAATGTAAACACTTTCCGCCATTTCGGACATGGCATTTTCAAATATTTTTTTCTTACAAAAAATTACGTTTTAAAAAGTGATCCAACGGCCCAATGTGTTCTTCAAGACGTGAAGTAAATATGTGATGCAGGTACTACTTTAAAATTTTGCTTAGAGGGTTGATATAATAGCGTTGACGTTTCGGTTTGATTTTACCTGTTTTTCATAAAAATGAACCCATATGTAAACGCTCACCAGACGGCTCTCCGTGAAGAGAAATCCGTTCAAAATTTATCTCTCCAGAATGCTACATCATCCCTCTAATAGTAATACATACCACTTTTACAAATCAATGCTCACAGAAATAATTTTACATTTTTTTTTTAAATAACAAAAAATCCCGAAAAATTCTTTTATTTACATAACAATCAAATGGACAAAATGGCGTGTTGACATGTCGGACATCTTCTTGATTTTCGATCTTTTGCGGAAATTTAAGAAAAAAAACATTAAAATCTTTAATATTACTTGAAATGTAAGTCGGTAACATAAACTTCATTAATATGTAAGTAAATGAGTGGAATTTCAAATTTTTTTAATGTGTCTTTCGTTCAAAATAAATATTCGAAAAAAATCCACAAGACGAGTTTTACCGAGAAAAAAATTCGTATTTTTTTAAATACGTTATAAGAAAAACAGCAAACATTTTTCGGGGGGAAATCAGGCTTTTGAAGGAAGATTATGAAACAAAGAACACATTTCATTACATTTTGGGCCGAAAACGCTTTTTACTTAGGAAAAAATAAGGGGTGTTGACATTTCGGGAGTGTTTACATTTAGGCGACCCGACCCTAACCCATGTTTTTAAGCCGGGGTCGACTTGCTCTGACATTGGCGTAAGTACTCGAAAATATACTTTTGTAACTTGATTTTCTCGAACGCGAAATGGACTAAAAAAATGTCCAAAACAATCGAATCTTTCAAATTGATATTTCTAGAGTTCCCAACTTCTGTGTTATTACCTTTTTCGTTTGATTACTTTTATAGACCTTATTATATGTATTTTTTTTTTCGGCTATTTCGCCCTTCGCAAAAAGCACAAGAGAAACATTCTTAAAGCAACTTTTTGCGTACTTCAATCCTACGTTAATGAAATTAGGATCGGGCTCAAAATTAAATTTTAATTTTTTGGCATTCTGTTTGGCCTTTCTCGTTCTTAACCAAAAACTTTGAAAAATACATTTTAGAAGCAGCTTTTTGGGGGTACCCGAGAAAAATTTGAGCGTTCTTTAAGGGAAATTCCGTATTTAGTGTGGAAAAAATGAAATTGATTTTTAAATATTTTTGGACCTTCTTACATTTCTTAGCTTTGTTTAATTTAATGTTTATTTGGATTATTCCACATTTTTTGTAGGATTACATGAAATCGAAAAAAACCGTATCGATGTTCTCATAGGTCAGGTGGATTAGTTGTTTCTTTTTTTTTTTCAAGCCAAAAAATTGAAATAAAAGAAAAGGCGAACCATTTACAGGGTAATGACTTTAGACTGGATAATTGTTTGTTTTATATTGTTTTCAGCCACGTTGATGCCAGTAATTAGTTTTCTTAAAATTTTATATCTTGTGTTTAGCTTATCGGAGTTTCAGGGTCCAAACAAGTTCTGTTAATTTGCTATTATCTTATTTAAAAATTGCTATTTTATACCTATAGAAAAAACCCAAGTAGTTGTCTTTACTGAAAATCGATTTTTTATGTATAACCTATGGAGATTGGGTGAATACTACTTTCAGGTGAAAAAGATGAAATATTTTTAAAAATAAACTGAATTTTAATTCTCATACAGAAGCTTAAGAAAAAGCTCTTTCATGCTACGTTAGCGAAATTTGGATGCGGGCTCAAAAAAGCGGGTAAAATTGAATTTAAAATGTTTGGCACTTTTTTCGGCCCTTTTTGCCCTTCGCAAAAAATCTCAAAAGGTACTTTCTTAAAGCAACTTTTTGAGCTCTTTCATGCTACGGTAGCGAAATTTGGATCCGAGCTCAAAAACGTGGGTAAAACTGAATTTAAAGTTTTGGCATTTTTTTTCGGCCCTTTTTGCCCTTCGCAAAAAATTTTAAAAAATACGTTTCTAGAGCAGCTTTTCGAGCTCTTTCATGCTACGATAGTGAAATTTGGATCCGAGCTCAAAAACATGAGTTAAATTGAATTTAAAGTTTTTGGCATTTTTTTCGGCCCTTTTTGCCCTTCGCAAAAAATCTCAAAAGATACTTTTTTAAAGCAACTTTTTGAGCTCTTTCATGCTACGGTAGCGAAATTTGGATCCGGGCTCAAAAACGAGGGTAAAATTAAATTTAAAATTTTTGGCATTTTTTTCGGCCCTTTTTGGCCTTTGCAAAAAATTTTTAAAAATACGTTTCTAGAGCAACTTTTTGAGCTCTTTCATGCTACAGTAGCGAAATTTGGATCTTGGCTCAAAAACGCGGGAAAAATTGAATTTAAAGTTTTTGGCACTTTTTTCGGCCCTTTTTGCCCTTCGCAAAAAATTTTTAAAAACACGTTTCTAAAGCTACTTTTTGGGCTCTTTCATGCTACGGTAGCGAAATTTGGATCCGGCGATCACATTATAGAAAAAAAAATTTTTGAAAACTTTGAAAAATTCTGGCACTTATTCTGGGCACTTAAAAAAATTGGCACTTACACTAAAATAAAGCTCTTATTTTTCTCTTTCATCTCGATTTTCATTTTTTCAAATCGGACGATCCGTTCAGGAGTTATAAACGAAAAATGAATTTTCTTCAACCCCCAAAATCGCCCCTTGGGGGTTGCAAAAAAAATTTTTGACTTCACCAGAAATCATCTCTGAGGTACCCGAACAAAGTACCAATGATAACTCAAAAATTTTTTTCGTGGGCAGCTACCTTATGGTTATCCTGTAGTAGCCTTTCATTATGAAACACTGAGTTTATGGGCTGAGATTTTTTTATTTTTTTTTTTCAAATGTTTTAATAATTTAACATTGAGCGAGGCCAAAGACCGAGAGAGGGAATGTTTGTAAAATGTGTGCGTGCATATGAAAACCTCCCACTTGTACAATCCGGATAGTTTGTTTCGATTCGAAAAACTTATTTGTAAAAAATTCAAAAAAGAAAACAAACCATCCAGATTGTATAAGTGGGAGGTTTTCATATGCACGTACACAAATATGCAACGGAAAAATGAAAATTTATGCCTCCTTCATTGTTATCTTTTCCTTAACAAAAGGAAAATTTTTTATTGATCGTCGAAACCGAAATCATTTTTAGGTTTATCTAGGAGCACCCTGTAAGCACTAGGACGCCATTTTTTCTCAGTCAAGCTGACTTATTGTTTCATATGTCTATACACTGTACTGGAAAAGAAACAGGTGGTTTCTTACCATTAGTAATGAAAATTATTAAGTGTCGGCCTTTTGATACTAATAGAAGAGGCAAAGTTTTTAGTGCTTTTTCGTTTGTTGTCGTTCTCGTTTGGCGGGAGAATTGGATACTATTAGTATGTATGCTAAACATAGGAATGAGGGAATTTGTTGGTTACCTGCAGTCCCGGATTTGTTTTAAAACTTCTTTCTCCTTCTTTTTTTTTTAATTTAGTGTTTCCATAAATAATGAAGGCAATTAATTGTTAACCAACTTAAAACAGTTTAAATTGCAAATTAAGTAAAAATTTCGGCGAAACTAAATATAAAACGGTTACTGTTGCATTTTTAGGATTTAAAATTCATCAACGAATTTTTTTTTTTTTTTTTTTTAAATTTAATTAAGCTTTAATAGCTATGCTCAAATTATGGACGATCGATAGTAGATCCTACAATTTTCGCTAAGTTGTCAGTAAAAGAATTGAAGACATACTTTGTCAATTGCATTTAAAAACCCATGTTTAACTTATGAAACGTTTCATTGTAAAATTTTTCTCCTCGTTTTAAATCAAAAATGGTCGAAAATCCTTATTTTCTTATAATGCAATATGCCGTGCTGGGAGAAACTAAATAGGAAAACCTTTGTTCAGGTTCCAGGCACAATTGGACATTATCATGAGTTGAACTCTAGCAAAGGAAATCATTTACTTAAGAATAATAAATAAAATTTTTTATATTTTACAAATAAATTCACGATAACAACTTTTTTTCTATAACGAGACCTTCGAAAATATATATTTTTTAATATATTTCTAATTAAAAATTGAAAAAGTCTAATTAATTTTGATTTTTTTTCTTACTGAGGATCTTTTATAAAATTCGTATACTTTACAATAAAAGAAAGCCAAAGAAGACGGAGGAACTAATACTGTGGCTTAAAATTCATTATGAATGTCAATACTGTATTAATTTTTTTTTATATATATTTTTCATTTATAATAAAATCTAGAAATTATTTTTTAAAACCGGCGACAATGATTTTTTTTTAATACTGGTTTTTACTCGAAATAGATTCTTTCGTAAAGTTTTTTGCGTTCGTTCAATATTTAGATTTATTGAACTTTCTTTTCGAAAAATTGGTTCCTTATGCTTTTTATTTATTAGCTATATTCTTTGATAATGTCCAAAAGACTGGCGTAAGTTCCTGCGACCAAGGCGAAAATAGCTATGACGCTGATAAAGATGTCTTTGTATAACCTCCATTTCCAAAAACCGAAACCAGGTGAATCCCAACGAGTTGCTATTTCTATCACTGCCGGTAAAAGAAGTCCGAGGATCGAAAAGCACACTGCTCCTACCAGAGATATAATCGGTCCCAAATTCGGAATCGCCACTGCCAGTATAACTGAGGAAGAAATTAACGACAAATTATTTGGCTAATCATTTTTCTTAAAAGTAATTTTACTCACCGGTTCCTGTTACGGTGACCATTCTCAATACGTAGTTGTAAAAGCTTTGCCTTTCTTTGGCAAATCTATGTTGGATCATTTCCCAAATAATGGTGGTCGGAACGTAGAACTGTAGAGCGTATGTGAAAAATATAGCGAGGGCTATTAAAATTTTTACAGTTTGAGCGAGACTGAAAACAAAATTGAAAATAATTCATTTCCCTTAAAAAAAAAAAAAAAAAAAAAAAAACGTAATTGGGTTGAAAAAGTACTTACGGTTCATCTTCAGGCAAGTCGAGAGTGACACTTCCGTGTACAGTGGGACCAAATTTAAGGTAGCCAAAGAACCCGATGACAGCGTATAAAGTAACAACCACAGCCATGGCAATGTAAAGAATCCAAGGCTTGTTCAAAAAATGAGTGGGGTTTTTCATTTGATTTTCAACCGGCATAACCTGTAAAGCAACCCGACATGATAATTAGCGCAGTGCACTACAAAGAAATTAAACAATTTTAATAATTTTAACATTTTAATTATTACGGCCTTTTTACACTCCCTCCCACCCTTTTTAACACAAAGTAAGGGATTGGCAATAAGTATTACGTAAGGTTTTTAGTATCCCTCACCCCTCCTAAATGTATAGGAAAAAGTTTTTAGTCACGAGAAAAATATACATGTTTTTTTGGTGCATAATTTAATGCTAAAAGTAAGAAATAATTCTTTTTTAATTTTGAAAATATTAAAAACAAAGCGTAAAAGTGAAAAAAAATTAATTTTAACTTCAATTTTATTGTTGTAAGAAATCAAAATGCTTACGTAAGGTCAGCTAAAGCCTCCCCCCCCCCCTAAGGTGCTTAAGTAATAGATGAACGGCCCCTTTGGTCCCGAAAAAAAAGTTTGCTCGAAATTTGGTCACCAAAGGGTTAAACCAGTTCAGAAACTTTTTTACAAATTTTAAAGAAGCTCAACTTACCACTCCGATCCCTTCCATGGCGAAAATGACGGTGGCGAAGAACAATGGCATCTCGCCCACCGGGCCCACTAGATCCCTTGAATTTATGTCCGGGATGTCGGTGAACATGTAGTACAGGGTGATGGCGAAGGATATCACAATGAAAAGGTTGGCTGCCATCGAAAAGGGAACCAACCTTTTTAATTCTCTTACCAGGCATAATATCATGAGAGGAACCCAAAGCATCAAAATATACAGTCGTATATTTATACCTGGTTTGAGGAAATATTCTACTACCTGAAAATTTAATTGCAATGAGAAATTAATATAAAAAAGTGAGGGTGTCGAAATGTTTTTCCACGTTTCAATCCAAAAATTTTAAGTCTGGGGAAAGAGATTTTGATTTTGCCACCCAATTTAACTTTTTACCCTTTGGCATAAATCTTTTCTTTTTTTTTCGATTTGATTCATAATGAAAACATTACATTGCCGAATTCGGATTGATTGTTCTGTACCAAAAATTGGTCCCCATAATGGATTAAGATTTTAATTGACTATTTTTCAAATCTAAGCTATTACAATTTTTAAATTTTGGATGACAAGTTCAAATTTTAAAAGCTGTTATTTGTTGAACCATCTGCACTTCCTGTCCAAAATGACTTAAAATTTCTGGACGAAATTACGAAATTTAGTTACATTTTGCACTCTTGTGCTAAATAAAACCAGCGACTAATTGCATGAAGGTGCATATAACTAGAAGCTGATCGATGATAAATTAAGAGAAGAAAAAAAAAAACTCGTTTTCTTGCATTGCCGAGGGATATCAAATTGACATCTGACGTTTGAAGCATATTATGCAAAAATTTAAATGTTTTAGACATCCCTCGATCATACATATGCATTTAATGTAAAATGCTAAAAATGACTTTTCGCTTTCATAATCTGGTCAAGGTCTTGCAATTAATCAAATTTCTAATGATGCCGGTTTTGTTATGAATTAATAACGATTAATGATCATGATTAAAACAAGCAACTAATTTAAAAAAAGCTTTTAAAAGCAAACATTATGATAATTTCCCCACATAAAAGCATGCAAAGTTTTAAAGCGTTAAAGCCGCAGGACATTTAAGGTTAAAAAGGACAAACTACCTTTTCCCCCCGTTTTGTAGTGTTAGGAGTGTTACACTACAAATACTTAAGCCCGTTGAAAAAAAACAAGTGATCGAAATTAGGCGAGAGAAAATGTATAGTTAAATTACCCCGATTTTGAGTTATTAGTCGATGTGGTTAACAGCATCCCCCAAAATTAAGAAGAAAGCAAATCCCCCCACCTTTCAATTTACCTGTTCAATTGACCTTGCCATGAATACACTGTAAACACAGCAGGCCCCTATATATGTAATAGCTAGCATGCTATTAGCTGCACCTCTGAAACAAGATTTTTCAATTTTTTTACATGGAAAGAAAAAAGAATCATGCTATTAAACGGCGCGAAAGTATTTGTCGTTTTTTTTTGTACAAATCGCTTACGTTCGGAACGTTTTCGGAACGTGAGCGATTGGCTAGCGAAGCACGACAGGAAGAAAAGTCGAAATCATGCAAACTTTGGATTGTGGCATCCGTCAAGATATGCACACTCTCCGCTATTTCGCATCTTTTCCCGGACGTGCCATCGCTAAATTAGCTTGTTAATTCTTATTAGTTTTCCGAATTCCCCCAAAGATCGAGATGAACCTGTATATTAAACTTTTATTATTAAATTTTATTGAAATAGTACGAGCTCAAGAGGGTGAATGTTTATTTTTTGTTGTTGAAAATCCGTACCTGTTCTATGGAAGTCGCGATCAATACCACGTATACTGTATTTCCAGCATAATACGTTAGTACTAGTGAGCTTCGTACCCAAACGCTGTAAGGAAAAAATAACGACAGTAAAACATGAATTGGGACATGAGATTTTTTGTCACGAAATTCGATTAAAAAAGAAAACGAAAATTTGAACGATTAAACGACCCCACGGGACGAAAACGTGACGTGAAAATAAGAAGTGTAACGTATGTCGTGTACTAAACTCAAAATTTAAGACGAAAGACATCGATTACACACTGTTCTTTTATGACGAACCTGTTCCATGGATGTCGCGACGAATACTACGTAGACTGTATTACCCATTAGATACGTTAGAACTAATTGAAATTTGGTCATTCCGCTGTTAAAATAAACAAAAAGGTCACTTTTAACCATACATTTTCCGTCAAAATTGTTGCCGAATGCGGTGAATATAGCTTCTACGTAGCCTTTAATACATTCCAGCTTGACTAGGTATCTTTTGAGCATTAAATCTACGTTTATTCGTAAAAATCCCTTTACGAAGCTTTAAAACGATTTGATAAGAATAGAACAGGCAGAAGCCCTGCAGGATCACTTAGTTTTGGTTCCTCTACTGTTGAGATTGCTGTTGTTACTGGTTTTACTGTATTACTAGAAGTAATTACTATCTAGTATCAGTAGTTTTAGTAACTTGCATTAATTAATTCACTAGTAACTAATATTACTAGTACTAATATTGCCACTAGTAGAAAACCAACTGTACAACTAGGACAGTTGTTTCACTAGAATTTCACCTGTGCAAATAAAAGTGTCGTTTATATAACTACCATCCTATTCAAGGTACTAGACTGGTACAGTCAGTGTTGCAACTCACAGCAATCACTTGACAGCTAGGAACCCTTCAGGGCTTCTTTACCATTTTACGTGTAATTGTGTGACAAAAGAATGTGCATTAGTGTCTCGCACTAATTTTTCTTGGTGATTTAAAGATTTAGTATAAAACATGGACAGATCGATTAGGGTGCCAAATAAATTCCGTTTTTTTGAAACAGGTTTCGCCCTGGAGTTGAACCATAAATATATGTGGTGCTATTATAGTTGGAAACCTTCACTGGCTATAATGAAATCTGTGAAGTGGTAGTACCGAAGAGGAATGAAATAAAGAAAAGTGCGTTTTTTATGGTGATTGACTACACACCGACGGCCAGGTAGAAAACCGTTACGTGTTGGAGATTGAAGTATGGTTTGATGCAGAAGCCGGTCCTTATATAAAATCTTGCTTTTTGAAAGAGACAACCTGAGCGAGTAAACTGTGTGTTATATTAACAGCAGTAAGAACTGATTTTCTGTCGTTTATCTAGGTTCTGTGGTGTAGATCTGTATTTTCAGTCCACCAGTGACATATTGAAGCAGAAGAATATCACTAGTCCGTTTTTTTTAAGTGGAGGGGGCCATTCAGATATGACATATATATGATTTCGAGATTCTAGACCCCCTCCTCCCTTGTAAGCAAAAGTGAGCATCGGATAAAACTTGTCTTCTTTGATTAGCTAAAATGCGGTATTTCCCGAATTAAAATACGAACACTTGGCTCGGTAGTCTAACAGCAGGGGACATCGCTTCCCTCCCTCCCTCCCTCAGACCCCTCCGTTCTCCGAAAAAAAATCGTTTTCAAAGATGTTTAGTTTGCATCCCCTTTCCTTAAGTCGACCCAACTCCCTGGAATACCAATTTTGTTACTGTGGAACATCGGCTTACTTAAAAACCATACTTCAAGTTGCCATTCTGAATGATGGGAATAATGGCACAATATGCAACGTGTAAGGAAAAAGCCAAACCGAATAGGGATCGCAGTGGTTAACCGGGCTAACCGAAAAAAGTTGTCAAAGACATAAGGAAGGTGTCGAATTTTGTCATTTTCTGACTTCTCTACTTAAGGTATGAAAATAGGAACTTGCTTAGCCTTCAACAGGAAGTGAATCCTGAATCCCTGATTATTAGTCCCTCTTTGATAGCATAGCATTACAATCTTTTTTTAGGAACGATTGCATTCGTGAGTCAGAAATTCCCAGGTACTTGGCTGCGAATTTTTATTTTGCATTTTTTAAGTGATTGTAGAATTTTATTCCGCGGAAGCATGCCTTGCTAATTAATAGTGACTAACATTAAACCAGGGATCATCCAAACGTTACGGAATCATTTCAAGGTGGATGAAGGGGGTACTTTAAATGATGATGCTAAAGTTAAATCCCAATCAAACGAGAGTATTTTTGGGTAACATCAGGGAAGAGTGTGCAAAAAATGGAAGTCTTAATATTTGAACGCCCCCAAGGGAAGGGAAAGCGTCACCTTATTGGGATCCGTCCTTAGCAAGGCAGAGTTAAAATTATTGCAGTGCCGTAAAATTACCCCCCTCCCCCCCCCCACCACAAAAAGAAATTAATGCCTGATTATTTATTATTACTGAGGTGGTGTTACCTACTACAGATATAGAAAACTTTAGGATAAAGAGGATCTTTTCTTGTGTCTGAGAGCCCAGCCCCTGGTAGAGATATGTCATCCCCCACCAGTAAATCTGCAGTTTAGCTGCTTTGATTAAAATAGTTGTACTGTACCACTGCATAATTAGTAAATGCTACAATTTCTGTACTATTTTGTTTACGCCAAATTTTTCGTTTTTCGGCCAAGCCCGGTACTTTGCAATCCCTATAGAAACCAAACCGCCTAATAATTCCCAAATAATTCATGTTGATACCTGCTGAATGGCAGTTCCTATGAAGACTACGTAAGTCGAGCACATGCTGAAGTAGGTTGCATATAAAAACCCATTAACCGCGTTGCTGAAATAATTTTTTAAATTTTTTTTTGTTGTTATTGTTCAATAATGGTTGTCAATTCTTTTCTGAATCAGTAGAGGATGACCGAGGCCTTCTCAGGGCATAGATTCGGTTCATTACAGAGGCCTTGAATTACGATGACTTTACCCGGGAACTTTTTATGCCTTAAACCGTCCGTTTGACATTCACGTGCCTTCCTCGTATGACCGCGAACCTTGACATCGATTTTAAAATTATTTTCATATTAAAAAAAGAGATGAATCAATTTTTTTTTAACAACGATTCATTAACATTCGAAATTTTCTGAGTAACCTTTTGTCGAAAATAATTAAAATTTATTTTTAAAAAATTCATTAGCTACCTCGACCGCTTTTATAAAAACCTGGCCAAACAATTTTTTTTTTTAATTTTTTGAATGAAATTACACAAAGTGCCGCTTGGTGCAGTAGAGCAATTATGATATAACCTGTCTCGATAATTGCGGACGAGACTGTTATATTGATGAGATGGGAATCGTTTGGGGCCTGGCCTTGACCGACTCAAAACTTAGTACGATACTTTATTTGAAGACGGTTTTTTACCTCATCGAAAGTGAATAGGACATTTAAGAATAAAAAAAGTTGAAATAATGAAAAGTAAAAAGAAAAAAAAAGCTGTTCCTTATTTTCCGTTCTGATAAAACTTGATTGTCACGATGGTAACTATTTTCTTATCTAACCGCAGTCGGTGACGTTTTATTAAAGTCCAACCGATTGGATGAATTTGCTCAGGAATTTTACGGCTTAACCGATAGCAAATTCTAAACAAATAAAAGTATTCTAATGTGCTTATTTGGGCACGAAGTGGAAAGTGAACGAGTCTTGGCAGTATCTCAAGTGCCAGATTTTGATCTTGAGTGTCAACTCGGTTTTGCAATCGAAGGCGTCCCGAGCTTTTTGCTTGGCAATAACCATTTTTCGCCGAGTGCAAGTAGATGCTATCATCTGCAAATTGCCTTTGGTTTGCCTTGACGGGAAAAAGGAGTGACCTCTGATAACTTGTGCTTGACCGAACAGGCTTGGTGACGAAATTCATATGGAAATGAGCATAGTTGAGTCCCAAATGCAGATGGCACCAAAAAGACACTGCTCTATACTCATCATAATCTTATGATTTAGGTCGTAGCCATACAATTCTGGTAATTCGTTACATTTAGTTTTATGATACGTAAAATGTATCTAGTATATAACTATAAAAGTATCTAGAGAACTTCAAAATTTTAATAGGTTTCCATTTTATACGCTTCTGTGAAAAACTTGGCATTTTTCGGGCAAAGCTGTTTTTTGCTGATATTTTTCGACTTTGAGTTGAGCAAAAAAACTTATTTAACTTGAAATTTTATGCTCTTTAAAAAAGTCGTATGCCATTTTTATGGCGACTTTTAGGTGAAATCTTGGAAAAGGCTAAAACTTGGCACAGTTAAATATCTCTGACAGTTGTAGCAAATCCCCATTACTTAGAAAGAAACGAGAAAAAGTTGCTGATAAGGACCACCCTAGTAAAGAGCACCCTACGTTATTTTGAGAAATGCTCTGCTGGGTTACGACCTTGTTACTAATGAAATCATTGATGATCAAAGTATTGTGTCACCGATATCTAACGAGAAAACACCGATAATTTTCAATTGGTTTACGGATTTTTTGCTAGATTGTGCAGTTACTGAATATTTTATTAGTTGAGTCATGCTAATGCATATATTTTCACTATCGGGTACTTGATAAATCAAGAACACTTCACCAAAGCCAACAACTTCTTTTGAGAGGCTAGCTGTGATTTTCGATTTTTGAATGAATTTTTTCCTCTTTGATAAGTGAATCCAAATGAGAAGGTGGCCAGCATCATCGACTCATACGTACATAGATTAATACTTTTCGACGGGTCATTCAAGTTAGCCCGGCAGGTTGAAAATTTTGATTTTTTTTTTTCACCAATCGATTGTAAAAGCTTGCGAGAAACTTGCGAGCAAGATTTCCGAGCTTGCGAGGTTGCCTAATCTGAGTTATGGCAATTCCTCAAGTTGGCCCGGAGTGACCCGATTTTAATTTTTTTTTTACGAATCGATAGTAAAAGCTTGCGAGACCTTGCGATCCCAATTTGAGACCTTGCGCATTAGCCAAAGCTGAGTTATGGCAGCTTTTAGTTTTGGAACGTAAGATGCTTTCCCTCTTGTTTTTTTTTTTTTTTTTTTTTTTTTTTTATTCTTTCATTGTAGCATTAGGCTACCTATCATCTTTTTATTGCAATCAATTGTTAAAGTGATTTTTATTTATAAGTACCGAAAAAAAAATTTACGAAATAAGCTTATATTGAGTATTTTTTAAATTTTCGGATAAGCGAATTCGCGTTTGCTTTCTCTATGACGATGGTCTGATTTTTGTTTTATTTTTTTTATCTCCGAAAAAAATCATAAGAAAATCGAATGATAACGGCAAATGATTATTTAAATCAGAAATAGTTTTTCTTCTAATGTAAGATTCAAGGCTCCGTTTGGGTGGGAAAGACAACCGAGCAGACAGCGAGTTTTTACATAATTTTTTTTTTTCTTTTTCCGTTGAGAAAAATTATTAATAGTGGTTGTTTAATGAATTTAAACAACATAAAAATCCATCAATCGCAGACGAATATTGAAACATGAGTCGATAACAATGGTGGTCATTTTTATTCCAGCAAAAGTTTCCATTTTCTCCGCTAGAGCGCTCTGGCTAAGTCGGTAAAGCATACAACTTTTTTATTGTATATTTTTTTAAAGAAAAAAAAAGGTGGTTTAAATTTTATTTGAAAAATGCTTTCAGTCTTGCAGTGGAATAATAAATATATATAAATATTTTTCGAAGGAAAAAACTAGGTATTTCCTTACAAGGAAAAAATTTTACACGTTAAATTTACCAAAGAAACCACTGCTTTGTATAGCATTTACTTGAAGAATTTACTGTAGTAGAAAGAAGAAGAAAAAACTTTTCTCTTATCATACCGCATTTTTAAAATAAAATTTAAACCAGCTTTTTTTTCTTTAAAAAAATATACAATAAAAAAGTTGTATGCTTTACCGACTTAGCCAGAGCGCTCTAGCGGAGAAAATGGAAACTTTTACTGGAATAAAAATGACCGCCATTGTTATCGACTCATGTTTCAATATTCGTCTGCGATTGATGGATTTTTATGTTGTTTAAATTCATTAAACAACCACTATTAATAATTTTTCTCAACGGAAAAAGAAAAAAAAAAATTATGTAAAAACTCGCTGTCTGCTCGGTTGTCTTTCCCACCCAAACGGAGCCTTGAATCTTACATTAGAAGAAAAACTATTTCTGATTTAAATAATCATTTGCCGTTATCATTCGATTTTCTTATGATTTTTTTCGGAGATAAAAAAAATAAAACAAAAATCAGACCATCGTCATAGAGAAAGCAAACGCGAATTCGCTTATCCGAAAATTTAAAAAATACTCAATATAAGCTTATTTCGTAAATTTTTTTTTCGGTACTTATAAATAAAAATCACTTTAACAATTGATTGCAATAAAAAGATGATAGGTAGCCTAATGCTACAATGAAAGAATAAAAAAAAAAAAAAAAAAAAAAAACAAGAGGGGTAAGACTCGATCTTGGGTGGTCTGGGGGGAAAGCATCTTACGTTCCAAAACTAAAAGCTGCCATAACTCAGCTTAGGCTAATGCGCAAGGTCTCAAAATGGGATCGCAAGGTCTCGCAAGCTTTTACTATCGATTCGTAAAAAAAAAATTAAAATCGGGTCACTCCGGGCCAACTTGAGGAATTGCCATAACTCAGATTAGGCAACCTCGCAAGCTCGGAAATCTTGCTCGCAAGTTTCTCGCAAGCTTTTACAATCGATTGGTGAAAAAAAAAATCAAAATTTTCAACCTGCCGGGCTAACTTGAATGACCCCTTTTGGGTCATTATGCTTCGTGTATATGAGACTTTTTTTTTAAATTTAGTATTTCTGGAAATAGTTTTAAGATTATTCATTGAACATTGGCCTAGTAAGGGGATCCCCAGCGAAAAATGTTACTTACTTTGAACGTCATGAAGACGTCATCAGGCATTGGTCACATTTTGGGACAAATTTACGAGATTTTTGCACGTCAAAATAATGGTCTTAACAATGACCGAAACACAATTTGTCAGTCTATGGCGTCCAACGTCAAAAAGACGTCTTATTGACGTCTGAAAGAGATGACAGGAGCTTTCGAGGTGACATCATTTGGATGTCAAAATCTCGTAACAAAAAATTCCCGGAAAATAATTATGTCTGATGACCAAAATGTAACTCGTCACCGTGACGCCGCCTTTTTTTCTGGGAAAAAACGCTCATATAATTATTTGATTCATCTTAATTCCTAATTTTAATTAAAAATAAGTAAATCTATTTGGATAAGTTTTATTTCGGAAAGAAGACTCATTCCTGACGGAAATGCGTCAAGAAGTTCACCAAAAACGAGCAGACCCAGACAACACAAGTTGGTTGAATAACGGTTGTTTGCGACGTCGCACTGCAACGTTAGTTGACCGTCGGAAATATACGTTGTAAACACGTTGAATATGTCCGCCGTAGTTGACGGTCCTGGCGACGGTTGAAAAGACGTCATATGCAACCGTTAAATTAACGTCTTTTCCACCAGGGAATAGGTCTCTCTGTAACCGTTAAACCCACGTATTTTCACCCGAGTAAAAAATTCCCATAGAAATTCGCGATAACTTATCATGAATTCGAGCCTTGCAATATATTCAAAAATGCCCCTGTTAATAATAACAATGATGATAAAAATTAAAAAAAAAAAAAAAAATTCGGGATGTATTTTTTATTATTTTGAAGCTCTTCATTTTTGTCATGTCCATCTTGAATGAGACATGTTCTTGAAAAAATCCCTACACCTTGAAAAAATCTTTACACCTAGAAAAAATCTTAACACCTAGCCAGATACGAACCTAAGACCTCTCACACCTAAACCCATCAACCCTGCGATGCTACCAACTAAACCACACAAGACATGACAAATCGAGTAGAAACTAACCAATATTAAGTGCCATTGTATTAAAACCATTACTACCTGCTGCAAGATATTGGTGGCTACTCTTTGTTATAATACAATGACCTGGGTTATTAGCCCTGGGGTCAACGCCATAAGAGCCCATGTTAAAAAACTTTTTTTTTTTTTTTTTGACGGTCCTGGCGACGGTTGAAAAGACGTCATATGCAACCGTTAAGTTAACGTCTTTTCCACAGGAAATAGGCGTCTCTGTAACCGTTAAACCCATATGTTTTCACCCGAGTAAAAAATTCCCATAGAAATTCGCGATAACTCATTAGAAAAACGGCTAAGACAAACTGAACAAAATTTTAAATCTTCCCCACCGTCAAGCCTATCTAAATTAACCTCTCATTAGTATTATACTTTTTTTCTTTTTTTTAAATTTAAAATTTTTGTAGTAACTATAAGTTTTTGTAACAAGGGAAAGTAGTAAGCTTAACTAAAGTTTTTGTAATTAGAGGAAAAAAAGGAACAGTAATAATAATAATAAATAAAGTAAAATAAACGTTATTGCAACCAACGAGGCGGTTTTAGGTCGTTCACTAACGTTGTTTTTCAATATTATTCAACTAGTGGAAAAGACGTGGCTGGCGCAAACTAGTTGGGTTTTGGTTGGTGACGTCGGTCGTCACCAAATGACGTCGCCACAACCGTTATTCAACCAACTTGTGTTGTCTGGGGAGTATATTATATGACGTTTAAGAGGGTTGAAGGGAGTGGGTAACAAAATGAGGGAGCTCAATTTTGAAAAATAGGGCTTTTATGACCTAATTAACCTTGAGCATGAGCAAAAGAATTATAAATAAGTACATTCGTAGCTACGTTGCATAAATAGGGATCTCTGATAGAAAATTATTCCTCCAGGGGCATTGCATGTCCTTAGCAATAACGAATAAAAATTCAAATCCCCAGTGGTTATCTTGAGCTCCCTTGGATTTTCGATTGATAAATTAATACCTTTTTACTAACTTTTAAGTTTGTTTATTAAAATTGAGAGAGTGGCATTCAGTGACGATCGATTATTCAACTATTATTGTTTATTGTATGGAAAAAAAAATCTTAATTAAAGCGATTCTATCAGGAAAAGTCGAGATTACGAGGTTGCTGATCGCCTTATCTTTCAATTAAAAAAGTCTTAACTGATTTAAAAAGATTTGAAAAAAAAAAGAAAAAAGAAAAAAGAAAATTACCTGGCTACTCCTGCAAATCTTTTTACTTGAGGGGGTCCACTCGAAAAAGCGTATTCAGCCGTTTCAGCAAAGCTCATTGAGGGTATCCTTAGTCTCCGGCACAATATGTGTGAACATTCTACCTAATATGAAATAAATTTTAAAAAAAGAAAAAGAAAAAGAAAAAAGAAAACATCTGAATTTTAAATTGCTATTAATTTTTTTAAGGAACGGGGATCGGTTCTTTGTATGAAAAATCGACGAGATGACAATGATCGTGACATTTGAAAAAATTTATTCGAGTCCGGATGCGACTTTGCGCCAAATTACGGCCTTGCTCTTGACTAAATTAGTATACTTATATCGATTATGTTAAATGTGGCATCACGTGGGCTTTTTTTTTTTAAGAAACAAAGAAAATTGGTACTCACCAACATTGTAACGCAATGCGTGCATATAAATCCTACGATTAAAGTTCCTGCCATACCAAACGCTAAACCTCCATGCTTAAAAGCTAAGGGCATTGCTAAAATTCCAGATCCTAAGCTGCTTTTTAGTAAATGAGCCAAAGCTCCTAAATCTCTGCAAAAAATAAAAAATTGCGTGAATTATCCAAAAAAATATATTTTTTTTTTTTTTTTTTTTTAAACTTACGAATTTGGATGTTCTACATTTCTATGTTCGAATGGATTATAAGGGCCTAAAGCTTCTTCGCTTTTTCTAAGTGAAGGTTCATCTGCCAGTCTCGCCCTTTAAAAAATAAGGCATAATTAATTTTTTTTTTGAAAAATTTCCTTTTGGCTTAGACTTACGTAGAAGAAAAATTCTCCATTGGCACCGACGGTGCATATTTATCATTGTGCTTTTGCAGCTCCATTTCTAAAAATAAAAATGAAATTTAAAAAATTAAAATTTTCACTTGTTTTTCACTAAAAAACGATTAAGTCACTACCTAAAAGATTTTGCTATGACATTCGACTTTTTATGGAGCTATCGAAACAATAGAATAAAAAGGAGGGCATTCGGATATCTCGCTTTTAAAGTTTCCTATTATCTGAATAATTAAAGGCCTAGATCTTTAAACGAAGTTAGGGCTACCGCAATCGTAAAAGAAAAATTTTTTTTTTTTTTGCTTTTTAAGATTTTAATCTCTTAGGAGGAATCTGTGAATGCGATTGTGATGAAATTAGAACAATGCCTCTTGATATCGTACGTCGGTTTTTTTTTTCAGTTGATTTCTGGAAAATAAGATCGTTTTGCGGAATCGTGGGGAGTGAGACTTTAGCCTTTTAGCAATTTTGCGTCTAAGTTACATCATTCTAAAGTTGTAAGGCAGTAAAACATGATTATTTTAAACAATAATTCACCTTTTTTACATTTTTTAAAGTTTTATATTATTTGAGCTTTTAAAAAAAATCAATTGGGTGATTTTCATTTGTTTTCTTATAAGAAGGAAAGTCAACTGTTTAACAGCTCCAATCCATTGGCGTTATCATGATTTGCTGTGTTTTATAGGTAAGACCTGATCAAATAAAAATCCCGTAAAAACTTCACGTTTTGAAAATAAAATTTTACGGAAAAAAACAATTTTTGATTTAAAGCAGGGCTTTCGAGTATATATATTTTTTTAAAAACTCAAATCAACATTGAAGTATTGGAGCAAGTTTGGAATTGCACGGAATTGCATCGGAACTGCACCTTTCAGTGCTCTGTGAAGCTATATTGTGTTTATTTTTTTAGTTCTCAGTGCTAATATAAATGGGGTGGAGCAAATTAAATATTTTCGGTCACCGAAAGATCCTTCTTGGATTGGAAACAGTGTCAAAATCGGTCTTGACCGTTCTTAATTTGAAATTAAAGCAAAAAAAAATCGGTATCAATATAAAGAATCATCGATTCAGTTATGTAAAAATAATGATACCAAATTATGTTCTTTTGATGATACAGATCAGATCTGAAAAATTCCGATTCTCTTGATGATATACCATTTTAAAATCATCTTCGTGCGGCATAGACTCCGCGACGCCGTCGTCGCCATATTTTACATGATTTTACTTTTAAAGACTTTTTCGCACCAAATTCACTTTCATCATTTTTCTTAAAATATTAAACGAGCAAATGGTTATCCGGAATGTGGGATGGCCGTATGGTCAGAGGTGAAAACGCCTTGGCACCACGTTTTGAACTATGATCCTCTGGGGTGCCAGGCTACCGGAGTTCATACAATTCAGTCATTTGCTCATTAGCCACGTTTTGGGTAATATTCCGCCCTGGGTCGAATCGAAATCCTCCGAAAATTCGATGAAAAAAGCTCTGGCACTTCTTTTTTATAGGTCGAGAAAGTTGATAATAATAATAAAAAAGATTCATCGTGAAAGACCTTGTTTACTTTTTATCGAAAAAAAAGCAGTGAAATCTCTGTTACATCATAAGTGTCGAAAATGTGTATCTAGTTCATTACAAGAGTATTCATCAATTTAATAAAATATTCGTTCTCGCTTTTATTTAAACATTGACCAAATAATTCACTTTTTATTTTCTTGGATATCCTAATTAGGAACAAAATAGGACGAAAAAGCACGTGGTTAATGATCTTCCTTACTTGAAAATATTTTGTAAAAAATTATCGAACCGATAAAAAATTAACAATAAAACAATAAAGCCTAGACGAATTCACCTCTGTTATCGCATATGCGAGATAATTAATATTAATTTTGAGTATGTGGTAGCCAAGAAAAAAGAAACGATTGAGAATTTTTTTTATTTTTTTTCCCGGATTCGAGTTTTTAAATTATCATTATTATTCCTAGTAAAAAAAAATTATTGTAATTATTCGTGTTAAAAGCAGGTGTTGGTTGAACTGATACACATAAAAATAATGATTAACTCTTCATAACGATCCCAAGGTTAGAGATTGGAACGTGAAACAGGTCTCCAATTTTTTTTCTCTCTTTTTTTCCCTATTAGAAAATAAGGAACTCATAAGAATGACAATACAAGTGTTAATTAATACTTTGACAGCAAGGCTATATGCAAAACCACCGCGTGGTTACGATTTTTTTAAATTCATAATTGGATCCAAGACGGATCGTCTCTTACGGGCTTTCCAGCAATAAATTCATTCGATTCGGCCAAAAAATGTTTTAGTTGTTTGTTAACGTTTCCTCATTGTCGCAGGCCCTTTGCTTTGATGGTCATTTAGCAAAATGGCTTTTGCCACTAGGGACAAAAGTCCTGATAATCATCTTTCTCGGCTCTTTCGATCGGGATTCGAATGCTTTTGATTTAGAAATTTTTAGACTCGGATCTCAATTTTTAATTTTCTTCCTGTTTTATCTATTTTAGAGCTGGGGGAAGGAGGGGGGGATCAGATACAAAAATGAGAAAAAGTCTATTACAAATTCATCGTAGAAGAATGATTTTTCCCACGCATTTGCATTTACCCCCCCCCCCCCCCAGCCATGTTCCTTTCCCGATTTTCAAATTTTGTTATGATAGCCCCCCACCTCTTGTAATAATTAAACAGATTCGCTTATGTATGCTACTTAATTTTCTAAAGTGGAGCCTGCTTTTTTTTTTTTAAGTTTTTACTGAGCACATCCCAAATTTTTCAAGTAAAGTTTCTGGATATTATTTTATTTTAACTTTTTTATGTTCGTTTGAGAATTTTTTTTCCCTCGTGGATAATGATAAATTGCCTGTCATAATTGTTCTAGTATCTGAAAAAGTCTCAATTACGGAAGTGTTGGAAAAATAAAAGTAATGATATTTTTTCATTTGCGTAATACTTACGCGTAAAACGTGAAAGAATGCATGATAGGGTAAAATTGAGTCGTACAATTGAGTTAGAAAATATTCTTGTTGATTGTTTCAATGGTTTTCTAGCTCTTCGTCTACCGTATTTTTTTAAAAAAATAAAATCGAGTTATTGAAAGCGATATTGAAGCCTCCAAGAAGACGTTTCATGTTTTTTCAGGATATTTTTGGATTTATTCAAATTTCAAATGGGCAAAATTATTAAAAGATTGGGGAAAAATTCTTTTTACGTCTTAATTGTGGTATTAGAACAGGGGAGAGAAGAGGTCCTTCTTAAAAATTTTTTATTGGTCAGTATCCCAGGTTTTTTATGCTCTTGCACCTCAAACATCCCTTTAAAATTGGAACTGGTTGGTGATTTATTTCTAAAGTTTATTTGGGAGAAATTATGGGATTTTTAAAAACTCGAAAGATGGCCCCCACCTTGGCGAAACATAAATCTTTAATTTATAAATTGAACTTCATGACGCTATGCTTCCTAATCCTCAATGAAGAGAAAAATAGTGTCTGCAGTTTAATAAATTTCCTACAGAGATGTGCCACTATATGAAACTTTTTCAAAATGGAAAATTTTCAGAACTAAACTTTCGACGTTTTTGGGAGCCGATATTTATAAATCTGGTGTTCGGCTTTTTTTTTTTTTTTTAGAGAAAAATATTTCTTTGTAACATTAAGTTTCTTAATTTTTTACCGAAATAAAAGTTAAAGCCCTGCTAGGTTCACTAGGTCTCCTATTGACCCGAACGAGAATTTAGGTCTCGTGAGATAGGAGTCTTAAGCGAGAAAAAAGGGCTTATCCAGCCATATTAACGCCACAAGAAGCCTGTCAACTTGTTTTTCCTCCAGAAACTAGTTTTAAGTTTAAGTTTTTTTATTTTAACGTCCAAAAAAAAAAAAAAAAAAAAAACATTTCTCCCGGGAAAATATAGTTTGAGTTCCTTTTTTCTAATTTTCGTGCCCCCTAAACCTATTTTTTCTACAAGTTGAAACAGGGAATTGTTTATCGTTGAAAATAAGATATCGATCTTTCAAGGTCTTTCATATTAATAAACAAGCGCGAGAATTTTTTTTTGTCCAATTTTTAACAAAACATACTCATGTCAAACAATATTGACATTTCGTGTAACGGAAAAATACGTATCCTTTTCTTATTTATTTTATATTTAAAAAATATTCCGCATGAAAATCCCGAGGAAAACCGTTGAGGAATTTGCGACATTTACATAATATTTAATAAAAGTCCCCGAGGCTGCGTGTCAGTGATCTCACTTTGCCTTTTTTCCTAACATTTTGAAATGCGTCACTAGGCTAAACAACGGCCGGTTCAAAACCGAAACAAACATTTTTCCCTACAAAAATTTCATCGTTTTCCTTGAGTTTTTCTCATAAAAAAATTAACCAAGGTACTTACTTTTTTATTTTTTAGACCTTGATGATTTTTGAAGTAATCCTCCGGGTGAAGAAAAAAATTAAATAAATAGAAACTTTATAAAAAAAATAAATAAATAAAAAATTTGATTAAAAAAATAACTAAAACACTTTAACAAGTTCTTTTTTATATTTTCTGCTTTGCACTTTCATTTGTCCTTTTTTTTTTCGTCTTCTACCACTTCATTTTTGCGAGTTCACCTGTAAATAAACATAATAATTTTTTTAAAGGAAAAAAACCTTTCAGATTTTTTAAATCCCGAAAAAGCTTTCGCGACCTTGTGCAGTTCAGCCGTGAGTAAATTTATTTTATCAGGGGTGTGTGCGTTGCTTTTGAAGGAAGAAAAAAATTTGAGAAAAAAAAATTCACTCATGTCAACGAGGTTTTATCGATGATAAATCTGACCTTCCGATAAAAAAAAATTATTAGTTATGGACAAAATTGCTCCTTATTACAGGCGTTTTAATCTTTTTTTATTAGCTAATATTACGTTTCTGTTTATTAACTTGATTTAATTGTTTGCATTTAAATTAGTGATGCAATTAGCAAGAGATTGATCTTTTTTTCTGATTAAAAAAAAGTTTTTTTCGGTAAAATGTTATTGGCGTTTTGATTCCCGGTTTTTCCTGAAAAATTTTCTAGTTCCAGCCAATATTTTTTATGATAGCTTCAAGTTGGAAGGGGCCCAGGGATTTACAAGGTTTAATCGGTTGCCTATGTTTAGCTTACGGTCAATACTTTAAAACAAGCTTCATTTAAAAAAAAAAATTTGTTTTTATTACATGTAACATGTAACATGTACATGTAACATATTGAAATTTTTTGATTTTTTGACTTAAAAAAAGGAAAGGCCAACTACCAAATACACTCGTTAATAAAATAGAGAGAAAACAAAATGCAACTTCACTTGCCCAAGATAATAGATTCGAATTCTGAAAAACGATTTAAAAACTTCAAAATTACCAAATAAATTTGATCCCACGAAAAAAAGTTTTTTGCTCAGATTCGGTCCTCAAAGGACCAAAAATTAAAAAAATTATTAATAAAAATAATAAACGAACAATAATTTGACTAAAAAAAAAAAAAAAATCACAATTTGAGGTTTTTTGCGAAACGGGATTTCCATACCTGACGAAATACTCCTCTTAAAATCCTAAATGACTTAAATTACCACATTGTTTAAAAGATTTATGTCTGAGACCTCGCTTATGAAACTTAACCAAATATGAGAATATGAAAAGGTTAACTATAAATGATGGCAGTGATACACAATTAAGATAGAGGATCCACTCTAACGCTTCGACTGTATTAAACTATTAATCAGGGTGTTAATCAATTATTACTTTTTTTTTTTTTGTTTTTGCAAGAGCAACATTTTTCCATTAACAGCAAATATTTAGATTAGATCTTTCTTTTTTTGGGAAAATTAGTGCTCATGATCCAAGCGTTCGGCTTTGTCTACCCGAAAAAACTACAATATTGCACAAAGTGAATAATTTTTTAAAATTCTGATGCGGGAAAAAAAAACAATCAAATGAGGTTTATTTTGCTTAAAAAACTTTGTGAGCTGAACTTAATGTACATTTGGAGTATTTTAAATATTCACTTGCGCTTGCCCAACTTTTTTGTTTTTTTTTTCTCCTCGTTTTAAAAATTGGCTTTATTTTTATCTAATTGAAACAATTACACAGGCCAATACTAGCGCTCATGTCGAAATTTGCTGCAGATACTTATCCTAATTATGAGTGATAACAAGTTAGTATTATTTTTATCAAACTCAATTTATGCCGTTAATTTTTTAATTTTTATTTTTTTTATTTTGGATTTCCGAAAAACACGTTATTTTTCACAAAGTTTTAATTTACATGCAATTAAATGGACACACACCGTAAACGGGATTCACCCCACCGGGCGATAATCGCACATTAATTTTAAAACGTGACCAACTATTAAAAATTATTGTAAACAAATAAACATGTAAATTGGTCCGGAAACCAACTGACAATAAATTAGAAAGTGAAGACTTTATCAGTCTTGGTTAGTTTTTTTTTTTTTCTTTTTTTTTAACATTGGCAAATTTATACCTGGCTTAAATCCAAAACCTAACAAGTGAAATGTCTATACCTGTTTACTAACCGTAACAAGCATAAAGCGGTAGTAAAATAATGTGTCAGAGAATAAGGGGTTTTCACTTTAATTTTACTTATGATTATAAACTCATTACTGGTTATGACGGCTCTGTGTGATTGAATGCTATTACTATAATTAATAACTTGATGACTATGATCTGTCTTTATAAAAGGGAGTCATAGTTAAAATCATAATCAAGCTCGTGTTCAGCAACTGGAGAGTCATGGTTACACTGGATTATGACTATGTCGCTGACTTTACTATTTTTATGTCAACGATTATGAAAAGTTGAAGTCGACTATGACTATTGTTGACAATTTATTAATTAACTGCTGATTATTTTGATGACTGGCTAATGACTAATTAATCGGATTTATTAAAAGTTTTAACTAATTAATATTATTATTAACCTGAAATTTTTTTTCTCGTATTTTCAGATCGATCGGCTAATGGGAGATGATGGATTTCGATTCTAGACTCGCATTCAACTGTGAGTCGTAACACCTATGTTTATCAAATATATAGTGCGAAGACCTGAGCCCATGGATTAAACAAGGTACGTCAGGTTCTGTCTTTAAATCCGTTTTAATGATAAATTCCGTATATGAAAGAGCGCAATAACGAACCTGCTTTGTTATGTTACAAGCCCATGGATTAAGAGTTATGCAATCATTTTTTATGTTTTGATACGGTATTTTTACTATTTATTTTATTTAATTTTTTTTTAAATACGACGTTAAATAACTGACTGATTTAAGAAATTATTTTGACGGGTGAAAATATTTGGTTTTTTTTTTTTTTTTTGAATTCCCGCGTGTTTAAAACGGAAGTAAGGTAACAATAACAATAACAATAACGAAACAGAAGGAATGTCAAATATTATGAACCGCGAGGACGAACGGACAATATGGAATTCGTTCCGTCATTAATAAATAATCATAAAAAAAAAAAAAAAAAAAAACTGCAGGAAATGTCTTGAGGTTTTATGTGTGTGTACGTTTAAGCGGAACGGTTTTCGGTTTCCGCCGACTCGGTATTTTCCAGATAAGGTGATATTATTGCGATAATTGTTTTTTTTTTTTTTTTCTTTTTTATAATGTTTGCATTGGAAAGTGAAGCACTCATCATCATCAATCGATTAGATTATTTTTTCTGATTCAAAAAACGTTCTAAGTGAATTTAAAGGACTCTTGTTCGAATTGTGTCAATTATCGTTGTTCGTTTAAGAAATATTCGATAATTGTTATTATTCGGATTGGCTAAATACGAGACAATGTCAAAGGCGTCGCAGGTTTTCCAGGAGGCTTGGCTTTTAACTTATAAATAGATCAGTAGGTTGAGTGAGCCAGGAACGGATTCAGCATTTCTTTAGCGTTTAAGAGGAGGCTTCACGGAATTCGAGAAGGAACGGCTGTTTTGTTTCACACTCTATTTACGGGGGAAAAAATCGAATTTCAGGTATCTAACGAACTCCTTTGACTTCTTCTTGTATTTTTGGTACAAATTTCAACTTGTTCCAAGCAAACAAAAACCCGGAAAACAAAATCAAAGATTTTTGACCGCAATTTTTTTTGAAATTATTTTCCCGCCGTCCATACATTTTAGACAAGTTGAAACTTGCACTAAAATTTCCGGGATATATCAGAGGAGTTCGTTAGATACCTAAAATTTGGATTTTTTCATCGTAAATCGAGTATTCGACAAAACAGCCATTCCTTCTTGTATTCCGTGAAGCCTCCTCTTAAATTTAATGAGATTTATATCAGCCTAAAGCTTGGGAGGAAGGAGCCTCCATGGCCAAATGACTGTATTTGCCCCCGTGCAGCAAATCAGATTTGAAAATTATTTTACCCTGACCCCTAATTAAAAAAAAAAACCGTTAGCAGTGTCTTTTCAGAGTGAGATGACAGTCTTAAAAAAAATAAATTTAAATAGGGAAATCCGACTGTCTTACTGTTCTTCTTTTAAGGAGGGGGGGGGGGGGTGCGGTGGGGGCTGCTCAGAAGACTGTAAGCACCCTTCGCGGGGTGACATAAATCCGAATAGCCTTTTAATTTTAATTTAAATTAAGGAAATTAAAAAATTTTTTGAGAATTGGATTCCGGGTTCAGTCATCCGAGGAAATTTTTTTTAAAAAATAATTTCGCTCAATCCAGACTGAAAAAGTGATTCAACTCACTTGGATGGATTCAGGATCTCACTTGGTAGGATCGAAGATTACTACTATTATCATATCCAGAGCTTTCTTCTGCTTTATTCTATTTTTTAAGAAGTAAAATTAAATGAAATTAATTATATTAAAAGAAGAAATAAAGCAACAAAAAAAGTAACTAATCGAAATTTTTAAATACTGAATTTATTTTAAATAATAAGATGCAAAAAGGAGGCAACCCAAAACGATGTTGAAGTTTTTATTAAAAAAATGTTTGGTTGTCTAGTATCTTCTGCCCTTATGAAACGATTTTCTAAATGGACAATGTTACATGCGATACACTGATATAGTTTTAAGCATTTAATTAAAGTTACTACAAATAATTTCCTAAAATATTAATGAGGTCAAGTGGAATTCCTATCGGTAAGTTTTAGTTTTACTCCATTTTTAGGAAGTAAAACTGTAACTGGAATCAACTTCATTTCTTCTCTTGGATTCTTCGACGTGATTTTATACTTTCGAATTATCGATGAAATAACTGTCTTTTCGGCTAAAATAGCGAATTTTTGACCTGGAAAAAAACCCATAAAATATTTATTTATATTTATTTATGTTGGAAATACCCTAAAGAATACTTAATGAATTTGATTGCTCTGCTTAAATTTTTTAATTTTTATAACGCAACCTCCCAAACTCTTTTTCAAATGTATTCTTTAAAAAGAAAAAAAAATCGTATTTTTTAGAAATCATTTCCCTGGTACGAACCTATGCAATTTCTTGGTCCTGCACTAAAAGGTATGTAAGAGTATGGATGCCTTGCTTTAACTCTTTCAGGCAAAAAGTTGTCCGGATTGAATTCTTCCGGATTTGGGAATTGTTGCGGGTTTCGATGAAGCACGTAGGGCATTATCAGAATATCCACATTCTTAGGCAGCAAATATTTTCCTAAAAGCAAAAAAAAAAAAAAAAAAATTATGTTACTGAAGATTCTCAAAGTCTTTTCAGAAGCGTAAGTTGACCCATTTTACTGACTGATAGGCTGCATTTTTAGGGAATAAAATCGGGATAACAGTCCTAAGATCGCTCGAACGTTTTTTTTAAAAACGTAATTAAGCCCAACAGCCGTCATTTTCGTTATTCAATTTTATAAATTAAAGTCCGTTTGATCGTCACTAAAAGGCTGCGAAATGGAATCTGAGTTTAAAATTGAGGGAAAAACATTTTATTCGCCAATGAATCAAGCTTGATTTTTTAATAGCGTTTGTAGAAAATAAGCTCAGCTTTGAAAAAATCGTCACCTCTTTTAATAGTTAAAAGAATACCAGAAGAGAATGCTTTAGTTGACTTATTCTTAAGGTATAAAAATAGGATGCAAACTGATTTACTGCCCGTATTTTAGGATTTAAAAATATAAACCAATAACATGATGATCAAACGGCAATATTTTTAGCAATAAGAATGACGTAATTGTACAGAATCAGATTTTCAACGTCAAAAGACTACGACCGATAATAATTATCACTGTTTTGCATCATGTTGACGTCATTTTGATTTCGAAAGACAAACGTTATGACGTCATTCTAACACTCTAGGTATTTGGCGTGAGAAAAAATGTCCCGAGCTTAGTAAACCAAGAATGTCTAAATGCTGTTTCCAGATTTCGTATATTTAGCTTATGAATTAGTTTCTTTTCTCTACTGAATAATTGGCTGGTTGACAAGCTTAGTATAGAGGAGGAGCGAAGTCCTCAGCTTAAATTTTTTTTCATACTCTCAATTTCCAAATAGGTGAAAATTTAACCTTTTAAGGACGAATCTATCAAATATGTTTCTGTCTGTTATTATTGTCTCAGATTGGATTGTATGTGTTAGAAAATGTTCGCCATTGAATTTTTGTCAAAAAAATGATTCGAAAGTTTAGCTTATAGAGCAGTTTTTTAAAATGTCTTACTAATTAATGGGATTAAAATTTTATTCCAATATGAATTGTAAATAATTATTTAAAGTATTTATATAACATGGTTTAAATTAAAGTAACTGAAGTACTTTAAATTAAGTAGCTCATGGGGATATGATAAATCCCATTATTAAGACTTTTTATAATCTAAACTTTACTAAAATAGCCTGTAAGCTAAGCAAGGAAGTCATTTAATGGTTATGCCAGTTGTGAACTTTACTTTTGCCCATTTTGTTCTTTTTCAAGGATATTTATTATAATTTTACAAAAAAAAAAAAAAACTTTTTCCCATAAGCTAAATATAGATCACCAAAAACGTTTCTGATAATGCCAATGACCTCTGCGGACGTTGGTGTATCAAAATATTATCAAAAACAATTAAACATTATTGGCGCCTTTGTGACGTCATAAGAGAAACAGGCTTCCGACTGCAATGGGTTAATATAGTTGCTTTTGTAAAAAGAGTGTCAAAAGATGAAAATGTTGTCATTAAAATTAAGATCCCCGGTAGAAAATAAGGTGTAACGAATTCTTTTAATCAGTTTTTAAACCCTTTCCAGACCGATGACGAGTCGTTGGGTATTTTTCGCCGGATGAAGTTCCTTTTCAGTAAAAAATTATGAAATACTCCCTCTGTCCGGAAATAATGTGTGTGTTTCTAACTTTTAATTCCCATTTCGTAGGCTTTTGATTTTTGACGGAAGTGATGGTACCACATAACTCACCCACCCGAACACTTTTTCACACCACCCCCCCATCCCCCCCCCGGGGTCCCCCCCTTAGAAAAAAAAATTCATGAAAAAATGAAAAAAATCGAAAATTTGAATTAATTTCGCCACGCTTCTGAAGCGAAGGCAAAAAATTTGAATGTGACCGGGAATGAGAGAGTACATGACCCTAAACAAGAATCCACCATGAAAAAATTTTTTGCATTACTCGAAACCCCCAAAAAAATTTTGGGGTCTCGACTACCCGGCCAAGGGGGGAAATTTTTTAAAACCTATTAAACGGCCACCAAAACTTGGTCACGGGGGTTTTCGGGGTCGCTAATTTCAAATCTGAGATCGGTTTTCAAAAATTCAAGATGGCGGATCCAATATGGCGGACTTATGTTAAAAACATTGACTTTTTGGCACGAAAATTCGTGTTCGGGGGTATATCAGGGTCGCTGATTTCAAATTTTAGGTTCAAATTAACTGCTTTCTTTACAAAATGTTCTTAAAAAATTTTGGTTCAGCGGCATAACGCGAAACCTCATTGTTTCGTAGAAGATTCGGTTTTTGATGACGGAAAGAAAAAGAATGGTTGGAACTGGAAGAAAACAGTTAATTTGAACCTAAAATTTGAAATCAGCGACCCTGATATACCCCCGAACACGAATTTTCGTGCCAAAAAGTCAATGTTTTTAACATAAGTCCGCCATATTGGATCCGCCATCTTGAATTTTTGAAAATTGACCCCAGATTTGAAATCAGCGACCACCATATACCCCCGAACAGGAACTTTCCTGGGAAAAAGTCAATTTTTTTAACATAAGTCCGCCATATTGGATCCGCCATCTTGAATTTGTGAAAACCGATCCCAGATTTGAAATCAGCGACCCCGATATCCCCCCGAACACGAATTTTCGTGGGAAAAGGTCAAGGTTTCTAACATAAGTCCGCCATATTGGATCCGCCATCTTGAATTTTTGAAAACCGATCTCAGATTTGAAATTAGCGACCCCGAAAACCCCCGTGACCAAGTTTTGGTGGCCGTTTAATAGGTTTTAAAAAATTTCCCCCCTTGGCCGGGTAGTCGAGACCCCAAAATTTTTTTGGGGGTTTCGAGTAATGCAAAAAATTTTTTCATGGTGGATTCTTGTTTAGGGTCATGTACTCTCTCATTCCCGGTCACATTCAAATTTTTTGCCTTCGCTTCAGAAGCGTGGCGAAATTAATTCAAATTTTCGATTTTTTTCATTTTTTCATGAATTTTTTTTTCTAAGGGGGGGACCCCGGGGGGGGGGGGGATGGGGGGGTGGTGTGAAAAAGTGTTCGGGTGGGTGAGTTATGTGGTACCATCACTTCCGTCAAAAATCAAAAGCCTACGAAATGGGAATTAAAAGTTAGAAACACACACATTATTTCCGGACAGAGGGAGTACATTTTTCTAGGGATAATTTGAACCCCCAGATCCCGAATCTGAAGTCAAAATTCCGAAAAAAAACTAAAACCCAATATGGTGTAGCCATTTTATTTTTAATATTTTTTTTTCTCGCCGTATCGGATTTTTTGAGTGAAATTAGATCATTCTGACGTCAGATTTGAAATCAGCGACGTCGAAAACATATAGAAAGTCGTTTTCCCGATCATTTTACGGAAGGAAACAAATTTTGTGCGACATTTTTTATTGCATTTGGTCGGCGTCTAACATGGGTTTTAATGCACATTGCGGGTCCCTAATGTGTTGTAGGTTCATTCCAGCGCGAAATCATGAAAAAAAAATAGGGAAGTTTTCTTTGATTTTCCGGGAGAATTTTCCAAGATTCGGCCGTTAAAGGGTTAAATTAAAAATTTAGTTTGACATTATCCCCCCCCCCCCCAAAAAAAAAAAAAAAAAAAAAAAAAAAAAAAAACATTTGATATTTCTCCTAGCAGAACGGATATTTTTTTTTATTTTATACGAGCGGCGATTTGATAATTTTTCTTTTAAATTGTCGGAAATTTTTCTAACAAAAGGGAAGGGAAGACTCTTTTAGATCCATGCACTATTTTAATTTAAAATTATCAAATCAGACATGTCTGAAATAGCTTAAAAAATATGAAATATGAAAAGACCCCGCGCAAAATTCGTATTATTTTGTAAAGGGTTAAAAAAAAAAAAAAAAAAAATACCAATCCTTTCGTCCTCCGAAAGCTTTCTGGCAATGACAGGAACACTCGGATACAGTCTCATGGCTTCTTTAATACACATATCCAGATATTTCATTTCCTTGAAATCGTAAATGGTCGGGGCTCTATCGGACGTCCCAAATATATCCATCATTTCTTGATGAACTTTTTCTTGCGCATCAGGATTGAGTCCTAATAAATAAAGGCAATAGGTGATGGCCAACTCCGTCGTGGCTTGTCCCTGAAGGAATACAAAAAGCCTCTTTGTTAATAGATAATGACCGGGCGATAAGTCATCAAAGTCATAATTACCGCAAATATGAATGCGTTAACCTCTTCTCTTATGTCTTGGTTTGTTAATTCTTCGTTTTTGCTGTTCTTTAATAAAAGATCAATGAATATCGCTTTTCTTTTTGACTTGGGGCAGTCCGACTCCTCGGGTTTTTGAGTTTTGACCGCTTTTCGTCTCTCTTCAATAATCTAAAAAATTTATAAAAAGAAAAATAAATTAAATGAAGTCATTGTTAGCAGTTGTTCGGTATATTTTTTTCCTACCTCATCTGTGAATTCGTGTACAATTTTTTTATACATTTCCTGTTGTCTCCCTACTTTGCTAAGTTTAAAAAGAGTATCCGATACCAAATGCCAAGGACGAATCATTCTGTATGCCCCGATATTTTCCAACCTTTTCAAAAAAATACATAAGTTAAAAATTACTCCTCGGATTATTTCCACTTTTTTTCCCGAAGAGTTCCCATCGACAAAATCTCAGATTTTGCCCACATATTGTTTTCGTGTGATGTTCGTCGTTTTATATAACCCTCTTCCCCGCGGGGGAAAAAAATTGTGCTAAAGTTTAGTACTTCTTTGTTATTTTGCATGGAGAAGCGTTTCTGTCCCATCCGATTCCGAACCTGATATATTTTTTAATGGTGACGAAATCTTTTTTTAAAAAAAAAGAAAACAGAAAAACAGATGATTTACGTTGATTAATATTCTGATTTTAAAAAAGTACCATACTTTTTGGACCTTGTTAGACACGTTTAATTTTAAAATCCGAGAGGAAAAAAACGTTGACTCAGTAAGCTAAACATGCCCTGTAATTTTTTGATTTTTCATGTTAGTCAGCTGTAATGAATAAGTCCTGTCAGAAATTTTTTTTAACGGTAGCTTATCCCTCATAAGCTAAGTATATATAAATATTCAAGATTTCTTTGCCAATAGTATAAAGTGTCATAGATTATCGTGTAATTCTAGGATTTCCCAAAAAGTAGGAATCAGCTCAGGGATTTTGTTTTGTTTGATTTTCCGGAAGACAAAGCTCTGAGTGTAGCAAAAAGTTTTAAATATGAAGGATAATTACTTATGCATTCCATGCAGTAGCTTCGATCGCTTCTCTTTTGAAACGCCAGAATCAACAGAAATCCCCATTGCGGTTTCTGAAAACAAAATTTGAGTTTTTGAGTTTTCGAATATCAAATAAATGGATTTATATCTCATCTTTTGATATTACTTGCAAGTGTTTTTCTTCTTTTAGAACTCATCTATTTACAATTGAACAATTTTGTTTGGGGTAGATAGAAAGCAAAAATGTGTAGAATTGCCGAGCGAGAACACAAAAATTAGGGGTTTCGGAAAGAATCAAAATTGACTTGGATCTTTGCTATTAATTTGACATGTTGGGAATGTTTTGCGTTTCAACTAGACCTACAAGGATGGATGTGATTTTAAGAGAAAAAGTGATTCAAGTAAAAATGTCGTGTCCAAAAAATACTTGCCGCAAATAAAATCAAGCGTCAGTGTCCGAACAAATTCACAGATATTTATGAAGTCGTCTTTATTGGTATTTTCAAGTCGATCCATAAAATCTTTGGTGCGTGATACGAAAACATCGACGAAGTTTTCAAGAATATTAAAATGAAAAGTAGGTGTTATAAGCTTTCTGCGACCATGCCATTTTTCCCCTTGAAAAAAAAGAAATATATATATATATATTATTTAAAAAAAGCTTAAAACATATCCAAAACATAATTTTTGTAACTTTAGCTGGGGCGGTTAATTTTTAATTCCCACCGCTTTGTTAATTTTTGCAAACCTGTGGTTACAGGAATTTCAAATTTTCTATTTGGCGAAATCGCAAAGTTTTTGGGCCATCTTTGGTAATTAGCTTCATTTATAAACTCACCTTTACTCATAATTAAACCATCTCCTAAAATCGGTTTTAAGCTCTTATAAATAAATCCTTTTTCAGCATGTTTGCTTCGTCCTAAAACAATTTGAACCGCTTCTGGACTTTGAATTAAAACAAACGGGTAAAATGATGCAAACGCCTTGTTGAAATTGGGGAATTTTTCACTCCATTTCAAAAGTTCCACCAATAATCCTTTAAAAAGAATTTTTGCATAAATGCTTCGATCATAAACGTTTTGGATCGCGGAAACTTACCATCTTTGGAGAAGAACTCGCGAAGGTTCCCGTAAATGAAATGACCCTTTGGCCCCGGTAATTTTCGAACTAATAAGTAAATTCTGATCCAGCTTAAAACTTTAGGGATTAAACTCGCTGCCAGGAGAAACACAAAAAGGCTCCATATCCCAGGAATATTTTCCGTGATTACCTAAAGAGAAATTTGAATTAATTGTAACCGGAAATGCAGTTGCAGTGAGCGGTGCACTTGCACTCTTCTTACCGAAAGGTACGGCATCCTAGAAATTCTGCCGCAGTGTCCGCACTCCAAGTTGACAATAAAATAATGTGGGGAACAAGAATTGCAACTAACCCGTTGAATTATCAAAGAATTGAGATATCAGTCAGTCAAGGTCGAGGAACTCGTTCGACGGGCTACATCATTTCCAATTTTTTTTCGTCAAAAGGAGGCGGGTGGTGGTTTAGAATGCATTTTTACTGCTTTCTTTTATTCTTCATTTTTTTTAATAGCGATTTCTACAAATTTCTTTGTGAAGTTGGCCCACAGTAAGACCGCTTTTACATATTATGTCACGTTTATTATCCTCGCATTCAAGGTTTGTAGAATAAAGGTTACGATTGCGATCCCTTCTGCATATGGAAAGTTTTTTCCAAGGAAGAAAAAAAATTGTTACATCATGTAAAGTAAAATTAGATAATCGTGGCAAGTAACAAGATACAATTTATGAATCGCAAAAGTGAAAAGAGCCTTGTTGCCTTAGTTTTTGAAAAGTTGATAAGCAACCTTAAAGGGTCACGCGCTTTCGGGTTTTTCTCGCTGTCAAAACTGGAGTTGCACTGCAGAAGCGCCGACAGTGAGAAAAATGAAAACAATAGGGTAAATTCTAGTAAAGGGTAGGAAGGTAAATAAATTCCGATTTGAGCATAGAATTCTTTATTTTTAAATAACTAGAAAAAAACAAACAAAAGAAAAAATTAAAATTTTCGTTTTTTTTTTTTTTTCATTTATTTTTTTCAAAATTTAATAATTATTAAATTATTTTTTTCTTTATTTTGTTGATCATCTTTTTTTTCATAGTCGCTGTACGAAGGAACTACAGTTTACTACTCGCAATATAAGTTAATTATTGGCGTTTACTATTATTTATAATATTTACAACATATTTATAACGCGTTCAATAAAAACTCTATAATTTTCAAAACGCTTTTGAAGACGTTTATTGAACCATTCAAAAAATAAAGAAAAGAAATTAAATATATATTTTTTTTAAAAATCGATTTATTACTATGATTTTTTTAAATTTATTTAATAATTTTTTTGTCAGTCATTCGACGAAGAAAGGATTTTTCCATCAATGCAAAGCTTTTTTTTTCTTCTATTTTTTAATATGATTTATTCTTAACTATAAAAGTTAAAATCAAAAACTATTTTGGCAGTAGATTCAGTCACCTTTCTTCGAACCGATTTTTTTCTTTTTTTTTCATAATTTTCGGTTTGAGGAACGAGTTTCGTATTTTTTAAAGCCTTAAAATGATAAAAAAAAGCCCCCGTTTCGCGATTTAAGGAAAATCCTTTTCCATCGCAAAAATAAAACGATTTTTTTTTTTAATTTTTTTTTTTACAAGCGACTAGATTTCTTCCGGGTAAAAGAAAAAAAATATATATACAGTAAATATTAGGCCTATTTTTTTGTATTAAAGTTTATTGCTTTCGAATATGTGTTTTATAATCACATTTTTTAAATTTTTTTTAATGAAAAAGATAGTGAACATGAGCATGAATGTTCCACAACTTGCATCCAAAGGCTTATTTATCGTTGAGTTTTCTCTTTTCGTTGTTTAGACTATGTTATCGATTACACCCGTAAAAAAAAAGGTCAGTAACAGCATTTTTCGGGGTAACAAATTATAGGGGCCACCTCTGCAAATTGATGGCGTCAAATTTTTCTTTCTTAATCTTTTCGTTTCGTTCTTTCTTAACAGTTCAAGAAGGTCAAAAAGTCTAATTCTAACTAGCCAAAGGAAAGAAATGCATATTGTCCTTTTCAAAAGCAGCTAAAACCTTTTAATATGTATTTTTACCGCTTTTGGAATCCACTCTTTGACAGAAAATCTAGTGCTAGAGTCTGCGATTAACAAATTTTTAATTTTGAATAAAGTGTCGCATTTCAGTTTCATCACCTAACTTAACTTTTGTTAAAAATCTCATAAAATATCCTTGTCGGGTGACTTCTTATTGACAGAACGATTTTCCAAGAATATTATCTTTCTTTGGTACCTCAGAAGGGGAGGCGGTGTACAAAATGCAAATCCCAATATCCAGTCTTGATAAGAGATGGTCTATGATTACTCATCAACTTGAGGAAAGAACACAGTAAAAAATTTTGTGTACTTTTAACATACTCGGTCTACATACTCTGTATGTTATCCCATTTTATGTAATTATTTTACACATTGTTTTGTCAATGTTAATAAGTATCAATGTGTCAAAAAAATAACAAATATAATATGTTAATTTGACACATTGCCGGTGTTAGGGCTATTTCTAGTTCCACGATAAAAAAAAAATAAAAGGATTTTGCGGAAAAAAAAGAAAACAAATAAAAAAAATAGTAGTGGCAAATTTAAATAAATCGTGATTTAAGTCATTGAAAGGATTAATTTTTCGAAGAGATTAGCATCCTTCTGTTTTGTTGTGCAAGGATTCCGGATTCAGGATTGGATTCAGGCTCGGAATTCGCTTCTTTAAAAAATTATACAATAAATTGCTGGGTTCTTGTTCTTGTTTGGTTTGGTTTGGTTTTGAAATGCTTGATGTATAAGCCTGAAAAAAACAGTTCACAAATACGGGAAAAATTTTCTTAAGAAAACGCCTAGATTAAAAATTTATGAATAGATAAATACGATAGTATGCAAATAATAACACATAAATTTTAGTAACTTTTTAACACATTTTCATTTTGTCAGAATTACAAATAAAAGTATGTGGACCATATTCTACACAGAAAGTGAGTTAAAAGTACACAAAATTTTTTACTGTGAATCAAACATTGAAAAAACTTTTGCGTGCAAAACCCTTATGCATTATTGTTACAAGACTTTTTTTATTTTTTTTCGAAACTTTTTTTTCTTATGAAATATTATAATTTTGCCACTATTGCAAAAAGATTATTTATTTTTTTAGACCCGAAGAAGGCTTTTGTTGACCTTTGTTTAAATGTTCGGAGGCTTAAATTTAAATTGCACCACCCCTTAAAATCTGTAACAAAACTTTGAAAAAAAAAAAAAAAGTATAAGAAATATTACTCTGCTTTTACAAAATCCATTTTTTCCCACCTCGGAACCGGTTTCATCGAAAATCTTACACTCATCAATTTTGTTTTTTGAAGAAATCTTGTTGCTTTACAATTTCATACCCCCATTAATAAATTTTTTTTTAGAATATTTTTTTTTTTTTTAATCGATCTCAATGTTCTACCGTGATATTCTTCCTTTTTGCATCTTCGATATTTGTAAAATTCCTAAAAGACGATTCTGTTTGTTGTTGAATTGTAAAATGAGCCGCCTCCAAATTCCTAGTGACATTCGAAAAATAATCATTTGATAAATTTTTAAAAAGTCCCTTGTTATTATTAAAACTAAAATCAAAAATCGAAGAAGTTTCGTTATAACCGTCCTGCACGGAAGTTTCGTTGTTGTTGTTGTTGTTGTTGTTGTTTGAGAAGCCGACGCCGACGCCGACGCTCCCTCCGACATCTTGTACTGTACCAATAGAACTAAGGTTACTTTGAGTTGAATTACTAAATAATGTTGGATATCCTGAATCATTTGAGCTATTTTCAAAACTAAAGTTTTCATTTGTATTTTTGATATTGTCCACCAGTGATAGTTGTGTATCATTTGTGTAATAGAAATTGGCACTCCCGCTTGCAGTGGTGTTAGTCTTGTTGCCGCCAGCAACACCGCACCGCACATCAAAACTGCAGCACAAACGTCCGTCCTAAAGTCGAAAAGAAAAAAAAAACACAAAAAAAAGGAAACTTGATTAGATTATTTTTCTGATGTATATCAGTAGGGGATTTTGAGTCGTGGCAGGTTTTAAATCTAAGAGATGGCGTCGAGTCCTTTAAAGGCTAGTGGCTAGGCCAAAATGTGTCGGTGACACAATTTCTTTTTTATATTCTTATGTCAGGAAAAAAGAAAAATTGAGACTCATATTTTTTTCAAATGTGCAAAGAAGAAAAAAAAATGGCCGATATAAAAAAGTATTTTTCGCGAATAAATTCTTAAAGCTAATTTGAAGTTAAAAATTGGTCTAGGCTATAAATTCACTAATTTTTTTCCCCTTTAGACTGGTAACCAGTAAAGAAAAATGGCATAAACCCTTTTTTTTTTCTGGAGTAAGAATGACTAAAATTTCTTCCGCGAAATCAAGTCGTTCTTGACTGCGAACGGCTGGTGATAAGGGTCCGAAAAAGTTAGTTTATTCGACCAAGCACTTGATCGGCCTGATTGGAACTTAAAGAGAACGAAATCATTTTGTCAAACCCGAAAAAAGATCCTAACGGACTCTTCGCAATCTCAGAATTCAAATAATTTGTGAAATGTAATTGAGAGTTTTTAGCCCAATAATCTAACTTACTTTGTAAAATCTAATTTTGTTTATTTGAAAAAAAGGCAGCGGCAACAAAATACCACGCAGTGCATCATAAAAAAAACTATATATACATGCCAATAAAAACTAAAAAAAATTTTTTTTTTTTTATGAAATAAAATTTGGAATAAAAACTGAACAAAATGGCATGCAAAATTTTACAAGCCATAAAAAGCATTTTTAATTTTTTTTAAAGTTTTATTGTTAAAATAGTGCACTAACACAAAAGCAGAGATATGAACCTTACCTTTCTTTTTTATAAAAGGGGGGAGGGGTGGATTTTTTTTAAAAAATTAGTCAAATTTTTATGTGAAAATTGCACACTTTGTTTTGAATAATATTTGCTTTCATTTACCCTAAGGATAGTGATCTTTAAACTCGATTATGGTGCAAATTTTTTTATTTTTTTGGTTGTGTAAGTGCTTCGTTGATATCAAAACTTATACCAAGACACAGTCTTTCTAAAACATACAAAATATATTTTTTTTTCATATTAAAAAATAAAAAAAAATAAAATAAAAAAATTAATTAAATTAAATTAAAAATAAACTCGCTTCAAAATATTTGTTCCTTCTCTTGTTTGGAAGCAATTATTCATAATTTTATAAATCCATTTAAATTAATCAAAAACAAAAGGGAAGCTTGTATAATAATTCTGTCATTTATGAAAATAATTCTTGAGCCGTTTGTCTTGCTTTTAATCCGAGAGGGCTCAGATGTTTCGGAAAGAAAGGAAATTCATTGTAATTAATCGCCAGCTAAATAAAAAATGTAAGCTAAAAAAAAAAAAAAATTGCCCCATCACCTGCGCTTTCTACAGCGAAAGAAGATCAAATAAAAAATGTAGCGACCCTTCACCATTTTGAAGCGAGCCGTAAAAAAAATAATAATACCCCCAAAGAAATATAACCAAATACCAACTAAAAATAATAAAAAAATAGTGAATGAGTGAGGTTATTACCGCTGCGCCCTATTGCTCACCAGGAGGTCGCATAACGGCACCTGCGAAAATAACCAAACTGTACTTTCAAATACATCGCTCAACTAAATTAGTCTAAATAAAAGAAAAATAAATTTTTTAATTATTAATTATTTAGCAAAGAAAAAAAAAATAAATAAATCGAGGGGAATTTGCATGAATTGCCAACTTTTCTAACATGCGCTATTTTTTTTTCTTTTTATATCCGCGGATTTAAAAAAAATACACAGCAAAGGGTTCTTAATTTTTCGAAATTTTTCAACAAATTTTTTGTTCTTTTTTTTTTTTTAGGAAATTCTAATTCTAAAAAATGCTCGTTAGATGAAAAGCAACATTTTAAAATGATATTCTAGAAGCAATTTTTATTATAATCGGCTACTGGCAAAAAAAAATCGTTCTTTTTTGTTAAAATTAAAATTTTGTTAAAAAATGAATTGATCATGATTACATTATTCTTTGGTCAAAAGGGAGAGGGGGGGAATTGAAGTTGTAATGAACATATACTAGGAGAAAAGTTTTAACGTTGAGGTATTGTCTATATACAGTTTGTCAGCTTTCGACGTCAGAATGTCGACAGGCAAACGCATAAATTGAAAAATATTTGAAAATCTCTTGAAATCATTCAGAAAAAGAACCATTCTTGATGGAAAAGTCGACATGACGTCACTCTTATTCTTCGTCCGGTCACCCGTAACCGGTAAAGGCTATAGACAACAGACGTGTTGGCTAATTAGGGTGAATAATGAAAGTTCAAAGTTTTCTGGTCACCTAATGGCAATTTTTACTGAAGGAATTTCCTTAGAAATTAAGAAAAAAAAATGATAAAGTCGAAAAAACTTTTTCTCACGTGACCCCACTCCAAAACGTTTCTCATTGGTGTGACGTCATTGTTCACTTTTAAGCGCGCGGTCATTTGAAAAACGAAACCACGAGTGCACCTGCTCGTCGTCAAAGATTAACACGGATTTGTTCGTAAGACTACTCTTCTTGCTCCGATGGGCGTGCCGCCGATAACTCACCTAGGAGCATACCTAAATAGTGTACTGTGACGTCATGGTCGTTTCGGCGCCAATTGAAACAGCCAAAATTTTTATTCTTTTTTATTCGGTAATTGAACATCGCATAACAGCAAAAATCACATTTACCATTTTTATATGCTAGGTCTATTTAAAAAATATGTTCAGTACAAAATGTGTCTGTTGTCTATTGCGACAAGATTAATTCGCATTTTGGGGAATAATGTAACCATGACTTTAAACAAAACCCGAATTAATTTTATTTGGAGCATTTCAAAATAATTAAATCATTTAACTTGTACAAATATTTACCTTGCAACTACAGGTTGTACACCTGTCCTCAGGGTCTCCCCATGAGCTACCACTGTGATATAATCTTCCAGACACTGTGCAAGGCTGACCCCTAGTCGCTACGAGTCTAAAAAGATTGAAAACACTAAAATAGCAAAACAGATCTGTAAATTTCTTCTTTAGCACCCAGATTTTAGTTACTCGAGGTCAATAGTTTGAGATATGACAAGAGTCCCCCGAAGGAGAGCAAATACCATTAACTAGTCTAATCAGAGGCAGTCAAAACGATATTAAAAGTGGAGTCGATTAAAGGAGAACGCTATTTCTTTTACCTGGAAGAATTATCGAAAGTGTCGAGGGCACATGGATCGTTGTCGCACCTTGGGCAGCAATCGCCGGGTGATAAGACCGGCGAGGAACAAGTGACGGGAGGGCACTCCAGCGACCAACAGTCTATTTCGCCAAACTGAAAAATCAAATGGATTTTCGATCGTTCAGATTTTTAAAAGTCTCGGGTTTTATGGGACTTACCAAACACTCGCACGTCTGGCATTGATATATCCACCTTTCTCCACTCGTGAAAACGACGTGCCTCAGTTCTTGATGCGTACAAGCTGCTCTAGGATCACATTGTGGACAACACCTATCCCTGAGAATAGAGAAAAAAAATGAGAAATATCCCGAGTAGAAGAAATCAAACGATTTGGCAGTTACCTAGACGCTCCTCTTCTTGAGCAATCACATTTTGTATCACGACAAGTTATAACGCCATTTACACACTCACAACTACGACAAGGTTGTCCGGCCGGAGATACTATTGCATTGTTGGTAACCTCCGAACCTTCGAACATGCAATCTGGAAAAAGTCATCGGTGCTGTAGGAAACTTAATTAATTTGGTATTTTATTGTTAAGCTTACTTAAGGAACACAATTGTTGAGGCTGTATGTCCGTAGGAGCGGGACATACACACTGGAAGCCACCCTCGGTGTTGACACACGTAGCACTGGGGTGACAGGTATGAGTACCTTCTTGACACTCGTTTAAATCTGAAAGAAAGGAAGAATCGGTTACGTTCCTCGGCTCCCGGCATCTCGGTCAAATTAGATTACCTTGGCAAGTGGTACCCAAAGTACCGTCGTGAAGGATGCTCCTGTAGCCGGGCTTGCATTTGCAGTAATACCAACCAGGCATATTTACACAGAAGGAAGTATGATGACAGCCGTGAAGATCTGTCGCGCATTCATCCAAGTCTTGTTCGCAGTTGGCACCCTGAAAGCCCCTTCTGCAGGAACAGACGCCGGGACTAGTGCATTTTCCGCCGTTGAGGCAAGGCGATTCACAAACGGCTGAAAGCGAAACGAGTAACCGCTATCGTGAAGTCGATCGTTTTGGGTTTTGCGTGACGACGTCACCTCGGACATGTACTTACGAGTACAAGTGTATCCGTCGCCCGTGTAACCGTGCTGGCAGACGCACTTGTAGCTCCCAAGAGTGTTGACGCAATCCGCATGGCTGTCGCATTTGTGCTGATCGGTCGCACACTCATCTAGTTCGGCACAATTGAACTTATCTATCCTCCTGTGTCCCGGCAGGCATTCGCAGATGTAGGAACCGGGAGTGTTGACGCACCGTGTGTTCATGTGGCAATGATTCCCTTCTAAACCTCCTTTTAATTTACACTCGTCCACATCTGCAACATTTTTTTTCTTTTTTTTTCCATTCGTTAACACTTTTACCGATTTTCAAAATGGTCACCGGTTAATAATTAATTATTAATAATAAGCATCTTGTATGAATGTTGTTAATTACCATGACACTCGTATCCGTCTCCTTGGTAACCGTTGTTGCAATGGCAAGCATAGGTAGTTGTTAAATTAATACAAGTTGCGTTTATATGACACATATGACCTCTACCGCAATAATCTACACCTGCAAATTAGTGGTTAGTTTTTTTCGGCATTAGTAACGCTTAAAGTAAGGCAGAAACAAATAAAGAAGAATCGAAATACCTGGACAAAATTTGCAGCATTCTCCAGGAACGCTGAATTGTTGACTAGAAGGGCACGGAAGCGGGGGACATACGACATTCGGGTCCTTTTGCTTGCACTCCATCGAGCCGTCCTCGCACTTGCATTCGAAACATGCTTTCGGACTTGTTCTCTCACCGTGATCGTATAAAGTTTTCATATGATAACATTGCTCTGGACAAAAAAAGAAAAACAAGGTCAGTCTCAAGCCGATTAAGTCACAATTCACGATATAGGTTTGAACTTACTTAAACAAGTCGGACAGCATTCACCCGGTTTAATCACCGGATGTTTGCACGATGTCTTAGGACATTGAACGGGTTGACATCTTATCTCACCCCTCTGCAAAATAAGGTTCCCAAAAATTTTATAGTCATCAAAAAGCTGCATTACAGTAATCAAAGGGGAGGGGGCGAGGATTTCCGAAATCATGCCTGATCACCGGTATCTACCATTTTTAAGTTTTTTTTAAAAATATCGGAATTTTTAAAATTCCTTGCACTTTGTTTTTTAAGCTATAAATTGTACTTTACCTTACATCTACACATGTCACAGCCAATCTGCCAAGAAGCACCATCTTGGTGTTCCGTACCGTTTACGGTACATGATTTGCGGCAATCGCATTCTTCTAACCTAGAAATGCGACCTTCTGCAGCCAATAACTGTCAAATTAATAAAAAAAATTTTTAGTTGGCGCAATTTTTTCCTTTTTTTCCAATTTTAATTAAGATGCTGAATTTTTCCTTTAATGTCATGAATAAGTTATTTGTTCTCTTTTCGAGGGGTCCTTTATCGAACCCCGAATTTTCCAAACCCCGAATCGGGTTTCGGGGTTTATAAAATGCGATATCGCGAAAAAACGATGTCGCGTTTTCCGAACCCCGAAATTAAAAATCACCGAATTGGTTTTCGGGTTTCATAAATGTCGGGGTTTGGAAATCCAGGGGTTATGACGCTTTTTGTATTTCTTTAAATAATCTTATATTTCGGAGTAAAAAATTCGGCGATAATAAAATTCGGCGTTTTTAAATTCGGCGATAATAAAATTCGGCGTTTTTAAATTCGGCGATAATAAAATTCGGCGTTTTTAAATTCGGCGATAGTAAAATTCGGCGTTTATAAATTCATAAAAAAAATTCGGAAAAATCGGGAAAAAACCCAACTTTATAAAATCAAAAAATTAGGTGCAGGAAGTGACACTCCCGTCGTCTTAAAAATAAAAATTAAAACACTGGCGTGAACATAAAAACCAGGGTCCGGCACTGGAAGCAGGTGATGGGGACTTCATAATCACTCCAAACTCCTTCCTCAACATATTCCCTATTTTTCCTGTTAAAACCCACATAGACCCTCTGAGCTTTTGAGATATCGCTAAAAAAATCGCTAAAAAAATAGCTATACTATAGATATAGATATCTTATATATGTCTAATAGAAGTCTATAACAGTATGTAATAGACATCTATTTTAGTATCTCTTAGATATACTATAGACGTTTTAGAGACATCCACGATTTTGTGCCTGTTCGACTTTTAATTGGAAGCACATCAAGCTATTTTAGGACTTAAAAAATTAAAAAAACAAATATATGATCATTTTTTAAAATGGGAGAGTTGTTTTAATAAATTAGGTGATTTAATTCATTCATATGTATCAAATTTTTAATTTCAGTAAAACTTTTTTAGAATTTTAAAAATTAATTAATTTATGTATTTATTATACTTTTTAAGCAGCATTTAAATCAAAAGTTATAAGTTAAAGAATTATTTACTGGTACATTGGCCACTTATATAAAATGCCGAAATTCAAACAATTTTAAATCAGGGCTGCAAACCATTTTTGTTGCGCCTATATTAAGGGCACTGAACCGAACTGGATTTCCCATAAGCTAAACATAGGAACCTTAAAGAGAAATCTTTGCCAGTTCACAGCCCTGTTTTAAATCTTTTTATTAACTTAAAATTTCTATTTTATTTTTTAACAACGTCAAAAATTATGAGCTTAAATACTGAAGATGGTAAAATTTTTAGGCTTACAAGTACATTGTATTACATTGTATTAATTCTTATAAGTATCACCATTTACGCTTATTCAATGTTTTTTCGCGCGGTTTATGCGAGATTTTTATTTTTAAGACAATGGGAGTGTCATGTCCTCATAAGTTAAACACGATTCTATTGTTCACGAGTTGGCAACCCTATTGAAAACCCCAAATTAAAAAACACGAATTAAACAAACCCCGAAATTTAAAATCGCCGAATTTATAAACGCCGAATTTTATTATCGCCGAATTTAAAAACGCCGAATTTTATTATCGCCGAATTTAAAAACGCCGAATTTTATTATCGCCGAATTTTTTACTCCGAAATATAAGATTATTTAAAGAAATACAAAAAGCGTCATAACCCCTGGATTTCCAAACCCCGACATTTATGAAACCCGAAAACCAATTCGGTGGTTTTTAATTTCGGGGTTCGGAAAACGCGACATCGTTTTTTCGCGATATCGCATTTTATAAACCCCGAAACCCGATTCGGGGTTTGGAAAATTCGGGGTTCCGATATAGACTCTTTTCGAGATGATTTCAGACCAAGACGTGTTCCATGTCACAAAAACACAAATAATTTTTAATGTTTGGTTAGAAACCTACCCTATCAGTTAGTTGATGCAGTCTTTTTGTAAGTTGTTCGACCGTATGTTGCAGTGTCGTAAACTGTCCACACGTAGGACAGCCTGCATCCAACTGTGGACACTGATTGAGGTACCCATGAGGACCGGATATCAGTCTTACATCTTGTAAAACACCCTGTTTAGAAGAATAAAAACAATTTTTTTTTTAAATGGCCTCCGTTTTTTGTATTTTGCCGGTCGGTACGACCTCGATTTCTTAACACACGTGCTCGATTCCAAATTAACTTTTATTGTCATCCAAAAAAAAAAAAAAAAAAAAAAATCTGGGGCTATTTGTTAGTCCTAGATTTAATAAAATCAAACAACAGCTTTTTGTTTATTTAAGAATTTAAGCGTCGTTTTCATTAGGGAGAAAAAAAAATCGTTAACCTCGAATTAACGAAATAAGAGTTCGTGACTGTCGTGAGATAATAATCTACGTCACAATCTACCACCCCAGCTTTTATCATTTTACGATTTCTTTTTGGTGTACACTGACCTCTTTTTATTTTACAGTCGGTGGATCTAACCCTCCCGGAATCGGAAAAACCTCAGGGTAAAATTGGATTTTTTCCCGGTAACTTTTTTTTTTTTTTTTTGATAGACTTGTCGTGTTATGAAATGAAATTACTCAGATGCTACGTTTTCCGAATGGTAATCCATCACGGGGTCAAAATGTATATTCTGATTTTGATGGAGGGAGCGATAATCTTTTAACTCGTATTTGACTTTAGGCTTTGATTTAATTGTCACATGTGTTACCGAGGCTTCAACTAGAGCCTTTAATTATTTTTTCAGCGAACATCGGTTAATATCCGTCCTCCATGATCTAGTTAAGCATAATCTTTGGATTCGATCGTGGTAATTGAATTTTGGTTGTTTTTAGAATCTTTGTCGAGTTGCCTTTGATGTTCAAATGGCTTTGTAATTTTTAAATTGCTTATCAGCTAATTAGATGTTTGGTTTCCGAGGTCAAAACATCGGTTCAAAGTTCTTCAAAGCTTCGGTCTGAAAGTGAATCCGTGATTTCAGACCGAAGCATTAAACTTTCGATGTATCGGAAGTTTCGACCTGAGACAGACTTTGAATTCTTTGACCGGAAGTTAGGTTTTCAGTTCCGATTCCAGTTTCAACTTCGATACTTGAAATTTCGATCCCGTCTAAATTTTGATACTGTACAAGATTACAAAAGTCATAGCTATTGTTGAGGCATATTCCCGGAGTTCAGGTAACAGACAGTTTTAAAATATTCTAAAAAGGCTGAAATTGCAATTAAAAGCAGAAATTCATTTGGATTGCAAATTTAAGTCCAGGCTGTAAAATTTAAAATCTGGAAAGTGACATTGAAAATTTTGAAATTTTTAAATCCCATGGTTTGGAGCCATTTAAATATTATGGCAGCAAAAAACATTACGTATACTCGATCTTCCCCCTAAAAAAAATAATTTTAAAAAGTTCGTTAAATGTTATTCCTCGTAAAAAGGTTTTTTAAGTTTTGAGTTTTGAACCGGAAATTGTTTCTGTTTAATTGAATTGAATTGAATTAATATTATCATAATTTTTTTTTCCCGCAAGGAGTTAGGTTTTGTAAACCCCCCTCCCTTAATGTGCAGAGGTCAAATATTTGAAAAACTCCTTTGGTTCGAAATTTCAAAATTTTGGAAAATAGGCGGGAGGACAAAAACGAAATTCTGGCGTGAAATAAATTCGTCTGGTTCTCTGGTTTAGCCCAAGAACCAATCCTATTTTCGGTCTGTAGCGGCTTGACAATAACTTGAAATCACATTGAGTGAGGCACTCAAAATGTCATTTTAAATATTTGAAAAAAGAAATTAGGGTTTATTGGACCTGTTTCCCCTAGATGGTATCAGCTTGGTCCAGTTTAGCCATTTCGACAGTGATAAACGATGTCCCATGTGTGTCAATCCTAACATTTAAATCCCTGATTTTGTTGTTCGGTAATTCTTGAAAACAATAGATACAAGAGCTCAAGTCTAGGAGGAGGAAAAAAAAAAAAAAAATCTGTCAACTCGAGTGCAGATGATGTAAAACATCTTTATTAGGAAAACAAAAATGAAAACAAGACGATATCTCAAAACGTCAGGGTTGAATGTTAAATGATGCGGACAATTCAAATGACAGATAGGGTGAACCGAGGAAGGGTGTAGGGATTGTTATGGTAACACTTCCTGTTTTTCCTTTTTAAAGTTTTCAACGATATCACGAATCGGGAATCGGGTGACCTTTTTCGATAAAAAGAAGCCCCCTACCTTAAACAAAGAGTGGCGATTGTTGCGTTGGCCGACCCAAAGCGTGAGCTGAGGGAGCGTAAAATTTGTGTCGGGAGTCCTTTGCAAGAGTCGCCTGTAAAGCGGGTGACAATCCACCAAAAGTTCCACTTGGGAACCGCTCACGGTCACCGCCAACTTGTGCCAGCTGTTGTCGGCCAGTCTGTAAGGGAAGGCCTCCACGTGGACCATGTCGTCCATTTGTGACGTGTAATGCAGTCGGATTTCGTCTTTGCGACCGCTACTTTGAAGTTCCAAGTACCTAAAATTAAAATTTTCAAATTTATCTCGAAATCATAAAAGCGTCATTTTTAAAAGGGGGGAAACGTTCCATATTTCCCTTGCTATTACACAAATATTTACGTTTAAAACATAAACAAGAGTTTACAAATGAACCGATAAATTACCGGTAATTAAGTCAGCGCATCAACATATAAATGATTATTACTTCTTAGGAATCACTCTGAGAGTAACTGGCACGAGTCCACTTGAATTGCTCGTATTCGTAAAGGACCTCTGGACCGTTGCCAGCCCTGCCACGTAGAATATCGAGTGAGGGAGCTTTTTCAAAAGAAAATAAATAAATAAAATAAAATAAAAGGGTAGAAGTCGGGAAAGAATTTTTTTTGTGCTTCGGAGATCGCGTTATTGCTCTCGGTCGGATTTTGCCTAACCACCTTATTGTGTGAAATCGACCGAAGAGAAAAAAATGTTTACGGATCATCTTTTTCCAATTCGAAACACGTATTCCGATTGAGAAAATACGTTTTACTTTGTTCTAGTCCCGGATAAATTCTCGACTTTGTATGTCGCCTTGCATTATAAATCTCTTTGAAATCGAAGGAAATCAGCTATTTGACTCATTTATCATTTAAACGAGGAGTGCGAGTTTTATTGTTTTCCTTTCGTTCCATTTTATTTTCTGAAGCTCTCAAGAGAGCTTGTACCCTGAATGGTGGAAGTTCAAATGGGGGTTAATACCTAGTGCTTCAATGCTTGGGACTTCTTTTTTTTTTTCAGCATAAAATGCCAAAATAAAAGAGAAAAAGAAAGCCCAAGGTAGACTATTAACGTATATTTTGACATTTAAAAGCGAGGGAAATAACTGATCGCATTTTAAAGAACAAAGCTATTTGGGGACCTGCATTTAGAAAGGTCAAGTCGATTAACCGTAAATAGTATCCTTGTCCAACCCTCGTATTTTTTTAGCTTGCAATTTCCAAATTCTGAATGGTGGGAGGCATTGTTAAGATGTAACTTGTGCTTTTTTTTTTATAAAAAGTTGGTGTAGTCATGACCGATTTTGGTCTCGCCTGAAAAATTTAAAATTTTAAAATCGAGAAAAACTGCGAAAATGGAATATTAAAGTTTGTAACAACTGCTGACTAAATATTACTTTATAAAAGAAAATGGAAAAAAAAAAGAGAAATCGATCATATGTGGGGTTTCTTTTCCTAAAAATAAAAGACTCGACCATTGTAACGAAAAAACGCGAATGACATTGCTCGACCAGGAAGCTCAATTCTTTTACGTGTCGGATAAAAATCAGACTAACGAGCGCTTGGGAAAAATGTAAATTTCTTTGGGGTAGGCAGACGCGATGCTTGGAATGTCCGAGGTGACTTTAAATCAAATTATTCCCATTATGACCGATGTTTTCGGACGTTACTTACCTGTTGAAACCGTGAGAAAATGAAATAATACTTCCAGAATTAGCTACTTCTTGCCTAAGTGATGCGCTAAGAGTGAACTCGGGGTTACGTCTTAAAAGCTGTACTGCTTTTTGGAATACTGATTGTGGTAGCCTCAGGTCTCTGTAGTCTCCTGCGAATGAAAAAACCAAAGTCTCGTTAAAAAAGTGAAAGCTCATTTTCCTAAAATAGTATGATGAAATTTTTCTTCTTTTTTTTTTTTTTTTTTTTTTTTTGAACATGCAATTCGGAGTGCGTCCATTGGTGGCATGTGTGTGAAAGAATCCGAGAGTCATTCGGCACACGCAAAACTCTGATTTGTCATTGAGACCGCAAACAATCGTTTTTCATTAGATAATTTCGACGACTTTATTTTCGCCGATAACTTCCGATCTCGCTTAATTTGAGAAAAAAAAAGAAAATTCAAAATGCATTAGTCGGCGAACGCTATTTTTCTCGTATTTCTTTTTTTTTTTAAACAGAAATTGAAATGTAAACAATTTGTAACTGTCAGTGTTTGTAGGATCATTAAAATCGTTAGTAAACTTTTGCCAACAAAACGAGAGGAGGGATGTTGTTGTTCTTCTTAGCTTTGTTTCCCCGATTCACGTTTCCACTTGATGTTTTCCATCGTAATTAAAAAGGGGAATTTTCTCGACACGACCACTTACGTTTTTCCTAGCTCCGATATTTTTTTTTTTTTTTCGCGGAAAAAATCCTTATTTTTTTTTCTTGATTATTTACAAACCACTTTAAAAATTCATTTCCCCCTCTTGAGTGCAACTTTTCCCGTCTCGTCGTATTTTTTTTTAATGTCGCAATTCTCCTAATTGATCCATCAACAACCCGAAAAAGTTTTTCCCGACTTAAAATTTTTTTTTTTTTAACTTATTCCCTCCCCCTTTGCACTTTAGACAGGACCGTGGTGGATTTTTTTCTGTCCGAGTTTTTCCCCTAAATTTTTTTGTTTGTTTGAATTTCCTTACGGTCCTGGAAAACCGTTGGGAGACTTTGCTTAACGCTTTAGTGGTTTTGATTTATGCCGTCGTGAGTTAAAAAGATTTTTTCCCCGTATGCTTTGCTTAGGGAGGACCCGGGATTTGTTTAACGAGAAAACGGGGATACAGCTGATTATGTGCTTAGCTTACGACATCACTCGGCAGTAATGTAATTTACGAGTCGCGATGAGTTGTGAATGGGCTGGAAATGGCATTCGAAAAAGGGTCAGAAATGCAACAACGGTCTATCCCTTGTACTAATTTCATATTTTTTACGTCCTTTTATTTTAATTGATGACTCTGGGAACGTGACAAACCCGTTGCTCTTGCACTAATTATATCAGTCTGGACCAACTTCCTCTTGCTTTTTTTTTTTTTTTTTTTTTTTTTGCTGAAAATATTTTGATTTGCTTTTTTGATGGAACTAAAACGTCAAGGTTTAAATTTTTTTAACATTTTTGACTAAAATAAAAATATGTCGATTTGACACTTCGATTTTTTTTCTCATAAAAAAGAAATTACTTTTTTTGTTTTGAATAAAAGAAAATGGATAACGAATTGGAAAAAGATTATAACAAAAAAAGGGAAAAAGTTTTTCCTGAAAAAAGTTTTTTTTTTTTTTTTTTTTTTAGATAAATGATTGCTGAAAAAATATATATCTTAGGAGAGAGGGTTGTTGGTACCCCAGAGGCGAGCACAGTCAACCAGCAATCAAAATGCTTATCCTATGTCGCACTCTGATTTTTCCACTGACGTTAAGCTTACTTTATGCCTGATCGTTATTGGTTGTGTTTTCCCGTAAAATTTGAGACCTCAGAGGAAAGTTTGACAAATAGAGAAAAAGAGGATGACAAGAGTTTATCATTGAAACTCGAAGCATGCTTCTTTGGTTACATGATCCTTTGCTGGAAATTTTTCCCACTTTTCAAGCATTTCGGCAAAACACGGAAGATTATCCTGAACTATATTTTGGTGTAAACGGATATTCCCGAATACCTCATTGTAAAAGTCCTTCGGGGTAATGACGATCTTTACTCCTTTCGATGTCGATGATAACGCTAATATAATTATTTTTAATCTTTTTTTTTCCAGGTAACGTTTTGCATAATTTTCAATCGCCTGATGGTTCTTATTTGAGGTGTGAAATATCTGATTTTAACCCTGCATTGCGTAATTGGATTCGTCTGTCAGGTTTTCCTTTTTTTTTAAAGGTGAGTGCTTTTATTTTTGGTAGCATCGCTAATCACAAAGGTAAACATGTTGGGCCAAAGACTCAGTTTGTTAGACGTAATTTTATAAAGGACTATTAATTGATTTTCTTGCCGATTTTGTAAAATGCAAGGAAATCTGAAAATTTTGTAATTGTTTTTCCTCCTGGAAAATTGCCATTTCGTTTCGTACCCGGAATTATGGGTATATTTTTAAAAAAAACGCATGATAAATATTTTTAAACTTCGACCTGACGACCTAATAATTTCGGGAGTTTCGAAATATACGAAATGATTATTTGTGCCTTAACAGCAAAGCTTTATCGGACAATTTTTTTAAAAATATTTTGTCCAAAAAAAGTTGGCTTAATACACAATTTTTTTTTTTTTTTCATTTTTCGACTCACCGTAGTGAGCTTGTTTTCCGGAAAAGAGGTTTTTGAGTGGATTTTGTAACTTACCTTGTAGGTAAAAGGCAGGCCTTAATCTTTGTGGACCTGGCATCGTGGATACCCCTTGCCTGCTGGTGTTGTGAAGTTGTAAGGATTCTAATAAATCTATACCCGAATCTACTCCTCCGGCTGAAATGAAAAAAAAAAAAAAAAAAAAAATGAACTCTTTTAGTATAATCGCAATTTACCAGGCGTTTGTCGCATTCAAAAAAAAAAAAACAATCCAAGGAAAAATTACGTAACGGAACAAGGATAAAAAAAATATGCGAACGCGTAATCCATTATTGCTTGTGTTTATCCAGACTATTTATCTGGAGAGGAAAAAAAAAAAAAGCATAGCTTTGGTGTAACACGTATATTCCGTCGCCAGACTTCCTGTTGTCTCGATTATGTTACATGAGCTATTTGTCTTATTTTATCGTTATTTTATTTGCCGACCGTAAGAAAAGAACAAAAGCCCGGTCTTTATTTTCCGAGTTTTGTTCTGCCTTCGGGACGTGACTCGGATTCTCCCCTTTTCGGGAAAATTCAATTTCGAAAATCGGGGAGGGAAATTTCGAAAAATCTCCAATTTCTTCCGCGGTGTCCCCACGTCCCAAGTCGTTAAATGTAATAAATGGTTTCTTTCGGGATCCCCCCGGAGAATTGTTAATTATTTCCCGGGCGTCTTATCCGATAATTCCTACTTAAAAAAGTATTAGGACCAGGAGGAAAATCCTTAAAAAATTTGAAAGAAATATTTTATAAAATCTCAAGATTTTTTTTTCTTGTTGGAATTTAATAAGGAAAAATGTTTCGGGTTGCCTTGCTCGTCCCCCTTGTTGCAGTCTCCGGGGAAGACGCTCGGTCCAGTTAATAAATGTTTCGGTTTACATAAGGGATGACAGTGGATATGGGGTGGAAAATAGCCGGAAAATAAGAGGAAAATGCCTCGATTAAATCGGCAGTATATAATATGTCTGTGTTTAGTCCCTTGCTCTTTGACCCTCCACCCTCTGGAATAATAAACACAAGTTTTTAAATGAATATATACCACTTTCCACGCGTTATTGTTTCCTTTAATTGAAAACTGTTGCAATACGGACCGATTCAAAGTATGCTGGGAAAGGATTATGATAAATGCTCCTTGTCCTCGTTATTAGTACGATCTTTTTTAAACTTAAGATATTTTCACCTCCCTTTCTTTTTTTGTCGATGTTTGAAAAAAAAAATCAAGCCATGCCAAAGTAATCGGGCATAAAGATTATATTCGAGAAGGAACCTAGACGAATGGTGTTGGACCCTAGTCCTCTTGAAATGCATTAGAAAATTGATCTACAACAGATTCGAGCTTTGACTCATATTTTCTCCAAGTAGGAAAAGCCTTAAATAATTTTTTATGTTCTGAGTCGTGATGAATGAAAATTTTTTTTACTTAAATGCACTATAGGGTGCCTATCATCCCTGGAATAACCCTATTTTTTTCTAATTTTTTACCCCACGTGAAACTTAAAAAGCTTAAAAAATACCAAAAGCGAAAAATAAGAGCCGATATCTGTCAGGGGGTGAAACTTAACAATTTCAAAAAATAAAGGACACCTCTGCATTGACCTTGAGGAAACTCATTTGTTGGATAACCATTATTCGTAAAGCTTTTGCAAAGTAAATTTCCTTTGAACATACTATCCACCAAGAAACTCATTATTCACCGTCATGCAGCACAATTTATTTTTATTTTTTTATAAAACTGCAGTGGTTCAATTAGCGTTTTCAACTTCCCAAATTTCAATATCGGAAGCTCGTAAATATTAACCAAGAAAAAGAAAAAACCTTTTGAATGATTCAACCATAAACTAAACTGAAATATTCCGTGCATGACGTCGTCCATGAAACAAAATATCTGATTTTCCGTCGGGAGGGTTTTTTAAATTCGCTTTTCTTTGAAAAAATAAGATCCTTTTGTTATCTTTCTCAAGTTATTACGTTTCACATTGCGGTTCCTTAATCATTTTTTAATTTTGTTTTCGAAGGAGTTTTTTCTTAAAAATTTCTAAAAATTTAAAAAAAAAAAAAAAATTATTATTCATATTTTTCCGCGTGTGTTAGGAACCCCTGAGAATCCATTTATAGTCGTTAGCGTGCTTTTCCACCCTCATTATATACGTCTGCGTTCCATTTTGTCTGATGTTTAAATCAATTTATTTTCCCTTGACCTTTGCAGGAGGACAAAAAGAAGGAAATTTTTTTTTAGCCGTGCCTGAACACCTGTTGCTTGCAACCTGAAAATCACGAAGAGGGAAGACAGATGCTAAAGAAAAAAAAAACGATATTTAAAAATCCGGAAAACAGAAGGGAGAAACTGATGAAAGGAGATTTGTTAAGGGATTAAATGAAGGATTGCCCGAGTAAACAAGACGTAGAACACCCAAGGAATTGGAGGAGGCAGAGATTTTGACGTATTTCATTTCGGCAGCATTTCTTTTTTTTCCCTAGGATTTTTCCAGAACCTACTCTCAGGGCCTATTTTTTATTTTCTCGGGGATTACACGTGGGAATAATATCTGAATTATCTATTTGTCGGTATGTTTGTCTTCGTTTTCCTTTCGACCCCTATCCTTTTTAATTATTTAGAAACTTTTCCTTTTCTTTTTTTTTTTCTTAGTTTCTCGGCAGTTTTTTTTGAATGAAAATCAGCTTTAATATTTAATTAACGCGTAAGATAGAAGACACGATAAAAACGTGTTTGATATCGAAATTTTTTAGGCGCGTCGTAAAAAAGAAAAATAATATCGATAATGATGATAAACCCCCCCTTCCCTTTTTTCGGGAAAAGAGGGATGATGGTATTTAAACGACAGGTACGGGATAGCACGGCAGGTGACTCAAAAAGAGGGAACCCAATCAATTAATTATGCTCTGCAATCGATTTGTTTCTACAACTTGCATTATCGCTTTCCTTTCGTTATGATCTGCATTTTTCAAACCTGGGCGGTGCCTTTAAAAAAAAAACGATTTTGTAATTGAAAAACGATTGCAGGTTAACGGTGAAAGCTTCCGGAGTATGTAATAGCATGTTATCTGCCCATTTTTTTTTTTATTGAGAGTGAGCATCACACAGCGATAATTGTGCTGAAAAAGCTATTTACTGCATTAATATTTAATTATGAAAGTCATGGAACCTGAATGATTTTCCAGGTTTTTGAATCCAACTAAAAATAGTTCATTTCCTTATTTTCACAAGAGCTAAATTTTTTCCCTGATTTTTCTTTATTCGCTTTGTTAATTGATTTCAATTTTCTAGTTTTTTTTAAAATGAGGAAGGGAAGGCTCTCAACTACTAAGGTTATTCGACCCCGTATACAGATGATGACATGTTTGGTGTTTGGGAAGGTGACTAGATTAATGTTTCCTGAACCCTTGACAGTGAATAAAATATCCCAATTTCCCTAATGCGATAACCTTTCTGAGTAAAAGCCATTTTGATCGGAGATCCCTTTTTAGGGAGCTCCCAATCAAATATCGATGTCGGACTTCTTCATGCCTCTCGTATTCCAAGAAATAAGTTTAATTGGGTCTTCCTCCCCGATAGGAGATAGGCGAGTCAGACGAGTGTGGCCCGGTCTCAAGTCTGTTATGGTAAGGCCTTCCTGCTGTATCCAGAGCTTAACGTGGCGCTTGCTTTGTCCATTCCCTTGTCCATCTATGTTAATTTCGCGTCTTGCCACCTAATGGTGGACCGTTCGCCGTTTTCTGATCCGCCATCTCGATTTTTGGGATTCTCACGTGACGTGACTTTTTCCAATATTCTAGCATGTTTTACGATTTTTTACTAATTATTCTGATTTTCCGCAACTTTCCACTTTCCCTAATTTTTCAAGTGAGTTTTTCATTTATAATTAGATATTGAAGAAAATTTTTCGAAAATAAAGAGGCTGTAAGTGTCGTCGCGGCAAAAAAGATTTTTTAAGTCTCTTTCTCTGTCGTTTTTCTGAGACGATCAATTTTTTGACGCGCTCTAATGATAAATCCCTCCGGTCATTTGGTCGGGTCTCTTCACGACCTTCAGGCCAGTGCCACCTTCCTTAAATAGTTGTCCTTCGGCCAGGGGTCCGAATCCGGCGATGATGCCGATTCCATATTATTTATTCAACACCGACCACCGATTCCGATTTTAGTAGAGAAAAATCACGGAGGCATTCTAGACGTTTTTGGAAATATCATTTTATGAAGCATGCAGGCACCATTCTACCTAGCAGCCTTGTTTCTTTTCAAATCACTTAAATCTCGACTTTTTAATTACAGTGCCAGTACCGTTGCCGGTGCCGGCGCCGATTTCGGATTTGAAAAAAAATTCGAGAATTTCTAGAATTTATCAGAATTTCCAAGCTTTGAACTCCTGGATTTTTTGCAGACCTCTTTGACTTCTCTGATTTTGACGGAACACCCCGTAGCGTAAAAACAATAAAAAATTCGATGATAAAAAAAAAAGAAGTATTACAACTATAAAATTATTCATTAAAACGCACGTGAAGGACTGAAAACGCGCGTTGCAAAATTCCGAACAGATAATGTCACTCTTTTTTTTCCTAGAATTGCAGTTTTTAAAGTTTTATTAATAATAGCGGCATTCGCTTCTCGGAACTGGGATTCCCCCACCCATAAGAATTAAAATTCGGTTTCCGATTTTTTTTAAAGCGCGGACTCGGGAAAAGGAACATACGATGTGCATTTCGATGCAACGGGTCATCTCGTTGTAACGAACCGAATTACGAGCAATTAACGTCAGGCCAGGAGCTTTTGCTCTTGTTTGTGGCACCTTTATCGCCTTTTCGTCCTACGTTTTACATTTGCATGCATGTAATCTGTGACTGACAAAGTCTTTAAATTTAAAAAAAGAAAATCCTCCTTGCGACCAAGTTTTTTTTTTATTGTATATAATTTACGATCCTTTTTTCCTCGAAAATACATTTTGATATTTTACAGGTTAAGCTCGGACCGAGAATAAAATATATCACGCTTTTGGTTTTATCGCATCATTAAAATTTAATCGGTCTTAAACGGATTAAAGCTTCCTAGGTTTTCTGCTTAAAAAAAAAAAAAAAGTGTCAACCCCTCTGCGAATCGAACCCCTCGTTAAGTTCTCGGATTGCCACCATAAGTTTGCGGATCGACAGCATCGATGTTTACCTTCCTCGTCGGATACAATATTAAAAGTATTAAACGTTTTCCTTTTTTTTTTTTTTTTTGTTTTTCTTTCGTTTTTATTTATCGGAAAGGGACGTGACCGTCAGGGTCGGTAAAACTCCGGAAAAAGTACCATATTTCATGTGGCGCCTAAACGTCACGAACCGGCACTGACCGTCATAAGAAAAGCTTATCTCGCTCCAAGACTTTCGAAAACACTATTTTGTATGAGAAACTAACAGTTGCGATAGCGCGGGATTCCTCGGAGTGGAAAAAGAGAATATTCAATTAAACATGGTTCGTAGGGCTGAAAATGAGACGAAAACTTTTTTTTTCTCTCTCTCTTCTCTTTTTCCTCTCTTAAGACGGAAAGTTACATTCGTATAATAAAATAATTTTCCCCCTTGGAAAAATCGGATCTCTTCCCCTTTTAAGAATTATACGATTATTATGTGAGACAAGTAGAAACGGCCGGATCGCCTTTGCGGAGCCTTTTCCGATAAAAAGGTTTCGGGAAACAAAGGAAGAAGTCGGTTTGTTTGCTCTGGCCGTGATGCCGAAAACCGCAAAACTCGAAAGCAAAAATTATTCCGGAGTCTCTGCATCTGTCGTGCAGGTGTTTGAGAAAGGAGTCCATTCGACCGTGCCTTGACGATATCTGTTTTTGTCCATCTGTTTTAAAAAGACATCGATCGACCGTGGAGCGAACGACGACGTCGACACGAATCTTGGGAAAATTTCTACGGACGCCAATGATGAAAAAGAAAATAACAATAGCTCGTATTTTTTTTCCCTCCGAAAATCATTTCATATTTCGTGTTGTATTTATCTTTTTCGTTATCTTTTTTTTTTTTTTTTTCCTCTTTTCCCTTTTTTTTATTCTCCTCAGAAATAGTATAGCTTCGTACTGTTTCCGTTTTATCCTTGAAAAGCGTTTTTCTCCTTGTTTTAAAGGGAAAAGTATACCGTGTTACCTCTTGGCTAATTCGCTTTCCGATGAAAAGAAGCCGTTGAAAAAGTAGGACTGGATGCCATCTCGTAAATTTAGGCTTTTTAAAACTTGCAAGCAAAAGACGTCTGGGCTCCACTACAAGGTCATCAAGCCGTTTACAAAAGACGAGAGAGTACAACCGTGGTGGTCCATTCTTTTTCAGAAAAAAATATTTTTCAGTGAAAAACCTAGGAATAATGTGGGCACCTCCAGCGGATTCAAATAAAATAAACGGCATCGTACCGGATTAAATCGGAACTGTTTGGCCCTGCAAAAATCCTTACTCACGGACACTTGGACATTGATTCACTGGAAGAATTTTTTATGAAATAAAGCAAGGCCTTACTATTTAGGGCCAAAGAGTTCAAAACGCCCGATTTGGAAAAAAGAAATTACCTTGAAGTGCCGCAATGACCTCTTCCAATTTTTTGAAAACCAAAAAGAAACCGATGATGAATTTTTTTGGAACGGAAAAATTCCGGGAATACCGGGATTTTCCGACGTGATCGAAATTTGTAGCCGATTCAATCCGCTACTTTAAATCGGAGAAGCAGAACGGGAAAAATCCGTCTTAAGATCCATCATTGATCCAAATAGTGTCGAATACTGGATGAATCGATCCGGTTTGAC